>OX155677.1:4921534-5567296 GCA_944547425.1 Eupithecia centaureata | reverse complement strand
GGGTTGTCAACTCCAAGTTCACCACATCAAGAAGCTCTTTCTCTTAGTGCGAAAGGGGGTACCATCAGGGTGTCGCACGAGGTCGGTATAGTCGACCCTTTCCCTACTTCTGTGTCCGAGTATTACTTATTTATTTATTCATTCGTTTCCATATTAAGTAGAATAATCTGGTAGAATAGTCCTGAACCAGTGGGTGGCGGTGTCCCCGTCTGCCCTTGTAGCGGATTTTACGAGTTGATAAAGGTTGTGGCTGGACAAGGTGTCAGTTAGTTATTTTCTCCAGCTTATATTCTTAATAGATTGGTATTTATGTCGCCCATTATAATCGAGTCTGCCCTCTCGTCGTATTTTTTTTTTTCGTGTCAACAGTATAACAAATAAAGTTAAGTAAGGCATTGTCGTCGGTTTGGTTTGAATGGTATATCCCTATAATTAGGATATTTTCCGTAGGAAGCTGCACGGCACAGATATCAAGTGTTTGTTCCTGCGATAGATCACAGTAGTGTTTTTTTAGTGCCTTAGTACCGGCCCGGACATCGATGCAACTTTCACCACGGGAAATCGTCATTCGGCAATATTTTGATTTGAAGGGTGGACGTAACCGAAGTTGATTCATGGTATCGAGGCCGATGCTCTGTCGATTGGTGGGTCGCTGAAGTTGGAGGCAGCGGCTGCGCTGAATAACAATCACCTTTCGACCGCACTACCATCAATGTCTAATCAACTGATTCCAGAGCGTTTCAATATTTAAATTATTAGCCGCGGATAGCGAGCGTGTTTCAGTGAAGTGCGGTGATGAGGCGACCACGCACGAGATTGAAAGGCGCTGCGCGTCGTGGTCGCTGAGGTGCGACGCGACGCCCCGGAGACGACCGCGAGGCGCAACTCGGGGAGTACGCGCAGTTTGCGGAGTCGCTGGAGGTGGAGGCGGAGTCCGCCGCGCTGCTGGCGCGCGGGGTGTGCTGCTGCTGGGCCCGCGGTGCGGTGCCCGCTGAGCCGAAATCACTGGCTGATCTCAGTTCCCGTCGGTATCTGCGGTGGCGGCGGCCTGCACGGTGGTGTGGCCTGCTGTGAGGCCGGCCGCAGACTTGTCATCGGTCTCTTGCAGCGAAAAGGAAGCGCAAGAGCAAGCTGGATTCAATCATCTTAAATTTCGAAAGTAAACGCAGGTGAACCTCTCTCATCAAGAGATGGGTCAAATAATAGACGTGAACGTAATTGTCGCGTAGGGACTAGCTCCAGCAGGATGGCCGAGCTGTAAGGAGACAGTAATAAAACATGGTAGAATATTCTAATTTTCATTAATTATTTTTACGTGATTTGATCATAAACGGATATGTTACTTCCGGTTCCTTTACAATAGTATTTGAATTGTAAAATAGATATTTATGTGCAGTTAATTATCTAAATAATTTACCTATTTATTCAACAACGATAATCGTTCAAATTATGTAATTGTATTTTTATCACTAAAATGACTAGATGCGGTACTAGGTAGCAGTACCGCGTACTTCCGTTTGACAGCCATGTTGGCATAAGTCATGTTTATTTATATAGTCGCGAGAGCGAAAACAATCAGTCTCATTCTGTAATTCGACGAGGAAAGACCTCAAAGGAAAAAGTGTTTGTTACTGGTGTCCTGCTGGACAAACTTACTGTAAAGGTTAGTCATTTGTGTTTATATTATATTTTTGTGATCTTAAATGTTGAGAAACTGTAATAAAGGTGATTACGAGCAGCCTTACGTACAATTTCCTTTTAGATTAAAACCCATCCCTTATAATAGTGACTTTGGTCAGTCATATGAACCTTATCGTAAAAATTTTCATCCACTATTTTTATTTGCCTTACTTTTTATTATGTAACATTTAATCAAAAGCCAAAAAAATAGGTTTCAAGTTTCTAACTAAAACTTTGATCCTCTATTTCCACCCCGAACAATCCGTTTATCACATTATAAAGTAGCCTTTGTTCGCTTTCAGGATCTAAACTTCTCTGTACAAATTTCATTTTTATAGGTTCAGTATTATAGACTTGAAAGCTTAAGAGACAAACAGACAAACAGGGGCCAAAATCCACTAATGTCTAAACAAAGGTCTCAATAGTGCCATTCAATCAAGATGATTAAAATGACGTTTGTGCATTTGTTATTTTACTATTTTTTGCTTGACTTTCATAATTAGAATGTCAAATTGGTAGTCAAAAACGTAATCGTCACAGTTATGAATGAACCTCAAAAAGTTTGTGCTAGTAGAATACCAAAAAGAGTTTAACACTGACATTTTTACACAATACTATTTAAATGGTAAAGCGATTTATTTAGTGGAATTTGGGCCCTGAGTTACTACTACGGACAAAGTGAATTGGGTTTCAAAGTTGTTTTCATTGGTTTTGTATGGAACGGGATTGAATAAAAATATCATCATTTCTTTGTAGCGTTATACAGCGTAAAATTTTGAAGACGAATATTTTATTTTCGTGGTGATATATTTTATATGCTACGATTATTATAATACTCGGGCAGATTTAAACTATACCTTAGTTTAATTCCACTTAAATTCTAAGTTCATATTTAGTTTTAGACCTTTTATTTATCTACCCAATACCTTTGTAACAACATGGAACTAAGGAAATAATGACGCGAAGTTAAATAATTACAGTCATTATTTTTTTAAAGACACAAAAACATAGGTTAGAAAGGTTATAGGTTAAAAAGGTTAAAAATTCCTTTTTTATAATTTAATAATTCAAATAAAGAATGGATCGTACAAAAATCACAAACGAACAAAAGAGTAGAACATAATACCTTCACATTTTCGAACAAATCTTTTGAATAGGTAATACATTCTGTGTCCACCTATCCCTACATAAGCTTTTGATTGTAAAATATGTCTGAATAGAAAACTCCATTAAATAAATAATTACTAGACGCGCCCCGCGGCTTTGCCCGCGCATCAAATTTTTTTATATACAATTTTCAGATATTTAGTGCGCAACCCCCTAGAGGTTATTTTGTAAAAATAAAAAATACATGTTTAATTATTTATTTCATACTTTATTTCTACCGAGTTTTAAGTAAATCGAATCAAGGAAAAATAATTTTCAACACAAACTTTACCACACTATTTAACCCCTTCAAAGGGTAAATTTTGAATATTTTACTAACATAAGTCTTATTTTAGGTCCTAAACTATCTACGTACCAAATTTCATCTAAATAACTTAAGTAATTACGGAGATTACTTATAACAAACATTCACACAGACTTTCCCATTTATTTAAATAAGTAAGATTTATAAAAAGTGTCAAAAGTATTGTTGAAGTATCATAGTTTTTGCTTTAAAGATGATGATCTTTTGACGACAAGCGATTGTTCCTAAAAAAATATAAACTCAAACTCGTGCTTCTATTTTTTAGACCTTACAGAACTCTTGGATACGTCAAAAAGTTCAAAATAGTAGATATAATAAATTATAACGAGGAAATAAAGTGATTACTTTGATTTATGTTCACTTCAATCATTTAAAGGTAAAGAAACGAAAAAGAAACCTTTACCACTGTAAGTTGTTAATTTTCGAGTTGTAGCAAAATGTAAAGTATAGACATCTAGTGTCGGTTGTGTAACCGTCACCTGTCAAAAACGACTTTATAATCTATGACTGTACTCCTACTGCGCATTACTCGTAATTAAATAAAACCACATTTAACCTAAAACACTAATGTTTTATTCAACATTACACAAAACTCGCCCCAATACCTGTGTGTGTAAGTACCATAATCTCAATTACACTCGAGGTGATAGGAGATACCTTGAGTGTACACACAGTTGGAATTATCCTCACTGATGTTCATGTCAGTACAAGTCCAAAGTAAAAAGTTTATTTGAGTGAATTCGCGGGCGAAAGCTAGTAAGTATAAACAAAATAAAACGACTCCAACGGATAGTGCAGAGTGAATGAAATAAAACTGGTTCGCTTGACGTCCGTCCGAAATATTGTTAAACTTGCAAAACGACCGAGTGGACGGCATTTTGCAAAGCGAAACAGGCAATTTTACTGCACCGGCGTGATTTTACACGGATAACTTCATTTAATCGCGTTTGCAAATATGCGGCAAGTTGACAAAGGCTTTGGCACTCACTACCTATCAAATTTAATGGTGTTTCGCAAAGTTATTATACCTGAGTTCTTTGAACACATGGCCAAAAGGTAAGCAAAAATAGTTTGAAAAGAAATGCCTTCCACACGATGTGCTCTTTGATAAATTTCTGCCAAGAGATTGGCCTTCTGCATATGTACTAGTTTTCCGATTGTGGCTTGGCTAAATAGCGTTTAAACAGTTAATAAACATCTCAATAATGGCAATCAAAATTTTAACCTTGTTTATGTGATTGAAAATTCATGAAACGTGTTTTATTTTATTGTTTTATCAGTATAAACTGAAATTTCAGGTCATAAGCATTCTTCTTTAAAAAGCTACAGGCATTTCAATACGGAGCCAAACCATACATTTGTGATTTAACCTTAATAACCAGTTTTACACCTTTTTCAGGATCATTGATAGATGATGCTGTGTGGACTGTCCGGAATTATTATTATTAATTTGAAAAATCCTGAAACACGTAAGTATTTAGTAATTGTACATTTTTAGTATTTTCTGTATGTTTTAAACAAATCGAGCTACTTTTTAAGAGTTACAAAAAACACCAAAAAACCTTCGACCCCTCTTTTTACCCCCTTAGGAGTGTATTTTGTAGCTATCCGTTTGGGCGTTGTCTTCAAAAATCGCTTGTTCCTTTTTTATATATATGCGGATAAATAAAATTTATTTTTTATATTTATTTACAGAAAAAACCCCGAATACCCGTAATAAAAATCCGCAAATCTTACAAACATTTGTCTTGAACATTTTCCCGCCTCGGGTCTTCGAACCCACAACCTGCGTCACAGGCGTCACACCACAGACATCATCGTTACATTAAATACCCTAAACTGAATTTTCAACAGCGAATCTTACCAAAACATGGTCGACGGCTGTAGGCAACACTGGCTGGCTTCGCACGCTCTACCTAGCCTCAAATTAAGCTCAAAACTAATTAAGATTCTTATTAGCGAAACAGCTGCTGATAAACACAAACCAGCCTTCGCTACAACCGATGACAACGGAGCATAGTTCATCGATTAGACGTCGACCCGATACACTTAATTAAAAACCAATATTGTCTAACCAAAATTGATTGCTGGAAACCACGCTTGCTTAATCTCTCTCTAACACTTGAGAGCCTGATGTATTGTTGCAATATCGCTTAACACGTTATTTTCTGCTTCACACTGGGACAGGGTATGGATGGGTTAGATCCATTACGCTTGACTTTATATTCCCTTTGAAAATCTGACCTGTAAACTGACTATTTACCAATGAAATCGTTTATTCTGTTTATTTTGAGCCTATATCCTTCGAGCAAGCTTAACTAACTTATACCTACTCGAAAACTCCGCGTGAACTCTTTTTCGTATGTAATTGATGGTGAGATAATAATTCATCATCATCATCATCAGCCCATATTAGTCCACAGCTGGACATAGGCCTCCCCTATTGAGCGCCATAGCGTGACTTGGTAAACGTAGTGTAAGACGCCCTCCGGCTAGGTGGGATGATGATCTGCGAAAGACTGCTGGCAGATGCTGGGTGCGTCAAGCTGAGGACAGGGCGCTATGGCGCTCATTAGGGAAGATAATAATTATCATAAAATTTAGTTTTCAACATAATTATTATTTGTGAAATTAAATAGAAACTCAAAAACTTACGGGACTTCTAATGTTTTCATAGAAAAAGCGGGGTCGAAGCCGCGGGAATACAAAATCTTTAGTGAAATATTCTAGATTGGTCCATTTATGATCAATTAGATAAGATCAATATAGGTAGTTGTGTTCTTTTTTGATGGCATAAAATAATTCAAAATATTAAATTATATCGCGTCACGGTAAATAATTCGAGTTCAAGTATTATTCAGACAGCACAATCGTCCAAATCCCATCGCAGATCCAAGTCATCAAACAGTAACGATCGATCCAATCAACGTAAAAAATCACACTGTTTTATTCGAAACGGAATAATAAAATCCAATTTTCCCGTTCTATTAATCTTTTACCAGCCGAGTTACTGCGATTGTTCTTTGATTTCACTGAATCGGCTTCGGACAGCAAATTAATCCCATAGACAATGGCATCGCGCGTTTGCGCAGACAATAACAAATTATTCATACGCCGTGATGGAATGTAAACAGAATATGATTGGCTATTAGCATGTGGGGAGTCCGAGGCCCAGGAGACCGCGGGCCTGCCCCTAACCACGGCCGTATTCTGGAAAGGGAGCCAAATAAGTCAATCAGGAAGTTACATATACGGAGCTCTATCAACAACCGCTCGTTACGTATTTAACGTTGTATTTCTCTTAACTGATACGCGTTTTAGCATCCCTGAAAAACCTCGAATTAATAGTTGTCGGGTCTTCAGGTACTCGTGTAATTTCACATTAAGCTATTTCATATCCGTTGTTGAAATAGGTGTTGATTTAAATTGATTCCATCCAATTCATCGCTCATGAATTATAACCATCTTAGATGATAAACATAATAATGAAGCTAATAATAAGTGTCAGTTAAAAGCGCAATGAACTCAATTCCGCCATCTTGGTAACTAAATAAGTGACAGATTGAATCGGAACTGCCAAAGAAAATATTCTTATTAATTCTTTGAAAATAAAAAATCAATAACTTTATTTCTTACGGCGGCGTACAAAATTAACACTGAGACAAGTCAAATTATAAACTAAGTAATAGTTAAAAATAATCACATTAAATAAATAAATATAGTCAAAAAAGAAAAAAAGTTATTTAATGTGGGATAATTATTTGAAGTTTAATTGATATTCTCTTCATTTAAATTTTTTGTACAAATAATGGAAGAAGTCTTGTAAATCCCATAATAATCAAAAATACATATCAAATAATGAAATATACAGAATCAGTCTGCTCGGATCAGCTCCCTTTATTAACAAGTCGTCGGCAGCAAACTTTGTTCTTACATATTCCGAACTTAATTCAATTAATTACGAACCCTCCTTCTAAGTCCATTTCGCTAAATATTATTTCGAGGGGACCAAATAACCAAGATCAAAGATCATATAAGTGACTCATTGGTATCGTGTTTTCAAGTAAAGTGAAACGAATACATTTTCACTACTGTGTAGGTATGTATGTATATACAAGCAACTTTAACCATATGCTAAATGAATAATAGAGGCGTACAGACAAACCAGTTAAGTTTTTTGCTAAGCTATAAGAATAGAATAAGAACTTATCTGGTAAAACATAAAATCATGTTAAAACTATTTTTTTCTCTGTTTGAGAATCGTGTTCGATAGTCAGAGCGTGTTTTAAATTTTAGCACTATATTACAGTCCGTTGTAAATTAATGACTAATAGCCGAGGCGGGAATCAAACCAGCAATCTAATGCGTCACAGATGGACCTTTACTAGCCACTTCAAATTTGCTGGTTTTAAGTAGGTATACAATAGATGGCGCAGGGGGAGGCCTATGTCCAACAGTGGACTAATTATAGGTTGATGATGATGATGATACGATAGATTAAATGGAGCGGCATCATAAGCGGTTGCGTGCGTCGGTTTTTATTGATCATTACTCATTTTAAACACCGACGGCTGGTGCATGGAATAAGCTGTTTGGAGTCTTTGCCTATAAAAATAACATGGTGCGCCGTAAATTGAACCTGAAAAAGAAACAACTACGCACATAAGTCAGGCCAATTTCCACATTATAGAAGTTTTACTATAAAGCCTACGTATAAAACCAGATTACTTTTCAATGTTATAAAGCTATAAAAATAGACACGAATTCAAACTAAACTTCAGACTTCACATACTTAAGTTAACATATCTAATCTGTGCACTTATGCACAATTCAGCAAGTTGGTTCTTAAGCAAGTTCAATAAAATGTCAAACATAGTTACGGATATTACTTTAAAACACCTGGAATGGAAATGCCAAAGATGAGTGCAATTTGCAATCATGGTTGGCGCTTACTTAGCTCAAATATTAATCAAAAGCATTCTAATGAATGATGGCGTTCTATAGAAAAGGACTTTGTCCAGTCCACCAGTGGATTTTATAAAGTTAATACATAAAAAAATCCACTGGTGTACTGGACAAAGTCCTTTTCTATAGAACGCCATAGCGCCCTATATTCAGCTTGCCGCATCCAGCATCTGCCAGCTGCCTTTCGCAGATCACCATCCCACCTGGCCGAGTGTCTCTTAAGAATACGTTTACTCCAGCTGATGTCGATTCTCCACAAGGTAAGCCCTAGCCTAATGACACTTCAGCTTGCTAATTCTTCAAATATTCGGCAGCAATTTAAAAGTCGACACTCAATAGCAAAAACTTCTAAAAGCTTAAAATGAACTTCTCTAATATTCATTATTAAAATCTACTCTCATGACAGCATAAAATGACAACGAACGAAATCATTATTGAACAGATTTGCAAGTGGGTCAGCAAAGGCTAATCGAGAATAAAATCTCCATTATTGAGTCATCCGTAGCTGTGAATAAAAATTAGCTTTCCAATTAAATATTCTGATAAAAAAGAATATTGTCATTGCAGGCTGCATACGAAACGAGATTGGGTTATGTTAAGGGTAGTACACACTAGGGTATAAACCACTCTAATTCTAATTGAAATTTTGACGTATTTGTTTTAATATATATTTATTCAACTACCCCTATATATTATTGTCCCCTATATATATTATTGTCCTTATTAACAACGAAAATTACAAGCAAAGGAATAGAAAAATTACAACTAGTATTTACAATTGAAACCATTGAGCTAACTGCAGACGGTTGCAAACAGTCTAAAGGTAGCTCAATTGATCCATGTCAATACCAGTCGGAAGCGTCCCCAAGACACTGGCTGCATTACCACGCTGTATGGCAATGCTGATGCGCTGAGCCAGATATTCACCAGCTCTCGGGTCACGCGTCGCATCGACCAGACGCTCAGATAATTTTTTAAAAACCCGGAGAGCCTCGGTACCCCACGGACCTAGGGTCTCGAATCCAAGCTTTATTGTCCCATTTAAAGTCCATCCCAAGGCTGTCTGAAAGACTTCAGATTATAGAGATGAAACTATCCTCTATACTTCCTCTAATCTAAGCATTCCTGTATGTAGAGGTATACCTTCATTTCTTTGTTTTCTTTACTTCTTTTGTTTATTTTTTAGCTGAAGTGGCAGTGGGCCGGCCATATCTCGCGAAGAACCAACAACCGTTGGGGTAAACGTGTTCTTGAGTGGAGACCGCGACTTGGCAAACGTAGTGTAGGACGCCCTCCGGCTAGGTGGGATGACGATCTGCGAAAGACTGCTGGCAGATGCTGGATGCGTCAAGCTGAAGACAGGGCGCTATGGCGCTCATTAGGGGAGGCCTATGTCCAGCCAGTGGACTAATATAGGCTGATGATGATGATGATGATTTCTTTGTATATATTAATAAAGAGTTTTCTATTCTAATGTATTCTAAAGCTCATCTTGCCATTTACCTATGAACCCAGTATGGACCGATTAAATGTGTCCTAGTCTAACGCAGCTTTAGAATTTGCATTTTTGATTGGTGCTCTAGCAACGACTCTACCTACACTGTTAGCCAATTGGCAAATTGTAATTAAATTGTCGCGTGATTGAATGCAAACAGTTTTACGTTGTTATAGACCGCATTGACCGATTTTACGTGGAACTGTGTAGTACCACTTGTAATGTTTATTACTTGTTTTATACAAATTAATACTTACTTGCTTGTAACTACTTGTAAGATATATTAGGGACTGCTTATTTATTTAGCTTAGGTCACTTTTAAAGCTCTCATAATGTGTTGAGAAGTTATGAACCTGAAATGTAATGTTTATTACTTGTTTTGTAGGATTATTACTTACCTGCTTGTAAGTACTTGTAAGATATGTTAGGAACAGCTTATTTCTTTAGCTTAGGCCACTTTTAAAGCTCTCATAATGTGTTGAGGAGAAGTTCTGAACCTTAGTTCAACTCGTCTTATTCTTCCTATCTAAATATGAGAATCTATCCATGTATTCATAACAAAAACTTACGTATAACAGAGGATCCTGCTCTAGTATACTCTTTGAACACTATTTTAGGGCTTCGCCTTAGATATTTATGCCGTAAATATCAGAACTTCGGCATTTTTACCTAAAAATACATTTTCACCTCACTTGTTAGAGCAGATTTTTCTGATTTTATTTCCTTATTTTATTTTATTAGTAATGTAGCTGCTTCACATAGAAATTCATGTTTTGTTATGACAGTCTTGTCATTTTTTATACGTTTGACATGTCAAATTTTCTTCATATTTGTAAAACTAGCCATAGTTTGCATAGATTTTAGTTCAAACCTCTTGTTAAAATCTTAGCTGAGCCTGGCCGTTATGACTACTTTTAAAATTTCCGACTGTTCGACGAGATTTCATATAAATAGCAGAACATCGCTACAGTCGGGGAGTTGAATTCGAAAAGTCAACGAAGTAACATCAAGTATTGTAAAACCTTCTGCTCTACCTGGAAGCCTGAAGACTGGTCTACCCCAATCCCTAGAAGCCCGAAGATTGGTGAAGAACATCTCCACCTTGGAATCCTGGGCCTGGAGAAGACATCCCAAATAGACGATCTCGAGGCTGCTCCGACGACTTCGTGTCTGACTTCCTGGAGGTCGGCGACCCTGGCTGGCCACTCTACCGCCGCCAGAGCCTAGCCTGTCCTCTATCAGATACTGAAGCTTTCATCTCGGGCTACGAGGATTGTCCCTTTGTCCCTCTGCGGGAGACTCTACTCTGTGACTCCTCTTCTTACATCTCCCGTTGCTCCAGGTCTCACGACACCAGTACCACTTCACGGCTTTCCAGACTCCGGGTCCTAGCGGTCGGCGGTCACCACCTCAACCGTCGCTATTCAAGGCTGAGGCGAGACTTAGCGGCTGCGTTCTCTCGCTACATCTACACGTCTCTCAAGCTGCCAGTTAAGGACTTTAACCTTGTGCACTAGATTTCGCGATCGGAAAGACTTTGTTTTTATATCAAAACTTTATTAATTTTAATACACTTGTTAAAAACTTTAAGCCTTTTTCTTCTCAACCAGTAGGTCTAAATTCTCTAAATTATTAACTGCAACGTTCAGCCCTTTCATAGATAGCCGGGTGGGCTGTAACGTGACACACTACGCTACTAGTTCTTATTTTCACCTTGTTTCATTTTTTTGTTATTATTTGTACATATAAAAATTTATTGCACTAGAGTTAGTACAAGGGGTGGGTTAAATGCAGAAGCATTTTGTACCTGCCAACCAAAAACACATAATAAGCCAAACAAAAACAGTTACCTTAAAGTAACGATCGAAATTTCCAATTTTGTGGACGATAAATGTTCTCATGTTGGAAGTTGTTATTGTTTAGGTATCGTTTATGTATTATTTATACTCGTTCAAAATCTCTCATTTTAGAGACAGGTTTTCACAAAATAAAACAAATTTCGTAGTCATTGGAGATTTTCCATCGAAACCAAGCTATCATAGTTTTTTCGCTCAAAGAAAATATTTGGTCAGACAAAATACAATATCGTTGAGAGTTTGACAGTCATGCGTTCATTGTATCTCGCTATCCTTGTTCGATACCAAAATAACTCTGAAAATGGACGCATAGGAATAAAACTGATACGTTAAAGGGGATAGTAGGTTTTGTTTGCTTTTCTCTTTGTAACATTCGATAGCGTAAATTGATCTTAATCTAAAAATGGCTTGATATAAAGTTCAGTTGAGGTTGACAAACGGATTCTACCTATACTAGAGGTCAATTCACATATACTTATGAGAAAACCTCCAATTCGGTAGGTAAGTTTATATTCTTGACGGAGTCTGACTCTAAAGAATGTCTTCTGTGGTTGGTTCTCTGAAACAGAACTGTGACTTCACTATGAATCGACCTATATCAGTTTATAAACTACGACAGTAACCTACTTCACATGCAACAAAAAAAATAACAAAAACCCAAAACTGATTCATAAGTATAACAAAATTACTACATTTGCTTCATAAATTATGTCGTAAACAAAAACAGTAGTTTCACTTCCAATTTCGAGAATATCCGGACTAATAACTAGTAAACCCACATAGTGCCTAACCAGCAGCCAGACATGGTTTCTGTGACCAGCCTCTGTTTCATTCGATTTACTTTATGGCTCGTAAACAATGCTGCCAACTTCTGCCTCTTGACAGTTTATGGTAAATAAGATTTTACGGTAACGCAAACGCCCAATACCTACCGTTTTCTCTTTACATGCAAATGATAGTAGTCATAAAACATATTGTATTCAAACCATAATCGCTTCGAATAATACAAATGTTTAGCTAGCACATTATAAGCCTATTCGAACAAGAATGCAAGCCAGTTATTATTCATTTGAACATTAGGTTTTACTACCCGATATATAATAGAATTCGGATTTCAAATTCCATCGTAATCACATCTAAAAACTTTCGGAGGGAAAAAGCGAGTGCAGTTAAAGTTTTCCCTACATTTCATGGAGTTCGTTCTTGATTTCATGCCAGGACACGATTTTTAATAACCACGTCGCTCAATGTTCGAATTCTAATCGAGTTTTAAATTGCAGCTATTCTTGTCTGGTGCCATTCTCCCAGTTCTGAACTTTCATCTCGCCACCACGCTTCTCGTTAGCTTCTCGGCGAACTTGGTCGGGGTCCTAGGACAAGTTTTTAACTTCACCAGAACTCGATTCTCATGATTAATTAATTCGATTGTGCGTGAGCTATTTCCAACGCGATCGCTTTCTGCGGTGTCCATTATTTTGCGATTTAGGTCGAAGGGGAGCTGAGGGTAGATTCCGCTCGGTCACTGCACTAAACAGTCTTGTTACAATTCCGCGCTGGCTTTTTTATTCAGCTTGAAAGGGGAGGCGTGTTTCTCATGGCGCAAGGACAACTTCATTTAGGCGGTAATAATTCTTTTGAGAGGAATAATTTATTACTTTTTCTCGGTCAGACAGAAAAATCGGGTAAAAAATGATGAGCGGCCGGCCTATAAAATATGGATTTGATTTTTCTCTCAATACTGTTTTCGGGATATTGCTTTTGTCATTTTATTGGAGTACTAGCTGCATCCCACGGCTTCGCTTGCTTTGAGATTTACGTATTTTAATTTAGTAAATTTAATAAAAAATATTGCATAACTACTAGTTTTGTATAAGAACTACGTGAATATTTATGTACTTTTTAGTTTATTTATTCGAGTTTTCAGTGAAATCCAACCAAGGAATAATAATAAATTTCTATAAAAACTTTACCACCCTTTTTAACCCTCTCAGAGGTTATTCATCAACATAAGATTAGCCTATGTGTTATTCTAGAACATATTTAAACTATTTATGTACAAAATTTCACTAAATATATTAAGTAGTTACAGAGATACTTAACAACAATATTCACAAAGACTTTCACATTTATTGTTCTGTTAGTAGTCCAGGATTTTCTGATTATTCAATAACTCGATATCTATAATAGATACTACCTACCCACTGAACGTTTATGGAGCACATGAATGCAATATAAAAGCCATACTAATCTTTTTAAATACTAAAACAAAGCCACCAAAGACATAAATCAAGAAGTGAAGTAAAAACTGAACTTCAAAGAATTTAAAATACACCACCATAAATCACCGTTACTCATACTTCTTTACAGTTCTGACCCAAGTAAGTAATAAAAAGTAAAATATATTCACATGTCCCACCAGTGGGTCAAATTAGTGGAACCACGAGTCGCGACCCACATTTACACTTTCTGTTCTTAATAATATCCTATTCAAATCAAAAAAAGTTAACTTCTTGTACTATGAATAAAGATTGTAGAGAAATATGTAGGTAAACTCATGCCGAGTTTACATAATACTATTAAAATTATGAGAGCTTAATACAGTTATGATCAGTAAATCGGTAAATCAATATATTAATTTCTTTAGGCTTACAAAATAAGCACTTAGACAAGTCAAATTTTAAAATATAGGTACAAAATTACGATGAGCCAATAAATAGCTCTGTCGGGTCCTGGGTATTTTCTATATGCTGCTGGGTTGTTTATTTATGTTGCTTAACGACTTATTTAAGTTGTGTGGTTGACGATTTTTGCATAACCAACTTTATATTTTATTAGCAGGTTCTTAAACAATGTTTTATAAGTTAACTCATAAGTAGTTTCAAAATTTATTAACCTATCTTTGTTCAATACTTTCCTTTGTGCTGACAAATTATACAATCAAACTTTTTAAAATTATATCAAGCACAACAATTTCCAACGAAAATTACAATCGAAGAATAGAAACAATTTTAAACTAGTATATACAATTGAAACAATTGAGCTAACTGCAGACGGTTGGCACCAGTCTAGAGGTAGCTCAACTGATCCATGTCAATACCAGTCGGAAGCGTCCCCAAGACACTGGCTGACTTGCAACGCTGTATGGCAATGCTGATGCGCTGCGCCAGATACCAGCTCTCGGGTCACACGTCGGATCGACCAGACGCTCAGATTTTTTTTTAAACCCGCAGAGCCTTGGGTCTCACTTTTTAAGACGTAGGTATACCAACCTCTTCTTCAAATCTTTTGTGCAAGAGAAATCATTCAGAAATCTTTGATTCACCCTTGGTTTAGGTATCCAATTGGAAATTTCTAAGCCAAACCTTAATTAGCAAAACATTTTTAAATCTTAGAAAAACCCAGGCCCGATTACTTAATGGTTTTTAAGGATCTTAGAAATACCCTCCCTATGATGTTTTATTCTTAAATTGAAACGTTACGGTTTTTACCCTCATTTTATTCAATAAGCCTTTTCAATAACAACCCTCGTTGCTTATAAAAATTATGAAATCGAAGGGGGTTTTGTGAAGCCGTCACTTGGAAAATAATTTTCATTTCTGTATTTTTCCCGGTTACCTATTCAATATTAGATAACCCACGGTTGCATTGCCCTTCCAATTTCACGGGTCATGGCTTCATATACATAGGTGCCTTCCTACAACTTAATATTGTTTAAGTAAATATTTGTTTCGGGTGTTTTCTACGTATAATAAAATAAAGTACCCAGCGATAATCGCTGGGGCAAACATTTTCTTGTGTGGATTTTAGTGGATTCCGCGACTCGGCACACGAAGTATATGACGCCCTACGGCCAGGTGAGATGACAATCTGCGAAAGATTTCAGGCAGATGTAAGTTGCGGCAAGCTGAAGACAGGGTGATGTGGCGCTGATCAGGGATGCTTTGTCCAGCTGTGGACTATAGGTTGATGATAATGATGAAAATAAAATCTATCAAGAAAGAAAGAAGAAAAAAGAATCTCCTATGAAATCGTTGTTGTGTAAATATAGTGAGTGGGCGTGGTTGGTACCTTTTAGACTATTTATCTATTATGTTTAGTTCAGGTTTGCTAGAGCGCGACAGGAATAACTCTCGATTGGATCTTAAAGTCTAGACTAAAAAGATAAATCACGATACGAATAATTATAGATCGGAACAAATAGCTATATGACTTTTTGATTTCGGACTCCTAATCACACCCTGTAAAAGTTTTTCATACCAAAAATTGAAGAAAATACTTGCTAGAGACTCTCTCTACTGAAATAAACCGCCTATTGCATTTAATTTTATGAAAAGTTTTTTCTTTTCTGTGCAATAAAGTATTGTTTTAAAAAATCAGCTGACATTTATAGGCTGAAGGATAATTTGTATACCAGAAAATACATTCAAAGCCGCAGGCAGAAGCTTGTCTTCACATAAAACTGCCATCTTCTCTAGTATTCTGAGTATAACTTTATAGGGAAACTACGAAAACTGAAGAATTGTTAATTAAAAACCTAAGTAGGTAGGACTGTTCCACTTCTTATTTCAACTCGAGCAAAGAAATAAAACTCGTCGTCAAAGTTAGCTTGTTCTTTATTTAATTTATAGGATTGGATGTTTCATTTATTTAATCAGAAATTAATGAAAGACAATTTCTAATAGACTACTTACTATATAGATTGCCACGCTAGTACAATATTTATAAATCTGGGGTGCCACGTTACAAGTGTGCAAAGCCAAAAAAGGTAATTTTGGCCCTCGATAGCTACTTTTGGCCTTTTTGGATTCTTTAATTTTCTCTATGTTCGTACTGTTATACTTTATTATTATTTTTTAAAACTTCTAATATTTATTTTTGAATAATTATTATTAAAGAGTAAAATATTATTATAATAAACACTATTATTACATCTGTATTAATACTTTAAAAATATTTATATTAAAAGATATTTGAATGTAGACCATTGTGGTATCCACATTATTCCACATTCAGGGTTTATGCATAAAAATAAAAATCACTCGGTATACAATATTGAACAAGCAAAAACAGAAATGAAATATTTGATTACTTTAAATAATTCAAGAGTGGGTTTTAAAAAAAAACCTTTTAGGAAATAAACAAATTTTGCCAATAAAGTAAAATTCATATACAAATCAGTAATGGTATAGTTTTTAAATTGAGCGGAAATGGAAAACTTTATTTTTATTTTGTTACGTTAAACTTATCTGAAATATATAATTTATGAAGACTTTAAAGTCCAAGGGAACGGGATAAAAGAAAAGATAACAACTTTATTCAGTCTTAATTTAATTAATTATTGTCTTCCTTTGGCGTTTGTGTTTCTTTGTCCATTCCATCGATAGGAATCTTTTATTTATGTACGTTCTTGGAATACGGAAAGCTTTCTGGTAAGATTGTAGAGTTTTTTATACAATAAAACTTATTGATCAACACACAGTGGTCAAGACAAACTTTAAACAGAGCGCTTGGATCTTTTTAAGCAAATAAACATTTCATATTTTCTTTTTAGTTGCAGCTACATCATTTTATTCACAATTGTATGATCTTGGCTTAGGTCAGACAGCATAGTCTTGTTTATCAAATCTTAATTGCTTCGGTCTGTAAAAAGCACATTGTTAGCCGTATAAGCCTGTATTGAATAGGAAACAGGCTTTTAAAGAACATCTCATAAAAAAAAAGATCATGCAATATGCTGTAAGGACCCTTTCAACGTACTTAATTGGTTATTCCCAAGATCTCGCGTGAGATGTGCTTAATCCCAAAGTCTCACTAAAACGCAACGCATCTTGTGCCAACGTCTCACTAAAAGTATTCTCAACGTCTCATATAAATCTATGCTCGGCATACAGCTATGAATGACACATCCGTTTTGGATCACATCGGCAGGTTTATGACTGACTATTTCGTTACACGGTTCAGGTTCCTGAATGTTACAGGTATTTGTACTTACTCTTCAGCTACCTCTAGATTGTTTGCAATAGAAGCTGTTAATTTACTCGTTAAATTGTAAAAAATGATTTTGATTTGTTTCTATTCAATGATTGTAATTTTGTTTTTTAGTATGTCTTCACTTGCTATGAGTTTAAATTTTAGTGTTTATTCATTAGTGTATACCTAAGTGTGTGAACCTTAAAATAAGTTCTTACTTTCTGCTTGATACTTAATTGTAATATTGATACTTCATTGTCTATGTATAGTCTATGTTTGATTTTCTTTTGAGCAGTGAACCCAATAGACCATCCATCTATCAAATTACAAATAGTATTAACCCTTATATCCATTTCCTGGAAATCTAAGCTGCCACCAGAAGGTAGAGTGCCTAGAGTACCTACTGGGAGCATTTCCACGATGAATGGCAATGCCTGTAAGTTTATATGTTATCATGAAACAGAATTTCAGTTCGCTTATCAAGCACCTTCCTATATAGTTATTTTATGTTTCATTTCATTTATAATAACGTTAAACAAAGGAATTTTCAAAATATCAAATTTAAAATGTGGCTTAAAATTTTCTCTTTTGTAGAGTCTCAACCATATCAAAAGCTATTCTTGTGCTTTCTCGTATTTGTTTACCAATGTAAATAACTCATTCACTATCGATTTTTTTTAAACTGTTCGGAAAAAATAATGACAATTTGGAATTTGAATTTTGAAATTGAATTTGAAATGAAATTTGAATGTTACCTTCTGCTTTAAGAATAGAATATAATAGAAAATCATTTATTTACAACAACTACAGATACAACACACTTATATAGGAGGTACAGGTACAACGTTGTTATAAAAGGGCTAAATCAGAATAATGCTGGCTTTGGTCTCATAAGGTTCCAAGCCAGCTCAGCTGTGCGATTACGCTAAAACCGCCCATCCAAATTGATATTCTTGCGCCATTTCAATGGCCATCGCGCGCGTCCTTTCCATAAAAATTCATATTACGAAGGCCATTAAAAGGGCTTTCTTATGTCAGTTTTGAAAAAAAACTGACTTATGAAACAAAACTGACATATGAAATCCCTTTTAATGGCTTCCGTAATTTAAAAATGTATGGAAAGGACGCGCGCGATGGCCATTGAAATGGCTCAATAATATAAATTTGGATGGGCGGTTTTAGCGTAATCGCACAGCTGGTCTTCCGTTAGGATCCTTTAAGTAGATCATTCTAATAAAAGCAGAAGGTTTCAAATCAAATCAACAGATCTAGAGTCTGTAGAAGTTCGCAAAGATTTTCAACTACAAGGGCACTTGGCTTCCTGGCGCAGTTGGCAGGGCATCCCGTACTGAGGGAGGTTCACGGGTTCAAGACTCGTTGAAGTTGACAATTTATGCGAAATATTTCATTTCTTCAATATCACCCAGAGTGCGAGGGCTTATGCACTATATAATTATACTAGCTATATAAATTACACTAGCTATATAAATTTATTATTTATTTAATTTAAATTTAAACTAGCGACCCACCCCGGCTTCGCACGTTTTTATTATACGAATAAACCTTCCTCTTGAATCACTATATCTATTTTAAAAAACCGCATCAAAATCCGTTGAGTTGTTTAAAAGATTTAAGCATACATAGGGATATAGGGACAGAAAAAGCGACTTTGTTTTATACTATGTAGTGATAATTCAAATCAAATCAATTATTTATCTGCAAGCATACAAAATTATTACAAAAAAGAATCAAGACCTGGTATTTTCATTCCTGCCATTTTGTTTCACACATCTTCTTCATCGACGTTATTTGTTAAGAAACGTTGTCAATTTCAACCACGATTTTGTTGCAAAACACGCAAAGCTCTCTACTTAGAATAAAGTAACTCATATAATCTGCCTCGTTCTACTATCTCCCTTATAAACAAAGTAGTCTATCTCTATCACATACTTTATTCAATAATAATAAATTCTAATCAGCGAATTGCACCCAGCAGTCTCATAAACGTCCAGAACCAAGTAAAGTGCTAATAAGAAAACGAAATCACCATAAAATAAATATTATCTTGCGGGCATAATGCCATTTACGTTATCTTTACCATGTATGGTTCCTATTTGGTACAGTTTATTGAATAACATTGTGGTTGCATTGGTATGCATTGGACCTTATAATTGTATGTACCGGGTTGGTCTAACCGTATCCTTAGGGGATAGACCAAGGTTATAATTAATAATCTTTTAATAAAATTTCTCTTTAATTAGTATAAAAACTAAAAATTTGTTTCTAAACCTTGATTGTAATTTTCGTTGTTAATGAAGACCTTATCGAATATTATAAATACTAAAGTTTGGATAGATGGATCGGGCATAAATGTTTCAGGCGCAAACAGGAGCTAAAGTAGCGCCACCACCAATGATTTTTAGAAACCCCCTTTGAACACCTTCTTTCCATAGCATGGAGCTAGGAGAAAGGATTTCAGAAACCCCTTGTTACGTTATTATTCCCATACGTTTGCATCGCATCGCATTACAAGCGATATATGATATTAATTAAAGTAATGAAATCACGAAAGTTTTGTTATGTTGCGTTCGTAGATCGCACTCTATGTATTATCTCTACTCAGCATACAACCTACCTTTTATTTTACCCTGTCACGTTGTAGCCCTACACACTACTAAATTCATAGCCCATGCCTTTTGTTTGAGGAAAACTGTTTATTGCTGAGTCTATATCATAGACCCAAGTTATGATAGGTAGATATGATAAGATGAAACTGAGTTAAGGCGTTAAGGTTAACTGACTCTCCTTAAAAATTACAGACCCATCACACTCCTGAGCCACATCTATAAGCTGTTCTCACGAGTGATCACGAATCGTCTCGCCAGGAGACTTGACGAGTTCCAGCCACCGGAACAGGCCGGGTTCCGCGGAGGATATGGCACCATAGACCACATACACACAGTGAGGCAGATTATACAGAAGTCCGAAGAGTATAATCAGCCCCTGTGTCTCGCTTTTGTGGACTATGAGAAAGCCTTTGACTCCGTTGAAACCTGGGCTGTTCTGGAATCCTTACAGCGATGCCAAGTAGACTATCGTTACATCGAAGTGCTGAGGTGTCTCTATGAAGCTGCCACTATGAGTGTCCAAGTACAGGACCAGCAGTCTAAACCTATCCAATTGCGCAGAGGAGTGAGACAGGGGGATGTCATATCCCCGAAACTGTTCACGAGCGCATTGGAAGATATGTTTAAGACGCTGGACTGGAAAGGTAAGGGCATTAACATAAACGGCGATTACATCTCACACCTTCGATTCGCTGATGACATAGTCGTAATGGCGGAGTCGCTAGAGGAGCTGACCCACATGCTGGACGGCCTAGCTTCAGCCTCGCGATGTATCGGTCTTGGCATGAATTTGGATAAAACCAAAGTCATGATCAATGGCCACATTGTTCCGGGACCGATAGTCGTTGATGGTCACCTTCTTGAAATTGTTTCCGAGTATACTTACCTTGGGCAGATTGTACAGCTAGGTAAAAACAATTTTGAGAAGGAGGCCAAGAGGAGGATCCAGCTAGGCTGGGCAGCATTTGGGAAACTACGTCAAGTCTTCTCTTCATCCATACCGCAATGTTTGAAAACGAAAGTTTTCAATCAGTGCGTCCTACCCGTAATGACCTACGGAGCAGAGACGTGGACACTCACGGTAGGGCTGGTCCACCAGTTCAAAGTCGCCCAGCGAGCTATGGAAAGAGCTATGCTCGGAGTCTCTCTGAAGGATAGAATTCGTAACGAATACATCCGACAGAGAACCAAAGTTATCGACATAGCTCAAAGAATTAGCAAGCTGAAGTGGCAATGGGCCGGCCATATCTCGCGAAGAACCGACAACCGTTGGGGTAAACGTGTTCTTGAGTGGAGACCGCGACTCGGTAAACGTAGCGTAGGACGCCCTCCGGCCAGGTGGGATGACGATCTGCGAAAGACTGCTGGCAGATGCTGGATGCGTCAAGCTGAAGACAGGGCGCAATGGCGCTCATTGGGGGAGGCCTATGTCCAGCAGTGGACTAATATAGGTTGATGATGATGATGATGATGAGTTAAGGCGCAAACAGTACCTAAAGTGGCGCCCCCACTTATTTTATCGTATAGGTCTATTATACAAAGGAATTCCCAAACTTCACACTTACAGTTTGTTAAACCTAAGCTTTTTTTTAATGCATCTGTAGTAGTTTTATTTTGTCTAGTATACGAATTTGCCTTTGGTGGTCACCAAACTCTGTTTTGTGGGGGCGCCACTTAAGGTGCTGTTTGCGCCTTAAGGCTGGTGATATTTTCAACCGACTTCGAATACCTTTTCCTGTTAGAGCTATAAATCGACTTTGAATAAGAATTCAAAGTCGATTTATAAAGATATGATTATGTTTAAATTTTGTTATAGAAATAAAACAAAAATGTAAACATAATCATATCTTTCATAGCATTTCCTCGTGGCGCGTAATTTTTATGTAAACAAGGCTATTACTATCCCATAGGATTTAAGACATGAAAAGTAGCCTATGTGTTATAGAGATAGAATCATCGGCATTTTACATCAGCCCGATCTATTCAGTAATTTTTTCATGAAAGAGGAACACACATTTATGCATCTATCCAAACTTTCGCATAAATATAAGTGTAATACCATAATTATGGCGGTCAAATAAAATACGGCTAAAGTCCTACAAACAATTTCAAACACACATCTATGTTTTTAATTTACTGGTCCCTTCATACCCTTTGTTTGCCTTTAAAATTAGGCCACACGTAGCAGTCGTTCAATACCCAGTAGACCTGCTATAACAATAATAATATTGCAAATAAGCGTTCTTATTTATGGTACAGTCAGAGCTAAATTCATGTTAGCTTTTAATTTATTAAACAACATTGAGGATCAGCGAAATTCCCCTAAGATTAGATTGTTTCAATTATAATAATCGGTTTTTTTATAATTTCAATAGAAGGTATATAGGTACTTTACGAAAAAATAATTAATAGCAATTAGATAACAAGAACAAATTAGAATTACTTTTAACAAGAATGTTGAAACAAAAAACTTTTTTAAAACAAATGAAACAGTTGAGCTGTCTGGAGGTATCTCAAGCACTACATTACCCAAGGCTACATTACCATTTTGATTTGATTATGATTTAGATTTAAAGTGGATCAGACCAAAGTGTTAAAATTTCCTCAAAAGAAAATTTTCTTCCTTATTCGTTTTTTAAGCCTATTATACTATTAACTAGTACCATCCAAACGTAATAAGTAGGTAAGTACCTATTTCAGTTTCTATTGTCTTGTTTGGAAACAAATTATGGTTATTTGGCGGTGGCTGTACTAGTAAGCCTGAGCAAAAACATCGGATGGGGAATATACGCTCGAGGCGCGGTCACACTCTCCTTATTTTGTGTGTGATACGGCGATATTTATCTTCAGGATTAGTGTGGGGATACACCAAGCATGCGGATGATAAAATATTACCCCAAATTTATAAAAGCGATCGGGGCTTAGATCAGCTCAGAAGAGATGCCTGAAGAAGTATTTTTGTGTCCTGTTTTACTAATTAAAACCCGCATCTGTATCCTCCAACTCTATATTTATGACGAAGCTTCTTCCTATCATCATCATCTTCAAATAATATTACTCCACTGCTGGACATAAGCCTGCCCTAATAAGCGCCATAGCCATGTTTTTCCGATTAAAAGATTTGATTATACATTAGCTCGGGGCAAAAAAATTAAGTAGGTTAAACTTTTGCATCATAATGTCGTTCCGCGGAGATTTTTGCAAAAGCCCATTCGCGCGGTGTGCCTCTACCCTATCGTGTGTGATACCAGGATATTTATCTTGCCACCGCTTATCTGCTCGATAATTTATTACGCCTGTTGTGATAATTTCGTAATTATCGCGGGCTTCTGAATGTTTTGGGAATGTTTGTTTTCCGGCCGCAGAAAGAGGAGGTTCAGCAGCCTTCGAGTTTATTTTATTGTGAAAGTAAAACAATAGAGATAACGAGCTTAGTGTCTACTTGTTTATTTGTCCAAGAATCGGATAAGTTGAAATTTATAGTCACTGGTATTAAGTCATCTTCCTTGGAATTAAGTTTTTTTGTGTATTCAGAAGCTAGATAAAATTGGCTCTTATTACTTGATCGATTTATCCTACGAGTATTAGTATTATAAACGCGAAAGTTTGTAAGTATGGATGTTTGTAACTTTTTCACGCAAAAACAACCGAACGGATCTGGATGAAATTTGGCATAGAGATAGATTATAGTCTGGAATAACACATAGGCTATATTTTATACCAGAATTCCTACGGGAACGGGAATTACACGGGTGAAGCCGCGGGGCGCAGCTAGTGTTCAATTAAGAGACAGCGATAACAGAAAGAAAGAAAGAAAGAAAGTAAAAGTATATTCAAACAAATAATACAGAAATTACAATCGAAGAATTGAAATAATTTATGAGTAGTATTTACAATCGAATAATTTATTGTAATTTTCTTTGTAAATTAAGATTTCGTATTAACAATTGAAACGATTGGGATAACTGAAGACGGTTGCAAACAGTCTAGAGGTAGCTCAACTGATCAACAAAGACACTAGCTGCATACCACGCTGTATGGCAATGCTGATGCGCTGCGCCAGATACTCACCAAGTCTCGGGCCACGTATCGCATTGATTCGCGTAAGTAAATAATTATGGAAAAATTACACAGCCCCCTGTAGTTTCAAGCTAGGCAGAGCGTGTCTAATTTTAATTGTAAGAGTTCTAACTGTAATCAGCACATCTCGCTTGGGAGTGCATTATCCCCCTTAGGCAGGGGGATACGGCCATGCCCTAACCCAGCTCCTTGAAAAACCGGAGCAGGATAGAACCTGTGCCATAGCACTCAGATTTTAGATAACACTTTTTAGATTGTAAAGTTTCAGAGAAAATTGAAGGAACAGGCAATTTTCTCGAGTTTGCGTGTTGGTACCTGACAAGGTAAGTAGCTTTGTGATTTACACATATGAGTGCAGTCTAGATTTCAGTTGACCCCACATTTAATAAGTTGAACTGAGGTTTTCTGGCACTCCGCCAAGAACCCCAAATAGATATCTTTTATTCAGCAAAACTCAAACTTTTCTGAGCATAAATTCCCGCGAACCTTCATGAAATTGTAATAAGTCCGTACTATTTATGGCTAATCCTTTCGAAACAAATGCACAAAGTCTCAACGCAAGTGGCTTTTTAAAATGTTTACACCAAAAGTGATGATAGAGAGAGATGGCTAATTTGGTAATATAACATTTTGTATGAGTGAAAGGGACAAGGATAGTGTATGGGGAGAGTGAATTTTTGAATTGCAAATAGGGAAATGAAACGCCGCCGGTGCTTTCGGTCTGCTTCCCCAAGGCACTTCCGGCGTCATAATAATCGCTAATAACAGAGTAGTTTAATGAATTTATAACACATCAAAGCTAGTCTAACTTTAATGGACGGAACGGTGAAAGTGGGGTTATTCTGAATAAATAGCTTTATAATCGATCGTCATCAGCAGAAATAGAAATTTACCCGCATGCATAGCTAAGTATGCTGGATGCGGCAAGCTGAAGACAGGGCGCTATGGCGCTCATTAGGGGAGGCCTATGTCCAGCAGTGGACTAATATAGGCTGATGATGATGATGAAGTATGTAGGTAGGTACTTAAATTAATATTTTTAGTTTGATTCCTAAGTTTCGAAGTTTCATGGTATAAATGGGGGCGCTATTTTAGCACCTGTTTGCGCCTTAAGACATTCATCATCATCATCATCATCATCATAGGCCTCCAAACTTTTGCGCCACTCCACACGGTCCTGCGCCAGTGTCATCCAGTTGAGCCCCGCGATTTTCATTAAGACATTAGTATCCATTAATTTTTTAAAAGTGGCAACCCTTCACAAGCATCAACAGATCCCTAACTTGCGAAACTTGAATCGTATGCGTAAGACGGAGGGATGTAATCTTGTTCTTGTGTTTGGCTTCTCATTTGTTAACCAAAACAGACAGAGTTAGCTAAAAACTTAGTTCAGTTGCTGAATATTCATGCTTTACACTGTTTTAATTGGCCTCCTATTTTTTGGTAATTAAGACTCATTATGGATAGCTTGGGGTAAAATTGTTCCTTAGTGGAGACCGCGACTTGGCTTAAAGTAGTGTAGGACGCCCTCCAGGTGGGAAGATGATCGTTGAAAGATTGCTGGCAGATGCTGGATGCGGCAAGCTGAAGACAGGGCGCTATGTCGCTCATCAGGGGAGGTTTATGTCCAGCAGTGGACTGATTAAGGCTGATGGTCATATGGATAGCTCTTAATAAAAGTGCCTTCATAAATTGCATAAAATGGATTGGCAACGGTGCAGAAGAAAATACATAGGTATTTTGTGATATTTCAACTGTCTTTTAATGATATGGCAACAGTACATTCTCTACAATAATCCAAATTTAATATTACTTTCAAGAAAATACACGGACATTTTTTTCAATTTCATTCATTTAATTCTGCATTCGTTATTTTGGAGCAAAATTGTTGCAATTAGACTTTAGTTTAGACGTACCTTATCAGCATACATTATTACAGGACAATACAAAAGAACAAGACCCGTAACAAGGGAGTTTGCCGTAACCATGCTGAAGAAAGTTGTAGAATTTTTGGTTGTGTGTGTGTTTTAATACACATAAGGAAGCCACGCCCTATGCATTCCTACGTGTAATAAGTTCCTAAATAAACAATACTAGACTATCATCCAGCGTCATCTAGCTCCAAGTTAAGCAAAGCTGGTGTCGTATGGGTACTTGATGAATACATTAATTGATATAATACATCGATAGATATCTTTAATATACAAAGACCACCCAGAACCATGGAGCAAATATTTGCAGATCGTACAAATATTTGTCCAGAGAGAGGAATCGAACCTGCAACCTCCTGCGTCGCTTGCAGACCTTTGCCCGTATTTTAAGTATAATCATAGTTATCAATCTTGTACTTACCAAAAAGCACGCTCTGCTCAGCTTAGGGCTAGAATCGGCTAGCTGATGCTGTGTAGATTGTCTGGGTTTTACATTTAATTAACATTTAATTACATTTATTAACATTTATTTATTTTAGTATGTTATATTTTAGATGGAAATATTATGTACCTATTGATTATTTGAAAGGCTTGATTTGAAATATTATTATTATTTCACTTTATTTATTTTAAAACTCGTTATAAAATACATTTTTTACTATTATTATTATTATTTATTTAAATTAGCGGGTTCGATTCCCGCCTCGGAACAAATTTGTGTACGATCTGCAGAAATTTGTTCCGTTGGTCTGGGTGTTTTCTATGTATAATAAAAAATATCTATCTATGTAATGTATTGTATTAAGTATATCAGTCATCTAGCACCCATAACACAAGCTCTGCTTAGCTTGGGGCTAGATGATGCTGTGTGGACTGTCCGGAATTATTTATTTATTTTTATAAAACGCGACGGACACAATAAATAACCCTTTTGGTCATTACCATTTTATACTTGGATATTCAACACCCAATGTTAGGTACTTCGATTCACCACTTACGAAATTAATACCTACCTTAAATAATAACATGAAACTTGTTTCCTTCCGCCTTCACATACGATTAATTGTCGTTTTAATATGCTTAAATAAATTAAAAGTGGATTCGGACAGCGCTCCACTGAAACTGTTTAATTTAGCATTCCAGTACAGATTGCATTCCGGCGATTTCTGTATCGTCCAATGGTTTGTCGATAAAAGGTTTCTGTGAAAGTTTAAGCGACATTGCCAGGCTAGTGTGCAAAGTAAGTATATCGATTTTTTTTTCAGGCTGGTGCAACATACTTCTTCAAAAGTCCGCTCTATTTGAGTTATCTTAGTAAATTGTAGAAGTAAAAAGGACTTCGATTAATTTTCATACTTTTTAATTTTTATTTTAAAGTAAGTGAAATAATTTCCAATAACAAAAGTTTTTATGAATGTTTAAACATCATCGAAAGACGAATGAACCCGTATTTTTTTCCTGTTCAAAAGCTGGCTCATTTTTTTTGTTTTTCTCAGTTATTTAATTCACAAGTTCTATTATTTCTATTCCAAATTATACTCACGCTACCCGTTTTTACTAATGAATTTTTTCTTATTATGATGTGATGTTTTGTCTTATTGTTAGAACGCTATTATTATCACCATAATTTTTGTCTAGGGCGTGGACGGGCCTTGAACCAAATGGAGACGAGTGAAATATTTTCATTAACATACTGGGATATTTAGGTTGATTGTCCCAGTTTTAGTACGGCCAGCCCACTGCAGGTTCATTTGAACATTTTATTCTCATTTTAGAAACTGAAAATAATTTACTTAACATGTTAAAATTCTTAAAAAAACATAAAGTGTTCATTAATTTTTAAAGAAAACTCAAATTAAATGGTTTTAAACCCATTATTTTATTATTACATTAAAATCGTAGGTGCAGAAATATTAGACGGACCAAATTAACAAAACTTGCATTTTTGTTCGTAAAATCCAAAAAACTCTATCCATACTAATTACTTATCCTTTGTCAAATAGCTCGAAATAAACAAACAAAAAACTCGCAGATTAAGTTTTTAGTTCTATCCAAGCTGCGAACTGGATTATTTTTTAAAAATATATATATGTATCAGATAATGAGTAAGTATTATATTTATGAAAACGACCTTTAATAGCGTTTAATTTATACTTCAGAATAAAGTTTATTTCTCATGACATTGCCTTTTCCAGAATAAAATTCGATCGAAATCGAAGTAAGTATTTATAGCTGTACAGTTGGATAAGTGATATAAGCAGAAGTTAAAATAGGTTAAATATTCCTCTTCCACTGGAAAACAGACTTTACCGGCACTCAGCGTGCGGCGCGACGTAAACTCGGTAATGTTTTAATGGCAAACATCTCCTCATGTTATGAATTTCACATTAACTTGAGCTTTTAACATTTCGCTTTTACCCGACTTTTATGTTTTTCGAATAACTAGGCCGGAGGTATGCTAGTGTATGAGGTAAAGTCTGAATATGGGGTTCGCATAATTAGTTTTGATACTAATAGGCCTGAAAATACTACTTAGTTGAATCCTTCCTTGAATGATATTACGCTACGCTTGTATAATGTATAATGGCAGACAATCTACACAGCATCATTTAGCTTCAAGCTCAACAGACCTTGTGCTAAGGGAAACTGAATTATCTACTTTAAAAAAATATTCTATAAAGATAGAGATTTTCAAAACAATATGATACAAGCTATAGTTTTTGTCATATATTTAAATATGATACAAACTATAGTTTCTATCTACTGCTAGTTTTTGCAAGAGTTGTTTATGTGTTTAAAAGTAGCCTTCTTATGACACGTTATACAGTCAACAAAAAATGTAATCCCTTTTATATTAATCAACGCCTAGACCCACAACTTTGAAAAACTTCAGCCCGTTTACCTACCCTTAAAACTTTCGCATTTTTAACATGATTAACATCTATAACTACGTCAATACTTTACCGCTTAATTTATTCTTCTTCTCTCTCGTATTCTTCATTACTTCGTTAATGAAGAAGACACAACCGTCAGATCATGCTCAACCTGGAAAGATTACGACACTGATGAACCGCATCCACAATACCTAATCTGCTTGTCTCAAACTCATACATTCTTCCCCATTATTACCTTAATTTGGTCAATGCAGCTTTTTCGTGAGTGTCCTCTTGGTCTTACGCCCTCTTATTAAGGTAGAGTGAGTGGGGGCAAGATCGAACGGTTTTTTGATGAGATGGTCAGTGTTGTTTTTGAATCCATGTAGAAAAATAGATATTAACTTTAGCTAAAAGTAAATTAGACATAATTAAAGGGTAAAGACTAGATTTTTATAATATGTCAATAACAGCCTGATAAAGCTGTCCAAAAAGTAGAAAACTGTAATTAAAAATATTAGTTTTACTTAATTGAAACAGGGGGAAGATGAAAAGGTGACGGGGTAAGATCGAATAAAAATCTAAAATCGTTGAAACGTGTCTTAGGCAGGTCTTAGGCAAAGTTTATGGTCCTTAGTCTATAGTGTTAAGTAATTTAAAAAGTTGTGACTGACTGTAGTGCCAAAATACCTATTTTTAACAAAAATATAACAAATTTAAAAATATATATATTCCGAACTTACCCCACTGGGGGAAGATTGAAGAAGAGATTCTCAAACTTTGCAGCCAATTTGCATAAGTTTTGACTAAAGAAAATAAAAATTATCTATTAATGAAAAATCAAATAAAAACTGAAAACTATTTTTGTTTCACATGAAACCTATATGAATATTCTTTTTCATCATCATAAATAATTCTTTATTTGTTTTCTTTTGTACTTTTTTAAGTATTTTCTTTTTCTATTGGATTTCTTTTTTTATTTCACATTTCTTAGCATAGGTACCTATTTTTGTTATTTTTTGTTTTACTACATTCAGCAATTTTTTTCTTATTTCTTTTTTTTCTTGCTGAAACTTACACAAAGATACAGTTTGAGAACATCTGGCTTTTAGTATGAAATCTGAAAAAGGGTCAAAAATAAAACTTTGATATGTTTGTCTTACCCCGTTAAATGTAAATGGGGAAAGATGAAAAGTTGAAATAAATTCTAAAATACGAGAAATAGAGAGATTTAGAAGTAATAACATAAATATGTAAAAAAATAATAGGCAGATGTTTCAATTAAAGACTTCGGCTGTCCCATTTTAAAACCTAGTAAGGGACATTTGAAAAAAAAACGGGTTTTTGATTTAAGGCTTATTGTTGGCGATTGTCCACGAAATTGCATTATCAGAATCTCAAAAAACGGCTTAGAAACAAAAATAAAAATGTAAAAATACCTAGCAACTCCACCACGATGAAAAAGCTGGCCCGAAAAACCATTTCTAAACCTAGTAAGAGACATCGACCACTTTAAAACCTAGCAAAGGAAATTCCCTTACTACGTTTTAAAATGGTCGGCGTCCCTTACTAGGTTTTACAAATGGTTAGCAAAGATCAACATTCGCGCGCTGATTTTAGTATGACACTAATTAGCCGCCGCGTGCGCATCGTTTTTTCTGTTTTGATAAAGAAAATTACTTCTGCTATGCCTAAACAGTTTTATAGATCATCCAGGATGATCAATGCAGTGAAAAAACGTTTTTTTGCAATAGCTGGACGCGGTTACTCATTGATATGAACTATGGCACCTCATAGGAAACTACATAAATGCCTATTAATTGATTGCACTGTTTATAAGTGTACTTTACTTTACTTTTTACTTACTTACTTTACTTTCTTATTATTAAACTGGTGTCATTTAGTAAAATATAGCTTTAATCCATTGCAAATACAGCAATCATCCATCCAACCTTGTCCATTTGGTAGTTTATTAGGATATAAAATAAACTATGGTAAATCGCGCTATACAGTGCTACAGAAAGGTCCTATAAAACAAAAAAGGGGTACTTCTAATCGAACACCTAATTTTTTTTCGAGATTCCTGAGTTGCCAACATAACTAAAATTGTTTGCATTGGTACAGAAGAATCCCTTTTAATTCTACAGGACATTTCTCAAGCAACCTGTATAAAAGTATTAAGTATGGAAATTCTGCTTTGGGTAGTTGCTAGGTTTATGAAAATGTTTGTGGCTTAACGAAACCAAATTTAAACCTAGTAACAGCCCTTACTAGGGTAATGAAATGGTCAATGACTGTCGCTTCAGTATCAGACAACCATTTCTAACCAAGTTTGCGCATTCATTTGTGCAGTAAAACTACAATATTGGACATAGAGAAATGAAATTGAACTGTATGGCAAGCCAAGGTTCTACCGCTTCTTTTGAGCTCATTCTCGTTCAGCTATTTATCATAGTTTTTCCAGGGCATTGAAATGAAGTGACCAAACCGTTTTTTGGCTCTCCTGTAAAATTTGTCTGATGTCCCTTACTAGGTTTTAAAATGGGACAGCCAACTTGTACCTGCCTTGTAATTTAATTTACAAGACACGGGGCAAGATGAAATCACTTTTGTGAATCCTGAAAAATACACTGTCTTAGAAAATCGCACTTTACACACAACCAGGCGTTCTCAGCCGCAACCGCTGACTGAGTTGTGATAAGTAACAAATTGGTGGCCCTAACGCTGTTGCCAGCACTGTAATAAGTACTATAAATCTGGTGATATTGAAGACTTTTTGTCTAACCCCTTTTTTCATCATCCCCCCACTCACTCTACTTTTATTATGAAAGAAATAACAATCAAGGAATAGAAACAAATTACACGGTTGCAAACAGTCTAAAGGTAGCTCAATTGATCCATGTACCAGTACCAGTACCAGTCGGAAGCATCCCCATGACACTGGCTGCATTAATACGCTGTATGGCAATGCTGATGCTGCCCTCTTATTTGCCTAGCACAACCAGTTTTTACTGGTTGCCTTTATGGCCTAAATAGCTGAGGATCATTGATGACAATCAGATGGTCGAAAATGGAATGGATAATTTCACGTAAAACTATCTCACTAATCTCAAACATTTCAGCCAACGATAAGCACATTTCAAACTGAGCATAGTGGCCTCATTACTTCATTCATCAATTCACGGTTTTGCGAATTTGCACTTTGCGGTCCAACAAACAGCGAATAATTAATATTTAGGTACCTACCTAGTATTTTCAGACTTTAATAATACGTAACAACTTTAATTACTCATCGCATAGATGTAAGTGTAACTAGTCTCATTAAATAGGTACCTTTAAGTAAAATTATTATGAATCTATGAGTGGATTCCTGTCAATAGCCTATTAATTTCTATTGTACCGTCAACTTAATGTATAATGTGCTGATGGTTTCCCTAAAATAAATAAATAAGTAACTAGTCTCACGCGAGGCAAACATGAGCTAGCTTAGCAGAAGCAGATACATCTTGTACCTACCTGTATAACTGATAAATAAAATGAAAAAATTACAATAAACATAACAAATTACAGACAATGGAAGGAACTTTAGACCATTTAAATTAATTTGGAACTTAGCCGTATATTTATGGTGGTTAATTGCCCAAAATGTTCAAAATAAAGCAAGAAGTTTCGTAAAAGCTTGTAGCTACTTACCCCATAACATCACCATCATCTCTAGACACAAAGAACGCATTATCACACAGAATTAAACAATTCAAGCCCTCAGAACTTAAAACCTTCTACACTCATCCGAGTCCTTAGTATGGGTTTTGAATAGTCTACGAAAACTATTTTACTATGTTTTTATATAAGTGTCTGAATATTCCTAATTAAAATTTGTGAGGCGTGTAGAGTGTAGTTGTGGATACTGCCATCAATTCTTGGTTGTAATTTTTAGTACTTACTACATGTAGATCACGATCGCTGCAACGCGATGGGAACGTAGGGGAAATTAAAATACAAGGTTCACGACAAATACTCTCGATAAATTATTTCCTTGCTATATATTTAACGACTTTTACTTTGTCGCTACCGAATAGAAAGGAACTATTTTTTATTATAGCATTTTAGACAGTTCGGTAAACGATAACTTTTTCGTTTTGGTAATTTGCAAACTCATACTAACCATAGAGAAACTTTTGCAATAACATAGCTCACCAAATTAAAATAATAATTACTAACCCCTCCGCGCTCATTACGACGGAACCCCAAATATTGTGACACGGGGCTTAGCTTACTCACGTGCTTTTAGCTCGCATTCGAAGGTTTGTTTGACTCGAGCCAGTAATTATTAGTACTAGAACGATGGCTAGTCACTTCCTATGCTTTAAAAGTATGCGAGTGGCAGTAAAATGCGTATGCGGAGGGCAAGTTGTGAAAAATAGACATCAATACAGGAAAGATATCGATTTTTTTGTCACGCTGTCCTTCTCGCCTACTATCCCAGGAGGAGTACTCTTAGTTTATTTCTCTTAAAAAGCTTTTATTCTTGAGAAAAACTATCTTTAGTTACTTAAGAGATACATTTAGCAAGGATTTTGGGACATTTTTATAAAAAAAAAAAAAAAAAAAAAAGTACAACTAGAACGAATGAAGAATGATCATGATCAATGAGCATGGAAGTCTAAATACAGGAAATTTTGACCGAATTACTGGCAAATGAGTATTTACTGCATGAATGTATCAGTTGGTCGTGCGAATGGTAACATTCCGCCGGTGATGGCAATACCACGCATATTGTTCCAGTGTTTCCAGCTACCAACGTTTTGAATTCATGCATGTAACAGAGTTTGAATACCTACGCGAAATATCTTGAATCTCTTCTGTGGCCTATTTATCGTGGCTCCGCACTAAATGTTCCGAAATAAGTTTTCTGGGTACCTAGGTAGTTAGGTAGGTACTTGTAAAACCTCATATTCGAATTTAATAAAGCTAGTCAACTATATACAGTTAAATGTCCTGCGCAAACCGATCAAAAGCCTCGAAAACTTTGATACAATTTTCCAACTCAAATTCGTTTTCATTGTGAAAAATTCAATAAACATATTGGAAATTAAAGGGAGTCCTTAGTATGAGCTGTGCATTTTTTACGATAACTATAAACGTTTTCGTCTCCTTTCATACATTTGGCGCCTGGATTCTTACCGTATCAAGTCAAGAAATTTTTTTCATACTTTCCGCACAAACTCGATTATAGTTTTATAATTGATAAATTTAACAAAAGCTTTTTCACGTGAAATGTCATTATTTTAACCTTACCTGTAAGCGAAATAATAACCAATGTCTATAGAGATCACGAAAACTTTTAAGTATTTTGCGCTCTCGCAATAAATTATAGAATGTTTTACAATTCTAATAAAAGATCATAAAGGAGAAGCGGGCATAATTGAAAAATTGGAAAGATATAATTTTTAGATTGATATAAGTAATTATAGTTACAAAATACAACTACCTATATTATTGAAACAGTTATGCTGATTGCAGACTGTTGCGAACAATCTAGAAGCAGCCAAAGTCCCCAAGACGCTGGCTATATTGTACGGTAGGTATTTAGTAAACAAGTTATCTAGTAGGGTGAACTCATCTAATTTCGTGATAAAGGCATTTGAGTAATAAAATACCAATAAATTATTAATTATTTTTATTCAGGCTTCGCATGAGTTTCAATCAGTCTTTTATCAGGAATATAGGCACAATTAATCACAGTTTTTTCTAAAATCTTAAAAGTTATATCAAATTTACTAAAGCAAGTCAACTTGCCTAATTCCGTGGTGACCTCTTTAAGTCCGTGATAGCTACTACTTTAACTCCGATATAACGGAATTAGGCAAGTTAACTTATTTTTGTTGTACAAAATTAAAATCTTAAAATTAACATATAAACATAAAAAAACAAGATATACATTTTAGTAATATCTTCTAGAATTATTCTTTCGAATACTTTCGGTTCTTTTTGTCCTCCATGAAATCTGAAAGTAAACAAGCAAATTATAATAATAATTACATACCTGATTAGATTTAGCGTCTGTTTAAATTTGCAGCTCGTATTAATAAAACAAATGCTGCGAAATTTGGTAATAAAACTACTCACGTAATTACGTGACAAGTGCAAAAAAGTCTCACTCAATTCCGTGATAGCAAAATATACATATAATATTGGCTTAAAGTCATCATTTTAATTGAGACAAGATAAAACTAATCAAATGACATCAATCTTGTCTACTAAACTCAAAATAAGTCAATACTTTCAGTGAAAACCACAAATAATTGTATATAACTACTCTAATTCTGTGATAGCACAAAAACCACTCAACTGCTAAAACGCTAATATTTTTGACGAACAAAATAAGCTCTAACACTAAAACGACGCAGAACTATGACGAATTTTTTACTGCCACATCAAGGAAATATCATTTACAATTCATTATAATAGAAAGAAGCTAAGAAATCGGTTAAATACTTACATAAATAGAGCAAAGTTCGCCACCAATTCACAGACACTGCCGAAACCGGCGAGATTTGCGCGCGGACTGACAAAACCATTCGTTGTTACTATCTCGCTCACTCGAGCGTCCCCAAACTTTACAGACGAATTTGAACATTATTACAGAGGCATAAGGTTGTATTTCCAATCATTGATTTCGCTCGTACAGGCCTATGGTAGAGCTCAAACCAAATACCACTGAATTAGGCGAGTCACAGAATTAGATGAGTTCACCCTACCCATAACCCATCAAGCACTGTTTAGCTTGAGGCTAGTGTTGTGTGTTGTTCAACGCTAATTATTTATTGCCCCACAATACTCACCAGCTGTCTTGTGTGTACATCCAAAATCGCCTAAAATACAGGACTAAAGGTCTACGTATTAATTTAGTTTTATTAATAAGTTCATAGGAATGAGTTGCTTGTGTAGGTAACCTAACATTAACGTACAAAATTGTAAAATAACATCGTTATTCGGCCTCTAGGTAGAGAATCTAGTAACAAAAATATAACGTAATTTACATAAAGTATAATATTTCGTACCGAAAATCGTTTTTACATGCTTCAAAAGATTGAACACGAACAAATTTTGTTCCTCGAAAATTGTCAGAAAAACATCCACCTCAAAAACTCCGCCTAAAATATCAAGAAATACCTACAGCTATTCAGTTATAGGAGTAATTTAATTTGTGGTCATCGACTACGCGCTTGCTCACGACACCGCTTTGACTACATATTAATTTTCTGCTGGAGTGTTTTTCTGGGCCCTTATTCACGCCAGCCACACAGGGGTGATTTTGAATCGCGTTTCGTGTCGTGTAATTTCTTGCGACTTTTGTTTGCAGTGAGTACATTTTGTATCAAGACGCATACGATCTTACATAATACCACGTTTTTATCAAGGCGATTGAGGCGCGGAAACGATTGAACCAATCGTTTCCGCGCCCTGCGATTTTGCAATAATTGTTCACGAAACATTTTCTACAACAAGATGGCATGTATTATCTTAACACGCCATCTTGTTTATTCAAAATAGTGGGATAGGGTTTGGGATTCATATAAGGTGACATACGTAAATCACCAAAACGAGTACAAGGATGTAGAAAAAGTATGATAATAATTCCTTCTAAAGCGCGTTTGCGTTAGGTATATTAGTGAATACGGAACCAGTGCCTAAAAATCGCTGTAGATACTATCCACAATTAGGCGCAGGACTACAGGACAAAGGGTAATGAAATAGCCGCTCGAGGCTGTGTTCCAAAAACGGGCTTATTAAAACAATTCTGATGGAATTTCACTGTCACCGTGGCGAGTTCTTGCACAGGAAAACATAGTACTATGGTTGTGCTATTGTTGTTTTGTTTTCTTTGATACATAAAAAACAATAGAATTCTATAATCATAACGCCAAGTTAACAGTCAAAAACGTAATTATCAAAATTAAACTAATAAGCTGATAAATTCTAGCTTCATCCTCTGACCTTCTAATCAATTTTTATACAATGTCTAATGGTCAACTAATGATCCATCCCACTATCTAGTTAGGTACTCGTAAAATAAAGGAAGTAAATAGTAGAGCAAAGTAGAGCATACATATCGCTAAGGTATTTATAAAGACTTATATTGTGTTTTCGAATATGTTAAACGTTTCACAGGATAAATACAAAAGATTGAAACGAAGGAAAATCAATAATCACTTTATTTCTTACATTATTTTGATAATTATGTACCTATGGTTTTAAATTTGACTTGTCTTAGTGCTTATTTTGTAAGCCTTAAGAAATAAAGTTATTGATTTACTTGAATAAATATCATGAAAGGATAATATGTTACTACGGTCAGTCAGCTTCTTATTTCACAGAAATTCACTTTGACCAAATTGGCTTATCTATCAGCATTTCAACAAACCACATCACACCATTTTTATGTCATGGAATATTTACAGAGTAAAACTATATATAGAGGTATATAGATAGCTTGTATTAAAAAGTCTTTGGCAAATAGATTTAAAATTTATCCAAAATGTAGTTGTTTTTAAAAAGTTGTATATTAAAATAAAGGTAGTAATTATAACAAAGAGCATAAATAAAAAAAAATGGTTGTGTTTTTTGCTGCAATTGGTGCCAAAAGCTAATGTTGTAAAAGCGTCAAGCTAATATTGTGAAAAGCGTCAAGCTAATATTTTGAAAAGCGTCGCGTACATTTGCACGATTCGGGTAATTACTTCAGCAACGAGGCTAAACCTGCACAACACAAATTAAAATCACGAACTGCATGCTCTACAAGCAATAAAGTTATTAAGACTGGCTGGTAGTCGACAGAACAAAAAAGTTTATGGCACAACTTCAAAGCTTAGCTCATGCAAGGAAAGCTTTGCTATAAGTATTGAATACTATATTTTATTAAATCTGTGTAAATTTTCGTGCTGCATATGGAAAAGCAAACGCAAATGACCTGGGACGCCCTTCGTATCCAACATAATAAAGCTTCAGGTGGCTGATGGGACTGCCGCGCTTCTGTAGCGCATCAGACATGTTTGCGCGGGTCGATGGATTCACTACGATCCTGCGCAAGAGAATGGCTTCGCTGATGCGCAGGGTGCGTATCACACCAACAGTTACCTGCAGGCTATTGTAGGAAGGCTAGTCACAGCCACCTCTTTCATACAGCACTGGCAATTTTAGCAGTTCTTTGCCCCTCAGCGTACGAGGGGCGACAAAGGTAAGCGTGGGAAAATGCAGAACTAGAATAAAGTTTAAATTGGTTGTAAGTGTTAGTCTTTTTATTTTGTCTGTGTATGTTTTTTTCTTATAGTTTGAAGTGAGTCTCGATATTTATGAACTGTGTGTATGTTAACGTTGTACTTACCATGTCTGAAATAAATGTGATTTTATCTATATTTTATTTATTCGGATAATCTAATACTGTGACTTTCACTGACCATCTCTTTAGCTAAACGAAAATCTTTCGTCCCTCCGGGTCGCATTGTTAAGACTTGGCAGAAGACGCTTTAGTAGGGGATAGCAAAGCAATATTAAGTTCAAGTTTCTAAGTATTGCGACCATATTGTTCTATTGTCAATCAGGGAAGATAATTAAACTACTCGACATAGAAAGACTGACAATTCCCTTGTTTGAGGCCTGACAATCGTTCTTGTTTTTCATGTTTATGGTCTTTTTCCTTCAAATCATCATAAATATTATCTCAACATCTACATTTCCTTAGAACAAACAACTCGTGCTGTGTTATTAGAAACGGAGTTCATCAGGATTAGTTAATAGCTTCTGTAATCGATATTGATCTGAACAAATTAAAACATTATCGTTGAAATTTTGTTTGTATAACTTTTGACATTGACATTTTGACGACCAATGCGGCGCGGTGGGCGAAGATCCACCTGCGACGCAGTAATATTTGTACGATCTGCAAATATTTGTTCCAAGGTTCTGGTTGTTTTCTATCTATAACAAAAAATATCTATGTAATGTATTGTATTAATTAAATCAGACATCTAGCACTCCTAACGCAAGCTCTGCTTAACTTGGGGCTATATGTGTGGATTGTCCAGAATTACTCATTTATTTTATTTTATTAACACAGCTGTTTCAATTATAACCTAACTAAAGTCAGTAAAGTACTGGCCAAAAAACATTAGCAAAATATACCGCCGGTCCAGTAGCGTTGCTTTGTAAATATGGCTTCGTTGCGGAAGTTAAATTGTATCTCATTGTTGGTGGACATTAACTACAGATTGTAAATCTCTCTCGGTGTCCTGAATTCGCTTTTCGCACAGTGCAGTAAAGGAATAAATATCTACACAATATGAAACTGTTTTTGGAGACAAACTGCTTGCTTCTAAGCAGATTTAGTGAGCATGATATTGTGTGACTTTGGAAAGTTATTTTTACAATTAAGTTAATTACAATTAAGGAGTATAAACAAATTAAAACTGTATACAATTGCGAAAGACTGCTGGCAGATGCTGGATGCGGCAAGCTGAAGACAGGACGCTATGGTGCTCATTAGGGGAGGCCTATGTCCAGCAATGGACTAATATAGGCTGATGATGATGATGATATTCAATTGAAACAATTGGGCTAACTGCAGATGGTTGCAAATAGTAGCAGAGCTAGCTCAACTAAAAAAAGCAAATATTAATAAAACAAATAAGTAAATACAAACACAGAAAGTTTCATAAATTCAATTGAACTTAAAACAAAGAAATAAACTTATTGAACTTCATTTATATAATATTAAAGAATCGTATATTACCCCTCCCCTAGCCCCTTTAATTTCAATACAATTCAATGTACAAACATTCGCGCAGAGCACAATGCTAGAGATTTCATTAAAATCTGTTATATCACGCACCACTGAGTGGACTTGATAAATCGTCGCGCATAATGGGAGCGTAATAAGAAATCGTAATTTATTTCTTATTGAAACGAGGAGAATAACGCCCGCCCTAAAGGTATTTTAAAATATGCGGTCACCGTCATATTACGTACGCCCTGTAGCTGAAGCTAATGCATCGTTCGCCTTTTTTACTTAAAAAAGTTAAAAAAACGTTCTTTCGTCTCCCTGCCTGAAAAAAGGTTTAGCATTTCTTTCAATCCTTTTTTCAAAGATTTTGGCAAACTAGCTGTGCTCCGCTGCTTCACCTCCGTGAAAAGTCACGGAGGAAGAAAAGTAGCCTACATATTTTTTCACGCCAAAAACATCTTCGTCGATTCAAAATTTCAGCCTGATCCGTTCAGTAGTTTTGAAAACAAAACTGTTCAGTTACATAACGAGTCTGTCTATTTTAAACGCTGGGTTTAAAAGCACCAAAATTGTTCCCTGCAGAGGCACCCTATGGAAATCATAATATTAACATTATAATCCAATTTGTGGCTCAGTTTAGAGGTGGAACTCATCAACAGACTTCCTACAATTGTGGCATTAAGATTTGATTAAATTTTTAAACTTTTGTAAGTAAAGAGTATTTATTTCTAAACTTTAAAAAATAAGAGTTTTGTTAAGCAATAAAAACTTCTTGATCTGGAAGCCGAAAATGAATCTATATGTACGTATTTAGTTCAATTTTCAAAAATAAATGTAGTACCTTTTCTAAGTAACTTCAGAAAGTCGAGTTTTGAGATTTCAGGAAACAATTCATTTGTACTGGTCGACAACGATAGTTTATAAACAATACATTTTTAATAAGTACTTTTTAGTCCTGACTACATATTACATACATATTCTCACACTTTTTGAGCAAGAGAACTGAAAAACAAATTTAAACCTTACTTAAACCAACAAAACGCTTAGATGATACTAATTTGCTTCCAAAATCAACTTTACCTCTATTATTATTGTTTTATAACTAAAGACCCTAAAATGCATTTTATACGCAAAACGGCATTTTAGGCAGATTTAATTCTCTTGGGGTTCATAATAAGATTTTGAGCTTCACATTACTGTCGGGCCAAATTGAATAACTTTTCGGACTAAAATTGAACTAGAAACAATTATGACTGCCTTGCCAGACGTTTGAATAGCGTGTGCTTGTTATTAGTACAGTGTATAGGTATTATGTCGCTTAACGACTAGATTATGGCCTTATGTAGCCAGTTAAAACAAGTTGGGGAACCTAAACTTAATTAGAATCTTACCTAATTGTGGAGCTTAACCGCAATATGTTGTAAATTTTTCGTTTGTAGTAAGAAAATAGTGACTAAAACACACACAATAAAGTGACTCAACGTAGCACGGAGCTGCCAGCTCACTGATGCTCTTACGATCAGAAATAATAGCCATCAATCGTCAATTTGACCACTGATAAGTTTTCCTGAAACAAAGTCAATAAAACGACCAAGTGCGAATTGTACTCGTGCACGAAGGGTTCCGTACATTTATCTCAAAAGGGCAACAAAATTATGCTATGTGGCCCCCTTAAATATTTATTTAATTCTGTATTTTGGTATTTTTTGTTATAGCCGCAACCGAAATACATAATCTGTGAATATTTCAACTGTCTTACTATCACGTTTCCTGGTGATTGACCGACGGACAGACAGACGAACGAACAGCGTATTCTTAGTCAGTAGGGTCCTGCTTTTGTGTACGGAACCCTAAAAAAGCGAGAAAGAGCTTTCGTCAATGCGTCCCTATCCTTAAATAAAAATATAACAGGAAAACTTCCCTTCAAACTGTCGCTTCTAATTCTTGCTAAGACCCTTTTCTCAAAGATTATGCTGAAACGTACATTTTACTGGTAATTTTTTCCTACAGTAAGTGGATTACAATGTTAATTTTATTGATGCGGTCACGATGGATAGACGGCGAAGGGCCCTGTTTTAGTATTCCGATGGTGGAAAAAGATAAATTTGTTGGTGGAGCATTTAATTTATGCGATTTTGCACAGAACTGCTGTTACTAGGTAGTACCTAGTTACTCGGCTGGAATAATGTTTAAGGTTTGTCGGACGGCTGGCAAGGTTTGAATAACTAAAAAAATTCTTGGAAAGGTCTGGCGATACTTCTTACGAAACCCATTTTTTTGCCTGTATTTTTCCTTATCTCCGCTTAAAAATCTTTACTCTTTCACTTTCAAAGTTTGCGTGAGATGGGTTAAATATTTTGACTTTCAAATTTCCAGACTGCCAAATAAGAGAGGATAATAATTATTAAAAAGTAGAGTATTCAAGATTTTGTATCTTTTTTAAATTAGTCATGGGGTCACTGACTCGATTCCACTAATAGGTTTTAGTAGTTCAGGGGTCAAAAAATTCGTTTATACCTGCTGTGGTTTATTTGTGTCAGATAAATTATATTTACTTTACTTAGTACTAGAAATTATAAGCACCTCATAATATCTATAGAACCATATAATCATGGCTTGACATCTCCTTAAGTTTTTTCTCATCGAAAAAGCAATAAATACCTTTCGACCATCTTAAAAATGCACTTACTGGAAAATGCAAGCACTAACGGAATAGCCGAACTGATCCCGTAGCTTTTAGAAGCTATCAGTCAGAGCCTGCCGATCTTGCGATGAGAGCGGAAAACACGATCTCATTTTGTTTACGTGTTTAGGGTTCCGTAAAGAAAAGATGCAAAAAGGACACTGATTAATAGAACTATGCTGGTGGAACCGATGACCTGACTGATATACGTCCATCGTGACAGCCAGTTAACTAGGTGTCTGTCTATGCTATCATATACCAAGACAAAAAATACAGACAAAAAAAAAACTAATTAAAAAAACAACAAATAATAGTTGGTCTCGATAAAGTCAAGTGGTATAAAAGAAGTGTAGGTTTTAGTTAGGCATTTTTTATTATAATAAAAAAAAAATCTAACAAAATGTGTGAATAACAGCTAAGTTAACTCACTCACACTTGACCGGCTTTGTTTCAACAAAACGTTGCCGAAGCATCCTTTGTTCTTTATAGATAATGTTTTTTTAGTTGTTCTTTTATTTTGTCTATACTAGTGCTTCGAAGTTTCACAAGTTTAAAATAAGCTTCAGTACCTAAGCTATATTGTCAGGATGAAATACTTTTATCTCATAGAGTAATCTACTCATATTTTGTGTTACTTTATTATCGAAGTTCCCAGATAGTGTGCAACAATTTTTTCGATCATTCTATTTTTATTTGTCATACATGTATACGACGTCCTTTTGCATGCTATTTGGTTATGAGGGCTATGCTGGTAAACTGATAATGACAATCAAGGAGTAGAGACAAAGGAATCTCGCTCGCATTTTGTTTACGTGTTTAGGGTTCCGTATAAAAAGGTTTAAATAGCTGATAAACTAAACTTACTCTTTCATTGCCAATGACGGACATTGTCTTCTGCGTGGCTTAAGCTATGGCCTATAATGCAGTTCGCGCCACAGAGGCTGTGTAGTAAATGTGTTAAAGCAGCTGACTAGCTTGAAGAAAACTCACCAAACTATAGTAAACTAACAAATGCACTGTCACTTTTATCTCTACAAAAGTAAATTAGCCACATGCCGAAACAAAAGGATTTCTAAACTGCTCGTCACTCGAGGCCCACTTTACTATTGACCGGTTTTTACGTGATGGCAACCGGTCGGTTTAAATCTGCAATCGGATGGACGGACAGTTTTAATGGTCTTTGTAAGGGAGTGAAAACTGCAGCATAAATTCGCTGCCTCTTGCGTGCTCGAGGCAATTTTTCCAAATACGCCTCTGGCCAGTGTACTTTGGTCCCAGAAGTTCAACTCGAGGGGACCTACTCGGAAAACGAAAATCAAACTTTCTGATTAGTTTTTGTGTAAACCTGTCTCCTAAAGTCATATACAGGTACATAAGATAGCATTTTCACGAAAACTAATTTAAAATCTTTCGATTTCCGTTTGTACAAGTGCGCGCCCTGATATGCCTTAGTATTTTTGTATATCAATCGAGGTGGCAAATTTAAATAAGTGATCTGTTAAAATGTTCTCTTTTACTTTTCGAAAAGTATCTCCTTCCAGAGCTTTCACCTCTGCAGTTAAAAGAAGTAATACAATTTCTGAAACGGGTTTTCGGAAAATCCCTACTAGCATTCCCATGTTTGGATATTATTGCATTTGAGACACAAAAATAGTTCAGAAAAGTTACGTACTGACTTCTTTATATATCACTACACAACTTGTATATAATTTGATTTTAAACTATTTTTTGCAAGCTTTAATTTTTATTAAAATGTTTTCCATGTATGGATGTTACTCTTTCACGAAAAAACTACTGAACGTTCAAGCATAATCTATTTATAATGAGTTTTCATACTGAGTCAGCTCTTACGTTGTCTGTTCACAACGCTGTCTATTGGCTTTTAATTTATTTGTCTGTAACAAAGTCTGGATTGCCTGTTGGCTGTCACGTTGATTTAGCTGTAAATGCGTGCGCTGGGGGTGTAAAGCCTGGTTTAAAAGTTTAGTAAGATAGTATAGACGAATAGAAAATACAAGGTAATACTGTACTGAGGTATTGTGGTAACAACATTCCTGTGTGTACTCAGAGCTATTGTTTCGCTTTATGCAAATCAAACTTTGCCTTTATTTCCAGGGCTATTTGAATTTTAAGTTTTTGACTTATTTTTGTTACCAAAGTTATCGACATAGCTCATTAGCAAGCTGAATTGGCAGTGGGCCGGCCATATCTCGCGAAGAACCATCAACCGTTGGGGTAAACGTGTTCTTGAGTGGAGACCGCGACTTGGTAAACGTAGTGTAGGACGCCCTTCGGCCAGGTGGGATGACGATCTGCGAAAGACTGCTGGCAGATGCTAGATGCGTCAAGCTGAAGACAGGGCGCTATGGGGAATAGCGCATAGGGGAAGCCTATGTCCAGCAGTGGACTAATATAGGCTGATGATGATGATGACTTATTGTTAGTGTACATTTATGTTTATGTATATGTCTACGGATTTAATAAAATACTTTTGAATTTAAAGGTCGATAACTTTAGTCGATGACTCGCCAATATTTATATTTACTTCTATTTAAATTACTTAGTGATATTTTGTTACTAGCTGCGCCGCGATGAGGCTTCACCAGAGTATTATTTTTATTCCAGACCTAGAACTACGTCTATTCAAAATTTGAACCCGACTTGTTCATTAGTTTTGGCGTGAAGACGTAACCTACCTAACCTCCAACCATTCTTACTTTCGCATTCATAATATTAGTGTGTTAACCCCAACGTTGGTGTTCCTTCAACACAAACTAAGGCAGTAGTTAACCCGCAAACAGACATAATGAATTCGTGGAACTAAGAAAGTTAATAAGTTTTAATTTATTTTTGTAAACGATAAAAGTTACAAAAATTGAAACATGTATCATTCATTTAATCAAAATATCAAACCTATAACATTGTTATAAGTAAAACATACTCAACACAAATATTAAATTAAACAAGTTCAAAAACAAAAACGTAACAAAGCACAACAAAAAACTTCACACAAAACCTAAGCAATCAAAACATCTAATATAAAAGGACTTCAGCGAGAAAAAATAAAGTCTTTATCCTGAAAGGCTGAAGCGGCAATGTGGGGTGGTAAGATTTATTTCACGACAGGACTCGTTATGGCACTGAAGGGACGATACCAGGAATGCAGCCTGCAACACCCTGGAGGACAGGGACGGACTCAAGTTATGGGGCAAGCTTGAAGCAAACTAAAACTTGTTTGTTTGTAATAATTCGGTAGGTGCAGTTGTTGTGGCACGTAACCTGTTTCATTTTTTAAAGTTTCTTAGAGTCCTTATTTCTCAGTGTCTTTGTCCTCATGGGAGATATTAATACTCTTCGAGATCAAACTACAAATTCGACTTTATAATAAATAATAACAATGATGTGTTACTTACTTTTGGGTATTTGCTGTTCCATCTTTTCAGTATTCAGAGCCTTTTTCTAAAGTGAACATTTAGTGAATCAAATTACTTGATTTAATTCGAAAGTCTCACAACGAAAATCATTCAAGAGCTGAATGCTTTTCGAATATGTGAATTCGATTGATTTGATGGCGCTACTGATATCGTTACGAACTGACTGACCCAAGGGCATAAGAATAAATAATAACTAGAAGCGACTCTTCTTTGATCTAGTCCCAAACGCCGACATTTATATACCTACTTCCCCCTTCACCTTGTTACGCCCCTCTGTCGTCCAGGCGTTTTGCCAGGGTTGCTACTGCACTGTACCGCCGCGCCCCGCCGCCGTCGCGTCGCAAGGCGAAGCGAGTGAGAAAAGGTCCTTTGATTAGGTACCTACCTAATTAGTTAAATAGGGACCTACAAAAACAATAATATTTAGAAAATATTACTTACATAGGGTAGGTATTATCATTATCTTTTAGCAATCTAAAAAAACTTAAATTTGTCTTCGTTTTTGAGTTATTGTCACACCACAATAACTTGATCGTGACGCCATATTATAGAGGTAGGTACCTAACTTACATAAATATTAAAATCCGCGTGCGGCTTCGCCGGCTGTGACAGCCCTACTGAATGGGCCCGCCCACTGCACGTTTAACGTGCAGAATCGCGTAGGCTAATATCGTGACCTTGAGCGCGTTCGGAGCGAAGTTTCCATTCTACTCTGTTATTGTCTATTCTTATGCCAAGGGATCGGACCCCTCACTCCGCCCCTGCATAGGGGACCACACCCTGTATTATACGACCGCAGAGAACATCGACAGATCGTGGATAGTACGTGGGAATGGGAATGAACTGTTCGGTTTTGTTCCCGATCTTGGTAATTAATTTGGAACCTGCAAAGTTCTGAAGAGACATTGTCTTTTGAAACAGGCAAACAGTGTGTTCTAATGAACGTACGATTCATTGTTGGGTTTATATGGAAATGAAATTGGTGCTTTGATACAAGCCTTTATAAAGGACCTACCTTCCTTATTAATTAATCGATGACTGTAGAGTCTCCCTGACAATTCTATACCCATCCATTTCATCTAGCGATATCTCTACCTTATTATCTTGTCTACAATATGACTATATTGGATCTTATTTTGTTTACTTTAATTTACCACTCAGTTGTTTGTTCTTTTTCTAATTAATAAGCCAAATTTAACGTCACGTTCTATTAGCAAAAAGAGACATTAAGTTAGTAGCCCAATTATTCTTGTTAAACAAATTTAATGGCCAATTTTCTTCTGTTACTAGAAAACTTTTAAAACTGAGGCAATCTTTCTTTACAAAAACTAGATCCGACATTTTTGTGCCTTTCTTATCATCGGCTAGGTGAGTAATTTGTACAAATTAATAACGTTCGTTCAGAATTTCTATTCGTGTTATCTTAATATTTACGCCGATCCGCATTATTTTAAATTTGACAAACTCAAATAAAACGTAGGTCTCTTAACAATTGCATAGACGAAAGAGGTTTGAAAGGTGTCTTTTTTATTATTGGCTAATTGAATAATTTGTACAAATTAATAACGTTCGTTTAGAGTTTATTTTCGTGTCTTCTTATTATTAATGCTAATCCGCAGTGTTTTGTTTTTGAGAAAGTCAACTGAAATATAAAAAATACTCTTAACAATTGCATAGACGAAAGACGTTCAAAAGGGCTACCATAAATAAGGACCGGTTCACACTGTCCAGGGATGCCATCGTCGCAGTATCGTGCTCATTACCTTCTAAGGGGAGTACACACGAGGGACTCGTTTGGACCCGTTCCTCCGCAGATCTATAATGGAGATGAATGAATGTCAAAGCACTCAAATTGCGGCACGGGCCCGGATATGAGTAGTTAGGTACTGGACACGAGATACAAAAAACAGTAAAGTAGTTTTCTACACTTAAACCAAGATTGTCCTTCAAGATCGATCGTTCTCGTTATTTATTCATTTACTTTTGCTAGCTAGCTAAATTCACACCTGTTAGTTTTGCTGTACTTTTAAAAGACAGCTAAACTAAAATTGCCAGCTTTCATAATCGATTTCTATACATACATTATAATTAAAAGTAATATTATAAAGGGAAAATAATTGATTGTTTCTATCTATGTAACGAAAAAGCTCAAAAACTACTCAAATCAGTCCACTATTTCAAAAATTGTTCCATTATAATGTTATATTACACATGAGTAGCATAGTCTACATTATTTAAAAAAAAGGGGTTCTCAACATACTAAAATTTAAAGAATGTGACAAAAAACTTACGTCTAAACTAAACGTCTTTCATCGCATGCGCTGCGAAGAGGATTTAAATAGTATTATTTTGGCTATTACGATGAGTCTCATAGTTAACCCTCCATATTGGGATCCAGGCCCAAAAGTGAAATTGCAAGGGTTACTGTCTGTGTAATGGAGTAATCGTGTAGGACATTTATTTTACAATTATCCTCGCTTAAAATGTTGCTTTTACCCATTTATTAAATGAGCGTAGCCATGTACAGTCATAAAAGATGCTATATCCGTATTTTTGTTCCGCACTGTCAGGTAATTAGCTCCTAAGTCTGATTAAAACGTTTTCAGGAGTGGGCTAAGGCGCATCTGATTTTTTAAAGTGGTGTGGAAAAGCTTTATAATGTAAATCTTTGTATGTTGTAATATAGTAACTCGTCATATTGAAATTCGTAGGAAAAGCTTTAAGGTAGTCTATTTAAAATTATCGTTTATTATTTTAGTTTATGTAGCGTATAATAAAGTTTATTTTGTTGACAAACATGTCAAAGATGTTTAAGTAACAAAACTTACACTTAATATATTATATTAAGTGTAAGTTTTGTTACTTAAACATATACATAAGATATTTAAGTTTATTTTGTTGACAAACATGTCAAAGATGTTTAAGTAACAAAACTTACACTTAATATAATATATTAAGTGTAAGTTTTGTTACTTAAACATATACATAAGATATTTAAGTAACAAAACTTACACTTAATATATTATATTAAGTTTTGTTACTTAAACATCTTTGACATGTTTGTCAACAAAATAAACTTTATTATACGCTACATAAACTAAAATAATAAACGATAATTTTAAATAGACTACCTTAAAGCTTTTCCTACGAATTATGTTCAGTCAGTTCATTTTAATTTACTTACCATACTCGTAGAATCACACAGAACACTAGGGCACGGTAATTTCTTTTAATAGTCTGATTAATAATATCACACTATGTTTGAATGAATGAATGGAAGTATGTTTGTTACTTCTTTACGCCAAAACTGCAGAACGGATCAGGATGAAATATTTAACAAACGTAGTTTTAGCCCTTGAATAAAACATAGGCTATTTTTCATCCCATAAATCAGTTCCCAACCCCCAACTGATATATGGGCCTTAATAGCCTTGAAAGGTTTCTATAGAAAAAAAATTGTGCGAAGCCGCGGGCAGAATCTAATTTACTATAGTATTAGCCCTCTTTTGATAGAACAGTTACAGTATAGATTTTTACTATATCTTTTATAAAAGCTGTAGATTGTTAAGCAATAAAAAAAAGTCACCTCCGTGATAGATACGTGCCCCACTGCCAAAAATATATCTATAATAGCATACAACAATAGCCTAGACTAGAAACTAAGTAGGTTCTACTTAGAATCATCACATACATTACTTATTTAACAAGCTTGAGCAACCATCTTGAAAATAGGACTCGCCTAATGCCATTTTCTAAGCCTACTGATCCCATCATTTACAAGTAATAACTTCACAAGTTAAAGTAGCTATATTTAGAACCAAGAAACTCCTATTAATAACTCCTTAGAAGACAGCCTTGTTATGAAACTGATAAATGGAATAATAACTTGAATCCTACAAGCAGTTCGCACAAAGACAGTTCACACTTCGATTTGTAATGAATGTGCGCATTGTCCAGAGAATATGATTCATACTGAGCTAAAAACGTCAGTTGATAGTGAGAAATGGCTCTTTGATTGCGATTATTGAGCCGTGACTATTTATTACCAACCCAAGTAGGTAACACTCAAGTGTACTTTCCTTTATTAACAAATCTGTCCTTACCTACTAATAAGTACCTAAGTTTATTTGTGAAGAAAAATTACAATAAGTATAGAATTATAACAAACTCTTAAAAATATTTTACTTTACTTTGTTATAATTGTATATACTAGTAATAAGTATAGAAACAAATTGTCGGAAGTATTTATTTAATTACTAGCTGGTGGTCTGCGCAGGATTAGTATTTCGAGTATACTCGCGGTTTCACCCGCGTAATTCCCGTTCCCGTAGGAATTCCGGGATAAAATATAGCCTGTGTCTCTCTGTGCTAAATATCATCCAGATCCTTGCAGTAGTTTTTGCGTGAAAGAGAAGCAAACATCCATCCATCTATCCAACCATCCATTTATCCATCTATCTATCCATCCATATTTACAAACTTTCGCGTTTATAATATTAGTAGGATTATTTATTTTATGTGTCAGCTTATTTCTAGCACTTAGGTATTTTATTTATTTATGAGCAGACAATTGGAGTCTAGAGGTAGCGTAGCGTCACCAAGACACTAGCTGCATACGCTGTATGGCAATGCTGATGCGCTGCGCTGCGCGAGATACTCACCAGCTCTCGGGTCTCTTTTTTTTTTTAGACTGTTTTCTGACAACTTTCTACAATTAGCTCAATTGTATTAAACTAGTTTAACTATTCCTTGATTGTTATTTAATGAGCATGTCGCTTTTTTATATTTACATTTTAATCGGTCTGTATGGGAAAGTCTGAAACTACAAGATATACGAAGATCCTAGGAATCATGTCATCGATTTATGTAACAAAAAAAACTGTATTCACACATTTAAAAAATCTTACCCCTTGAACCCAGATATTTTAAAAATAAAACTAAAACTATTTTTAGTTAGATATCGATTGAGGAGGAGGAGGAGTAAATGTTACTATGAAACGTGATGTCTAAAATAATTAAAATGTATTGTTAAATGTTACACCCTGTATAACCTACCCATAAAATATCTATACCTGAAGGTACAGTCGTTTATAAGTAGGTAGGTGTATTAGTCTTTTATATCTGATCATGAAATGTTTCCAAGCTATAAAATATGTCCAAAGGTCAAAATTGCCTGTAATTTATCATTTTGCATCAGTGCTGGAAAAAATCGACCTCACGATGTAAAGCTCAACTTTTCACACGAAAATTAATGTCCATTGCGTATGTCAAATTACCGACGGATGGACATCCCATTGAGCAGTAATTGTGAATGATAAGAGCGAATACCATTTACGGGTTTGATGGCTCGCCTCGATGAGGCATAGAATTGAGCTAAATGAGCTTTTTAGCGTACTTGATGATCAATTATTAGGCACCATTTAAACTTTGGTAAGGCAAATCAAATTTAGGACGAAGAATTAGTTAGCTGAAGTGGCAGTGGACATTATCATGAGGAACTGACTTCCGCTGGGGTAAACGGGTTCTTGAGGTGGGCCCGCGACTCGGTAGGAAACAGTATTGTAGGACGCCCTCCGGACTGCAAGCAGATGTTGGATGCGGGAAGCTGAAGACAGGTCGCTATGGTTCTCATTAGGGGAGGCCTATGTCCAGCAGTGGACCAATATAGGTTGATGATGATGACGAAGGCAAATTTGATCATGCCAATCAACGATTCTACTATTCAAAACATGACTTTATACAACTTGTCTTATTTGTTTGATAACCAAAATAAATAGCGCTGATATTCAAAAACTCCACACAAATCAGGTCCCTCTGGATTGATATTAAAATGGGTGAAACTTTGTGACATTTAGTTTTAGCTGGATATCATTGAGAAACTGACTATGACGATGGCAAAACTGTACTGTAAACCTAACTGTACCTATATTCACTATACTCACACTTCATCCTCAATAGCTTAAAATTGGGGTAATATATTAAAAAGGCTCATAATTTTTTAGTTGTTTATTTGTCATTTGTTTTAATGCATTATATTTTTAAATAAGTTCAATAACAAAAGTCTTATCATAATGTATGTATTAAATAGGCTAAACCTAGCGTAACGGTTGTTTTTCCATCAGTTACAGGTGTAATAGTTATGGCTACATTTTGGATACAATTAAAATAAAATTACATAAGTGAGTCAATAAAAAGGGAGGTATTATGTTCTTAAATCTCATGGTGAAATCTGAAACAGGCGATCATTCCCCATTCATTATTGGTACAGGATATAAAGGTATAATAGATTCATAAGTAAATGAAGTTAAGTAATTACCTTTTAAAATCTATTCTATTGATTCTAAATATGAATAATTATTGCAGAAATTTCAATAGTATTTTATCTCATTTAGATCAAAAACTTTTAGATTTACCCTTTGCATAATCTAAGTACAAAAATATGTATTTTAATTATCTATCGTGAACGCATTTCTTTAAATATTTCATTCCAATCATTTTCGGTTTCGGCCATTACATGTAGTATTATTTTGTACCCCACTTCATCAGAGCTACTGGTAAATATGGTATAAGTAATCTTTCTATATATATTTATGCATGTAAATGTGTCTAAGCATGATAAAGAAGTATATAGAAATGCATTTTTATCTAGATAACTATGTATGCTTTTTCAAATTAACAATTAAAGTATGTCTTATGTTTATAATATTAAAAATTCATATCCTATATTGCTCTTATTTGTACAAAGTTTCCAATTAATTAATGTTAGTATTGGTGTTCTCATCTCATTCAGAAAATATAACATACTATTTTAATTACATGATTATACATTTTATATATGTAGATTTTTTATAGAACTTTACAAAGCATCATAACTATTTGAATACCCATATATCTCAGGAACTAACAAACAAAACAAATCAAAACTTAACTCTATATTATAATCAAAGTTAGATGTTGCAGTATAAACATGACTAAACAAGTTTAAGTACAAAAAGGAGAATATTCTAACTATTATAAACCTAGTAATGTCTTTATCGGCATTTATATTTACAATTTTATGTACAAAGCTATCACAAATTACAATTCATCCATTATCACTATTTACATTATTGCATTCAATATCGTTCGTCATTGACGGCAGTACACTGTTTTATTCGTATAACGCAGCTAAGATATTATATCTATAGTCTCTTGCGCACAGTTTTTGTTAGACGTACACTATGTGAGGTTTCTCGGGCGTTCTATGAGCCGGGATAGTCTCATATGCGAACTGTTGATAAATATGTTCATCACTGTCCTCTTGATAATAAGGATTTTTGTCAACACTATGCCAGGGAGGGTTTAGAGAGTGGAAGTTGTTTGTCACGGATGAACCGATCATTAGATACCGATCCACTTCCCGCTTGTTCTCTTGCTCCCGACTGCGCGTCGAATATCCTAACCCGTTCCCTAACTTTGACACGTCACCGTTTAACATAACACTTGTCATCACTGTCTTTGATTTGTCTCCTTTACACTTCTTCAAAGGACCCATAAAGTATAAAACACCACCCACGACGCTTATAACGATGCTGACAGTCAACACCACGATGGCAACTATAACCCATCCGCTTGAGCACCCAAATTCAGATTCTGGGCATTGAATGAATAAGACTCCTTTCAAGTGCATCGGTGCCGAGCATTTCACGTCCTCGTAATCTATCTTGAGTATTGAGCTGATGTTCTTGAACCTTCTGCTGTTGATTTCACTCTCCATTCCAAGTTTCCACAACCATAATAATGAGCAATTACAGACGAACGGGTTCCCAGATATTTCCAATTCTTGCAGTCTATCTACTGGGAAGTGCGAAGCTTCGAGTGTTTCTAGAGCGTTATTTTTCATGTATATGTGGGTGAGTTTTGGATTTCCATGGAACAGTCTCGGAGGAACTTCGCGAACTTTGACATTTTCGTTCATCCATATTTTTTGTAAATTGATGTTGTCCACAAACGCTCTAGAATCGATCTTTTCCAGATCAAACAGTCTGCTCAAATGCAAATGTTTCAAGTGAAAAAGACTTTGGAAAGAAACTGCTGATACATTCTGTATAAAGTTACCACTTAGGTACAAATGGGATAAGTTAGATAGTTTGGAGAGGGCCGATGTAGGGATTAAGGTCATGTTATTATTGCTCAGGTCAAGGTGTCTCAGCGAGGGTAGGTTGTGGAAGCCTAATTGATCTATGTTTTGAATAACATTTGTGTTGAAATCTAAATGTTTCAGTTCTTTCAAATAAGGTATACCATGTTTCGGTATCTCCTGTATTAAATTAAGAGACATATCCAATACCTCCAGATGAACCAAGAAGGCGAAATTAAATGTTGGTAAGTCCATAATTGTGTTATTCCTTAGAGATAATACCCTCAATGATGCAAGTGGCTCAAAAGTATCCTTCTTGAATCCCACTATCTTATTGCTCGATAAATCTAGCCTTTCTAGCGAAGTTAAGTCTTTAAAAGTTTGTGGGTGTAGCTCTACTAATTCATTGCTCGACAAGTCCAGGTCGACAAGTCTCCTGAGTCCGGCAAAAGTATCCTTGTCAAGGCGTTTGAGGAAATTGTGCGTGAGGTTCAGGTGCGTCATCTCAATGTTGTTCTCAAAGTTTTTATCAAATAAGTCTACGATTTTGTTGTAAGAGATGTCTAGGACTGTTAGTTGCGTGTAGAAGCCGAACGTGTAGAGTAGATCTGTGATGGAATTGTGCGTGAGATTGATGTGTAAGGCCTCTGGGTTGAGTTGTATGGGGACGATCTCGAGGCTCGCGTTCGCGCATGAGGCAGCGCGCAAGGCGTCGTCGCAAGCGCATTTCGCCGGGCAGAGAGTGCGTGCGGTCGCACCCCAGGCCCACGCAGCCACCACCAGCCACCAGCGCCACTTCGCTACGCAGGAACCCATAACATCTCTTGTATGAACCACGTCAACCTGAAACAAAAGAAACACGAAGTTATTGATATGATTATATAAATTAAGGGACTCCATATTGATCCACAAATAAAACAAATGATAGCCACAAACAAACTATTCGAACAACATGAAAACCTTATTGCCATAGATGAGATCTAGTTTATTTCCCGAGCAATTTATTGTTATCATAAAATCCGAGTCACCCTCGGGCAAGACGTCTGGGAGCAAAAGGAAAGAATAATATACAACATTATCGCACCACAAAATCTTAGTATAATTTCTACCAAAACTGCAGATAACAAATGCGCCTCTACGCAATTTGTATGGGGGGGTTGGAATTGTTTTGATCCAAATTAGGCCGATAAGAGACGTGCCACGCCGTCGAATGGTGGTTTGGGCTGCTTAAACTTTTTTATTATACCTGAAGCTGTGTCGAGCATATTGCATGTTGTTTGTACTCTTGGTTTGTTTTTTAAAAGTACTCAATTGCTGGCAACGCCGTTGTATTTTCCCCTCGGGGTGAGCAGTACTCGGCAGTGTAAGCAGGTGGCGTGCGGGTTAATACGTTTCCACAGACGCGGTGGCAGCTACCCGTTGGGCGTAAGCTCGCGAAGGCATATTGCCCACCTTTATTTATCGTCGCACGTTTCCCGCAAGACGAATGCTCTCCGTAAACGGGACTAGCGACTAATCCTTCGCCGCTCGAACGGCTCCTCGACAATACCTCTGAAATTCTCGGCGATTTAACAAAGGAGTTTGGTGGTACTTCAAATTAAACGTTCGGCTTTACAATTCGACGGAATGTATAATGAATAGCACCGTAACATCTGTTAACGAAGGCGAACGATCTAGAAAGTTTTCACGCGCGGGAATAACTAATTGCGAAGGTTGGAATTCAATTTATGGCTTCTAGTGCGCCTCTCGGGAGATCACGCCGTGCTAAAGTATTAATAATGCAAAACAGTGTCACGGAAAGTTTTTGATTCGAAATGCAAATTGAATTAGGAAACAAAGTTGTGAGTGTTGAGCCGTGGCCCGCCGCAGCGCTGTCTTCTCCGTTTATATTATGCTAAATGATTAACATCCATTCAACAAATCAACATCAGCTTTTGTAAGCTAATAAACAGAAAGCGTGAAATCCAAATCGATCCCTGAAAGTACCTACCTTGTTAATGTTTGACGAGTGCGGTTTCCGCAAAGGTTTATTGAGATATTGGAGTAAGTGACTAGCGAATTGATAGGAGTCGAAATGTCGTGAGAAGACGACCCCAGTCACCCTCGGTAACGCGATATGATCCGTCGCGAACGGATTACCTGCTCGCCTGAATTACAGAAACCATACCAGATACATTAGAGATCCCCGTATTAGGACGGATTAATTCTGATACATTCGAACGTATTCTAAAGTCACGTGACCCGTTATGATTGAAATTTTTAATCATATTACACAAAATTATTCTGGGGTTCTGGGTGCTATCTATGTATATAGGTATAATAAAAATATCTATGTAATGTAACAGTGTTAAATACCTATGTCCGTTATCTAACCATAACACAAGCTCGGATCTGCTTACCTTGAGGCTAGATGATGTGTCCAGCATTATTTATTTATTAATTATGATTTAGAAGTAATAATAGTTTCAGTGTTTTTGATATGACAGACCAACCGTTGTGCAAACGTACGCCATCGTCATCCAATCAATGCGGAAGCCGAGAAGCAAAGTATTGGCACAGTATCATAGAATTTAGCATTCAAACAAAGTTGGTTGCGGTTTGGCTAACGTGAAAAAAGGCCAAGTGGGGGCCCGCCCTCCATTTCCGAGCCTAAACTGCTCTGGTCGGCACTCTTTTGTCTTTTAATTTCCTGTCCGCGAGAGTGCGCCCAACGTGAATTTCGTTTTCGTGAGCTTCGTTAACTTGTATCGGCCTTTGTTGTTGCCTATTGAACTTTTCCATTACTGCCGTCATCGATTGAAACCGCTAAATTCATTGGAAAATTCTTGTCGTAGGGACCGGCACCGCCCCCGCGATATGAACAGCGGTCTCCTCATTTTTCTTTTATAAATCGAGTGTGTCAAAAGATTTTGTTTGTTTCGCGCTCGACGCTCGTCGGCGAAACTTCTCTGAATGGATATTAAATATTTCCTTATTGAAAAGTTAGAATGTAAGCATTTAGATGCTGAATTTTAATAATTGTAAGAGTTTTGTTGGGAGAACTCTGCACGCGGAGGTTTCATTAAAATGTTAATAACATTTTTGTCATTGAATTGCTCGCAGATGCGACTTTTTAAAAGTAACTGGATTTTATTCAAAGGCTTCTTTTATGTTTAATTTTAGTGAATGTTACCATAACAGGTACTTGTATTATGTAAAGTGCTTCCAGAAATTATACTTGGCATCGCAACATCCGAAACTATAAGCATCCGTTTTTATTCGCCCACATGATAATATTTACTTGTAAACTGGTTACACTAAGCGGCTTGGGTGCTCGGCCGGGCCACTGGCGACCTCCCTAATTACACTATAACATCTAAACACCGTTTAGTCCGCTAAGGGATGCCCGTAATTTATTACACAGTTTCCGTGCCTACCAAATTCAATACCAAAGGGTCCAAACCTTCAGCATTAAGTGCCGAACTATCGGCTCCATTTAAGTTATTATTATCAAAACTATCCGTTTCGAATGGTTCCGGCCTAATTGTGAACGCCAATAGGAATTGTCGCCGGAATAACGTTATTGCAATGTAGGTAACAAAGAGGGTCGAAACAATAAAGCTTGTGTAAAAGTCGGCTAACCGCTCTTTCACTGCAAATGTGTGAACCCTCGCCACTTTTATGAGATGCCTAAGCTGTGCGCTTCTGTTTAAAAACACCCTTGGCTTAAGCGTCGAAAAGATTCTAAGCGTATTGAAATAGGAAATATTATTGTGTTTTATGTTTTGGGGAGCGGTGTTCTGGGTGCGTGCGTACAACGGAGCTCAGTTTGACGGTTGTAAGTATTAGTGTGAGTGTCGGCAGGCACTAACGGGAATAATGAGAAAACTTGGTCCGCCGAGGAGAATCCAGCCCCACTAGTTTGAGAGCAAAAACGACCGAAGCAGCCAACGCTGATTCGATTGTGAATTTGCAACTTCACTGTGAGGTAATGTTCCTTTTTGTCTTGGAAATGTAGGACTTTGTTATTACTATGCTGGTACCTAGATACAATTGACAGTAAGAAGGTTTGGTTTTATAAAACAAAAATATATATACAAACGTGCTTAGTGGAAATTGAAATACTAGCAATGAAAACGAGAATTTTCCAACATTTAAAAAATGAATTTCTGTATATTCAGCTGGCATTCTCATTCCCTTCTTACATCTTGCACAAAACAATCGCAAGAAACTTTTAAGGTGCTCTCTGCTGCTGTAAAACAAGTAATTTTATCTCAGGAATTTAAACATTTCGCTGATGTAGTTTCAACTTGGTACGCTTTAGTGCACTTCACGCTTTCAAAGTAGCTTTGTTTTAACGTTCTGTGACATTGTAAGAGCTTTAGCTATTACTTTATTGAATTTCTTGGAATTTTTGATGAGACATTACTTAAGTTCTTCGAAAGAGTGTTATTTTAAAAAAGAAAATAGTTCCAAGCATAATTTATTTAAGCGCTAACTTATAAAATACATAATCTGGACACAATACATCATAAACCAACATAGAACATACTTATTTTGTAAATCATACACCAATAATGCACTACATAGCCACTGTACAATTAATTCAATTAATGATTTAACCGGTCATCATCACTGTATATAGATAGCATATTTTAGTGATATGAAATGTTAATAACTAAAAAATACCGAATGGTGAATGCTTACGCAAAAAAAATTTTTACCGTAATTTTCAATAATACCTACATAAGTTTTGATTGCTGTTACCCGAAACAATAACGACCCATCCCGCGTAAACCCAACTCCATTTAATTAGCGAGCAAAATCAGCATAAATAGCCATTGATTAGCAACGCGTTTGCGCACAAATCGGTCCGCAACAAATTTTAATATCGCCGGGCAGGTGCGGCCACGATAGTGCACGCTCCGCTATTGATTTTACAATCAAAGCCATGTTAGAGAGCCACGCCACTTGCCACGATTACGGTCAGTTATTAATTTACGAGCTCGTATCAACGATCCACCCGTAATTCAATAAGGCCACATCTTGCAAACTTTTTGCTTGCTCTCTCGTTTCCGCTTAGGATTTCCTGCCCTACAAAAACTAACCAGACGCCCATCGGCAAAAACTGAAGAAAAAGCGAGATGTTCGCGAAAGTAGACCACCCCTCTCTCCATCTCTCCCTATTACTTTAATGTTACATTAACGTTATCTAAAGGAAGCGAACTTCACGTCGTTTCGCTCACAATACAGAATGCTGCTACAAAATAACCTAAGATACTGCGAGCGAGTACTAAGAGTAAAAAAGCTTTGGCGAACAAAACGCGTACACAATTCCATTTTCTCTTTCAGAAGCTGAGGCTGGTGAATCAGGACTCTGTATGGGCGCTTTTATAAACGCGATAATGAGGAGAGCCGCCTTACGGCATTCAGGCGAGCTCCTAACGAGAGGCGCCGATGAATCTCCTATGAGTCGCGTACAAAACTGGCCACTTGCGAATTAATGGCGGCCGGTAAGCGCCCGAGACAGCCCACAGAGGATATTCTACTCACTTCCGAGGAACAGAATACTGCCATACAATTTGTTGAAATACCAGCAAGCAACGCTATAGTTAACAGTAGATATTTTGTCCGCATTGTCAGAAATAAACACTAATTGAGTTGTATGCACTTATTGGTGATTAACTGTGAGCTAAAATTTTTTTTTTAATAGTTGTGAGTGGCTTTAAGAAACTTAAGTATTGCCAATTTCGATTTCTTTGTTATTTTTAAAAATATGCGGCAACAGAACTTCTATTGTTCTGTTCGTGCGGTTTACAAACATATGTTCTCAATCACAAGGGCCTATCACTTAAACGCTCGCCAATCTTCTTATTGTACACCTTTACCACATAGCACACACCTGTACCTTATTTATTGCGGTAATAACGTGAAATTGCTGTTTCTTCCGAGCTGTGGCTCGTCTGCCTGCGCCGCCTCGATGCCTCGCCAAAGGGCTTTTAGCGAGCACCAACACGCTTTCGCTTTAACTTTCATCGCGAGGATTAGACCTCACCGCGATTGGATGCGGCCTACGGATGAATAGTCAATGAATTTAGGCCAACTGACGGCACGGGGCGTTACAAATTAAATTCCAACAGTTTCTTTGAGATTTGTGCCAGCTTATTCAAGACCCGTTACAGTGCATTGTTTTAGACACTCGCTTATAACCGCAAAGTTAAGTTAAATTGAGTGTAAAATATATTCTAAAATGACATATTTTATTCCCAGAAGTAAAAGTTGAGCGCACTTCGTATGTATTCCAAGTCTATACTCCAGGCTGCCGCAAGAGCCCGGTTTGCGGGACACGTTTCAGAACTCCGACTTCCCCGCTCTAAAGAAAAAACAACTGCCATGAATTGTTTGACTGTTATTAAAACTTTTCCTTCGAGATATCGAGTCTATAAAATCAAAAGTTACCGTTTGCTTTATCGTAAGGTTAATTCAGTTGATGAGAGGCTTTCGTGCGTCGGCGGAGGCTTGTTGCAAATGACGTGCTTACGGGGCGGATCCAGGACTAAGCTCGCGAAACGGTCTCGGGCTAAATGAGGACGCTCGTCTACGGTATCCTGTGAAATTAGTCAATCCTATCGCGACCATCTCAGCGGGCTCGGTGAGGCTGAATAATGAAATAGCTCGTTCAGACGTTAGATAGACGCTATCGACACTCTAAGCCGACGAGCCGCGGTCGAGCACTGGCGAAAATCCAAGGGTTCCGTGTGAGATATCCGACGGCTCTTTTAGGGTTATTAAGCGGAGTGGGTTTTAGGGAAATGAGAAGGGAAATAAATCTATCCCCTCGAAATGAAAGAATCCTGTTTTCGTAACAAATAATGCTCATGAAATGAATTCCAGCTCGTAGATCGTCTTCATTGGGGAGGCGTAAAGCGTTTCGGACAGATAAAAATCCGCGCTCATATGGCGTCTTGCCAATAAGGAGAATGGAAGTGGAACTGTTATCGCTGATAAAACCGTTGTTCTTGGGCGGATAGAATTGGAATGTTAATAATGCAATTCTCAGAAATTGGATTACAGATAGACAATAAGGAAGACGGTTGAGATCAAGATCATAAACTTAATTATAAAACAAAACTTCGAAATAAAGACATGGTTTGGTTCTTTTAATGATATCCTTCTTGGCAAACGAAACAGAAACAAAACCTAATTTACCCGAAGAAATAAATTAGCTCCACAAACAAAAGAAGGAATTTCCCCGACAATTTGAAACGTGGAAACGCAGTCAAGCAGCGAATATCATACCTTCCAATCTTCGCCGGAGCGAACTGACATATTCATTCTTTCTCCAGTTTTATTAAAGGCGAGCACAAACAGTGGGTTGATACCCACTGCCACGCCACCGCCCCGGTGCAAAGCTCGACGCGCACCATTCGAGGCTGAGCTAAGCTTACCCGCGAGTCCGCAAGCGTAACTCGCAACAAAACCCTGCGTTTCTATTCCATATTGCTCTGCATCCAGGATTCACTTTAACGTATTCAACGTTCGCAACCCAGACGCCAGGTTTATGGCGCAAGCCGCCGGTAATACGTTTTATGAATGAATGGAAGGATTTCACTTCCAACTAACCATTGGGTTGAAAAGCGCACCCCGTTAAGACTCTTGCCGGGTATTAAGGTTCCGCTTCGTGCGATAAATTTTTGAATAGTTCCACCGTGAGATGAGACAGATTTGCGTAGTGCTTTATTCGGTGAAGAAGATATTGCATGGCGCTGCATTTTTAGGATACATATAAATCAGAGCTAAGGAATTACGAGCAAGCCATGACAAATAGCTAATTTGTGAAGATGGCGCCAGTGATTTAATCAACAATTTTCAGTACTCCTTGGACTATATTTTAATAATACCATAATTTTGATTAAATTTTACACCGTGCTCTCGAATTTTTACTGCCTTATTATCTTAGTTTGTTACGGTTGAGAGATGGTCTATTTAGATATTGCGTTTTGAGTAAATGGAGCTAGGAGAGTATTTGCGAAGGGTCGGGAAAAGGTTAGGTGGCTACTATTTATAATGAATGTGCCAGCGAACGGTCGGCGACACTCAAAGGCCAGATGAGTTGATTAATTCGATTTTCCCTTTGAACGCTTTGATTGCGAGTGCAATGGAAGAAAAACCGTTTTCTATCAGCGCCCTTTAATTACACGTTTGTTGGACAGTTCACAAAGGAGGGTGAAACAGATGTACAAATTAGAATACAGGCCTAAACATATGAGTCCGACTCAACGAGCGTTTGAACATTACATGTTTAAGAATCTAATTAGCAGGTAGATAATTATTTCCATTGAACGTTCTATCAAGATTCTACTACGTTCCTTAGCGCATCCTGCATCGCTAAGAAAAACGTACGATGCGTTTACACATTTCAATTAAGACCTAGTTCCTATGTAGTTAAGTTCATATTGCGTTATTAGACCCGGAAATTCTTAGTTTTACCGTAACAAGACCATGCAACAACATGTCTTACTCGACAGCTGCTTCCTTTCGATCCAGTTAGAGGTGGAGAGAATGTAGCAAAGTTTATTGCATCGCTCTGCAATAGAATCGTGTATTTGTAGCACCAATAAAATTATGAAATACTTTAGTATAAGTACGTTAGCTGTTCTATGTTGTAACTTATAAAAAGTTGAAAATAACGTTTATATGAATAAAATCTTATACATGTATGAGAAATAGTTATTACGGCAACAACAGGATAGAATATCTCATTTAGATCACAAAAGATGATTTCACCTCAAAGCTCTCGTGTTACCGAACCCAAATCAATAAAAAACTTTACGATCAATATTTGTAAAATTGTCCCTGTCACCACATTAGGTCCATTACGTGACTCTAGCAATAAAATCGATTTTAAACGATCTCGGTCATATGAAATCGAATCTTTGTTCCCATGAAATGCAAGTAAGCCTTGGATAATCGACTAAACGGTCTCACGATGCTGTCTACCTCAGTGGCCGGTTATCTGATTCTGTATAGAATGGTGCATTACCCAATGTATCAAATATCAGGCCTATTCGGTGTGGCATGCTATAGATACAGACGGGGCCCCATGGACCGTGAAACTGCGGTCTGTCCAAGCGCTCTAAAATGATATCTAAACTAACCCGCCCCGTCATCATACAGTTAAGTGCCAATTCCACTATGGCTGAGTAGCGATACCCAGGATTTAAACTAAACTGTTATTTACATTTTGTTTCTTCTATTAACTTTTTTGTTGATGGAATTCTAACTACCACAAAGAAAATACACATAAAAATCTTAAAAAAAAACGTATCGCTGCTTTGAGTTCTAAGTCACATAAAACACAAATATGTTCTGACAGACAAAACAATAACATTAGCAAAAGGTCAGAAATATAATCCACTATACCCTACTTGAGTGAAGATAGTGTCTGTCCGACTTTATCTGTGTGTGAATGATGAAATGCTTTATTTTATTGTACCTAGAATAGCTATGCAGTGTCTTAGAAGATTTATTAACCAATAAACATAATAGATAGCTTGTAAACAGTAGAATATAAAAATATATTCAGTTACATACCTACCTATTTACCTTGACTTTGTATTGATATATGAAACCTTCTTAAAATTTAACTAAAGCTTTAAAATTTCTATAATGATGAATGAAATAATAACTACCTATTTATTTCGATATTGACCAAGCTTTGCAGTATTGTCAGCATATTCACATGCTTATTTCGGAAAATAAAAAGACACCTAAAAAATGTAGATAAAAACAAATGTTTTATCCGTGCAACCTTTTTAAAAGCTGCGTCCATTAAAACTGGTCTTCAGTTCCAAGCTACCACAATGTTATGAGAACCAAAGTAAACCTCATAGCATAAAAATGAGTAAAATGATCTCGGAGTATAAAAACCACGGCAAGTTCCGTTTGGTATCAAATGTAGATTACCAAAACTCAAAGTTCTCACCGATTCGGTCCAGTGCCTAAGAGCGTACTCCTATAATTATTTTTCTCGACCAATACAACAATTACAATATTAGTCACGATCCATGTGATTTGGTGTTGTATTATTGTTATATGGCTCACTGTAAAAACTATTACGAATTCTTTATAATTGATAGTGGAGCAATCATAAGTCGGAGGCGATCCGAGATTAAATGGTGATCGTTTTTCATCGCTCGATAGATTGATCGTATCAAATGGTGAGAAATATTTGATATCATTCTGAGTGGTCATATCTCGGACGTATCAAAGTTTTCGGGTATCATTTATTAAAATAAATTGGTACCTACAGAAGTCATTAAAGTCATTCTCTGTGGGAGTTTATGAAATATTACTACGTCAAAATAATATTTAACTATGCAGTGTCTCCGTACCTATCTGCCGAAGCCGATTACAATAAATACATGAATTAAATAAAGCTAGACAATTTACATGACATTACCTTAGCCTCAAACTAAGTAGAGTTTGTATTATGGATACATCGAAAACAGATTTAACATGTTTCTCATGGTGCCTTATATAAATTCTACAACACGTTTTAAGAGCATCCTATGAATTTAAGTTTAAATATTCATTCTTCGAATAAAATAGACTACAGTATTCCCTCGAAACAGTAAAACTGATACCGATACTCAGACCTGATCCGAATTCACGTCAAGTAAGGTACTTGTAATTCAACACGGGCAACAGCCGTACCAAGTACCTACCTATTGTTTTACTCAGGGAAAGTGCATTGCATGAATGCGATAGAAGATACTTAACATTTAGTTGCTAACTTTGACTTGAAGTTGAAGTGGTTTTGGTGTTATTTTTACGTCAATTTTGATAACAAATAACTTTCAATTGATAATAACTCCAAAAGCAAAGACAAAGCAAATCAGATCATCAGAAAAACTTAAACCCAGCTCAATTAAAAGTATATCTTATTTTTCCGGAACGAGGCTTTGTATCTCAGAACTTTCGAGATACATTTTTAAGGAAGAATCTCAATAAAACAGAAAAACACCAAATTGGCGTTATCCAAAGTTCAGATCAATTCAGACATTTAATGAATATAATTGTTTTACTCTCCGAAAGTAAATCCAGGTAAACCTACCCGTAATAAAATTATTTACCTTTGAAATCAGATCATGCATCAGATTGCAAAAAGCTTCGTAAGCTTTTACATAGTATGTAGTAAAAAAATAGTCCTATACAGGCACAACCTAAAATGCGTGATCAAAATAAACGAACAGCCACAGTAAATAAAGAGTTACTCAGTCAAAGTTACTTCGTAGAGTGGCACGTTAAGCTTGTGTAAACATACCGTCGTCGTACCTGGGTAAGCGTTCTCACAAACATGCAAATCGACTTGAAGCCAAGCTAGAACTCTTAAGCATTCCGCATCCGCTACATGTATGCAAACCAATTTCAGGCGAATCTAATTTGGCCGTGTAGCTACAGTCCACGTAAACCACTGTTGAGATGACGGACGTGGCTCCGGCGTCCGAGATGCTCCTCTTCATTAGGGGCGAGGGGCGGGCCGGGCGAGGCAGCTATGGCTTTATGGGACAATTTGCATTTACACGAGCCCCAGCACAGATTACGTCCGCACTTATCCTCCTGCCGAAATGAGGATCTCCCGCCACTCGCTCCGACAACCTACGACCGAACAAGCCGTTGTTTATTTCTCTTGTATTTTTCACCCGCCATTTGTTTTGATTGCCTGCCCATTTCTGAAGCATGAAGGTTTTGAAGCATCAAAATTGTTTACGACGGTTGCCCAGTACTTTTGATTTTTTCAGCCATTCGTTTTACGATCCGCCTTTGGGCTCGCACAGCTGTTCATTACAGAATAGAAAATAATACGAGTTAAACTCGACTTACGTTTTATTCGGAGAAGAAACTGTGAACTGGCAATTCTGTAACAGCTCGCACACAACATGAACTGCAACAGTTTGCAATTTACTGGTACTATATGTGTTTCCGATGCTAAAGTCGGTGAAATAAGAGCAAGAGGGGTTTTTACTCGCAATCTCCGACAGTGCAAGCCTGGAGCCTATCAAAGCCTGTAAACTGAGCATTCAGAATGCTTGTCACAAAGCTAAAAGCACCAAAAGTGGTCCTCACAATAGCCGAAGGGTATTGAATACACCGCTCGCAAATTCACGCTGACCCACTTAGGGATAACCACCTTTGGATCGGCCTGACAAAAGCATGTCGATGCAAGGAACATAATGTCTGGCTGGCCGACTCTCAATTCAAAGCCCGCATATGCCTATCGAGGATCAGTTCGGCGGACAAGTGCCTTGCACAACATAACTGTTATATCCATTACGATAAATGATACCCAGAATGTTCCATAAAATTGTATCATGTTGCTCCGGTTCTGGATACTAGTCTAGATTATCCGTTGTTACACTTCCACTTTGTTCGATAAGATATTTACCCTGTTACTGCCATTTTGCGTGTTCAATGTTCATGTGTCGTTGTTTTGGCAATTTACGACCCACTAAACTTCGTTTCTTACTGTGTATCTTGTAGGCTTCGATAAACAAATAGACATTTAGGCTGGCCTTGTAGAGAAACTTGAAGGGATTTCTGGAGGCTGTATGTAGGCAATACTTGGAATATCTTTGAATAGATAACTTCTTAAACGCAGCCAGTAACGGAGCAAAAGGGATCAAGTACAGATGAAACGGCCCATTTAATATGTAAGTCACCCATTTCTATACACATTGGGATAAGATTGTATCCCTCTTTAGATCGGAACGCTCCATGGCTTTCAGAACTTATTTTAATAACATTGTTTCTGTATAAATTAGAAAACTTGTGTGTTTAATACACCCTTTATACAGGCACTTTATATTGCTTAACTTTCATACATATGTTTTCATTTTTTCATGCATATAACCTATATACTGAAATCTTTAACACACCGTACTGCAAAGCCCTTTTTCGTATCTTCGGTAAAATTAGAAAGGTTTCTAATTAGCATTCACGTGTTACACAAAAACTCCTAACATTGGCTCTTGAGTAGTGAAGTAGCAACTCTAAAGTTAGTGTGAAAATCCGACTAAATAAAACGTTTCCTACAACGACCGAAACATTTGCATAGAATGTACCGTGACAATGAGCTATAAACTGCGAGTAAGTCTTTCTAAGCCAAACAACTCAATTAAGTAGCGGTGAACTGCAATCGAAAACAATAAGTAACAACTTCCGAAAATAGCTTGGCTTGTATAAATATTCATTGTAGCAAGATCACCCCATTTGCCGGTCTGGTACCATCGTGTGAGTTTGTCGAAGAATGGTACACTAGGGAACAATTATTTTACCTCAATCGAGAGTACAAGGTATTTTGATAGTCAGTATATATAGGTATGTAAAAAATTTATAAAATCAACTGAACTAAGCATAAAATCATCAACACCAGACCTAAGTAGCCTAGGCAAAAACAACACCAGAGAAGTTTTTATGCCGGGGTGGCAAACAGGTAATGAATTAAAAACAACTAATTATACAGCTAACTAATCTGGTTTTATGAGTTGTTAAGTAATTTAACTTAACTAAGATTAATATGGTATTGGTAATATGCACAATGCTTTTTCCTTGATTTTGTGACGCCACAGGAGTGTGGAGTAGGGATAAAATTGAGACGCAAAAATTATGGTAATTCCTTCCGAAATTTAGGGAGTTCAACATTATGGTAAAAATTAAACCAACGGAAGTGCTTTTGGGGGTAAAATTATATACATTTTTAACTTATTACAGGGTAAGATAAAATTATTTATTTCTTATAAGATTAGATCATCCGCTTATTAGCCATTCGGCATCAAACCTGAGTCTGAGGACTTACGCACTAGATATGTATGATAACTAAAGCATTAGCAATAGCTAACGCACAATGCTTACAAAAATCTTATTTATATATACTCATATTCGTACTACTCTTGTTTTGAACAGACCCAGATTGTCAGGTTCCGTAGTATAATAAAATGGTTTTTAGTCTGTTTTGTGCCACGAACTCTTATTTGAGGCCAAGACATACTTTGGGCTTACCGTATAATAATATAACAAAAAATAATATAATAAATATATTTAGATCATTCTTTTCATACAGTATCAGCCCCAAGAAAAGCTAATCTTGTTTTATATATGGTACTAGATGACTGATACACATAATACAATACAATTAATAATAATATTATTACAAAGAACGAATCAGTGATTGAATCCTCATCCAGATCTGTCAGAACTGAATACCCCTGATCATTTAAGGTCAGCCATCCGTGCGATTGACGTATTCGAAAAGCGCGTCACTCAAACAGGCCGCTTTAAATCTGCCCAAAGGGGTGTCATTGAAAAATGATTGGTCATATTTTTGTTTGCACGGATAGGATGGTGCAAGGTTTTAGATATGGAGTGATTTGAATGGTAGAATTATGGCAGTTGTTGTTTTTTAGTGGCAGGTATTTGAAACAGAGTAACAAAATAAATTTAAAATGGTTATGCATGGTTTAGTGTGGGTTACAGGACTACTAAAATAATAATAGTACTTTACGTAAATTTGAAAAGTCACAAAGGCGCAATGTTCTGACCACGTAGTATAAACCCCTTTACTCACGCAAAAAGGGCCCACCTGTGGCCTAGTTGCGGAAACCAGTCCAGGAACAAGTAACAAGTAAACCCCTTTACTTTGTACATGTCCTGGTTAAAATAAAGCAAACAATTACGTATCTCCAAAAATATCTCCAAAAATCGTTACTTTTATCACAAGACAACACCCAAAAAACTTAGCGAATAAAACAAGTTTATATAACGTCATGAATAAACAGCATTTAGTTGGAAACAAACTTCATTTTGTCAAACAAACTTCGGTGCGACCACGGGATTCAACACACTCATTACACAGAAAACTACACGACACAGCAACTTGATAAATAAACGTTGAGCAAACGTTTGCCCCTACCAGGTGTTACCAGAGCTTTGCTACTCGCAAGATTTTACATGACGGACTAAGACATTCACATCACTAGTCTCAAAATTATAATGGACCTTAGTAGTGGTGTTCGTTGAGGACTTGAGGTGACATCTATGCATTTAAGAATAGAATCCACTAAGAATAAAAGAGATTTCAGCAGGTTAATCATTAAACACCTATAACCCTGTATATTCTTAAACTACTATACTAAATAAATTTGAACCATTTTCCGAGACAAAGACGGTCGCTACGTAACTGAAACTCAAGACCGAACGCGACGACGACTTATTATTAAACTTTACATAATTACTTTGTAGAAACAGATTTCATGATTCACATCTTAAAAAAAACTTATATTGTTTTTTTAGTTTTCTTATATTGGATTTGTGTTCTTTTTGCTGTATCTTCCTTAGTCAGTTACTCGTAGTAAGGATAGAAAAGCAAACTGTTGCAATGCACAGAACAGTTTTTCAATCTCACTACAAATGACTCCACATTTACAAAGCTTCAAGCTTAGAGGGAAACACAAATGGCCGGGCACAGGTGTAGCTTTATTGAAAAAAAGATACAAATTACCCCTTTCTACGTGATTTGATGCTGGATTGATGTCTACGTCCTTTACTTGGCAATTCTCCGATTGGTTTTACGAGACTGAGAGTTCTTTGAACCTTAAAGTAATGCTGAAAATTCCGACAAACTCTAAGTTATTGTTGATCCTTGTAACTGCTACAAAATTTCAGAGAAAGTTCTACTAAAATGTATGTAACGAGTCTCCAAGAAACATGAATAACGTGTTAAAATAGAAGCTTACCTAATAAGGGGTTGGGCTTGATGTTATAAACGTCCTTTGGTTGAATTCATTAGTCTTCAAACTTCACAAAACCTGCAACAAAGAAAATTTCATAAGCAACAAGTTCAATGTGAATCATCATCTTCTCACCATAAAACTCGAAGATTTTAGAAACATCTTCGGATAACCATTACTATCATTATGAAACATCGATAAAAAGGCTCTCCCTTAGGGCCCTATAAAAACAGACCTTCATAAACAAGCAATATCTTTTATACAACCTCATAATTCGTTTTCTCTACCATTTTTCTGAAAATATGATAGAACACGAATGAATTACGATAAAAAAAGATGGACGACATTCAACTATTGCCAGTAAAGTTTTCGTCGGAAAATTACTGACCAAGAAAATGAAGAGCCAACAAGCTTCAATCATCTAACCTTGCCTACCGAATATAACGAGCATCAATTTTACTAAAGAACTCGCAACATTTTGAATCGTTTCCAAATTTTAGGATCCCTTTGGCAAAGTCAAACGTTTCAGCAACCCGCATCGGTTGGTGCTCAGCGATAAAACTTTGTCGGGAAACGTACTGAATTCCAAAACAAAAAGTACTGAAAAGTCGGCAGATGGCGCAGGTGTCCCGTACGACTCGCACGTCCTCTAATCAAGCGGAAATGTGTGCTCGGACGACCGGACCGGCGGATCCGACCGGTCCAGTGGATCCGGCCGGCTGACCTACCCGTCCGGGCTACACCTGAATACTGTCCCCGGTTCAGAATCTGGGAGTTCACATTCGGTCAATTCTAACAGGAAATTTGGATTCCGTCCCAAGCTATCTTTCTGTTTATACGCTTCATTCACCTCACAAAACGGTTTTGAAACTCGAAAGAACAATTGTGTGATAAAAAGCACTCGAATCAATTTAATAAGTTACATCAGCCGCATTAATGTGGTTGGTCAGACAAAGAGCTATTGCTTATCGAAGTGAAAGCAACCTACGATCCGGTCCAGGCGGCACTGTGACAGGAGGGAAACGCATCGATATCTAAAGAGATTTAGGTGACATTTTCACAATGCTCCCAACAAGACTAATGGTATGCAGTCCTCTTTTAATTAAGCCTCCATAAATAAACATCAAAAATGTATTTAATATCTCGTGTGTACCTTTTTTATGTTAATTAATGGACTCAATCCACTTACGCCTCTGGGGCGCGCATTCTTTTATATTATAAAATAGAAATAAAAGGTTTTCAAGATAAGCTCAACCAATTTTTCCGAGCTTTCCCGCCTGTGCCAATGCGCTCAAAGTGAAGTGGACCATTCTTTTGTTTTCATTCTGGATAACCGCAAGTCGTTCCGTAGAGATCTACGTAAACCTTTTGACATTCCGCTAAAAGGTTCATTTCGGCTGATTAATGCCGTAATTCCATCGGTTGAGCGAACAAAAAAAGACAGTGGCACCATTTATACGATGACTGGTAGCGAGCCGGAGAAAAATGAAGGGAATTTATCTGCGCCGTGTATCGCGCCGGGCAGTGGGCATCTATTTTAATACTACTTTTATAGTTGAAAGTTAGTGGAGCTAAAGCGTTGCAATTTTGGCAGGGATGGTGTTTTTGAAGCGAGTACATGTCCCAGCTGAATTCGTTCTATAACAGTGCTGATATCACTATGCAAAGCGTTGGGGGAAGTTGTGGGTGCATAAATTTGAAATTGGTCAGTTTGATAAATGCAGCGTGTTCTGACTACAAAATTTTGTGTAAGACATAAACGGTCTGGGACTGTATTGTTTTGCAAGTAAAATGACTCTACTTAAATAAAGTTGATAAAATCTAGCAGCTCAATCCAATAATTAATCAAATTCATGGAAGCAAACTGATAATTATAAACCAATCATATTTTGACTAGCCACAAAAACAACACAAAATACATTAACCTTCAATAATCACCACTTTCCAATTTCAATTTATTTTGACATCGTAATTTGGCTGCTGTCAGTGGAAATCACCTCAGCAGATACAATAGCCGCCCCCCATATCCGTTACACGTTTTATTTGGTTAGTACATTGTGGCGTGCGATACGAATGTTCCTGTCGATAACAGACTCGTTAGATAAGTGCAGCTTGATTAGGGGAACGGCTTTATTGCTCTTACAGCCGCGTAACCACGAGGGTAGTTGATATCATAATAGACGGTGGGAACTCAATTCGATCTTTAGGGTTGAAACCGCTGACCAAGCTTCCTGTACCTTTTAAAACCTTAAGAAACTTATCAGTTACCTTCATCTTAGTTGGGTAATATCAATTACAAGCCAGGGACAGTGTCAAAAGAGTTTAATACTTTTGCACTATCGCTAAAATATTTTTAGAGAATAATGATAGGAGCACAGAAATCTGTTCACGCATTGATTCACCGGATGTACAAGAATTGAAAAAATTCGACAAAGTCAAGATCATACGTAGAATAGCTGATTTATTTGAAGCTAAATGCTAAATGTACTCATTCCTACAGCATACAGACTTCATCACTAGGGTTAACTAGTCATACATCTAGAATATTTAAATACAAAAAAAAGTAAACCAGTTCAAGTGAACATTTCACATTAATGAAGTTGCAGCGAGAAGCTAAACACCTGCCACAAAGGCGGGACTGCGCTAGCTAACAATCTGGCTCATTAGCGCGGGAACCTTTGCATAAAATAGAAAAAATACAGATTAATTTGAGTTCTACCCTACCTACTTCTGTAATATTTTCGCTGCGCTTAACGAGGTAACTCGCGCCAAACAAAGTTATACGACGCAGCGACTTACCCGTTTTCAGAAAGAACACCTTAATTTTCTTTTGAAACTCTTTAAATTTTCCATCGCCTAGGTTCTTGAAAGAGCGCTTTGACGGAACTGTTGCTTATTTAAATCTGGAATATTTCCGTCTACGCTATTTAAAGTATTTACTTTTCGACCTATCAAGTAGAAATATACACTCTGTTTCAATTCACCCTATCAAACGGAATAAAATCATAAAAATAGCGTATCTTATTCCGAGCCGTGCTTTACATTTTAAGACGTAATAATTGACTTTACTAGCTCGCGATCGACCATTGATAGTAGTTCTTTTTTTACAGATTTGTCCCAAAGCTGTGTATTAAGTGTTTTGTCAGACGTGGGCCGCGCGTGGGCGATCGTTATTTATTCATATGCTTTGAAGATCGCCTTTGTAAAACTTGTGCATAGACCCTTTCTATGTAGAACAGGCAGTTTTTCATTGATTGTATCGCCGATACAAGCCATTTATAAGATCTTGGTTCTATTTTGTACCTTGATAAGATGGATATAAAACTAAAGATAAATTGTTCATGTTATTTCATGAAAGGGAGTGGTGTGCTTGGAGCTTGAGAAGGTTTGTTTATCTACCGAGAATATATTAGTCCACGTCAGAGAAGTATGCTAAGCTAAAACATATCAACACAATCCTGAGTCCTAGGAAATCAAAGTGGGAGGAACGCAATAACCATCGAAACAAGTAATCTTTAGTGATCTACAAATTGCTAGTTTTGTCTTCTTATTTGCACGTCCGAGAATCAAACCCAACCCAACCGCATACCTCTCAGTAGCTCACCACAACACCATGAAGAAACTGTTACAGCAAATTGCCAGGAATCTCATTTGCAGATAAGAAGATAGTTTGAGCAAGCAAGTGGTTTACGAGCGGGCCTTAATGACCAGGTACTAAAGTTTCATGGTGCATATACACTTTATCGCACCCTACGTAGGCCGTTATGGTTTACGTGCCGCGCAAAAACATCAGATTTAGTAATAATTAACGGGAAGATAGACGAAGTTTGATATAGTTACATTTTAAGGTTTCAAGTCACATTAAAGCCCAGCAGAATGTTATGATGAGCCAATGAACACACTATGTGACAAGGAGAAGGAGAAGAACAAAACACAGGAACCCTCGTATTCCTATTCCCACCCCTACTGTCCTACCGTCCCGGGCTAAAGTTGTCATAAAACTTTCCTGGTTTCATAGATTTAATTTGGTGCATAAAATACAGCTTTGATGCTTATAAAAGTCCTGCCAGGCAAGTTAAATCTGATTTTATTCTGAGAACGCAGGGCATACAAGCGCTTCTGAGAATCTACAGCTATCTTAATAACACTTGAATTCCAAACTCAATGTAATTAGGCTGTTTGTATACAGGGTACCACAGAATTAAAATTGTAGATTCAATATTTATTGGAATAAACAAAAACGAAAATATTGTTTAAAATTCTCTTGTGCGTTTACGAATACGAATAAGACAGTAGCCTTAATAAATTATGGAAGACATTGTACGCTCTTTTTTCCGAACCCAAACTCTTTTATTTCCTTCAGACCTAACAGGAATCATGGAAACGTCAGAAAATTCGAATTAGTTCTAAATTAGTTCCTAGTTTTTAAATTAAGTGATCAATGTGATTTTTGATCATAAAATTTTTTAGGATAAAGTAAAGAAGCGAACAAAAAACCGTTACCTTATAAGTTTATTAGTTTTCAAGTTAAAAACAACAGCTGTTACTCAGCAACATCATAATCTACATAAACCCCTATCCAGCCATAATTATGGTCACAAGCTAAAACAGCTGACCCACACACCCTATATACCAGTTCTGACGATAATTCTCTCTGCCCATGCGATGCCTTGACCAGGTGTGATTCAGATCACATCGAAATCATAAAAACTTCTCAGCTGCTTCCTAAGTTACCTGTTTTTGGTGATTAAACTTTACGACGTGTATTTTACCGGAAATAGTGGCTTTGAAAATTTACTCAGTATATTATTAATATGTTCATGTAAATTTCTATACCGATAACTGTGTTTTAAAAAGACTGGAATTTTTAACATTCCCTGATTTTTGTAGCTAGTCTCGTTGGAAATTTATAGGCTACCTAAATGGAATTATTCTGGGGCAATCTTTTGGGAGATCTTTAGCATATTTTATTCTAAGAAACATAATTAACATTTATTCAAAAATGGCTCCCTCTTGATTTTAGATTAGTGCCTAACATTCAACTCGGGCAGACAGTTATTAAATTATGGTTATCTCTAAAGAATTGTTTGATGCCCATTTATTTATTTTCAAAGGTTGCTGAACTGAAAGCGGGCATGGACGGGCCAGACTGAAATAATTGATACAATTTACTGTGCACCTACCAATATTTTATTGCCAGACGATTTTTAGAGATACCACACGCGTTACTGCTTATGACTAGCGTAAACCTAGTTAGTTCAACTAGGTTTACGCTAGTCACGCGGCTTGCAACATAAAAATTGATGAAAAGTAGCCTATGGTTTATTATCATCGGTAGTATTTTAAATACCAACTGAAATAAATAAATAATCCTGAATAGTTCAAACGGCATCTAGCATCATCTAGCCCGAAGCTGATCAGAGCTGTGGATACTAGATAACTAATATACCTATTAGGTACAAATTACTTTTACCAAATGTACCCAAATTACCTATGGATAGATACTTTTACTATAAAAAACAAATATCTGCAGAGCGTAAAAACATTTGGCCCGAAGCATAAATCGAACCCGCTAACTACTACATAGCAGGTTCAGATAATAAAAAGGTCAATATAATCATCAACCTATTTTGGCCACAGCTGGACAAGTGGACATAGACCTAATGAGTGCTATAGCGCTGTCTTCAGCTTGTCTCATCCAGCATCTGCAGTCTTTCGCAGATTGTCACCACACCAAGCCGGGGCGTCCTACACTACGATTGCCGAGACGCGGTCTCCACTCAAGAAAACTTCAACCCAGCGCGGTTGTCGGTTCTTTAAGAGATATTATAGCCAGCACACTGCAAATTTAGCTTGCTAAAACTTTGAGTTATGTTGATAACTTAATACTTAGTAGTTACTTATTAATAAGCTCATAAGCAAATAAAATACAGGAACCAGGAATAAAAACTCATTAATAATTAACAGACGTCATCAAATAACCTACGTCATTCCTAGATGAATATTAATCATTACGCTCTACCGGCATGCGGCATTTACTATGGGGGTTGAAAAAATGCAAAATACACATTAAATTTCCAACCCCTCTGGGGTGCACCCTATTAATTAATTAGATACCACCTGCTACGCAAAACAGGCTATAGTTGTGCTGTAAAAAATATGGCGGTTACAGTCGCGTGATGGAATTATTACTCGGTTATGAAATTGTTATGAAGCATTAAATTGTTGGGTTATAATAAGGTTAGAATGTTGATGAAACTACTTTTGTATCTCTATATTGTATTGTGTGTATTTAAAAAAAAAATCCTGATTAAATGATGATGATGATCGATGGAGGTTTGCTCCTCATTCAAATGAAACTAAAAAATGGGTCAAGTTGAAATTTTGAATAGAAGTAGTTCTAGCCCTGGATTTAAAATATTTTGTACGAAAAAAATAATATCATCAAATTAATCAAAGTCAATAAAAACACACTATCAACATTACACTTAACATAAATAAAAACTATTTTACTACAAAATTGTCGTAGTTTGAAGAATTACAATTTCATTAAATTTTTGTAGTAAAAACCTCGCTCTTCGTTTGGGTGTTTCGTCTTTTCATGTAACAGGAGCAACCGTTTCATTTCATGTTAGCGAAGCAACCGTTTCAGCAGAAATTCTAAAACCATCCATCACTTTAAGTCCTTGGCAGAATTCTGCAGCTGAAAATTAATCTCCGTTCAGTAGCTAAACTCTAAACGTTCATAAAAAGAGTTTTCTAGAAAAGTTATATGGAACGGTAACCTACTTTGAGGATGATTTGATTGATTTATGCCCGGGTGTACTGCATGATTGCATATTGCCTTTTCCGATCGGAGCGAGCATTTTCCTTGAAAAATTACCGGTTGCTTGGTAGAGCGAATCTATGGTATGGTATGGTATGTTTGTGTGATATTAACCACTTGGTTTTTAGGAAAATAACAGAGTACGTATTATTTTTCTTTAATGCTAGACAAACGACACAAAGTATCGTATTAGTATTATTTTATTATTTAGTTGTAGAATACTAGTATTATTCAAATAATTATGTCGATTTTATTTTCTGACGAATACAATAAGACTTTGTCATTGTAAATTTGATTTTTAGTAACAAGAGAAACGAAACCAATATAAAATAATTATTAGACAACAAAAATTTAAAAATATGTCAAGGCTTCGGAGAAAACACAAAGGTGTAAAAATATAAAAACAGGTTATTTATTAGCTACTTACCGCAGAAGCTTCTCCACGCAAAACAACGACATTGATAAGTTTAAGATCCTGCTTACAATTTAAAAAGCATATAATCTTATGTCAACAGGGGCTGCGGCGAAATTCTAAAATACGGGTACAGTCGCAAGCAAAATCTAGTACAAGTTATTTATTGAGGCACGAAGCGTAATAATGATATGTATGTATATTATTTGGGCAGGGAGGACGCCTCGCAACGGTAGCATTTGTCAATGCCGGTAGGTGGGCGACTATGATCCTTAATATTACTTTATTTTTTGGTTCGTTACAATAACTCGAGCCTACTTATGTATGCTCAAAAGCCGTTTTCTAGAACATTAAGTTGGTTCGTGTGTGGTCTTTAATTCTGATGTTGTATTTTATGGTTTATTTGCGTTTTGAATTGAGCGTTGTAGTATTTCTCTGAAAACGGATTCTTGGAAAAAAATGATTTCATTAACACTGTTCGTGAAACCGCTTTGAAATAGCTTTATCAAAATTCCCTCTGAAATAACCAGCTGGAAGGCGCTCGTTCTGAGGTTTTAAGGTAGTATTACGGTATAATTGATGACGTTGCTTATGAAACTGACGTCCGCGCCACAAAAAGCCAGCATTAATTCATCAAAGCTGACATTTTTATCCAACGCCTTAGGTTGCTAGTCCTAAGACAATTTAATAAATGTCGGATAAATGAGCAATAATCCCTAACAGTCATTGACCGGATCATAACCGAAAATCTTCAGTAAGTCGGTGAATGCGCTCACGGGGCGCGACGTGAAAAACGACGTCCATTAAGGAAGTGAATACATTTAAAATAATCGGCTTAGCCGTCCGACGTTGACGTATATTCGTACTTATCTCACGAAGATACCGGCACAGATATCCCGACTAATCCCTTACACAAACATCTGAAAAAGACTCGGCACTCCTTGTATAGCTGATCCGTAATTGAATGGGCCGCAACCAGCGCTTTGACTTGAACAAAAGTACCTAATAATTTATGCCTATAATCTGACGCACGCTGGCTCACGTTCGTTTTATACCTTTTTGAATCTTTCCTTCGGGATTCTGTTATTAACTGTACCACGGCGACAGTCACAATATTACCCGCATCGTTCCTCAACAATTCTTTAGTGTCTGGCATGTGCTTTATTTATGTTCCGCTAGATTAACAAAATAAACATTCTCGACGGAAATACTGATTTATCCTATCGTAAAGAAGTAAGTTGAAATAGACGGGTATTTCTAAAGGACATCGGTTACCTCAAAGTAATCAGGATATCCCCATTAATTTTTAAGGACTTCCTTTGAAGACAGTCGTGTTTACTTCGGAAACAAGCAAACTTTTAATGGACTTACAATTCCGTGACCCCCAAAAATACAAGATCACGAAAGTTGTGTTAACTTGGTTAGTGTCCTCGTTCATTTCTGATCTCAATTTCCCGAAAAATAACCACAGAAAGGAAGTTGATTGCGTTAACTTTATTATCTTCTAATATTTCTGTACTTAAGCTCTATTTAATAAAAGAAACGATTCGTGATAAATATAATTAAGTGAATTTTGTTAGGAAGCATCCCTTTCGTAAATAAAGAGTGACGAGATCTGAAAATCTGCTTTTCATCTCATAGCCACGTTCTCATGTCATAAAGACACATCTTAATTCCACTGGAATGAAAAATTGTCTCACACATGTTGCATTTACCACAAGATATTGAACTAGGCACAAAACCAACCCTTTGTTAAATTACATTTACCTATTATCGTAAGCATAGCTTCGATATTCTCTGTCCAAGTTCACAGCGTTCGCAACTATGAACACCCTTTACATTTGCACCTCCCATGCAAATTCCATTAATTAACGAATACGCATATGTATATCATGAAACGATAGGTATGTGTGCTTACAGCATGAGTTTCAAATGCAGTTCGAATTGTTGTGAAAAGTGTGACCAGAACAAAGTTAGGATTGGTAAATAATACGATATCATAGTAAATTTGGTATAACGAATTTATTATGATTATTTGTATTAATGTCCTTTATCCCATTTCCATAGTACACGGCCCGTGTTTTGAAATAAACTACTATAAAATATTATACAGGCTCTCTGAAATGTAACTGGTTTCGCGTATTCTATTTATTTATTATAATATTTCAGGAAAATTACCAGTTAGGTTACACATTATATACCAACATGCATGGTGGGCAAGTAACGGCTGATTAGAATTATACCCGATAATAAAACAAATGTAACAAAACAGTGAAAGTGTTGTTGATAGAAAGAAAGTAAACTTTTTTAAATAAATCATTTCAAATGAAGATAGCTCCTCTAAGAAACAAAATGTCACAAAAGGACACAATAACCACCGGACGCTAAAATAATCATTCTAAATAACTGACACTAATATCCACTTAAGGGTAAGTAAAGTACTAAACTGCCCTGTAATATTATAGTCCATTTAAACGACATTTCAAAACAATTACCCATGCCTTAACAAAGCAAACGGTTGGTAGTTACGGAGCCTATAATTTGTGTAGGCTTAGTTCTCTGAACCTTTGCATAGCAATCTACCGGGGGATTCTTAGTTTATATAGATTGGGTTAAAACATGCTAGCTTTTCTTACGATGCAGAAACCTTGTTTGATTTAAAATGATTAATGAAATTTTAGAAAAACTTTTGACTCTACATCTTTCTATAATTCTTGGAAATTCGAATATTTAAATAACGCTTGTAATGATAAATTACGGATAAAAAACTTGCCTCATTTTACAACGAATTGGTTAAAACGTTGAAAAAAAATTCGTAATTCTAAATTAAAAAGAAAAAAGATTTGGAAGGGGATCTGCAGTGGGATAAACAAGTAAATAATTTGTTTTCCTGATACAGAAAGTCGTCAGCTCAAACCAAGTCATCGTCATACAGCTAAATGACTACTAAATATGCCGATGATGTTAACAACAAAAGTAGGTACACTGCGGCAACTACCGTAGTTAAATTCCTCTACTCAGTAATGAGCACCCCGTCTGATAAGCAGTGAAGGCTTGTTTAGTGCCCCGCTTCCGTGCTAATTAGTGCAGTATGTACATGTAGATTACTTACTATTGATTCGAATCTACGTACGGTTGCCCTGTTTTGTTTCACTATTGTACCAATCTAGTTTTGGTCAGGCGCGCTCGTGTTATCAGATCAAAACACAATAGCTACAAGCAAGATGTCCTTAAGGTGCCTTATAGGGTTGAATAGTTGTAGCTTTGGTACATTGTTGCAAACTTTTAGTTGCGCCTACAAATTCATCGAAAGTGAAGTCACAGAATATCTTTCTGTCTTTATTTTGAAGTTGAAAGATACTTGAATTGAGCACCGTCACACTTTCTACTAACTAGAAATCAAAACATCTAACAAGAACTTACAAACGTAACACGAACAAATACACAGCCATCCAAAATTAATAAAATAATAATGCTAAAGATGACACTTGTAAGCAAGTGGCTTCGTTCGAGCTTTCGACGTAACGACACATCTCATACATGGAATCAAGCAGAGACTCCTATATTTCAAGTAGTTTGACGGGCGTCCTACAAATAATTATGACAGTTCTCATAGGAATGACGTCTGAAGCACCTGTTGAGAATATTTGAGATTTAGTGGAATGTCAAGTCTTTTATACAATCACAACTTAAATGGCTTGTATTCATGCAAACTTGTGTACCTAACTGTAGTTCTAAATATACGATATCTTGATAAAAGCTTTCAAATTAATAGAACAAAATCTCCTAATCAGAATCAGAAAAGGTCCAGTAGAATGTTTAATCTGAAGTGCGTGCTCAAATAGAGATCCTCATAAGGTGCCGTAATAAAGAGCCTCTCAGCTCATTTCGATAGGTTCATTAATTGTTATCGCCCTAGTAGTCAATAACCATAGAGTTTGAAGTAGTGCCGATAAACACAAATCGTTCAGCAGCAGCACTCTACAAAGTAACGCGTCGAATGTGACAAGTTCATCCTCGACACTCCCGCGCATTAGGATGCTTCCTCGGCGCCTGCGCACGGCACATGCATCGTTTTAAACCCTCTTTCCGTCCCGCCGCCTACTCCGACGAATTAAGTTATTAACGCAACGGGCAGCTGCTCTACACAAATCAAAGCGGCTACTCCACTGAAAGCATCGCTGCTCATAGACTTTACGACCTTTTTACGGCCCTTTCATATCCAAGTTTCAGTCACAACGCTCTTAGCGAGGGCGGGAGCGCGATTGTTTCCATGACAAAATAAATTAATGCGGGTGACTCGTAAACGTGTTTATTTTACGCTTTGTCTCACGATATCCTCGGTATTGTGCTTTGAAGTTAAACATCGAGCTTTGACGTTTCGACACCTTTGATGTTCTTGCTAGATAGTGACGCTGATACGTTCCCTAATAACTTCACTGTGATGTTCCATAAATCATATCTGGTACGTTTGTCGAGGCGGGCGTAAGTTTGTTTTGCGCGAATATTACCTAATACCGTAACTGCTTTGATGTAACCGCTCCGGAATACTAAGCTCGAGGAGCGCGGTTTCGTACATCGTCAGCAATAATTCCACTTAGCGTAATGTTGCGACGAGCAATATTATCTCTACGCGCGGCCTTCTCTTGTCATCGCTTTGCTGGAAACATCGTAAAACGGTGCGGTTATAAATTATTTACTGTTCTGAAGCGTGTATTTGTCACCCCGGGCTGAGGTGGGTATTAAGATATTGCGCCGTATTCCTTCGGGCCTCATTACAGGGCGGGGTCCGGGCGCGTCTAATATTTCATCGTTACGGTCCCTGACGAGTCTGCACACTACGGCATCTTCTAAAAACGATACACATAAACGAGAAGTTTTTCATTTACATAAAATTCGTGGCGTGGGCTATTTTTCACACAATATTTACTTACTCTTCATTTCATTAAGGGCAAATGCTTCGTGGGAAATTCTGGAGAACGATTCGCTAAAAAGGTTGTTTGGTGGTAGTTACATTAAGGTAATTGGTGTACGGCTACGAAACACTTTTATGGACCATCGCAGCGGTCGTTTGGGGCTGCGCTAGACCAATCATTGTCAGTCTCCGCCGCGGGCCAAATTTAATACGGAATACTATGTTAATGGAACGAATTTAAGTGCCCAACGGATAGATTGCTTCTCGAGATTTATAGAACAACAAACCGGCAAAGCGGTGCTAACATTAACGGATACAAATTTACGAGCCAAGTTCTGTTTAGCTGCTTCAATCTAACATCTAGTTCAAATCAAAATAATCAGTGTTGCATCAATGTAATATCTAGTTCAAATCAGTATTGCATCAGTTGAAAAATGACTGTCCCATTTGATTGTTATAATTGCGATTGTGCCCTCCCCATCATAAGGTCTACGGATCAATTTACTCTCACAATGACCTTAATATAGAGTCATCTCGGTGGAATGAATGGGCAGTAATCATTTTTATGTGTTAAAGAAATTCTATGTCGATGTTATCTCGAGCGTGAGCCTTAAAAAGCACATGTGGAGATGCGTATCGCAGCCTCTGTTAATTACTTTTGACACGCGGCATATGATTCAATTATCGCATGATTTATAAGAGAAGTAGGGTCGCATTCGGCGGAAAGACTTGCCATCAGTGTATTTAAGCGTTCATCAACTCATTAATTTCGGATCGCGTTCCCAGCACACATGGCGAAATCAAGACGGTAGCTTGTTTTTTTATAAAGACGATGTTAACACGCTACTGAGTGTGTGGCCCGAGACGTGGAATTTGAAACACGACAAAAGTCGCTTGAAAAACTGTTCCGATGCCCCTGATTAGTTCAACATTTAGCGCGACAGTAAATCTTGGAATTCTTGGAAGGAAATGTCGTTACAAATCTTGCTCAACACTTATAAAACTGTAAATTGTGGTGTATCGCGTGCCGCATCTTACGCGGGTTGTTCACATAAAAGAACTTTAATTGCTTAACCCATCCGTCCCGCAGCACATAACTCAGTGAACCGCTTTCACACTAAAGCCTCTCGTACTAGAACCTGTAGTAATAAATACTAATTACCAGCGGAATACATGATAACATCGTCGAAATTCCTAACATTTATAGTACCTCATGAGTTGTTGGAATAAAAAACCAGCCGTTCCATACATAGTAAATCTTGCGTGACGCATAATAGTCTTAAGAGTTTTATTTATCGCTTTCGGTCGTTTAAAGTGAACTGTTTAATAAATATTATCAGTTTAGCCGTCAACAAACGTGAGAAGATAGCCAGCGACCTGGTTCGTGATACTTGGCTCATTTCGAGGATTAAACGTGATCGTTTCCGAACGACATTGCCTTCTGTTTGTCGATTCTTGTCTTTACAATAAACATCGCGGGTTGGTTTAGGGATCTTCGCGTTTCTTACGAGCATCTTTTATAATTAGACCCAGTTCGAAATGGCTTTGCTTTCGAGTGTTCTCGAACGACAAAAGCCGGCTTAAAAAGCTTTAAATGGAATCCATTCGTTTAATTCATGATGCTTCAATGACATCTCCAACGAGCAGTATTTAAAAGGTAATGTTTTTTAAATACGCTTCCGGTTCAATAAGATGAAGTGTTCCGTAACATCAAAAAACATAAAGAGGATAAAAAGAGCTTGCATGTGGGACTTGTAAGAACCTGTTCAGTAAAAAAGCCCTTACTTTGCAGATTATTTTGATGCCCATTCATTTCCAGTTTCGATAACAAAATTAAAAGCTTTGGGTATTTCCAAATAAAGATAGCTTTATCAAAAAACTGATTCTAGGGTTATCAATAAACGCATTTAATTTGAATAATACCAGCTTATAAAGTTATCACCAACGAATACATTTTCATAATATTTGTTTTGGAATGAGCCATTTCGAACACAACAATGAAGTAACAAACTCGTTAGTGGAACAACATCTTGGCGGGGTTCCCACATTTGCCACCACATGGCTCGCATTGAAACATATCTCCGACACTGCAGCCTACTTTCAATAAATCCGGATTATCATTTATTTAACATAATATACTGACACGAATAGACACAGACAAAATGTCTTTTATTTTTTCTGTGGGTAACAAGGTTCAAAATTCAATAAGGTTTGGTGACAAATGTGCAACCGTAGTTCAAAATTGTGCTTTCAGATTGGAGGAAGTGCGTGTTATTGCAGCTTATGTCTCGGAGCCGCCCGCTGAGATATTCGAAGCACCCGTCCGTTTTTTGTGACAGACCAACCGAGTGCCATAAATAATAGGTAGGGGTTCCCGAAGCGAGCTTTGTAATAAATTCGATGCTCTTTTGGTAGCGAAGTAGCAGCCCATCTACGATTGAATTATGGTGATGCGTTAAGCCGTCGGACTCAGTTGGAATCTGTTTTTTTATTTCCATTTCGCGCTGAGCTTCTTCTTATTGAGTCATTATGTGTTCCCAGAAGGCAACGCTCATCGTACTACAATAAGCATGTTTTGCTACACGCCGATATCGAGTTACTCCTCCCGTCCATTTGTAAAAGACAACGCACAGATGGCGCGGTACATCCGGATAAGTTTACTCTTAAAACAGCAGACATTGAAATCACATGGGACCGTCAATATTTCCTTTCCCTGTACAAAGGCGATTGTCTGTGGCGGGCGATTCTAAACTAAGATAGATTAAGGCTAGTGCTCGACGCACGACACGAGCGACTTTACCGTACCATGTTTGGGGACTTATTATATTTACCTCTAGCGTAGGCACTGGCCCTTGTAATGAAATATGTAAGAGATATTTCAACACAACATTAAAGACAACTTCGGAGCTTAAACAAGGTTTGCTCTAGGCAATGGATTTTCCTCTTTCCTAGATTTTGTAGGAAATCTAATTTGTCATGTAAACTTACGCGAATGTCGTGAATGTGAAACAGATAAATCTAATTTAAGCTAACAGGCGTGTTACTTAATCTCATGTAGAATTGGAGGTGAATTTCCAAGTGGTGTGACGACACACGTTTTGAACAACAATTTCACGCTGACTAGAGACTCAAAATAATTTATAAATCTTTGAAATATGTATCTGACTTTCGAGTTAGATACTTGTCACTGGAAAGTCTTGTTTGGTCGGAGCTGGGCGGCGCGGTGTAGTGTTACTGAGTAGATAGCGCGTGGTGACTTGGCTTGAGGAGTGCGTCCACGCACCGGAGTGCCTCTCAAGTTACCCCCGGATAAGTCAATCACTAGAAACGTCCACGGTTTTCCCAAAATAAAAGGAACCGTCCTGATCGCGCGTGTGGCGCTCCTGACATAATGCGTAGCGACAGCCGACATGTTTTGTGCGAGAAAATAAAATTGATGGAACGGGAACGCTGCAGACCTAAATAGCGCAGTCATTCGTGCTGTAGCTAAACGCCTTTGTCTATTTTATAACCGGCGTCACGTCTCACCGTTTCGTTTTCCTTTTGTTTTCGTGTAACGTATTAGTTTTTCCGACGAGTATTCGTGTCGTACGGAAATTGCTCTGTCACAAAATGTTTAGGGCTAAGCGACTCGCGTCTTTATGAAAACGACTGCTTGTGTTTTACAGTTTAACTATATAAGGAAGTAACTGGACAAGTAGCGCAGATTCGGGCAGCTATGGGACTCCAATTTCCGCTGAGCCTGCAGTCTTCGTCGAGCAAATAGCTCTTACAAATCAAACAAGGCCGTCTGGCGAATCCACATATCAACTTTGCATTGTTTCTCTCCCGTCATTCGGGGCTAACCAGAGGCGTTTTCGATTATCCGCCCTCCGGAGAACAAAGCCGGTGACCGCAGAGCCGAGTCAATTACATAGTTCAACAACTCAGCCCTTATAACTTTCATGGGCTACCACCGGAATACAGAAAAGGGTATCTGTTTTCAATACTCGGGTCGAACGATACGATTGACCCTTTCGAGTGTCCGCATTGACTTTTAAATTACTAATCCCGCGGGAGCAAACAGAAAGATCGCCTCCGGGTGCGCTTGTTTACACGGTCGAGTGTACTTGCATATCTTCATTAGCTAGCGGCTCGCTTGCTCAACACTCGTGCGGCGCCGCTATCCCTGGGAATTCTCATTACATTTCCTTACTTTCTCAGCGCGAAATGAATTCAAACGACGACACAAATGAATTTTATCTCCAAGCGACATCCGAGTGAACAGAATTTACTTAGCGATTAAACAAAACACTGAATTATGCAAACGCACTAAATTGATACGTATCTAAGAAAACATACGCATAATAGTCTAACATTCTTTCACATCGCCTTTAGGACGTAACTCTTTTTCCGGAAACAATTCAACTAGTCGGCCGTCTATTTTAGATACATATAAATAAGGAATACTATAGGGGGGTTATTAATGTTTATCTAAGCATCGGAATAAGAAATTCGTTTGTCCAGCGAGTGAACGCGCCGGCGGAATCAGTCGACCGCGGGCTTCCAACTGATGGCTCTATACTTCGCCGTCCTTTTTTCTACGTCAGATACAAACAGTACCCTTTCAACCCGAATGAATTACTTAATTTTTCTATATTGAGCGCCGACCCTCGGCGCTACTCGACGTCGAAATAAATTAGCGTTATCCATTGTGTTAAAGGAAGCGCAGTGCCTTGAATTGGGTTCGAGTGGTTTTTTGGTTCGTGAGCAGTGAGGGGCGTAATTTTTGGGCAAATATTTGCCAGTTTATGGTTTTGAATGCAATTTCATTATAACTTAGAATAACGTGGGGTTTATTGTATTAAGAGTTCACATCAACCCTTTTCGAAATGTTTGAACAGGCTGGGTACCAGAAGGAAAATACAGAGGAGTCCAATTAATCTTGCTTTCTTCTCAATGATTTTGAATGTATATCAAACTATAGAACATAAATAGTGAGGACATTAATAACGAACTTCATCTATACCATAGCTTTTAAAATTCCAACTGCTATTATATTAAAACCGGCACAAATTAAGAGTAGCGGTTTAGCGGTCTCCATTCGAATGAAACATTAAATATTATTAATGAGAGCGTTACCGTTTGCCGCGATATGAATGTACAATTGTGTACAATCGCGTACATTAGAACGGTCAACTACTCATTAAAATTCATATAAAACTTTACTGTTTTTCTTACATAGGCAGGCTTCAATGTTACATTACGATAAGACAGAACGTGGAAAGAACCATCAGTGAATTTGTTTTGAAGTGTTACGAATATCAACTATGATGAAATAATGCCTTTGGATTTGGTTACCGTTGCTAGTAAGTGTACAGAACTAAAACGCATTCTCTTTCGCTCTACTGATTATTAATGATACGAAATAGTTAATAACGGCAGGCAGATAGTAAAAAATAAACGATTAAGAGTGTTAAACTACCGTAACCGATCGGAATTCGGTTCGCCAGTTTTTGGTAGTCTATTGTAGTCATAATAATAGATCTATTTATGTTTGGGTGCTGTTTTTGTTGGAAAAAGTTTAATAATCACCCGTCTACCTGGGAAGGTGTGCCATCCATCACGCGTTATAACAAGAAAATATGATTGTCTGTCTTTATTGCCCTTTCTAGGAACACAAGTCTTCTATAAAATGGAGGCTTACGTCTCTATTTGCAAACATTGTACGATGAAGTTATAAATTAACTTTATATTGCCTTTTGTGTCGTTTGACAATGGCACTTTTATCGAGCATGACACGTTTGATGTCTGCTTCAGCTGCTAGACAGTTGAATAAAACATTTTATGTTGTGGATTTAACATAGCTATGTTTGGAGATGACTACAGGGCTTGTTTCGTCGTGACGGCGTATGTAACTCTTATTGTGGGTGCTGAGTGTATAAATTTGAATGCAAGATTGTTGTGACATGTGAGTGGTAAATTTGTGTATCCAATATGCAGATTAGTGTAGAGATACCCGCACCGCCCCACGTTTCGAACACACGCACGTTGCTTGGGTGGAAATTATCATTGTTTAGCTTGTACGTACTTGTTTCAGAGTATCTATGACCTCCGTAGCGCAGCGGGTGATAATGGACCTGCGAGGATGTGGTTCGATTCCTGCCTCGAGAGAAAAGTTTGCACTATCCGCAGATATTATTAGTTCCAGATGTCTTAACAGATTCCATTAAACAAGAAAATAATATCTTTGTTTTTAATATATTAAATTTATCAATTATTTAGTATCCATAACACAAGCTTTGCTTTCTTTGATTCTAGGTTATGCTGTGTGGAATATTCAGCATATTTTTTAATTACTCACTTAGTGGAAGAAACCAGTTTCTTGTATATCGCTCCTATCAAATCAAAGCTTCAAGAAACTTACACTAAAAAACAATATAGAGCACTTTTTATAACAATATTTTGACATTTTCTAAAATCAACAAGGCTTTGTGAAAACTCAAAGCAATATCCCTGATGCTGGCAAGTCGCCAGATACAAATGAATTTTTTTGAATCTTTTAGTTCAACAGAGGCAGATAAATACAGATTTTTGTTCTTTATCCGAGTTATTAACTGACATTTAAAACAAAAGAAACAATGTTTCTTCTAATTATTTCTTCTAATTCAATTTAACCCATTAACTTATTACACTCAGGCACATCTGCAACTTATGATGTATTTTACAGTGTTTTAAATGTAGGTTATGTATAAAAAAATATTATTACTAATAAATTACTTTAAGTTCAAAAGTGCTTCTACTTTGTTGTTTACGGGGGTGATTATCGCCTTGGTTGATATTTTTATACGATCTGTAAATATTTTTACTACGGATAGGGGTGTTTTCTAAGTATAATAAGAAATATCTATTTGATGTATTCTATTAAGGTCATCTGGTATCCATAACATAAGCTCTACTTAGCTTGGTTAGATAGATAATGTTGTTTGGATTCTCCAACATTATCATTAATTTGTTGAAAAAACTCAACAAAGAGCAATGATCTATATAAAAATAGGAATAAAATTCAAATCAATCTTCTCATCCATTGACGTCAAACTTACGTAAGGTGTAACTGGACAACAGTCAGATTCAATAGGCTAATAGCAGTACCTACTAGCTGTAACGCTATTCAAAAGTCTATAGACTGTCATATGTTTAAACCTAAAGAGCCTCCGTGTGCCATACCCTTAAGTTTACATTACGATTCGCCCCACAATGCCTCAATGCACAATGTAATCCAGTCTACATAAGTCTACCGGTGCACATTAGGTTTCAAATAAATGTGCATATCATTACACTAACTAGAACTGTATGTGTGTGGTCTGTATTCCAACATCTCAGCATACATTACGGACTTTTAATTCCAACACTTTTTGTAATTCGAACACTTTTTTCGATTGAAACACTTTTTTACATTTGTGGCAATTAATGGCCTACAACTCGGGCCGTGTAAGCCATTTAAGTCATTTGGGTTATTAGATGAAGGCTTGAATTCGAGAACGAAACCTTTAATTAATTAACGGCTATTAACCAAATGATAGTTGTTCGGGGCTGCCTCGGGATGGGACGAGGTATACCGATTCTAATGAAGGTGCTTTGCTGCTTTGATATTGGTTTTTAGGGAACATTTTACATTTTCAAGGCTAATGATCAAGTCAAATGTCGGAATTTTTACCTACAGCGAAGAACATACGTGGGTAGAAGTTATTTTGCCTTTCAGCATTGGTTGGGCGGAACAAAATCAAGTACAACGGAACTTGTGCAATGTTTTCTCGCATATGAGTCATACATATACAATTCTACTATTACTATTAATACTATTACTAATATACCTACCGCTTCTTGCACTAGTGGACAAAAAATTCAAGCGAAGAGAAAATCAATTAACACTATTCTTTCTATTATCTTGATAATTATTTATAGTTTAAATTTTACTAGTCTAAGCTAAGAGTCTAAGTGCTTATTTCGTAAGCCTATGGAAATAAAGTTGTTGATTTCTGATTACTCTTAAAGCTATCTCTTTCTTCTACGCTCTCAGCCGGAGTAGATTTTTTTGTCTATTGATGTGAACTAAACATCAGAAACGTCAAAATCATTGGATACATTCGAAAGCTCACCGTACACCCCCACGCGTTTCACCTGGATCAGAGTTGTTCATTTTGTTCTTTTGTAACATGTTAACAATGCTCAGTGGAGCCTAATGTGATGACTTGCGAGACTCGTCGTGATTAGGAGAAGCATTGTTTATTCATTTCTAAGCAGCTGTCCCGAGCTGATCGTTATTCAAACACAGACGAACGCTGAATCTGAATTATCATTCAGATTAAAGAACGATCCGTGTCTGTTTCATGGCAAAAAAGCACACTCGTGATTATCAGCGTACATTAAATATAAAAAACAGCTAAGGAGGTTGACAAAAATATAAAACATGCAAAAATTCTTAAAATAAAAATATTTTAGAATTGTAGTAGGTATAAATATTTTCCTATTGTTGTTGAAACATTTTGTGACTTGTGATTGTAGTATTAAACTAAAAGCTTTTTCGTTTATTAGGAAAAAAGTTCAAAAACTCAGCTATAGAATTCATGCTCATTAATCGAATTCCAATTAAATGAGTTTCTAATCTCCAAGAAAAAAATCTCTCGCCACAAATTAAGTATCAGATTACACACAGAAATATGCTAATGCGACTATAATGGACCCGAAACAATAAGATATAGTAATAGAATACCAAGGGCCTCCATCAATCATCCGATAAGAAGCAATCATGCAGAAAACAGGTTACCAGCTACAACCTGCTTTGATCAGATAAATTTATTTATCAATAAGAATTGTTTTTGAGATAGTGGCAATAGGAATTTTTAGCAGAATTCAGTTCATAATTATTGAGATCAAAAGATTTAGTATTTTGCAACTTTCAACTTTAAAGCATTCAAGTAAAAGACGTAGCATAAATCCAGAACACAGCACAAAAGTAAGTTTTCAAATATGAGCTTAAACTATTACTTAACTTTTCAATAGATTTCACATGGACAAAATCGCTTACCCCAAGCTGTTTATCCGCTTATGTTTATCAGATACCGATATTTAATATGCATCTAAATATTAAAAGTTAAAGCCCTCATTTAAATGCACATTTTTTGTCCATGAATTGGCGGTACAATCTGCGGCTTACTGATAACACCGGTTTCCATTCTAAATTGTCTAATAATATGATCTTATCTGAAATGGAACTCATCATTTATAGATCTGTCCATCGGCGGCGCTGGCCGAATGTTATTAATAGATTTCTATCTGGTCATCAAATGAATCTTATACCGCAGCTAATAAGGATATGGTTAGGACAAAAAAGATAAAAAAGTTTAAGCGCCACTATAAAACTAATATATATAGTATGATAGAGGCTGAGTATAGCTTCTTACGGTATCGATAACTTCTGTATCAGCGTATGTCTATACATATACGTTTGAGCGGTATAGCATCTCAAGATCGAGTTAAAAAGTTGCTGACTTTATCTTAGTTATCTAAAACCACAGATGTTTTAGCATAGATTGTATTTTTATTCAGAACTACAATTGTATTAAACTCAGTAATCTTACTACGAGTGTGTGTAAATAATAATAATAATAATTCCGGACAGTCCACACAGCATCATCTAGCCCCAAGCTAAGCAGAGCTTGTGTTAGGGGTACTAGATGACTGATATACTTAATACAATATACTACATAGATAGATATTTTTTATTATAAACATTAAACACCCAAATGAGTGTAATTTAACCATAATTATGTCAAAATGGTACAGCTGTTTATTACCTGTACACTAACGGTCAACTTATTTCATCAGCTCAATAAGCACATACAGTAACAAATTATAACTCTCCACACTACTTATAAAAACACCACATGCAGAGCAGGAAATGTTAGACAAATCATAATCTTCTAGCTACCTCTCCGAATTCATAAGCACGATAAAAATACATAACTTTACAATAATTCTACTGATAAATATTCGGCGATATCAAGCATAGAGGTCACCTGGATACATAATAAGCTCACAAAGAAAGCTTTGTCTGACAGTAATACTACAATTCTTATGCGGAATGGCTTAATATGAATACTGGTACGCTTTCAATAAGATAGAGATCTTAACCCACAATAATGGAAAGAAAAATTACCCATTTTCAGTAAAATATTGTTTTAATTTTCATAAAGTCTATAGCAGCGAGTGAATCACGCGCAATAACGGACATGACGTCATTTCCCGTCCTGTCAACCTTATGCCATTGGCGGAGGTATTTTTACAACATGCTATCCTAACTTAAAACACCCTCATGATTGCATGGGGTTTTATGATGGTGCGACAGTGAAATAGTGGTTCTAAATTCCTGACTAAAACGGTTCGGTTGTAAAGTACTAAAACTAAAGCATCAGTCAACATTAACGAATACTAGCTCTACAAAAACGAGTGACGATTTCGAAACGTCAACTCAGACATTCCGAGATAGTAGATTAGTAAAACAGATTTGTACAGAGTTAAGAGTAGTTAATAATTAACTGACAGAGGGAACGTTAAAAGTTTTTTACGCGATAGTATCGAGGAACCGAGTGTATTCCGCTCCGATAGTACCGAACCAAGTAGATGAAAGTATGATAAAAAGTTCAATATCATTATACATGAACCAACATGGAGATACTTAACAAGATTGTATGGCTCGTGTGTAGATAATGATTGTATTTTATTAGATCTGTATGTTCTACACGGGTAATTCATGTATCTCGATTTGATAGTCAATTGCAGGTTTTTTTCTGGTTTTAACGAGTGGGCCATTGCCCGTCCATTTATAGGTTGATTGATTGAATGATGCATCGAATTTGATGATGCTCTCTACTTCTATAGGTATCATGAAATTGTTGTATAGCTTACGTTATCTCTTATATCAAATTTGGAAAGCTTTACTGTTAGCCGGCTCGATTTGAAACAATGTTTACCTAATACTGTCGTATTTAAACAATGTTTATTTAATTCAAACTTATTTATAAATCAGAAATGAAGAAATGTCTACTCCATAAACGGACATGTTATTTAATAATTTCCACCCACGTCAAAGCAATGGTTATACGATTCGGAATATTAAATAGTCTAATAAAGATCTAATATGATTTCACCTTTTTAAATTGTCACGCACTTTACAATCATTTACATAACACCTCTGCTCGCAGTAGAGGTGCATATTAATAGGTTGACTTTGTGTAATGCACTCTATTGAGCATTCTCTAACACGACATGAGTAAGGGGAACGTTATAACGTATAGGCAATAAAAAAAACTGTATGTAATAGGAAAAACATCACATAATTACCTAAAATAGGCATTAATCTTAAGGTTGGTTATTTTCAGGTTTAAGAATGTTTTAATTCTCACTAAGAATAAATTTACTTACATGAGAAAACACAATTTTTTTATATATTTCAAAGAATTATTAACTAATTCCAAAAAAAGAGGACAGACTTAACGTGTTGTAATCTGTTTTATGCATGTTTAGTTCACCAATCAGGTACTGGAAGACTCCTGAACGGAAAATTATTTTTTGGTTTCAAATAGGACTTTTCGATATTGAAGAAAGAGTTGAAGAAAATATGAAAGAAAGATATTTATATTGGAATTTAAAGTTCTTTACACCTTTAAATATTTTACAATTTCGTACTTAAATTATTTAAGTGATACTAACAATAAGGAATGATCAAATATGTATGAATGGAACGATCATCAAAGCTGGCGCTCCTCGCAGTATTTTATAAAGTGTTCTATTATAGCTTTCTAGGGAGCTGTTTACGTACTTTTAACGATGTTACACCCAATGAATCATCTGACAGTTCAAGGGCGGTAGCTAGGTAAGTAGGGATGTTACGGGTGGATAGCTTAGTACTATTTGCGATGGACTGTTTCTATATTTGCTGTTGTTTATCCAGATTTTTTAACGATCTTCTTAGTTTTTGTGCACGTGCCGATTAATTCTACGTTCATGTTAAATTCCATTTCGAATTCATATTAATTAAAAATAATAATCATTCACCGCAATAAAATATTCCCACAATAAAAACATAGCTATAAAACGTTTTATATCTATTTTGTATCGTCTAGCAGCATTGTGCCTTAGCCCTTACATTTACAAATATATTCCGCAGGTGTCTTCGTATTTACATACAATTTACAAAGACATTCGTTTTATAAGTCCCTCTTCAAGATCCGGTGTGATCGGTTTCGTAAAGTTTAAGTTGGTAAGTATGCACTGCATAAGATAAATAAACAGCTAAGCTGTAAAGCTAATAGAAATGACCGGACCACGAACTTCAGAAAGTGAAGTAGCTTGCGTGTTATAAAGTGAAGGATTTTTGCCGAGAAATATCCCTTCAATTATTTCAATAAAATCAACTCTATATAGTGTGTAATTAAATTTAATGGATTAACTACAAAAATAAAAACCTTAAGTGTAAACTCAAAAATCTCTAGTGACGAATTGACTGCTTGAAATTACTTATAACTTAGCAGCATGTCCAAGCAATAACATCTAGCATAAATGTGACGAATTCTCGACTACATGCCACATTTTTGAAGGCACTTTATCATTATGAAAACATTGATTACCATTATTACCACTTCACACAGCGACGACGGTTTTCAAATGTTTACTACCTCGTAAAAATCTCAACGGAAGTTGTCATAAATTTGTAAAGAATTTTCAAGCTATGAGTTGCAAAACACGCTATTCAACGCTATTTTGTTAACAGGTATGAAGCAGCAATAAATACCTCTATAATTTACAAATCGATAACACCTTTCTAGAAATAGACAAAGCATTTTAACTCTTCAGCTGTAGGGGCAATTCATAGGCAATTATAGTCTAGCCTAGAATGAAATTAAATATAGGAACTTGAGTTCAACTAACTAACAACTAAGGATATGTGAGTTTAGCTTATTATCGAAGTGACAAAAAACAAAATATATCTTTATTTCCATGTCTTTTTTTATTTCAAGAATTTTATCAAGTTGTAAGTCTGTTACGTTTTCGTTCTCAATTTTGAATTAAAAGTATAAACTGTTCATATTTAGTCATATAGGTCACTAAATAGGATGCATAGTTAATAATAAATTTAAGTACAATCAACCAAAATTCACTTCAGTTTACCAACTCATTTTTGTGCCACTTTGAACTGCTTTCGGGCATTGCAAGAAAAAGTTAAACTTTATAATCGTAAAGTGGATAATACAGGAAACATTGGGCAAACAAAGCGCAAGCACATTGAGTTGTTGGCCACCCCAGCCGGGGCGCGCCGCCCACGACCAGTCGTGATGCGCACTGCCTTCTTCACTGGGTGTAGGTAGAGTTGGGGCGATAAACTATTTTACATTGACTAGTTTCTGCCAGCGGCGTCGCACGTGTTTTTCAATAGCAATGTTCAAAGATCTTTGTATGCCTTAGGAACTGTTTTATGGGATAAAAGTAGTCTGGTGTTTAATTAAGATCTAGACATACACCTTTTCATCGTTACATTTCAGCTATTTAGTAGATTTTGCACGAAGAAATAACAAACATCTATCCAGCCATCTGTCCATTGATCCAAACTTTTTTATTAATAATATTAATAACTAGCTGGTACCCGCGACTTCGTCTGCGCATGATTAGTATTTGGAGTACTCGCGATTTTACTTGCGTAATTCCCTTTCCCGTGGGATTTTCGAGATAAAATAAAGCCTATTTCTTATTCCAGCTTATAATCTATCTCTGTGCCATTTCATCCAGATCCGTTCAGCAGTTTTTGCGTGAAAGAGTAACAAACATCCATCCATCTATCCATTCATACTTACAAACTTTCGCGTATATCAGTTCAATTCAGTTTGGTTCCCCTGGGCTATACGGGTTTTCAAAAATTTCTCACAACATCTGAACGACGCGTACACACGCGTCGTTCAGATGTTGTGAGAAATTTTTGAAAACCCGTATAGCCCAGGGGAACCAAACTGAATTCCGGGATAAAATGTATCCCATGTCCAATCGTCCCGAGTTCCATTCGAATTCATTCAATTCCGTCGTGATGCGTGGTTAAAGAATTTTTGTTCCACCCTCTCTCCCAGGGGAACCTTACTAAATTTCGGGATAAAAAGTATCCCATGTCCTTCCTTGTACTATGAACTCAAATCGTCCTGAGTTTCATTCCAATTCATTCAGCAGTTTCGGCGTGATGCGCGGTAAAGGAATTTTACTTTCATACCCTCTCCCATGAGAACCTTACTGAATTCCGGGATAAAAAGTATCCTATGTCCTTCCTCGTAGTATGACCTATAATCATGCCGAGTTTCATTTCAATCCATCAAGTAGTTTCGGCGTGATGCGCGTTTACGATACAGACAGACAGACAGACAGACAGACAGACAGACAGACAGACATGAATAAAAAAAATGACAGTTTTGGCTTGAGTATCGATAATAGAGTGCCCTCCAAAAAAAATTTTCAAAATATCTTCAATGTACAGAATTGGACCTGTTACAGTTTTATTATAAGTATAGATGAAGTGAAAAGATGAGATGATGGTTTATCCGCGGCTTTACAGACCTGCTGAGAATTTACACAAATTTACAATAAAACAAAAGTGGCAAGGCTAAGCCACAAGGAAGTTTCTTAAATGGGTAGCGCACACAAAAATTGAGAAAAAAATTTTTGATAATGTGAGTGAAAATATTTGAGCGATTATTTCGGTGCTCTTTCCTTCATTATATTCAATGTCAATTTAGAATGTTCTCACATAATCACGATTTGTTGTTTAAAATAAAAAGATGGAAAAGCGTACTCAAACAAGACCAATTTAATTTACCAGTTCGCATGAAAAACTTTACAAGGAACGTCAATATTTACAACGAATATCAATATTTACAATGCAGCAATAATTTCACGTTTTAAATGGCATAGTATATGTAACAGTTACAGTCAGTTATAGCCAAGTGGATTGATTTACAGTTCAAGTGAATTAAATGCGATTCACTTACCGCCGACACTAGGACCAAACCCTATGCTCACGTAAAGTTTTATATCCACCGCTGATATCTCTCGCGATGCGCTTGGAATATCAATAAGAAGCGCAAACTACAAATGAAATACTCTACTGTAAGCGAATCTTGTTTAGCGAAGGTGTTGTTTCAAACAGCTTTAGAATTTCTGTTTAGTTTATAAATTGATTTCGTTAATAACTTCCACGCTGCTTACTCACTTTAGGAAATCGATATCTTTTAAACTTTGATGTACCTATAAAGCTAAGAATACTAAGCTTGTAGATGTTGTGATCAAGCACGTATTGATGGATGTTTCCAAAGTACAGCTTGCTAGCATTAGACACACAAAGTGACGAATTGAATTTTCTAGAACGTTTAGAAAGAAAGTTTTCGAACAAAGAACTGAACACAACTTCCAAAGAATCTGATCCAGTTGAAGTCTGAACAATAAACTCAAAATCGAAAGCGAAGTAAAGAAGAGGTATAAACGTAAATGAATTGACGAAAATTGAATTGATTATAAATTCTAAAAGTTTTTAATTACAGAGCGTCATCGTACGATAAACGTGAGGTGAAACCCACGTCAGTTGATTATCTCCTACGGGCCCATTATATTAGGGGACGCTTTTATTGTGCAGTAAATATTTTATTTGACGATAAGAGAGAGTATAGATAAAACAAATTGATCGTGCTGGACCACAGTTTTTGAAGGTTTAAGTGAGAAGTGGGCGTAACTTAATTCATCTGATGAGATGTGCAAACAGCAGTTATCTTCAGTGTTCATTTAATATTCTTGTCTCAAATTCAATAGTTAATTGCTTTGATTATTCGAGTGTATGTTTGTATTAAATATGCACGTTATATGACTTCAACAGAGAAGTGGTATTAGTGAAGACACTATATACATATGGGTATTTGCTCTACCAATTTGTGTGAAGATATAAAATTTAACACTTTATAGGAGCTATTTCACTTTTCAGTTGTCTTCAAAAAACGGATTAGGTGTTCAATAAAATGTGTTTTTTAACACTGTTGCAAAGGTGAATCTGATGTTGGTACTTCTTATGAAGTCTCATATATCAACATCTGTACAGTTGTTTTTAGTTATTCTTAATAATGCGTGTTTTATTGACTGCGAATAAATTGATGACGGACCTACTCATTTTTGCTTCAAATAATTTGTATGTGTAAAACACGCCAAATTGTCAAGATAATAATATATTCGTCTGATTGATTATATTCATCAGCCAAATTTCTAAATAAAAACTATTAAGTTTTATTTTACTGCTAGACCTCTGCAATGGTTGATAAAGTAAATACAGAGCTAGATAATATTTTCCCATTGACCACTAGCTAGTTCTAAACACCTAGCTCTAAAAACTTACGTGTAATCAATCAATTCAGTAAATAAACAGGTCGATACATCCATGATTGATTAATATTCTATTTATTATAATTAGTACATACATGATACATATTTAATTATGTTTATAATTGATCGTAAATGTAAATTACATTCAAGATTAATATTCGCACCCTCCAATAGGCCGTGCTGGCTCACAAGCGATATGAAATCCAATATTGTCTCAAACATATTAACCCAGCATAAAGCTCCAAAATCAATATAATCGTGTTTAACTACGAGGCTAATTTCCTTGGATTTGCCTGTACATTAGTCGCGAAATGCGAACGCTGCTGGAAGCGATAACCCCTTGAAGTTATATAGGGAAATATAGAGGTACATACAACATTACCTCTACATTTATATAACACATAGGAATATATTACAACTATGTTAATATTGCCTAATAATGTCAGTATGGTTTTGCTGAGGATCGTAGCGTTGTTGATTAGTGGAGCGGAACTCATGTAAATTTTTAATTTCTGGTACAAAGTGCGATCCAAATGTTTGTTTTGTTGCGTAGATATCAACTTACGAAATGACTTGATCACAGGGTAATTAATTAGTGCCAGTTTTTAAAAACTCATGTCATATGCAAAGCGAGCGGTTGCAGCCGTTACATTCTTTTTTTCATTTTTAGGATTTAATTTAGGTGGTTTTGATTCTGTTCTCACCTTTATAATCATTATCAAAAAAGTAACTTATTGACAAAGATAATTACAATCAAGGAATAGAAATAAATCTCAACTAGTATTTTACAATTGATCTATCCGCAGACGGTTGCAAATAGGCTCAACTGATCCATTTAAATACCAGTCGGAACCGTCCCCAAGACTCTGTATGGCAATCAAAGAAAGTTGGTCAAACAATAATAAAAAACTTTCCTGACATTTTCACACAGTAGGTAGTTTACCTTTTAAAATCACCACGTATGCTTATCGCTTATGATTAATGATTGCCTTCCCCTTTTGTTCGGCACACTTAGCGGATTTTTATTAAGATTTAATTAAGTGGGCCTTGTGTATACAGTATACACAAGGCGCGTGCGAAGAGATTACACAAATCCTGCGCTGCGGAGGCAAACCCCCTGTATTGTTCGCTAATAGAAAGCAGTATTATGTGCTTTAACCCTAATAGTATGTTATCGAGAATCTTATGTTTTATTCAGAGGAGATTAGGTGCGCCGTGCTGCGCGCCTTACGGATTTTTCATATTATTTTCTATAAGGTTGTCTGTTTCGAAATAGATAAAACTACGGCGTGGACGGTAACTTTTACATAGGTATTTGAACCAGGCAAAAGCTGTGAAAACTTCAATTCGATTTATTATCTGTACCATCATTCATTAATTCAAGAGTTCATTCATCATTCGCTCTTGCATTCATTTAAAACTAGTGCACGTAAGTAATCGTAAACAGATTCTTTTATTTATTTGAAATTGAATTTATCACCCCTATTATGAAAAAAAAACAAAAGAAAGAAAAAAAACTCGGGTAATGTTTTTGGTCGATCACTTGATCACTTAACCGTCACTAATAAGTCTCTCGAACTAAATTGCAGTATTTTCGATAGTTCTTTTTTTTACGATCAATTCCTTTTTTGAAATCTTGTCAACAATATTTTTTCTTTTGTACGGGTACCTACTTCTATAGGCGAAACTAAATAGATTGCTTGTAAACTGAACATTATAATAGTTATGTATAGCACGTTTCTGAGTTTTGATAGCCTACTAAAGCAGTTTCCCGCTATAAAAGTCGTTAAATGGATTCTGCAAGCAACACCTGGGTTTCCGCGGAGTCAGGCGAACTTTTTTATTGTCGTGGAGGGAGCGACTGCCACATTGTCTTCTTATAAAACTTGAATATGGATAGAACTACGTATAAACCTATTACTACCTAGTTGGTGTGGTTTATTCTTCTACAAATAGGTTGTGTGAGCTTGAAGTTGGAGGGTAACTGACTTGGCATTTTTACTGTGCGGATTTTTGGAGGAGGATTTTCAGTTTATAAATACATATTACTTTGACGGGCTGGCTAGTCAAATGTGTGGTACACTAGAATAGTATTGTGTTATATCTTATCGGCAATGTGAATAAATATGTTGCAATGAACAACCTAATAAATGTGTGCACATATAAATATTCATAGGTAAATCATTTGATTTGTTTTTACTATAAATTATCAACAAAACAAAATACAGGAAGTAAATAAGTATAAAAGTGTGGTAAGCGAAAATAATTGATGAGAGTAAATAGGCTAATAATAATTGAAACACTGATAGCACGAACATAAAATAATCCAGTACTCCACGGGGCACCGATAATTTGGTTAAAACAAAATGATTAAAGTGTCTGTTTTGATTAATTGACATTGGAATTGGATTCGGAAGCTATTCTCGTGCTAATTTATTATTTGTTTAGTTAACGCAATCGGTTCAATTCCAAATACATAGATCGCTTTAACACAAGATTTATAGGAAAATTATTGTAATGAGCACATTTACATGTCGAAGCTGATAAACAAAATTTACATTTTAACTAAGTCTAAATACTCTCACACATATTTTATTACAATTTTGAATAATGAACGGTTACGGCAGTTTACTATCCAAATAATTAGCCAGTCGCCGTTACATTTAGTCTATTTACATAATAAATTAACTTAGGTTCGTGTTTCATAACTGAATCCTAAATTTGTAGGTTTTCGAAGTGAAGTGCTTGTGTTAATGTTTTAATTAGCTTCGCATACTCATTACCCTTGTATGTGGGCGCTCTACCAAACTCACCTCTAATAATATTTTGAAAATTTGTTCCTAAAATGGATGACAAATTTCGGTGAGCTAACCAAATTTTGCTTCATATTCGTCGAGTTATTCGACGTGGTTGAGAATCACGCTCGGTTTTCGTCCTATATTCACCTACGTAAAACGCACTCTCGTATCTATAACCATGAATTAAAAATAATGACTGCCTGGTAATAAATGTGTGGATTCCAGGGCCGCTACAAAAGGACGAGTCAGCCCGGTCCGGCTCGAATCGATGCCCGCTTGACGGGCAGCTGCAGAATCAAATTATGACCATTTTTATTCCTCTGACTGCGTACACCTGCCCGGCCCGGCCACGATTTACACCTACCCCATTATATACCTCAGTCTTCAACAAAAACCCAACAAAAGAATCCCATATCGCAGGCGCATGAGAACTTATTATTGGCTTTTATAAGGTAGGCCATTCATTTTTATACATCTTCATAGAATCCTGACCATTAGCCGAGGCGTGTGGGCAGTGGGCTCGCAGCTAAATAAAACTATTGTTGCGTCAAACAATTCATCGAAGTGAACATCTTCATGAGCCGAGGCTCTCTATTGTTGCTAGGAGCCCCTTCGCCTTGGAGCGACATTTTAGAAGGGAATTTATTGCCAATTTCAGAGAATGTTTACCGAAAAGTGAGGAATGGTAGGCGAGTGAATCACTTATTGTAATAAAATAAAGGAGGCCAGATTGAAAGCGTCCGATGAAAGCCGACGTCGCGTCGCTAGGACAGGGCACTGTTTGATGATAATGATTTATGGCAAAAATCGCGATGCCACCTCGAACTTTCAAGCGATAAATGTGTCGACGGGGTTTTTGTTCGGTGCTATGTTAATAAAAATAAAGTCATTAAATTCTCAGACAAGGCACTATAGAGACGTTTTTATAGGCGTGTACAAAATGTATACAAACAGCGATAGTAGAATACAAACAAAGCAAATATCAACGGTGAGAAATTCTCTACGTGCTGTCATAACTGGCGTCGACCGCAGGTGCCAACAAAAACGTGCAGCCGCAAGCAAACCGCAGCCTCGTTCGCGGCAATCAACTCGATAGGTAGAACACGCCGTAGATACTATATTTAGTACAAGTAAGACGGGGATAGAGTCAGCACAAGGTGCATTGCCATCAACACGCGACACAACGCATTACTCCCTACAAATGACTAAGTAAACTCGAAACAAGTTACGGACGAGTTCGTAGAATCTGTCCGATCCGAGCACGCAACTTAATTAGTATCTACATTGTATCCGAAACGCAGTTGGTGATTACCCGAAGGCAGAGATTAAAATGTGGTCACAGAATCTTGTGTTCCCGCTGCGTTAATGGTTCAGAAGCGCCGCTTTCCGAAACTGAACCTTCCGGTTGTACCGCCATCAAGGAGCCGTGACTTCGTTAGAGCTCCTGCAATGACTCGCTTAATTCGAGATAATTACGCTCGCAGCAAGCGCAAACGTGGGCCTGATAATTTATCGAAACTAGTCGTCGCCTTGACTGAACATGCCTCGCGATATTTTCCTTCGTGTACGTAACACTAAAGGCTGAGCGTAGGCAGCGTTTACGTCCTCTTAATAGGACATCGTAAATCAGCCGCAAGCTGTAAAATGTCAGTTAAGTACTAGCTCATTCGATTATAAACCCGTATCCTAATTTGTATGCGAGAAGCGATTCAGCCTTTCCTTTTACAAAGTTAAAATATCCGTTCATATTTCAATAAACAACGTTTCCTTAAAATCACGTGCGCATCAGTCATCCTGTCAAAAAAGCTTCTCTTTAATCAGAAATGAGTGGAGCGGTTAATATTCGCGATCCGACGTACGCGGCACGACTGAAGACATCCTGCCGTTTTAATATTCTTCGCTTAGCAGAGCTCTCTTTATGCGAAACTTTCCCCTTTAGGGTATTCAACTTATTGTTTTTTTTTCGGAGTGTCGTCGTTTAGACATTCTGCCTGTCAGTTCGGAATAATTCAGATTAAATACACCTACCACGTCGCTGTCGCCCTGTGAATTCTAAGGAGAGGCGCCGCTCTCCCTGGAATTGAAAACGAGTGCGGTTGATGTTTTGTTTTAATACACTCACATTTGCTTTCAAAGAGGTTTTATTTGATTTGTTCTCGCTCGACGGGAAAGTTCCTGATCGAAGTTGGTTCGGCTCCAATCGGTTTCAGCCATCACTTAAATTCGAGCTCCACTGAATCTCTCGTAATATCCACTCACTAGTTTGATACAGGTGTAATGTGAAAAGTAGAGTGTAAATCGCGGTACTGCCTGCACTTTATCTCAGTCTACTTATTCGAAACTATGAGAAACGTCCACGTTATTGCTCCTTAGAAATATTACGTCTAGACCAGCGAGAATGTTACGAGAGAAAAACGAATGCATCAGTATGCAAGGAGCTTATGCCAAGTCCGGGGTCGGCCTATTGTTAGCGTGATCCGCCGCGGTAAATCCGCACAAACCACCGCCTATCACATTCATCCTTACTATAATTACTATATAATTACATAAATATTTCTTGCTTTCGCCAAGGCAAAATCACTTTGCAATTAATTAATTTTGCCTCGTTATCGGAATCACCGAAAGCTACGCGGAATTTATCGGGAAATCATAATTATCGTTTCTGTTTTATCAGTTGTAGGCTATCGAATAGGCTTTCACGCTCGTGACCGCCGTTCGTGACGCGCTGGTGTTATTTTTGTAGTCGACCGTAGTGGTGCGTTAACGGAACTGTGCCACTGTCCCTAAGGCAACATTTACTTTAATCTAGTCCTCTTTCTCTACCTAAAGGACACCAAAGCCACTCTCCTTATTTATAACTTCACCGTTACTTTCCAGATTCTCGGAAAATATAATTCTCGGTAAAATATTACGATAGCAAATTTACTTGACAAAACTTCATAATTAAGTAAACATGCTTTGCGAAACATGACGTAGAATGATATAATTAAGATGTATCGTTTATACTGAAGCGTGACTTCGGGTTTTAGGGAGATGCCTAAAGATTTGTGGTGCCACTTCCAAAATTTATCTCATTCCCAATACCGAACAAGCTTAAAAACAATCGCAGTTTGTGTATCACTTGAATATGTGTAAGTTTCATTTAAAAGTTTATTATTTCTATTGCAAACTTCACATACGCAGAAGTTTTTTATTCGTGAGTAGCACCCGCTAACATTACGTAGCCCCTCAAAAACTCCCGCTACATGCGTATTCCGTAATTTAGATAATGTATCTTCATTATTGTCGGATAGGTAGCTCAACACATTAGTTTCACACAACTCCGGACAGGGTAATTTATTATGCACGAACCAAATAGATAGCATCTTTGTTTTTAATTTTCTGGGAAAATTTAATAGAGTTTGATAACGTTGCGGGTCGGTCACTTCTACGAATAAATGTGTTGCATGCAGAGCTTTAAAAGCAGAATTAAGAGCTTTTCCAAAAAGCTTTCTACGAAAAAAGTAAGGGATTTAAACTCAATGAAACAGACATTGTGTCCGAAAAAGTAATCCGTTATTCTCCAATTGTATATTCTGATACGGCTCGCGTTGATTCGGTGTTGTGATATCGCAACAAATAGCAAGGCCCAAAGTTGCGCCTCGGTTCCATCTCACACCGCTGTTCATTGTTGTTCGTAATTGATTTTTTGTGTGGCGATTCAGATTTTACGATTAGCTCAAAACATAACACGAGTCTTAGTTAACAAGGGACGACGGCTAAATTAAATCTAAACTCCAATGGAAACACCGCAAAAGACGGGCAAAACGAACGATAGACAAAAACAAAACTTGAAAGAACGATCAATGCTACGTTCAGGGTCTATTCTAGTAAAAAAATAAACCTGTAAAAGAAATTACAAGAGTATATATCCCATAAATTACATCTGCCCCGATGAAATATAAAGCGGAGATATTGTTTTAAAAGTAAGTCCCGGGCGTGTGATTACGGCCGGCAGCTAACCCAGACTTGAATTCCGATAGTTTTTGCGCCGGTAAAAACTGATATTCCGTTCGGTCGCGTTCTGGCCGCCGTATATTGAGTTAATGTCGGTCGTGATTGTGATCCCGTCCTTGTTCAAACAGACGGGTGTGAGCGAGATGATGCTTTGTTTCACCGGGGTTGGTTGAAATAGCATTTCATGGTAAGTTGGCGGTCCGGTGCGGGCAGGTGTAGCGATGCACCTGCGGCGCGGTCGAGCGAGATGCGATCGCAAGGACGTCGAACCCGCTCTTGGTCCAGTCCGCTTCTTACATCGCCAACCAACCTAGATAACGCACTCCACATAACTCTCAAGAGAATGCTACATAAATTAACTAATGATATGGGTAGAACGAGGGCGGAATAGTCCAGCAAACGCTTTACATCGCCCGATACGCGCTCCAGATAATGGAATCGCGGCAGCGATGTCCGTGTTTTGCGGAGAAATGCAAAATTGTATCTGTCCGAAAGTATCTGCATGGATAAATGGTGTTGGTTTAAGGTAGGCGAGATCTAGAATGTGATTGTAAGGACTATGTTCTCTCCTATTTATAGCATTGCCTAGATTAGTGCGGATTGATAAATGCTAAACGCGCTATGTTTTGCCGTTGAAAGAACGTTCCGTATCGCGAACGATGCTTTTAATCGTTGAAAGGCAGAAAGCTCGTATATTTAGAGGGGAATGGTTCAACTCATTTATCAGATACTAAAAAACGCTCCATTGTTGTTTCTCTACAGAAACGTTTGTTATTTCGCTCCGTTTTAATGACTTTATACTTCCAGTTAATCACCATAAATAACGCGGTCAAACTCGACAATGGGTCAACACCATACGAGAATTCTTTCATGCAAGAACTGTACACCTGAAACGGTGAAAACTTTGGTAGTTACATTCTTATAGGTACAAGGTTTTTTTCGGCATTTCGTATTGTAATAAGTACCTAGGTACATTTTGAATGTTATTATAATATGGTAACCAACAGTGATTGATGCTTGTTATTGAGTTTCTGCTTGTTTGTTGTGGTATGACTTTTGATGAATTATTTTCACCCTGCCAAATAACTTTTAAATTTATTATTGACCGATACCTTTATAACCTCTACATATACCTAACGGAAGACCACCGCTGGCTTGGTGCCTTATGGGACCTAAGCATTATGCTGAGTTAGGGCCCTTTTATTTATTTTATACGTTGTATGTACCTCCTATTTATAAGTGTGTTGTATCTGTAGTTGTTATAAATAAATGATTTTCTATTCTATTCTTTAGAACGACCTGAAGTAGGGAGTAGCATAGGTCCGCCTGCGACTCAAGAGCTTGTGGTTTCCATTCCCGGGCATAATCTATTGTAATGTGGACATGAAATTAACAACCTATCTAGTACCCAAAACCCATGCCCATCGGACTTTTTTTAAATGATGATAAATGCTAAAGAGAGCAGTATTTATATAAGACATTTCGTAGGTAGAAATGTATATTTTATATGAGGTACACTACATATTATTATAAGACACAATTTAATGTATGTAAACACATCAAATTACTCATATTAGGAGATGTTATTAGGCACTAAGCAGCCATCAATCGTATAGATAATCTACCTGATGATCAACAATATTAATCTAATAGTTGGACAATAGTATTTAATTACTGTAACGGTTGCCACAGTCCAAATACAACCGTTTGTAAACTACAAAATCAAAGAACATAACTTGTTTCTGAAATAAAAATCTACCCACATGAAGTCTACTCGTAGATAGGCGAAGAAACTTTCAAAGAACCTATCACTCAAAGTACGTAACAAAACTAACTTTGCTGCAGACAGGGTTGAGTCAAGTTGTAACCCAAGGGAATCGAAACTTATACCACCGCTAATATACCTACTCTGATCTCGAAATGCCTCAGGGCATATGCACGTCACACTAAAAGTTCTAACACACGACCTAAAATTACCATACGATAATTTGGACGATACTTTTCAGACATCGTTAAGAGAGAGCGTTCAAGCAATCTGTGTGAAAAAATGCGGGAGCATACCTTTTTGGAAATGAGTAAACGCCTTTTTTTTAAATATTTTTTAATTATTTAAATTAACTTTTATTGCAAGAAATCTTTACAATAAAGAAACTGGCTTAGAGGAACCAAATTAATAGTAATTAGTGTAACAGCCGCAGGTTTCCTGAGATCTTGACCAATTATGTGCAAAAAAGTACACTGTCATGATCAATTTACCGACGGTTAATTTTGATGTTTAATGTTTCAAAACTTGTGTCAAAAAGTCCAAACAACTGTTTAATATTTAAACATCTGTCAGTGAGTTCGGGTCTTAGCATATTGATAAAAAGACATTCGGACACTAAGCAGCTTCGTTGGTTAACTTTAACGTTTAATGTATGAAAACTGGTGTCAAAAATGACAGTTTAAATTAGTCGATTATACCTTTGAAGATCACTAGCCATAGTCGATGATGGTAAAGTGCCAGCCGCTATCCTCAGGCAATACAGATGCTAACTCCAATATTCAAATTATTATTCATTTGGAAGGCTTACCGTTTTGCCGCAAATTCAGTTAAATATTGAGTTCAGCTCGAATAGGCTTACCTGAAATAAAATTAAATCTCAATGTTAATAACGAAACTTTAATAGAGGACCATGGTTGGTATAAACTTATTCGAAAATCTATTTTAACTGGGTAAATGATTGCTTTGTTCAATCAAAAGTATTAAGAAATTCTGTGAATTGTTTTTTTCTGATACATGAATGGAATAAAGAGCAAGGCATAGAAAGTTTCTGTAACTCTATCTTATGTGGAGCTTTTTTTTATGTCATTTAATTATCTCCTTATTTCTAATAGCAATGATAGCCATCAATGTTCTTTTTCTCTTGCAACTGTCACAAATTTTAATTTTGTTTGTTGTTGTTGTATTTGTTACTCTTAATGATTTTTAAACAAGACCGAAAAGTACAGCCATGTATACGTGACCAGCGAGCCTTCGTTAATCGTTCAGCAAGCTGCAATCCTTTAATTACAATACCAGCGTTTACTTGTTAACCGGTAGCCGGAATATAAATCCGGTACTGTGAGCTAGATCCGGAATATCCGGAGATCGGAAGAGGCGAGTTCGCCCGGATATTGAATATTGATCGCACACCCTTAACCCTGATGTATCGTGGGTCGTTACCGGCCCTAAGGGATGTTTAGCGATCATTCAATTGTGTGCGGAAAAACAATAACTGACTTTACGATATTGGACAAAAAATACGGGACTTGGCTTTAAATAGGGGTTAACATGGGGGTTATTGGTTAGAAAATTCAATCACAGTTATTTGTTTTTGCAAGTTTTAATGAACTTTTTATTCGATAGAATGATCCTTGTTTTACCTCATCAATATACATATAAAACTGTTGCATTGCATTGTAATAAATGTCAATTATTCAAGTATCAATCATTCGTTCATTCATCTTTTAAACTTACGCGATCAGAAAAATTTATTATAATAATAAATAATTTATTATATAATTGGTGTTAGGTAAATAAACGCGATAAATACCCGATAATATTTATTCATTATATATTATTACATTATTTATATTTCTATATTTTTACATTTATATATTATGACATTTATTTATATTTATATATTATTACATTCTTCCGTCATTTCTTCACATTCGTTCACAGCTGAAAACGCCTCCTTAACTGATGATTTGCCGTAATAATAAAAAGATTTAAATTTGTAAATCATATGCAGAATCAAAATTGCAGCAGTACTACACGATAAATTCTAAAAATCTAATAAAACATTCCACGTGGAAAACGCTTTCATACTTTGTTGTAGCAAGATTTCCTTTGTAGAGAAATCAAGGTGCTTTTCACAATGTGCATCGATTTTACAAAGTTCAAGCAGCCTTTTGATCCTCATTTCATATTAAAATACCAAGTTAAAATTTCCCACCATTCACGGGGACTGTAAGGCAACTATAAACTATTAAAATATAGTTGGTGTATCGTCATGCGGGTAACCTAGGCCTTCAAATCAAGGATGTCACGGTGTTCGGAGTTATAAAGATAAACTGATAAACGTCCGATTGAATAGTTTTAACCATCGGAGCAAGAAGAGGGGTGATAAAAGTTACGTGACTAGCGATAAATTCCTGCTTGTAGCTTCGCGGCTTTCATGTGGTTTTAATGCAGTTTTTATTAAAAAAACAAGTTTGTGTGACTGATTGGTTAAGTACCTACACCTATGTAATATACCTTTCTGCTTAAAGAGCTTTATGCCCACAAATATTTAACTAACAGCTTTAGTTGTCGTTCGTTATAAAATCTACAGTAAGAGAATAGTACATTGAGATCAATGACCAAATTTTAAAGAAAAGCTCAAGTTGATACTTGATCTTACTCCGTTCTTTCGGAGTCAAAGTATTTTCGGTGTCTCAGTTACATCCCTAGTGCAAATAACTTATTCAAACCCATCGGTGTTCATGCCCCTATGTGGACGTGAGTTGTGTGCTAACGTCGTTATATGGGACAACTTTGTACCAACTTTGCAAGAGGTTATACTTATTTCTATAAATACTTGGTTTGAAAAAATGTGCACTGAAATATAGGCAATAAAACCTGGCTTAGATTACTAACGTATTTTATTTAATCGGTTTTAATATTAAAGGCTGCCAAGACGCATATGGCAAGGAGAAGCTTCTCCTGCAGTGCCAGCCTGCCCCTAGGGGTTGCAACGCCAGTGAATATCTCGAAATTATAGAAAAGACTTTTATTTATGATCTGATAACCGTGATTCTATCCTAAGACTAACAAAAAAGCTCCGAGAGCAAAACTTTTGTAACCAAAATTAATTTATTTCAATCAAACACAACGCGATCCTTAGACCTCTTAAATTAGGAACGTCCATGGTTTCCTTTATAAAAGTGCTGTTGAACAAAAAACAAGCGTTTTCCTTATCAAAAATTAAACAAAACAAGAAAGTGTAGGTACTAGAACCTCGTAACAAGCCCGTCACACGAACAAACCACTTGCTCCGACTGTGAGCGTAGGGTACTTGTGCTTAATAAGACACGACAAAAAGTCGCTCTTACCCAAATAGCAAGTTACTGACTCCAACATTAACTAGTTTTATTACAAACCGCCGTTGATCGCACGGGTCTTTGGTTACCTCATATGTCTACGGCTGAACATGCCATAATGGGAATTTATTTGCCATAATGTCCACGATTGACTGTGCACTTGATAAACATACACAGAAAACAACGGCTGCTATTTTTTGCTGTTGTATTTGTCATTTCTTTGAACATTAGTAGACGGGATAATATGAGATATTACAGACTGAATGCGGAAATTAATTTAAGCAGAGACATAAGCGATCAAAAGTCGCAAGCCACACATTACTACATTTTAAATGTAAAATATCAGGTGCCCCAAACCGCGACACCCGAAGCGGGGAAGTAAAATGTTTATGAATGTAAGAAACAAACTTGGAAGTTTTAAGACTCTGGCGGGATTACACGGGAACTGCGTTAGGTCAGCCTCCATCCGCACGGTAATGGAATAAAATCGTTGCCTTTTCAACAACGATTTCCGCTTTCATTCTGATCGATGAATAATCCGCGATTTAGAAAGCCCAGATTAAAGTACGTACCTAAGCTTTATCAACCGTCGAAACAAAAGGATAAAAATAAACGGCTTCTTTATTAAATATGTTTCTTATAAATTCGATTTATTTTCGCAATATCATAACGCTCGCGAATGAATGAAATATTTATTTATTAACAGTCCATTAAATAGTGACTGATTTTGATATTCAGCAGCTAAGTTGATAAAAAGTTTTGCATAAATAATAACGGTAATGTATTTTTTATTCAAAACAGATAAGCTTTGGGATTAACGATAGATTTCACAGATAAGTTTTTTTACAAGAGATCAGATGCAAATCTTTTTTTATTACCTTTTGCTCTTTACTTTTGCTGGTTTTATTTACTTTTGCGTTTAAGTTCGCCGCTTTTCGGTATTCTTTGAAGATAAATACAATTTGCATTTATTCGGGACTGAATATTTTTACGTTTTTTGTTTGCGAGTTACGTGAGAAATACGAAGCTATTCAGAGCAATATATCAAAGTTTGTGTTGCTCATCGCAATCTAGAACAGTTTTGTATAAATCAAAAGGTTATTAAATAATCGTAACCCGTGATTATTCTGAAAAAACGAACGCTAAGAGGTAATCTACGAGGCCCTCAGGCAATGACTCATAGATTGTTATAATATCTTCCACTGGCTGTAACGATCAAAAACAAAAGCACCTATACGTACGGAATTCCAATTAATCGTAATAATTGGTAGCGTTTTCTATACAGGGTGCAGAGCGCTACTATTTGATATCAGATTATAGTCATTAAGAACCCCACTTTGGTGTAAATATTAGGTATCAGGACTTCTTGATCTTGGTCGTAAGAACAGAGACCGTTTGCTCCCTGATCAAAACACACTAGTACTCATTAAAAATGCCTACTTTCTTGTTGTTTTTATCAATAAATTTCTTTATTAACAACGAAAATTACAATTAAGGAATATGTTTTTTTTACTAGAACCTACAATTGAAACAATTGAGCTGACTGCAGACGGTTCTTTTTGTTTCAGTTGATCTTTATTCGCTCCTATAGTAAGTTTTATTTTAGCGGGTTTTACATTCTTTATATTTCTCTACATCCTTGATATCGAAACACGGTGTTTCAACTACACCTGGTGTTTCGTTCATAGCCTAAAGCTACAGACGTTGAGTTCGACCAAGTTCGCTGTAACATTTGGGAACGGCCTAATGAAGGAATTATGGCCTTGTACATGTGTGGAATTTAATTTAGCCGTAGTTGAGAATTGTTTCATGTTGTTTTGATGTAGCACGGTTACTATAGTTTCTACTCTTATACTGATTGGCTAGTTTTGTCTCAGTTTGCCGAATATAGACCTTCATAAAGTAAAATTCAACTTTGCCTTGATATATTATTTTTCGGGTAGGTACTCTGTAGGGTAAAGCCTAGATTGATGTCACAAGAGAGATTCGTGGCCCACTGCCTAAATAATCTTTGATAAGTTTAGAAAATAAAGTAAATTTTAAACTTATCAATATTTGACTTAGAATTTGAGAAGCTATACTTTTTATAGCAAGTATCGCAGTTATAAAAGTGACCAATCTGGCTTTACTCTAAGTATGTAGAGTAGATAAAAAAGAAAGTATAATCCAATTTAAATTTCGAACAAACTTATAAACTTTAACGTACCTTCCGTAGTCAGGTATTTAATTTGCTTCCCAGACTCACTACATAGATTTAGCTGCATTTTCTTAAGCAGCGAATCGATTGTAGTTTTTAAACTCCGCGCTTGGTTAAGAGCTGAACTTCCGTTGGTTTGAAAGGAAAAAGTTTAAGTGCTAGGGGATTGTATTGATTGTTGTTAGGGGTAAGAGCTATTGTATTTACCTGGGCTTACTGAATACATTTTTGTTATGGTTTTTTGTGATGGTTAACTTTGACTTTGTTTTTATTTATGTATGAAAAAATCTGTCAGAAACGTAACGTAATTAATAAGTAATTATCCGATTATCTTTATGTTATCCTTATACTCAAGCTAAACTGTTTGTGATTTTCAACTACCTATAAAATCAATTATTGAGACCTTAGGTTCAAATTTTCAATAATAATTAATTATGAAGGGTATTAAGGACTTAACAAGTTCTAATTACATGCCTGAATTGTTATAAATTGCTGAGGCTTTAAGTTATAGGATAACGCTAAAACCAATATATAGCTTGGTAAATTGTAGCTTCAAACGGTAGATAATCTACTTAGAAATTAGGTTTAGAAAATGGATTCCATTATCTTTAGGGCTTGTAATTATTGGAGGCAAGCCCTTATTCCGATAAATATCTATGTTTCTGATGTTGCTATGCTGGTATCGGATACACCTCTCTATTTGACCTTTTGAGTCCACTGCTAAATCTCATAATAATATATATTCTGTAATAAGAAACTGGTTGAAATTACTACATTTTCTGATGGTTTTAATCTTTGCGAAAAAATCAGGGCTCATTTTTAAACGACTTTAAATAAGGGAGGAATTCCTCAATGACTCATTTCGACTGTTTTTTGTGTAGGAATGTCGACTGGTGTATTTTTCTATTCGTCACTTGGAGAAATCAAAATCAATTATCAGAATCATCAGAAAAGAAGAAGAAAGAATCAGAAGAATTATCAGAAATTTGTAGGCTGTTGTATGGGCTAAAGCGCCTTTTTCAAAATGATATTTCTCCTTGATGAGTGGATGAAAATGTATGAAAAAAATATATGTTGCAAACTAGACTTTTATTTATAAGTTGTACATATGAAATGATTGAATTCATATTATTACTATATAAAAAAAATATCCAAAGTAAAGCATTTTTTGTTCTAAATTTGGATATTTCTTCTAAACGGTGTTGATTTTGAGTATTTTTCTTTCACTCAAATATTTGTCAAAGTATTTTGCACAAATTGTACATATGACGAATAAAACAAATTATTTATACGGCTGCAATTAATTATTTTGTGTTTCCACTATGAAATAGAACAAGCGGGTCTGTGCGCGGGCGACGGGCGGCAGTGTGGCTCGGACTGTCCGACGTGGAGGTTGTGTCACTCGTTGCTATTTTTGATATAATTCCGATATTTGAAATAAACATTATTGTTTGCGCATTGACGCTTTAGTAATAGGTTTGTATTCCTAGTTTGGTTTGAGCTCGGACTCTTGTTTAGGTATATGATTCGTTGAACTAGTTTAGTAAGGTCCTTTTTTTATTGAGTGAACTGTAATCTATATATATAAAAGAAAGTCGTGTTTGTTACAACACTTATAACTCGAGAACGGCTGGACCGATTTTTATGATTTTTAAGTTTTTGGATTTGTCTTCGTCGGGAATAGCATATTATGTTTAAAAATATGATATTTGACAAATAAATAAATTTACCCGCGGGCGACGCTGCGGGGCGCAGCTAGTGTGAAATAAAAAATGGGGAAGAAAAGTAATATAAAGAAAATGAGAGCTACGAAAGCTGCTAAAATGCACGAAGTCTTGTAAGTACCTACCAACTTGCATCCAAGTATCTACCTATCTATCTGATACCTAACTAACGAGGATTAGTTTAAAGGTAGGTAAGTTTATTATACACTAGGTAAGTAGTAGGTATTTAGGAACAACTATTCCTCGCACTAGCCAAACTTGATGTAGAAGTTTGTAAACAAACCATACAAAATACTATAACTCACCAGCTTGACGTAGTCTCAGATTGGTACAATATTGGACAATACCTGAGAATCGATGAATGGAGTAGAGGCGGCTTACTATGTGGTTGGGATAGCCAATGTCCAGCTGTGGACGTCTTGTAGGCTGATTGATACCATGATATAATTATGATGAATGTTGAATGATGGTAGTAAAGTACCTAGGTACTTTTTGTGAATATAGTTTTTTATTATAGGTAGGTACTGGTCTACCTTTCGATGCCTTATTTTTCTGACTTATGGTTTTGTATTTTAGAGAATCAAAGAAAGAGAATCCAGAGCAAGGAAATAAAACTGCTGTAGAAGTACCTATCTAAACCAAAATGTTTCGAGTAAGTAAATTCAATATGTAGGTAGTAGGTACATAGGGTACATACCTAACTACTAACTAAGCTACGTTTCAATGACAAATATTTCTGCATAATTTATTTTAGAATGTTGAGGAACGAAGATCTTCGAGCACAAAGTATTACAGCCGTAGTACGTAAGTACCACTACCAACACATAATAATATCGAGTAAGTAGTATCCAAATTTATCATTCTATACGCGCTAAAGGTCATAAGCCGGATCCACACCGGACGATCCAAAATGGATCGGTGATCCCGCGATCCGCGATCCAGGATCGTGATGCGTGAAGCGTGGATCGTTGTAGGTCGATCCAACAGCAATCTTTTGCGATCCTGACTGGCTGCTCCAACGCGCTCCTGCCGATCCATACTGAATCAGTTGAATTATCTATATGGCGGATCACGCGACCGCCGCGCGCGCCAAGCGACTGAGGTCCCTTTGTGCGTGACCAAAAAACCGACAACAAATGGATCGCTCGCGGCGAGGAACGTGCGCTCTCCGCCGCGCACATGGATCGCGCGCGGCACGTCTACACTTCACGCTCCGTGGAGCGCGCTCCATGCCGCGCGCGATCGGAGCGCTTTGGATCGTCCAGTGTGGATCCGGCTAATGACCGCAGAGTCATCGCACCTCCGCGGTCCGCGGATCGCCTCCGTGTCATTCAAAGTCAGCAACTAAAGTTTTTGAACACGAACTCCATATACAGGGTTACAGGAAAAGTCGTGCTAGATCCGTTAAGGGCGTGGAGTACCCATCATTCCTGACATATTTCACTATGAAACACCCTACCCTAAACTTAACTCTTTTCGAGATATTCGACTTTGAATTTTTTTATTGAAAATTGCCAATTTTTAGGCAATTAAATTTATTTTTGGTTATTTTGTGTATCTTATTATTATTATTATTGCATTTTTACATGTGTAATGAGATGCTTTAGGACGTCGATTATTAAAAAAGTGCATAAGTTAATTGAATAGACCGTAGTAGACAAATGAAAGTTAAGAAATAAGAATAAATATTAGAAAGTTTCTTTTTCTCTAAGGTATATCTAAAAAAAATATTATGGAAATTGTTCGGCAGATTTTTTTTAAAATATCTACGTTTCATCAGCTATCTAACGAGGTATAATAATCTAGGGTTTTATTCAAATGCATTGAAAAAAAATTAGTTTTATAGCCCACAGGGGAGAAGCAAAATTTATACTTAGCCCTAAAAAGTAAAATAAAACAATAGGTTAGCATGAAATGTCATTTATTCAAGGTTTTCACACAACTTTTTCTTATTCTACAGTTTTTGATGTTCAACATGGCCGCCTCTATTTCTGATACATTGTCGCATCCTTCTACGAAGACCAGTCTTCACTACTCCAGTGGTCAACGTGGTCCTCATTTTATTTGCTGCATCCACAATCCTTTCTCTTAAGTCTTCCACAGACGAAATTGGATTCGGCTCGCTGTACAAAAGACTTTTCATGCACCCCCACACATGAAAATCCATGGGGATTAGGTCCGAACTTCTTGCTGGTCATGGCAACGGCCCACCTCGTCCTATCCATTTGTTTGGATAACCCCCATGGATTTTCATGTGTGGGGGTGCATGTAAAGTCTTGTGTGCAGCTTTTGGACATAGGCCTCCCCTAATGAGCGCCTCAGCGCTCATTAGGGGAGGCCGTTGCCATGACCAGCAAGAAGTTCGGACCTAATCCCCATGGATTTTCATGTGTGGGGGTGCATGAAAAGTCTTTTGTACAGCGAGCCGAATCCAATTTCGTCTGTGGAAGACTTAAGAGAAAGGATTGTGGATGCAGCAAATAAAATGAGGACCACGTTGACCACTGGAGTAGTGAAGACTGGTCTTCGTAGAAGGATGCGACAATGTATCAGAAATAGAGGCGGCCATGTTGAACATCAAAAACTGTAGAATAAGAAAAAGTTGTGTGAAAACCTTGAATAAATGACATTTCATGCTAACCTATTGTTTTATTTTACTTTTTAGGGCTAAGTATAAATTTTGCTTCTCCCCTGTGGGCTATAAAACTAATTTTTTTTCAATGCATTTGAATAAAACCCTAGATTATTATACCTCGTTAGATAGCTGATGAAACGTAGATATTTTAAAAAAAATCTGCCGAACAATTTCCATAATATTTTTTTTAGATATACCTTAGAGAAAAAGAAACTTTCTAATATTTATTCTTATTTCTTAACTTTCATTTGTCTACTACGGTCTATTCAATTAACTTATGCACTTTTTTAATAATCGACGTCCTAAAGCATCTCATTACACATGTAAAAATGCAATAATAATAATAATAAGATACACAAAATAACCAAAAATAAATTTAATTGCCTAAAAATTGGCAATTTTCAATAAAAAAATTCAAAGTCGAATATCTCGAAAAGAGTTAAGTTTAGGGTAGGGTGTTTCATAGTGAAATATGTCAGGAATGATGGGTACTCCACGCCCTTAACGGATCTAGCACGACTTTTCCTGTAACCCTGTATAATTTTAAATTAGCATTAGTGATCAGAGCCCTTAGTACCAGTCGTTTACTATTACGAAAAAAGTTTTCGTCTTTTTACATACATTCGGCGCCATGCATTGCAGCTAGAGGATTCGATCCCGGGATCCCGGGATTCGGGATCCCGGTCGATTTTAGGTCCCGAAAATTTCGGGGTAATTTTTTCCTAATCCCGGGATTTTCGTAATGGAGAAAAATTGTTATAAATAACAAAAAATTAAGCAATGTAATAAAACAAATTATAAAATAAAAAATTAACCAATTTCTCATATGAAACATTAAAAATAACAAAAAGGAACCACTGATCATTTCGGTTAAAATCGGTTTTTAGTTTTCTTTTTAAATTATAATTAAAAAAACTGGAATGATTATTCCTAAATTAATTAAGGGTTATAAATTATCGTAAATTTTAATGTCATTTCTTGTATCCGTGTTTCTGTGTAATGAATAGACTCAGTATATCGCACAATCTATCTTTTATTCAACCAGCCCACAGTAGCGTAATCTACAGACTTGTAAAATAAATACAAAAGGCATGTCATGGTTGTTGACAAAAAAGAATTTTACGTCAATTTTACCACGATGTGACCATGTAGGCGGTTGATTACCTGATAAAGGAATCCTTTTTTTGTATACAAGTACATGGTATTTATAAATTGTAATATTTCTTAATAAAAAGAGCTTATACTGATAATAAAATTCAGGAATAATCATTCCAGTTTTTTTAAACAAAATTTAAAAAGAAAACTAAAAACCGACATTAACCGAAATGATCAGTTGTTCCTTGTTGTTATTTTTAATGTTTCATATTATGAGAAATTGGTTAAATTTTTATTTTATAATTTGTTTTATTACATTTACGTGCTTAATTTTTTGTTATTTTTAACATTTTTTCTCAATCACGGAAATCCAGGGATTTGGAAAAAATAACCCCGAAATTTTCGGGACCTAAAATCGACCGGGATCCTGAATCCCGGGATCCCGGGATTCGGGATCCCGGTCGATTTTAGAAATTAGCGAAACGCGTTTGCGCCTCGTACTATAAGCTTAACTGTGTCACCTCATGCCTTGTGAAACAATACGTTTAACCATCATTTAATTTTAATAACAAAGTTGATTTTTTTATATTTATTTATAGTATTAATTAATTGAAAAAAGAAGTCAGTGTGGTTTACATTGATTTTTACTTTGTTTTTGAAAGTAAATAAAAGTTAAAATATTTTCATAATTCGTCGATGAAAATTTCAATTGGCGTAAAGGACAAAATGGCGATATTGAGTATATATAGTGCCGTTATCAGCTCGCCGAGATCTATCGAATGGTATAGTCAAAGTTTCTAAATTTCAATGTTTATGACCTTTACGTCCAAGCATTTTATGGCATATTTTGGTGAGAGAAAATATATATTGTGGTGTAAAGTTTTGCATTTTTTTTAATATGGGTGTACAGAACATCACAACGAAAAGTCGTATACAACTTATTTTTTTGTGATGGCCTATACGACTCAAATAACTAATAGAAATTAAACAAGCTTTGCAAAACCGGAAGAATGTGATACACTGACATACGACGTAAAACCTGCATACCAAGACCGATTGCCCATATCTATAGCTAAATATAAAGACTTGGAAAAGCTTTGTGACAATAATACTATTCCAAAGCGCTTTCACAATGAGTATCTAGCATTACGTTGAATCCCTACATAAATAAATAAATAATTCCGGACAGTCCACACAGCATCATCTAGCCCCAAGCTAAGCAGAGCTTGTGTTATGGGTACTAGATGACTGAAATACATAAATTTGAAAAAAAAAAAAAAAAAATTAGTGAATTAATGAAAGTACCTAATAGAAAAATTTGAAAAATACAAACATTAAAATATAAACATAATTTATTCTATACTAGCGACCCGCCCCGGCTTCGCACGGTTTTATTATTCGTATAAACCAGAGGTTCCCAAACTCTTTTGTTTCATACACCACTTTCAAAATTTTGCTAGATCCGGTGGACCCCCCCCCCCCGCAGCTACATGGTACGAATCTCTAAATTGCGAAAAAAAGTGAAGATTAGATCTATAGCAACTTGCGTTGTCGCTGAGTTTTAACGACAATTGATCCTTGATAATTATTTTGGGTTAATTAATAAATAAATAAATAATTCCGGACAGTCCACACAGCATCATCCAGCCCATCATAATTATTTGATAATAAACTCGACTTAACAAATTTTCAATTAAATTTTAATTGATTGTGATGTGAGTGGATGTCGTGTGATGCTTTTTTGAAATCTACAGTGACTCACAGCACAAGAACCAATCAATTTTCACAAATTTTATTCAAGTCTCCCCGTCGCTGCCGCTAATAATATTGCCGCGCCTATATTGTTAAGAGAATCAAGCCAACATTTTAGTTCTTCACTATCGAAACCAAATTAATTTTCATGCACCCCCGCTTACAATTGTGGACCCCCATTTTTAGTCACGCCTAACATAGACCCCCGTCAAGTCTCCCGTGGACCCCTGGGGGTCCACCTGGACCACTTTGGGAATTACTGGTATAAACCTTCCTCTTGAATCACTCTATCTATAAAAAAAAACCGCATCAAAATCCGTTGCGTAGTTTTAAATATTTAAGTATTCAAAGGGACATAGTGATAAAGGGACATAGGGACAGAAAAAGCGACTTTGTTTTATACTATGTAGTGATTAATTAGTTGTTTCTGTGTATGATTCAATTGTAGGAACACTTGTCACTGTAGTAAAAGTACGAGAAAAACCAGAAGACTGATTAAAATAATTAAAACTAGGTATTTAACCCAAATTAAAAAAAAAGTCTGGTAAAATGTTCCTTGAAGAATAGTTAAGGTTCAATTGTTATATGTGACAGGATTTAAACAAATTTTCTACAGTTTCTTAATTCATCGAATAGGTTAAAATCTTAGGAATATGCAGTTCTCCTACGATTTCAAAAACACAACATACAGGGAGTATTCGTTATATTCCTTTAATTTAAATTTAAATCATTGAAAAAATAATTTACCTGAGCTTTCAATTAAATTAGTTTAATTAAGTTTGCATTAGATTAATTTATAAATGTTAATTCAGTGTTGTCTTAGCTCTGTTAAGTGTTTTTTCAAACAAATGTCCTTTATTTTGATTAAATACCTTTCTTTAGTGCAAAAATATTGCTGTAAAAATTTCACAAAAATTACCAATAAAAGAGGTTTATATCAGATGTTATTTTATTTACTTTTACGTGGAAAATATCTTAATTTTATTGAAACACAAAGGTTTGAAACCAAACTTTTGTCCTTTACAGCTAATTTTTATGAGTTACCTAGCGACCCGCCCCGACTTCGCACGGTTTTATTATAAGTATATAAACCTTCTTCTTGAATCACTCTAACCATTAAAAAAACCGCATCAAAATCCGTTGCGTAGTTTTAAAGATTTAAGCATTCAAAGGGACATAATGACATAGGGACAGAAAAAGCGACTTTGTTTTATACTATGTAGTGATTATCGACTTAAGACACAAATTCAGGTATATTATTACTAGAATGTCTGATACGACCAAAATGTTTAATTTCGTTAGTAAAAATAGACCGCGTATGTCTAAAAACTACCAAAATTGCTACGTCGTAAAGGACAAAAACTTTTTAAACATAGCATGTGGAGTAATTTTAATAAATTATCAACGAAGAGCTTGTGTGAATTATTTTATAAAAAAAAAGTGTTTTTTGGCTCTCCTGAAAAGTTGGGTTTTTTTCCTTTACGCCTATTGAAATTTCCATCGACGAATATATTGCTTCGATTTTATTTACCTGTCTACGATCCCGGGATCCCGGGATCGTCTTTCACAAATCACGAAATCCCGGGATTGAAAAAAAAGACCTGGATCGAATCCTCTAATTGCAGCTCCTCTACTGTGTATTTTTTATGCTTTTTTTAGATGCCTGGAGATAGAGAAAGATGCTGAAAATCATGTGCATGTAGAGTTACTTACTTATCAGAACTTCTGTAGAAATGATCTTGAATGGCTTTGGCTGCAATAAAATAATGCCTTGTCCTACTAATATTATAAACGCGAAAGTTTGTAAGAATGGATGTTTGTTACTCTTTCACGCAAAAACTACTGAACGGATATGGATGAAATTAGGCACAGCGATAGATTATGGAATAACACATAAGCTATATTTTATCCCGGAATTCCCAAGGGAACGGGCTGAGTTCTACATGGGTAGACATAAAATTATAAAGCTATCTACCTAGTAAGAATTATATCATAGTACCTATGAATAATTAAAATATAATTGCATAAAGATAACCATGAAACTGTAGTTTCGTTTTTATGTACCTCTAGATACCTATCCAACCCTGCCTATCTTTCCTATACTTACCTTATTATTATGTACTTAGATAAGTAGATAAAATAATATAACTAAGTAGGTAATTTTGTACGTTGTAGTTTGTAGTCAGTATATTTTTAGGTAGGTAAGTTATCATAAAACCATCTTGTGAACCTACACGCTGAATAAATTATAATATTATGAGCAGTGCTCTCAGGTATTTTTTACCAGGTGATACATAACCTACCTAGTAAAAAAAGACCTACGCGAGGAAACAGCGCACCTAACCCAAAACTAAACTAAGCGACCGCATGCCATGAGTGCAGACCGCACTCTGCGTGCGTAAAAATGTAGCAGGAATACGCGGTTGGCGCGGGGGAAAATTTAGACTCCGCCCGAATCCTCAAGGCTGTTGGCCCATACGGGAACCTTAAATAAAAGCTATCGGATGTTGATAGCTACTACGAAAGAATGAAGTCAGATGTTGGATGCAGCAAGCTGAGGATAGGGCGCTATGGCACTCATTAGGGGAGGCCTATTTCCAGCTGGATGAATGGGTTAATGATGATTATGAATTAATAAAAAATTGCGATAGGCTCTTTAATTTGTTACCTCATTAGTGAACGATTTATCAATATTTGTGTAAATGTAGCTGTCAGAATCTAGTTTTTTTAGATATTTTAGCGTACAGAGTGGGACTGGTGACCCGTAATACAGGTTCTTGTGAACCTAAAACGGGCACCAGTCACAAAGTTCGCTAGAATATTCTAGGAACTAAGGTTCTTTTGAGAGTTCTATCAAAAATATTTTGTTGGTTGAATTTGGAATTCGAAAAGGTCTATCATGATACTGGATTATGTCGTTAATTTGAAAATAGTTAGTCCAAAAAATTATTCCAACCCCTACATTATCCGTTCCACATTATCGATGGTCAGGATATCTATCGACATTTATCGACATCTATCGACTAGGGCGGTCGTTGGATCAATTTTCTGTTTACAGCCGGGTGGCCTCAAAGCACGCCGGTTCTCTAATTGGTGGTAATAGTTTAAGGCAGGATTCACACGAGAGATTGTAACTACAAAAAGCTAGTCGGTATCTTTTTATGTGTGGTTGACTCTAACCAGCATTGTTTTAAAATATCGAGCAATATCAGTTTCAAGATGATTGGTTTGTATATGTGTAAGAGCTTGACAGATAAAACATGATACATCCTCTAGAGACGAACATATAGAGTCTCAAATAGTCGGTAGCAAATTGACTTCGAAAAGTATAACAAATAATATCACCTAGATAACAGAAACTAATACATATAAAGCTGTTCTATAATGAACACTTTGAGTTTTTATGATTTGAAACCGTTGGGTTTTTAATTTTCGATTTGAAGCAAAACTCGTAGCATGCTTTTACCGTCTTGAGTAAGACTTTAGTCTCTGGTCGCGGGTGTGTATCCAGCCTTAGGGCACACTTATAAACAGTCTCCCCGCGGTTTATTAGTACGAAGGAGGCACTTGTACGTGTATAGTGGCGAGAATAACACTGATAAATATTTATGACTTCAAATTGGATTACCCGTTTCTGTAATTTTGGGTAGTTTAGTTGGGGAAATATTATGGTAGGATTTTAATATTGAAGCTAATTGATCGTAGTTGACTTTGAGGTTTTGTGATTCCGAATTTCGCTGTCAGACATTTTTTGGATGTCAAAATATTTCATAGATTAGTACTTCAAAAAAAGGATTTTATCAATTGGATAAAGATTGACGACCGATGTGTCGTGGTGGGCGAAAGTCGCAGGAGGTTGCGGGTTCGATTCCCGCCTTGCCTTGTATTGTATTAAGTATATCAGTCATCTAGTACTTATAATAACACAATCTCTGCTTAGCTTGGGGCTATTTTTTTATTTTTTTTTACTACCATTTCTCTTCAAATCACTTACGAGTACAATAATTGTCAACCAAAATATTTGATTAGCTTTCCTGTTTGCTGAAGCACTTGAAACTTCAATTAAAATGTCTTACGTCGCTACTTAGCTGAACAAGCATGGAGCAAGCACGAATGGGTAACTCAATATGTCTAGAGTGCCTACTTGCCGTCAAACAAACGCAACGGTACTGGAAAACAAATAAAAATAGAGTAGAAGCGAAACTATCTTCTCGTATCCTGTCCATCCAAAGATTGCCTGGAAGAGTACGCTGACAGCGATAAGGCCGGCAATTATGACTCACTATTAGTAGTACCTAGTTAAACTGTTTGGAAAAATTGATTTTGCAATAAATATATAATATTTTATTTTCTTTATTAATTTTCTTTTTTTTATTAATTTTCTTTTTTCGGTACCTACTGAAGGAAGCTGTTGACAGAATTTCATTAGCATATTTTTGTATTTCTTTTCTACGCACGTATTTCACAATTTCTTGTTTCGTTCTCGGTAATAAAACTATTAGGTTATAGGTACTTGTGTTCTATTTACCTTGATTTTTATATACATATTAAATTATTATGTTGCTGCTGATAACATACTTTTTATTATATAATACTCGCAACCCGCCCCGGCTTCGCATGTGCATACCTACATAAAAACCTTGCTCTTGAATCACTATCTATTAAAAAACCGCATCAAAATCCGTTGCGTAGTTTTAAAGATCTAAGCATACGTAGGGACAGACAGATAGAAACTGGAAGCGACATTGTTTAATACTATGTAGTGATCTTTTTTTTAACTAAAGCTCTACATCTGTTTCATTTCTAGACGTGTTTATTTTATTTATATACCTAACGACGGCTCCCAAAGTCAACTCGAAAACTAGTTTTCCAATTAAAATTTTCGAGTTTGGAACGAGCGTTGGCGAAAACTTCAATAAGTAAACAAACATTAAAACCTTAATGAACTGTGCACTGCAAATTAATTAAGTTTTAAAATTGAAAATAATCGGTAAATGCACTGGAAATTACTAAAATTCAGAAAATTTTACTATGTTCTCGGAAAGTTCGTTCAATAAAGATATTGCTATATATTTGTGTTCAGGTACCTGAAGCATTCTTTCTCATTTTTAGTTTTGATTCGGCTATGTATGCAACCGATTTTAAGCGGTTTTTTTTGTTTTTCTGTGGGCATTACGTATGAAGACTTTTGTTCAAGTAGTACCCGTATAAAGTTCCGTGTTAATTCAGTTTAAGCGCTTTTAGCAGTTTTAAAGGACCACAAAGGCATCTATCTGAGATCTAATTTAACTATATAAATAATGCTGGACAATGCACACAGCACCATCTAGCCCCAAAGTAGGCTACACAACTAAGTATTGGTTTATACAACCACCAAATCATCTATGATTAAAATCTTGTTCATTCACGACGTCGTTTTTAGATCCTAAAAGCTTCTAGAGGAATAAGGAGGTAAGAAAAAATTACGTTACAAAAATTGACCTTTTCAACCAAAGCAGCTATTTTAACACTCACCCTAATTTAAATAATGTAGGTATGGTGCTTAAAATAGGGAAAGCTCTGAAGTAAATTATAAATTTAGATTTCTTTTGAAAGAATTTCAAACAAAATTAGAGATAAGTAGCATGATAAGCACTGTGGCGGACGGAGCCGGGCGTTGAAGCCGCAACTTCGAGTGAAGAAGCAGAAAATCACTAGTCCTCTTTATAGCCCTTTCGAGAGGGATTATTTTGTATCCCCGTCGATTTAGAATAGTCTTTCGCACATATTTGAAATGAGAAATTGTAAATGTAAATTCTTAGTTTTGTATGAATTTTTGCTCCTCCGACCATGTACACTGGCGGGACTAATTTTGTAAATATTAATAGCGCCGTTTTGCTGGAAATTTGTAGTCAACCGGTAGTCAGTCAGTCCTCAAGTAGTAGTAAACCAGCAAATACGGCGCCAAGAGCCTGAAGAAAGAAAATAAACCTAGTATACAGTCCACGTTGTTTTATTGAAGCAAGGAAAGAAGCGGAGAACCCTACTAGTAGCAGTCAGGAAGATAGGACATCACCAGTAGGAGCTAGGACCCCTTCAGTTGTTGGTCCTCCGAGCCGGATCGAGAGAAGCCATCGTCGACGAGAAGAGCGGTACCCGCGGCAGCTCCCGAGATCTGACTCAGCGACCACTTGAGCAGTCTCGACGAGTGTAGCCTTGCGGTTTCCCACTTTGCAGCACGCCAGACCACAGGGCGTGGCTGCTAAAGTAAGGGAGTACCTGAAGAGCGGTACCTGGGTGCGACTATCGTGACCGACCCTACCCAAAGGGGTGGTCACGTGTCCCAGTTTCCCCCTCGGTTGACACCAGTCCCCTGTGCAGCCGAGGTAACGGGAGTACCTGAAAAAAGAAGACGCCAACCGGCGCAACGCGCATCACTCGTCGGGGCGCACGGGGCGCTCGAAGAACCCCGAACGGGGCAGCGTGCATCGTTGTCAAGACCGGCGCCAGGGGCACGGGGTGCCTGAAGATCACCGAACGGTGCTACGTCCGAAGACACGCGTTACCGCGGCCCGTTGGTTACGGATACCTTGCGGTGTTATTACGAAGTAACCGACGGGTAAACGCCTTCGGGCGGTGTGGTGCTTGTGCGGCACCACCAGTCCAACAAGAGCGCAAGGACGGCGCGGGCTGAAGTGCACTCCTCGCCGGTAAGGGACACGTAACACGGGCGCCGGACTGTAGGCACACGCCCAAGGGGATCGGACATTCCAGCCGATTCGCGAGCATCCCGTGTTTACGTGTTCCCCTCTGCTGGGTGGAACCCCCCCCTCCTATCCCAACGTATCCATCCCCGAAGGAGCGAACGTCAGCCTTTGGGCGGGCACCTCCTGACGGACTGATAGGGACCGATAGGGACCGTTAGGGACTGATAGGGGCGTTCAAGTGCCGAAGAAGATGACCACAAGAAGCCCACCAGTCACGAGGAAGAAGACCGCCGCGCTGAGGGTATACCATGACTACCCCGCGTCACCGACGACTGACAGCACGCACCGCGACGCACCACCCGTACCGAACCCCGACGCTGGGACAGAACCCGGACCATCCGTACCTGAAGCACGATTTGCTGGTGACACTACTACGACTACCATCCGCGCCGCGAACGTTATCGCTCCTGACCAAACCGCGCGGGACATGACCGAGCGAACCGCGATTGAACTTCAACGACAACCAAACAGTCGCGCCCCTTCAATACGCTCGCAGAAATCAAACGCCAGCATTGCGCTGCGTATCCGACAAGCGGAGCTTGAAGCTGAAGAACGACTAGCAGAGATACGTCGAAAAGAGCTTCAAATTCAAGCAGATCTTATCAAGAAAAGATTAGCCGCCGAAGTCGCAGGGATACGTGAGGAAACCGATGCAGTTAGCGTAAATAGAGATGAAGATGGTACTGCAGAGCGACACGTGAACGATTGGCTCCTGAAGCATCGTTTACGGGGGGAGCAGGGAGGTTATAATAACCCAATAGAAACGGAAGCAGGTACCAGAATCCGTACGACTTCAGAGGAACTTATTCCTACAATACAGCCTATTGCGGACCAATTCACAACTCGAACAAGACGACAGACGGAACAACATCAAATTGAAAATGCATTCGATAGATTAACGATAGCGTTAGAAAGAATGGCATCGAACAGACCACCGACGAGACAGATGCAGGAACTACCTATCTTCAGCGGTGGAGCCAAAGAATGGCTACCGTTCAGGGCGGCTATGCGAGACTCTACGAAGCTTTTCAAACTCTCACCGGCAGAGAACTTGGCCAGACTCAGAGCGGCCCTGCGAGGTGAAGCACGAGCTACAGTGTCAGCACTACTGTTCACGGCAACTGATCCATCTGTAATCATGAACACACTAGAACAATTTTACGGACGTCCAGAAATGATAATAGATGAGGCAATTGAGGACATTAGAAGAATGCCACGTTTAGGAACGACCGTCACAGAGTTGAATGGTTTCGCAATTAAGCTTCAAAACATAGTGACAGTAATCGCAAGTCTGGATGAAAGAGGATACCTGCAGAACCCCATGTTGGCGCGTCAAGTTACAGAAAAACTGACCCCACACATGAAAACAAGATGGTGCGACTACGCCGAGGAATATGGAGACCGGAGGGAAGCAGAGATCGTGACGCTATCCAGATTCCTTATGAGGGAAGCAGATCGGGCCGTACGTCATGCATATTCGGCCGCCGCAGCGCGCGGAAATACGTCGCGACCGAATGAGGGAAGTGCAAAACGCACCGAAGAACGGAGCCGTGCGAATGAACGAGCCCGCGGAACCGTTCTAGCTACAACTGCCGGAAAAGATATAGCAAAATCTAAGAATGAATGCCTCTGTTGCGGCGGTGAGCACCAAACGCCACTGTGCCGGAAACTAACTGCCATGACCGTGAATGAGCGATGGTCGTGGGCGAAAGAGGCAAGAATCTGTTTCCGTTGTTTAAATAGTAAACACAGACGTTTCCGCTGCAAGAGCAAAAAATGCGGAATTGAAGAATGTACCAAATCACATCATGCGCTGCTACACCCGACGGAAAGCCAAGAAGCAGCTCAGACCGAAGAGTCTGCTTTGACAGCATCGGCAAGGGTACCTGAAGAAGCATTGCAAATATTGTTGAAGGTCTGTCCAATCACGATCCGAGGCCGAAACGGGAGAGAACTTAACACCCACGCGTTACTTGACGAAGGATCAACGATAACACTGGTCGATGAGGAAATCGCCTCACTATTAAAAGTGAGAGGGCCAGTGAGAGCGCTGAATATCGTAGGAGCCACATCAAGTCAGCGGGAACCCGAAAGCCAGACTGTGACGATTGAAGTGCGTGGACGGAGCCAGGAGAGCTTTCAACAGATAAAAGCCAGGACGGTAAATAATCTAACTCTGGGAAATCATTCGGTTGGAACCGAGCTTCTTCAACTACCCCACTTACGAGAGCTCGAGCCAGAGGCCGTCTGCTATTCAAACGTGAGACCACGCGTACTTATCGGCGCCGATAACTGGCACCTTATCGTAACACGCAAACTGCTAACAGGCAAACGAAACCAACCGGCCGCTTCGCTTACAGAATTGGGTTGGATAATACATGGAAACGCCCCTTTAAGAACGATAGAGAAAGACACTGAAATTATATGTCACGTGCGCACACTTCAAGATAAATCAGATAGAGATGATGAACTGAACGAACTCGTGAAAACGCATTTCGACATAGATGCTCTGGGGATCTCGCGTAAAGGAAAACCCAACCCTACAGAGGAACGCGCTAAAGAAATATTTAAGCGAACGGTTAAACGAAAGAATGGTTGTTTTGAGGTGGGATTACCGTGGACAACCGATGAGTCAGTAATGCCACCGAGCTATGATATGGCCTTGCGCAGGTTACACGGCATAGAGCGCAAGATGGATAAATCGCCAGAATTCAAAGCTGTATACACGGCGCAAGTATCACAGCTATTAGAGAAAGGGTATGCGGCCAGGAGTGATGAGGACCATCTGAAGAAGAAACGGTTATGGTACCTACCGCACTTTGCTGTCACGAATCCCAACAAACCAGGAAAGGTCCGAATAGTGTTTGACGCGGCTGCGCGTTCAAACGGAACTTATCTTAACGATGAACTTTTGGATGGACCAGACTTATTACAGTCACTTCACAGTATATTGTTCCGCTTCAGAATGAAGCCAGTTGCTATTACTGCTGACATACGCGAGATGTTTCTTCAAGTGAAGATAAGGCCCGAAGATAGAGTAGCTCAACACTTCCTGTGGCGAGGCGATGACCGCTCCACTCCGCCCCAGAAGTATGTGATGACGTCTATGATCTTTGGAGCACGGAGTTCACCCTTTCTGGCTCATAGCGTGAGAGATCAAAACGCAACGGACTTCAAAGATTCACATCCGCTTGCGTACTACGCTATCACCGGTAGCCATTACATGGACGATTGGGTACAAAGCTTTGACAATGAAGAAATAGCTGCGCAAACAATGCTAGAGGTGCAAGAAGATAGTTTTGCCGAGGAACTGACACAATTATCGAAGGGACAGAACGTTGATCGCACGAGCCGTCTCTATAAGCTCGATCCCGTTTCCGACGGTGATAAGATAATCCGTTTGAACGGGCGGATTAACGCTGCAACAGTACCCGATGAGATGAAACGGCCACCGATTTTGGATGGGAACCACCCAATCTCGCGTCTGATAATCCGACAAGAGCATCTGACGCACGGTCACGCGGGAAGAGAGCAGATCGTGAATAACCTCCGCCAGCGATATTGGATACTGCGACTACGGCCCAATGTACGAGCTGTGCTGCATGAATGCATATCATGCAAATCTAGAAGATCCAACCCGGGGAAACCGGTAAAAGGCAATCTGCCTCAGATACGTTTGAACACGCATACAAGACCATTCTCACGCAGTGGAGTTGACTGTTTCGGCCCTATGTGGGTGACGATTGGCAGACGACGAGAAAAGAGATGGGGAATGCTGTTCACCTGTCTAACGATTAGAGCGATACACGTGGAGTTAATCGCTAGTCTAGATGTGGATTCGGCTATCATGGCGATAAGACGAATGGCGGCACGTCGAGGAATGCCTTGCCTGATGGCGTCTGACAACGGGACGAATTTCCATGGTACTGACATAGAGCTGAATAGGGCTTTCACTGAATGGCTCCCTGCCCTCAAGGATTACGCACTCACAAAACGCATAGAGTGGAGGTATATCGATCCTGGAGCGCCGAACCAAGGGGGAGCCTGGGAAAGGATGATCAAATCAGTAAAAAACGCACTCTCGGTGACGCTCACCGAACGAGCGCCTAAAGAAGAAGTACTAGCCACCCTAATGACAGAGATTGAGCACACTGTCAATTCGAGGCCACTAACTCATGTACCTGTGGAAGCAGAAGACCAAGAAGCGTTGACGCCAAATCACTTCTTGCTGGGGACTTCAGTGGGACTGCCCTACGTGGGAGAATGCGATAAGGCCGACAGGCGAACGTGGCGCTCAGCTCAGGCCCTAGCCAACATGTTCTGGACTCGATGGATCAGAGAGTACCTACCTACCTTGACACCGCGCGGTGACGTCAGGCGAAAATCAAGTAACGTTAAACCAGGTGATATTGTGATAATCGCGGACGGGACGCTACCGCGGAATATCTGGCCCCGAGGTGAAGTCGAACGCGTATTCCGAGGTCCGGACGGTGTGGTGCGGAGCGTAGAGGTGCGAACTAAGGGAGGAATCTTCAGACGCCCAGTGAGAAGGCTCGTCGTCCTCCCGATGAAATGAAGGCTGCGAAGATCTACGCCGGGGGGAGACTGTGGCGGACGGAGCCGGGCGTTGAAGCCGCAACTTCGAGTGAAGAAGCAGAAAATCACTAGTCCTCTTTATAGCCCTTTCGAGAGGGATTATTTTGTATCCCCGTCGATTTAGAATAGTCTTTCGCACATATTTGAAATGAGAAATTGTAAATGTAAATTCTTAGTTTTGTATGAATTTTTGCTCCTCCGACCATGTACACTGGCGGGACTAATTTTGTAAATATTAATAGCGCCGTTTTGCTGGAAATTTGTAGTCAACCGGTAGTCAGTCAGTCCTCAAGTAGTAGTAAACCAGCAAATACGGCGCCAAGAGCCTGAAGAAAGAAAATAAACCTAGTATACAGTCCACGTTGTTTTATTGAAGCAAGGAAAGAAGCGGAGAACCCTACTAGTAGCAGTCAGGAAGATAGGACATCACCAGTAGGAGCTAGGACCCCTTCAAGCACTATAATAAAATTAATTAACTATGCTTTAACTTGTATTAACGTTGGTCAAAAGGAAAAATGTAAAAAAATCTGAAGCACGCTCTGATAATTTGTTGGCTATTTCGTAAAATAATTTCAAAGAAAACTTGTACATTTCTAAAGGAAAAACGAAATATAAAAGAAAATGTAGAAATAACCTTTATATGGCTAATTTATTTTGACAAAGGTATCCCGTTGACCCTAACGTTATGGGACGGACAGCAAGAATGAATAATTTTGTTTCCATTATAAGAGTGACACTGACGTAACAATTTTTGGCAAAAATCACAGAAAAGGTTTATATTTCCGTTGAAATTACGTTAAACGTCAAAGTAGGGTAGGGTTGGTTAATTAATTATGAACTTGTAGTCAAATCTAATTAGAAGTTTTAAGGGACATCGTAACGGTTAACGTGGAGTGAGTAGGTAGATAAATTTCCAAATCTAAACCATTATTTTTAGAAAATGCGTCTTTGGGTACTTTGGAGTACCTTAAAAGAAGAAATCATGCAAAAGCACAGGGCGGATACTCATCTTTCTCATTTTACCAGATAAAAACACAGTTGAAGTCACGTAGCTGTTGACAATAAATTCAACAAAAAATATCTTTTCACAATACAAAGCTATTTATTTTTATATCAATCATGCACAAGTTTGAACGTTAGGAAGTCTCACCTTACCATCCGGATATCAGGTAACTCGGTATTCTCAAAATTTATCTTCATCTTTAAAAATGCATTACATCATACAATAGTTTAAGCTCACAGATTTATTTACGACCCATAGAGAGGTATTGAATTCTATCGCCATAAATCATGATTGGTTTTGCATTCTTACGTTTAAACTTTAATATTTTTATCTTAAATTACGAAACAAACATAAACTTATATTCTTAGTTTTAAATGACACATTCGACTGTAGCGACCATAAAAATTGTTATGACGAAGAAACTAATTGTTGAATAATTATCACTTCAACTTCATGCTGACCTTTTTATTTCCTTTGTCATGCTTATTTGACATTTGTTATTTAAAGTGTGACATTTGACATTTACCATCAACCTATTAAACTGTTATTTAGAGTTTATTAGTTCAAATACCAGTATTTCTAAGAAATTACAGGCGTTCAGTTTTGTACTAAGAGCGCATTTATAACTCCTTTACAAACTTGAAATGGTTTATCGTATAGAAGATAGATACAACTCTCTAAACAGGATCTTCGAGTAGGTAAACAATACTAGGAAAATGATAAAGTACATTATAACAGAAGAGTTTCATATCTAAGGCAATAAATCACACATAACACAGCTTTGATGGAGCAATATAGCACCAAACGTTCACCTTATCATAAATTGGTCGTAGACATATCCTGTTTATAAGTTTTTGGAGACAAAAAGTTGAAGAATGTGCGCTATGTCCTTTTAAATTATAATGCTGGATGAATCTACACAGCATCATCAAACCCAAGCTAAGAAGCGTACTAAGTGTACTAGCCAGTTAAAGTGACACTTAAACTGGCTAGTACACTAATAATTAGCAATAATTCGTGTTTTGTTTTTACATTTAACGGTTTGCTTGATATCCCGATCTCGTCTTTTTTGATTTAAAAGAACAATGAAGATACTTTATGTTACGTTTTCTTGTGTTCAAATTTGGCTTTTAACGTATTAAAACCAGGCAAATAAGTATTACTACAAAGGCCGTAGTTACCGAAGTTACAATATCAGGAAGTTATTCCAAAAAAATAAAATTATGGTCCGATTTTTTTTGGACCTCATTTATGAGCTTATTTGTTTATTTATATATAAATATTAAAAAAAGTTATATATAAGGCCTGCGTCCAGCAGTGGACCAGTAAATGTTGTAGATGATATAAATATTAAATATTTAATCAATATGTAATTTATTAAAGTTGATTTATATTAAACTAAAGATGATTCATTAATTTCTTTTATTGCATATTATTAACTTGTGTTAACCCAGGTATAAAAAATTACGTGTTATTCTAAATTCATAAAACAAATGATTATAGATTACACCTAAAGATTATCAGACAGAATTTCGAACTGAATTTATTCATACTACTAACAGATTTTTTTATCGATATATTTGTGAAGTTCTCATGATTGAACTGTTTATGTGTGTAATAAATTATGCCGCGACATGCATCAAGCCGTTATCTCTCTGATTGAATGTGTAATGAGACCCATCTCCACTTTTAGTAATGACTGTAAACTTTAATTTATACTAATGTCGTAAAAGTATTCGTTTACTTAGTTTACATTTTTCAAATGTCATTTAATTAGTAGAATGTCCACATTAAATATGACTTTTGACGTTTCTCCGAGGAATACTGACTGATTACTTACGTTTTGTGTGGGAGCTCTTAGATATTATTTCTAGATATTACTAACTACAATATTTTTTACAAGCAGCGCCCCGCGGTTTCATCCGCATAACTTCCGTTCCCGTGGGAATTACGGGATTAAATAAAGCCTAAGTATGTGTTATTCCAGACTATAATCTATCTCTGTGCCAAATTTTATCCATATCCGTTCAGTAGTTTTTGCGCGAAAGAGTAACAAACATCCATACTTACAAACTTTCATGTTTTTAATATTAAAGTAGGATATTGAAACAGTAAAGGGGTAAAGTCAGTAAAATCTTAAGATGATACCTCAAAACTTTAACAACTAATTTGAAACATTAAAAAGGTCCTTATTGGAAATATAAAAAAATAACAGACAACTTTGTAAGCAAACAAGTATTTCCTTTTACAAAAACGTAAAAGAAAATTAGACACTATTTTAATCAGCGTAAGGCATTAATTATAACTGTTTCATGCATCCCACAACCCGGATTGCCTGAAATTGCTCTTTACGAATTAACGTTAAGTGCTTGCCGGCTCGTAAGAGGTTTACTGCGCCAAATTAATAAAATTTCAGTTATCTTGTCATAAACCCCTAGAATTTTAATTACAGAACCCTCAGAATCCACTTTAGAGGAAATAAGTAAATAATGATGGTTATTTTCACATATAACATCATCTGCCAGAAGTAAAAAGAGATTAAGTTAGCTTTAATATCAAAACGGGAGCTTAATTTTTTACGATAACATTTGGAAATAAAATAAACTTCATGAACGAACCTAAGAATTTCGATTAAAGTTAAAGTAACGATTAAAAACTACAATGAAAAACAAAATCAGAAAACGAATAAACAGAAACAAAAAAAAATTGTTCGACTTTAGTACATCATAAAAGATCTACTATAAAAAATACCAACCTTCAATCCAAAAGCAATCGCAGTAAATTCAGTTCATTCAAGTTCAAAACAATCGTTCACAAGTCAAGTCCACAGCACGTTCAAATCCAAACACTACGTATGTTAATTACGAGTCCGTAAGTCGGAGTTGGGGAAGCGTAAAAGCGTGCGCTCCGTGCGGCGGCCAGGCGTACACTGACGATCGCCGGCTGAAGCAATTCTAAATATACACCCCCCGCATTTACCGCGCACCCTGTATACACCCCGGCGAAACTCGCGCCATGCAATTTTCTACAGGGTGCACAAAAAATGGGACAGCTGCTGAGATGGTATAGGAAAAATGCTTATAGCTGGTTGATGGGTTTTTGTTTTTTTGTGTGGAAATGTGTTGGTTGTATCTAACAATAATTCTCTTAGTCGCGTTGTTTCTATGGAAATGTTTGAAAGCTATTTCTATCCCATGGGAACTGGTTTATAGGATGAAAAGCTATGTGCTAACCCAGGGCTTGAGCGTAGTCTATTCAAATTTCAGCCCGTAGTTGTTGCGTGAAAGAGTAACAAGAATCCATACAAAGTTTCGCGTACATTATTGGTAAGAATATTGTTATCAATTTGTATGTGATTTCTAGATTATGACTCTTCTTTAATGAAAAAGTTAATAGTTTTGCCAACCATGTAACGATTAGTATTATTTAGTACTAGCAGCGCCTTACGGTTTCCCGCGTAATTCCCGTTCCCGTGGGAATTCAGGGATAAAATATAGCCTATGTCTAGTATCTCTGTGCCAAATTTCATCCATATCCGTTCAGTAGTTATTGCGTGAAAGAGTAACAAACATCCATCCATCCATACTTACAAACTTTCGCGTTTATAATATTTTTTAATATTTTATAATTTTATAATATTGATTAGTTTATATTATTACACTATTCCTAATTTTGAATTCCCATAATATCGACCTCTCATGTTTGAGATTGGTGGGAACACTCACATTCGTATGTATACGAGTTTTTCCCCGTTCAGCGAATTTGACGCTCTCGGTACATGTGCAATCTTCTATAAATTTTCCCGTAATCCCCGTAGCCGTTGTCAAAAGCTGTTTTGTCGGTGAAGTAACGTACAGGATTTAATTGAATTAGTTTAATACGGGATCTTGGGGATTTTTAGGTGGGGTTGGAATAGAAACGAGTGCAGACTTTGGATGCAGTATTCTTTGTATTGTAGGGATAAAGAAAGGGGTAGCATTAAATCAGGATAATAGATAGCTAGTTCATTACGATAGGAGTCACATATAATACTAAGTATTTATAAAGCCGAATTAGATTAAATTATAATTGCATGCTTTTAATTGAAATGACAATTTATGTTAACTATTTTGTTTTAAACAAGTTTGTAGCATAAATGATACGATGTTAAAATTGTTTTAGAATAAATGATCTGAAACTAAAAAACAAACTAGCGACATCACTCACATGCTGAGCGACGCCTTGTTTTCAACTGACAAAAAAGGAGGAGGTTCTCAATTCGACTGAATTTTGTAAAAAAGAAATATTTTTTCTTCGGAACTTTACTACTTGAACCAATTTTTTTTTTTGTGTTTTGTTCCCATGTAATTTACAAATTAAAACACAAAAAATATTACCGAAATCAGTTAATCACTTTCATACGATGCAATAGACAGACATAAAGACACGCAGAAAAATAAAAACACAATTAATAAACTTTTGATAGTCGTAATTTATAACACTTAAAAACTTTTAAAGATTTAACAAATGGTAAACATAGTCAAAGCCAAATTTTCATTCAAACTAAAACCGTAAACACGCTTAACATTTGTTAATCTTGATTGCCCAATAAATAACCAATTAAGTTCCAAGTCTCAAGTTAACAAATCAGAGATTTTAGCACTTCATAAAACGCCATAAACTAAGTATAAAGCTTTTAAGGCCGGCCTGCCACTAAAATGAGTGAAGTATATGTCGTATCGTATACTTTGTGTTTCTTTACAGTCATCTAAGCAGCATTGTTTTGACCCTCGTTGCTTTAGCGGTCAGTGGAACCACTGATTTTGCATCATCTAGAGAGAGTCTGTTCTATTAAGCTTCTGGTACTAGATAACTCATATACTAAATACATTATACTACTAAAGATCACACAAATATTCGTACAGACGGATGAAATGAACCTACAACTTTCAGCGTCTTACCTTCGCACTAAAAACGTTGTCAAAGGATCCATTGTTGAACTTTTATGATGTCCATTGAAATTGACATAAATAAAATAATTATTATTTCAGATTATTTGTAGTATATGCAGTCCTGGAAGTACTGGTCCTAAAGCTTTTTGCGTCGAAAGATTTCAAGTAAACCTTAATCCAAAGGCAACCTTAATCCAAAAACAAAAAAGTTTATAAAAGTAGCACCATTTGACTAAACAAAAAAGGTTTTACAACCTCTTTTGTATATGCATAGCTAGGTTACCCATAGAGCCATTCGATAACACAATACACATTATCTACTGGTAGATCCGCAAACTCAGCGTAAGGCAGCCTACGGCGATAATTCTCCGAAAAGCGCTAATCCGCTACGAGGCGCTACGCCGTAGCTTTTCGTAGCTCTACGCAGTTATTACGTAGGTCGTTTACCCCTACGAATATTTTTGAATATGTATTAATAGGAATAGGTTTTAAGAATCAAATGGAGTTCCTTAGCTGATTTGTTAATCAAACCAGACCTAGATTTCTCATTGGGACACCAAGATAAAATATAATAAAGTATGAATTTCATAAATTTCAACATTATTTATTCTTTCGTTCCTCTTACACGATTGGGACAAAAATTACGACAAGAAAATCATGAAAGTAAAATTCCAGCTTTCTTGTTTACTAAGAACTAATAATTTGGTTCTCCTCATCCACTTAATTGGTTGTGCAGTTTACTTGATAAAAACAATTATTTTAATTTTAACCTTTCCAACAATGTTTCCATAAGCGAAATCCTATTTGCTATTTGTACATACTATATGGCTTTAACGCACGCTTTAAAAACATTGATATTTTTATAGTGTTATACTTATTTATCATACTGTCTTCGCCTATAATAGTGGATCTATGTATCCACGTCATTATTCAATAAATGAAATGTGATACTCAACAGAATTGTTTTAATTTTATTGTAATTGATATTCTAGTTATTTTTGTAGCAGCCTATTGCTTGCCGTTAGGTATCTTTGTAACTTTTCACGTTTTTATTTTTGTTAGACCTTATTTTACTTTGCCAGAACACTTGATTAAGTTAGTCTGCAATAACTTTGCCTTATTATCCCAACAAAAATATCTGATCGCATGATATCGCACAAAAGTTAGATTGGTACTAAACTTGTTACAACTTCTGCAAAGAAACAAATTAGGACAATTATTCTACGAATTACACCACAAATAGAAAAACACGTTTTGCTAATAATACCTATCTACCAAGAGCGCTGCAAGCAGTAGAAAACTTTAATGCAAATTCAATTCATTTTCGTCAGTTCTATTTACAAAATTGAACAAATAAACAGATTACTTTGACAATGTAACTCGGGAAACGGAGTGAGGACGCCCTCCAGCCAGGTGGGATGGCGATCTACGAAAGACTGCAGGCAGATGCTGGAAGCGGCAAGCTTCCAGCATCTGCCATATACAGGGCGCTATGTATGACGCTCATTATGAGAGGCCTATTAATAAAATAAAAAATAAAAATATTTTATTTCGGATAACTGAATCCATAGTTCGTTAGTAAAATACAGGGCTTATTGCTAGGGTTAGTCAGAAGTAATGTCCAGCTGTGAGCTAATAGAGGGTTTTTGATGATGTACTAGGTAATATAATTTGAGCGATGTTTACAAAAAGAAATAAGTGTCTCGAATTTAAGAAAAAATCCATAATTAAAATGTGAAAAAGAAATTCCTTCGAAGACATTCGATTCAATAAGGTCGGTCGGTAGTCTGTTCACCTTCACCCCCTTGTGTTAGCGATGCTGTAACCAAAAACATTCTGTGACTGATTGTCATTGCTAGTCTGTATTTTTATCCCCGGGCCAAAAGGCCAAGCGAGCCGTTCATGGCATCATGGTGTAGAAGTTGCTCTTGATCGATCATTCATGATAATTATTTCGAAATTTCTAGAGTATAGAACGAATATTCAATAAATGGCTTGCACCAATATATGCTACTTTAAGTGCCATTAAAATGTATAATCATGTAGCCGCGATGCTACCGCCCTCTACTGTTAAGCATTTTAACTAAAGCTGATAAGAACCTCAACCATTGCGCATTTATCTCACAGAACAGCCTACTAGTTCTGTCAATATTCTCAAGGGGGCGCTGTTTAAGCATGTATATCAGGTATTCAATCAAAGAAGTACCTATCAGTAAACTACTCAATTTTGTTATTTTTATAGGACAATGAGGATTCCTAAGAACATCATAAATAGTTTCTGATATTTTACTGTACGATAGGTAATAAATAATAGATAATAAACCTAGCACGAGTAATACATTTACAATAATACATTACCGTGGCATTCACCATCATTTTGGTTTCCTTGAAGAACTTTTAGCAATAAGGCCGCCAATTCCATTGCTTATCTCTTTTATTATGTTAAATAGAGTATTAAGTACTTCTTGCTTTTAAGCGATGCAATAATAGTAATAGTAATAGTAGTAGTAGTCTATCTATTTATCAGCGTGATGCCCAGCTCGGAAAAAAATATATTTAATCGATCGAAATATAATCATCTAGCCCTTACCAAAACAAACTAGATCAAGTAGGTACCTAACAATTTATGATCGCTTATTCCCAGTAGCTTAGTACAGAACTACGAGGCGCCAAGTTTTGTCCTCAGGGCATCTGAGTTGTTACGAAGTAAAATAAATAGGTTATCACATCAGATGACCGAAACAAGACTATAATTTTACTGCTTTCTATACTGAATGTCCTCACTTTTCGCGGAAATAGATTAGCACAGCTGATAAAATGGTATTTCCCCTAAATCCTAAAGATATCGGTGTTGTATTTTACAATCATTTCGAGGCTCTTGAAAGCAATTAACAGTAATGCGCTCACATACTAGATTAATATCTGCCAACGGCTTCGCACGCGTTTATCTTCAGGACATTGTATAAAACAAAGTCGCTTTTTCTGTCCCTATTTCCCTATATCCCTTTGACTGCTTCAATCTTTAAAACTACGCAACGGATTTTAATGCGGTTTTTTTAATAGATAGAGTGATTCAAGAGGAAGATTTATACGTATAATAAAACCGTGCGAAGCCGGGCGGGTGGTTATTTGATTATTTGAATAAAAACGGTTCGAGGCTATTTCTATCTCATGGAAACTATTTATTCCAGGGCTAGAACATCATCAATTCAAAATGTACGGAAAATCCATTCAGTAGTTGAAAGAGTAACAAACATCCATACATAAATACAAACTTTCGCATTTATAATAGTACTAGCAGCGCCCCGCGATTTCACCCGCGGTAATTCCCGTTCCCGTGGGAATTCCGGGATAAAATATAGCCTATGTGTTATTCCAGACTATAATCTATCTCTGTGCCAAATTAAATCCATATCCGTTCAATAGTTTTTGCGTGAAAGAGTAACAAACAACCATACTTACAATCTTTAGAGTGTATACTATTATTAGGATTCGTAAGGATTCTCACAGTCTCATCTCAATCTACCCAAGCAAAAAAACTACGAGAACCTTGTGAAATGACCATCAAATTCCTACTAGCAAAGATGTTTTCTTACAAACGAGAACAAATAGAAGGCGGTAGCATTGTCTGGATGATATCCGCCGTGGACAGTACACAAAACGCCTATTCACCTGCCGGCTACCTGCTTTGAGGAATCGAGACCAGTTATAAATGAGGCAGGTGTTTTTGTGTTATTGGTTAGCAGGTGAAAAGGATTAGATGACCTTGTGTTTTTGTTGGATTCCGTCCATCCGAAACTATTTTTGCTCACTTATTATAATCATCACTACATAGTATAAAACAAAGTCGCTTTTTCTGTCTCCATGTCCCTATGTATGCTTAAATCTTTAAAACTATGCAACGGATTTTATTTTGTTTGATTTGCGTTTTTTTTAATAGATAGAGTGACACAAGAGAAAGGTTTATACGTATAATAAAACCGTGCAAAGCCGGGGCGGGTCGCTTGTTATAATATAATATAAACACTACCATCGGTCCACTTCACAACGTGGTACGACGTTTCTGGGCTTTTTATAAGTATCAGGACAGATCTAAACCTAGTTCCAATTAAACCAGCTTAAACATAAAGCCCAGAAATAATACAGACTAAGTTTAGTACTGTCCATGAGAGAAAGTTAAACAATCTTGTTACAGCCAATAAAAATAATGCTGGTAACCCTGAAGAGCAACGAGGATCTTCTCTCGGACGAGTTGTCCACTTCACTTTTGGTTTGGGGTACAACTGGTCCGAATCTAAAATCAGCAGTTTTAGGACTCGGACGAGTTGCACCCCAATCTAAAACTGAAGAGGACATCTCGTCCTCGGACAAGTTTTAATTCGGACGAGATGTACCCTAACCCATTTCCACACAGTTTTCAAGGCTATTTTTATTCCATGGTAACTGATTTATGTGATGAAAAGTAGCCTAAATAACAATCTAGGGCTAGAACTACGTCTATTCAATTTCAGCCTGATCCATTCAGTACTTTTTGCGAGTAACAAACATCCATACATCCAACTTCCGTGTTTGTAATTATTTAGTTTTAGTAAGGAAAAGTAGGTATTGTGGTATAAAGTCAAGTAAATGTATACTAGCCAGGTAGAAGGTAGGTATTTCAAAAGTCAATTATATGTTTACCAGCCATAGGGCACGTTTACTTGACATTGACTTTTACTTTTAACAATTTCAACAGGATGATTCTGAAGCAAATTAACTACAACGGTATTAAAGAGGCGTATTCTAAAAAAACCCTATTTACCTCAGAAATCAAAAGATAGTGCTTCTTCCATCATTAAATTTAACCTAGTTCTAAAGATTTCATAACTCTACCTACTATTATATAAATACGAATGTTTGTATGGATGTATATGGATGGATGGATGATTGTTCCACTTTCACGTAAAATTAATGAAATTTAAGCTCGATTATTTTGAATAATATACGTAATTTTTGCCTTGAAATAACATATTATACGCTACTTTTCATTGTTTAAATCAGTTCCCATGGGATACAAATAGCCTTAATACGATTCCATAGAAACAAAGTCACTAGTAAATAATATAAAAATATATAACACCATTAAATTACCTAGTAAATATAGTTTAAAAGCTTATTTTTTTTGTTTTGGCTTAAAAAACGTTGCAGACGTTAAAATTTTACAATTGGAAATTTAGTGTAGGCACTTTTTACTAAAAAGAACTTTAAAATTTAATAACAACGAAAATTACAAGCAAAAGAATAGAAAAATTACAACTAGTATTTACAATTGAAACCATTGAACTAACTGCAGACGGTTGCAAACAGTATTAACAAATTTAATTGAAATATATAGCTGGATCTTTCGCGGTTGAATGAATTATAGTAGTTTGTCATATTAATCTGTGCAGGGTCATAAATTTTTATGTTGAGTTATTATTAGCTCTATGATCTATACAGTATGATCGAACTAGTTAATTATTCGAACTATTGAATTTCAAATAGTTCAAAAAACTGTGTACATTTTTTCGCCAAGAAATGAGATTTCATCATCATCAACTTAAATTAGTCCACATCTGGACATAGACCTCATAGCGCCATGTCTAATGTCAGTTTGCCGCAACCAACATTTGCCTGCGAGGTTTATTGAACTACTGAGCCTAAATCATTGTATGTTTTCAGGTTAATTATTTCAGTGAAATAAAGGCACCAAAATCAATAAGAAGATTTATACCAACAAATTGTAGTGTTTGCGACTAACAGAAAATACTACTCACTAATAGTATTTTATCACATTCTCCGAAATAAGACAATTAGTGTAAAAATGTTAGAGCTCATTATGAGATTAGTTTTAAACCTCAAGATTATATATTCTAATAGACAAGAAACCGAACATTACCTTTAGAGTTACCCTGGCTTGGAAGCTATCTAAAAAATCTTGTCTTGACTCTTAGCATCAATAAATGATATTGTATTTTTAATAAGTGAATCTATCGACATCTTGAGATCTGTTTTTTTTCCTGTTTTTAAAAATACTGTGAATTCAAAGAATGTGGAAACTTGTTCTCCACAATCTAGGATAGTAGAACTTGCGCAAGATGTCTGTAAAAGCCTTTGTTTATCACTCTTCTTTTCCAGTGTCTATAAACCTTTTTAGGTTTTAGGTAGTAAATAAATAAATAGTTTGTATGTAGATGTTGTAAATAAATTTTAGCATGAATGTGAAAAAATATTTTTTCTTAATAAATATGATCACACTGTGTGGGTCGGGTCGGAAGTTGTAAAAACCCTCTCCAAACTTGTTTGTAGTGTGAAGGTCTGACAGAAGCAAACGAATATATTGTTCTCGTTTTCCGTAATGTTTGCGCCAATAAATCAGTGTAGTTTTAATTTTTGAAAGATTTTTCGTGCACGTTAGTTTTTGTCTATTTTCAACATGTATTTTAATGTTTTCATCCTTTTTAATAATTTAGAACTTTGCTTGTGTAATGTGGGATCGGAATTTTATTCTCATTGTCTGTAATTTATCACTGATTTGTTACATACATTATTAACATGATAGTAGTATCTAAATCATAATCTGTTTAATATCTATGTTCGAAGTGGCGCTTATCAATTAATTATCAATACATTTTATGACTTCTTTCAGTATTGTGAAGACGTTGTTTTGAAACAGTTGGAAGTTTTTGTTTGTTTTTATTTTTTGTGAGTTTGGGATGTTATGCGAAGGAAATAGATGATAAAAATGGTAAGTGATTGCAAAAACATATGTTTCAAGCATTAGGTATAACTTTATGTCTAGAAATGAAACTATTAGATTGCGTTTATGGTCGAAATCAACTTCAATAAGTACTATCGTTGGCATTAACCTTCTAATCATTTTGTTAATCGCATCAACCATGTTATTTTTATTTGTTATTATGCGTTCATAATTATTTGTCACTTTCACGACTATATTGTGCTGTTTTTTTATTTTGAAGCTTCGATATTTTCTCAACACCTTGATGATGTCATTATTATTTATAATAAGGTATCGTCGGCGCTAAGTTCTTGATTAGTGAATTCATAATTGCTTGCAATGGGGAATCAAATCTTATCAGACAAAATTAGCAATGTTAGAATGTTAATTTATCGGTGATAGTCCTACTTTAATCATGATAACTACTGGATTCCACATTCAACCTTCTCAAGTTCAAGATTATAAATACCACGTATTTTGAACAATAGTGAAGCTAAATCATCAGGATGTTATTTCGCGTACATGGTATACAACTTTTCTAGACATGAACCAGACAAGCGCTAGATTTAGGCGAATGCAAAAATAGACAGACAAGCTGAATTCAAAAAATACGAAAGACAAGGTAGTATGGCTTTATGGCTTTCGCCTGTCCTAGATGGACTAAAAGGGGTATTACACTACACGGTATTCGGGGACCCTAACCCTAACTAAGAGTGGTGTAATAAGATTTAGGGTCCCTAAGGGACGGACCCAGATCTGGACGATATTCGGCGGGTGGCGGGTTAGGGCCCGGTAGTCAGGGTCCCTGAATAAGTGTAGTGTAATACCCCTTTAATGTATAAAAAAAATTTGCGGCAATTTGATTAATTTGTTTTCTCGCGTTTTTATTTATATATTCTTGTATTCGTTATGAAAAGTACAGTGTTTACCTCGGGTGAAAGTAACTTATGTATTCCCTCGAACTAACCCCGTCTCGGGACTAAATAAGTTACTTTCAACCCTTGGGTAACAATGTACTATTACATACTATTTATTAGGTAAAGTCTAGATATCCTTCCACGTGCTAGAGTTTAGAGCTATAATTTGAATATTGTTGTTGTATGTGTTTAAAGTTTTGTATAAAAACAAAATAATAATTTAATTTTTATTCGAATCCTTAGCGACTGCGGGTTTCCTTGTCAATTATTATGGAGATAAACCAGGACAAAAGTAGACTATGTTACTATATATTATTTTAACTACTTATCTCTTTGCCTAATTGAAGTCGATTGTATGCTTAGTTAGGGTGTGAAGGAAGGACAAGCAAATACCCACACATTTATACTAGTAGTGAGGATAACCCTCCATGTGCAATCGGGTAAAAACAAATCATCATTAACATATTATAAGTCCACTGCTGGACAAAGGCCTCCCCTAATGAGCGCCATAACGCCCGCCCTGTCTTCAGTAAAAAAAAACCTTTATTCCACATGATCCCCTTACAGGACAGCGGCAACCGCGCCTATGGTTCGGTAGTCATCCAGGTGGGGGCTCTGGAACTCCTGGCGAGGTACTCCATGAACTCCGGGAGGGCTACGAGCGTCCTCTCATCCATCCATGAGTTTAGGATGAAGGAGGTCGAGTCTTCTGGCGGGAAGCAGTGGAATTGGAAGTATTTGAGAGTAAGTATTTCATCGTGGAATGTAAATCCCTTGTAAAATATCTAACAATTGATAAACATGAGGCCATCCTTTAAAGGTATCCTCTCTGCAGTATAACCCGTGTTCACATATTTAATCACTTCATTTCCAGTTTCCCTAGCACTGGGAATAATTCTAAGACTATCTTCCTCACTAAAAAACCAGACTTCTGTTTTGAAGTTTGGCCTATATTATTTCTTTCTTTTCGCTCTAAAGTGCTAGAACGTCTGATGCGCAACAACTCGGCCAATTTCTCTGTAGAAATTAATTCCTTTTGATTATCTATAATCTGGTTTCCAAATTTTTCGTTTTTCCAAATATATTACAAAAAACTGCAATAATCAGGTCGTTACAAGCAATCCACCGCTAATGAAAAGTGAAAACCTAAAATAACTTATTTTTGATATATTATTAATTAAAACTTGCGTGTATGGTTTGGCAAGTATTTACTTTGGCACTAATTAATGTTTTGAGAGAGACGAGCCAAGTAATTTCCCCTGAGATAAAAATAACTTTCAATGTTCATAAAGTCATGCCATTTTGCCCCCACAAATCGATAGTTATTAAGTTGGTTACCGGCCTCAAAGTTATGATTATGAAGTTAAATATGTGAAAATAATAATTATGGCAGATGATTGCATTTACAAACTTATTTAAGTCCATTGCAATGACAGAGAAGCGATTGGGAATTCAATAATTTTGTTTAAGATATCATATTAAAATGTTTTAAATAATTGGACAATCCCATATCATTATATTTAGCCTCAGACTAAGCAGAGTCGTATATAGTTTCCTACTTAGAATAATTACGCTTAGAACCGCAGTAGGGTCACGCGAAGCGTGGACATTTAAAGGTAGCCTGTAAAGGCTACGTACATCTCTCGACTCAGTACATTATGTCAAGTCCTACGGGGAAGAGCTCCCTGAATTTCTAATAAAAATTACCTATTGTGCAGTGAAAGGGTGTCACAACTCATCACATAATCACCAAAAACAGTCGAAGATTCTATTTCACGGGTAAATACAACCTGGAAACTTATATTCTTGAGTAAAACATTAGTTTTGTCTCAAAAATAAAATGTAAACAAAACAGACGTCAATACAATGAAATGTTGCAAGCTATTGAAAAAATATTTTACCCCATACGTATTTTTTCGTTTTTAGATTTCCTTCTGATCAGGTTGTTGCTTCTCTATGGATTGAAAATTCAGACTGAATCGTAAAGAATGTATACAGGGTGTAACAAAATAAAGGACCAAAGTTTAAACTGGTCTAAAGATAGCTCAAATGATCCATGTCAATACATGGATCATTTGAGCTATCTTTAGACTGTTTGCAACCGTGTGCAGTTAGCTCAATGGTTTCAATTGTAAATACTAGTTAAATTTTAATTATATTGTTTTTTATTATTTTGGCTCCATATTAGCACGCCGCGCAGCTTACCCGCTTCCACTGCATTCGATGATGACTGATGGTCGATGACCGCGGCGGCCGCTCGTTAGGGCACCGTTGACGTGTTTAGGCTTATAAAAGAGATGTATACAGGTACGCAAGTAATTGTTTTTAAATTCCAAAAACACAATTGCGTGCATAAGAGTTTATTGCCTAATGTAATGAAAATTCATTATTTATTTAATTTTCGGAAATTAAAGGGCGGGATTGTTTTAAAATATTTTTCCTGAATCCAGTGTTCGGATCTACACCCCGCCTGAAAGTTTGGTCCTTTATTTTTGTTACACCCTGTAAATTTCTGAAATTTGGCAAATAAATTTCCATGCGGGCGAAGCCGCGGCGCGCAACTAGTTGGTAATATGTAAGGGGTATGTTATAACGGGACTAACGGGACGTTTTCTGAACGTTGAATGCTCCATTGACGAATGAATCAATGCATTTATGAAAAATCATCTAACAGAAAAATGATTAGCTATCATTGTACAAAATGTTAAAACTTCCCTACTTTATGGGGAAAAGGTTATGATTGCAACATTATTCGTGCGTTTGTGTGCGTGTCGGCTGATGTAATCACGTGCATCTTACCCACACATTGGTTGTTTTTTGACTTCTAGATAAAGCGGAATTTTTTGTGACATTATCTCTCTATGCCTTATTCCTCTAAGGTTTCCTAGATAATCGATATAATAATACAATAAATAACATAAACACTTATTATTTACTATACAACGCAAACACCCAGAAAACCCAAACAAATTTCTTCAGATCGTAAAAATATAATATGTACCTATCGACCCGCTATCTAATATTATCGAAAATATCAATTTGGTTTTGAAAACTTTCCCACGGCAAGAACCGAAGCTGAATATTCGTTCGTATAAGTTCATCAAATTACGGTAAAGTTCATCAAACCAACGTTACCTACGTAGGTTTGACATGTACGTGATACCTCTAGACTGTTTCCAACCGTCCGCGTTTTTCTACATAAACTTCAACGCACGGTCAACAACGGCTGCAAACTAGCCTTCTTGTCTTCTAAAAATCTGGTCTTCTCTTTTCATCCAAACAGTCTAAAAGTAGCTCAACTAATCCATATAGATTCGTTTACAATACTTTTAAATTTACACTTCTAACCTTAATGATTTTCACTTCAATTATCAAATAATTGAGGCCGTAAAATATTAAAGGTGTGATTTCTGTATCAAAAAGGTTTCAAAACACTCTGTTTAGTTAAGTAAATACTGCCAATTTCTTTTTCAGGATCAATTCGACCAGAAAGATCTAGAAGGCCTGTACCGAAAGTACGACGACAAACTCAAAGAAACGCTTATCCATATATTTTTGACTCTACTGGTCGTCTTCTCTACCATCCATATTATAATAGTTACAGTTGCCACATATTTGGAGGTAAATTGTATGCTAGCTAAACATGTATAAGTTTTTTAAACTTACGCGATCAGAACACATTATTATAAATATTTATGTACGGGTATTTATCGCGTTTATTTACCTATTTTTCCCCTATTTTTCCCCTTTTGGAAAAATAGGTAAATAAACGCGATAAATACCCGTACATAAATATTTATAATAAACATGTATAGTTATTGTACTCACCGTTTTCAGGTGAAGTCACACTATTTTGATATGATGTATTGTAGAACGTCAGAAGTTTGGTCCCATAACCTTAATATACATAGTTGCTGTATTGTGTTTATGTGAAATTGTTATGTCTCTGAATCCCTTTTGACACGTTACAAAATAGTGTGGGTCTAGCTTTGGAACTCGACATATTATTATTTTTTTCTTCTGCCGCGCTGGTGCTTCGAAGCTTAATTAAAAATCTTCTTTATGTTTCAGGAGATTCAGTCGAAATCTACGTACTTGACTTTTGTGATGTACATTTTGAGAATCGGTATCCCAATAGTATCGCTTTGGAGACGGCTTTACTATCCTCTGACGAAAAAGTGGTTTTGGATGCCAATTTTGATCACCATTATTATAACGATTGATATAGTTTTTACGGGTAAGTACCTATGTATTAGGTATGAGCCACACAGTAGAAAATTAATTAAATCATATAGGAACCTGACAAAAATAAATAACATCTATCATTCTGCGTTCAAAGGCCTAAAATTAGTTGTTTCTGAAAACGAAAATAAACATCGCTACTTATTCATAATTTAAAAGTAATCTAAACCCAAATTAGATCTTCTTATTCAATTTTTCCTAAACGAAAGCAATTTTGATTTTATGCACACCTAAATGTGATAATGTATTTTGCTGAAATAAAGGCTATCCACTTTATTCGACGTTGGACCTGGATATAATCCTCGACCAAAACTAGACTTGTGTCATCACCAAGCTGGACAATTTGTTTGATTCTACCTTTTTATAATTTCAGATGTTGCCATTAGTATATTCAGCTTTTGGGAGGGCTTTTCACTCCGGCCAGCCTATGCCACGCTCTCCCTACTTGCCATCTTCATTTTTCTACCAATGCGCAACAACTTTTTAGCCATCGTGATTGGTTTCATCGTCAGTGTCCTCTACGTTTTGATCTTGGCTTTCTACACGTACGATAACAACGCCCATCTCGGTATTGTGGTAAGAGTATGTACAGTTTGTGTTACTAATATTTGTGATATCATTTAAAGCATCCATTATCATATTAACCCGGGCCTTGGTTGCGGTATCTTTATTCATGATCATGATTAAGCATTTTATGATTCATCAATAAATAAGCTAGAGACATAAACAATCACCCATACTTAGACATTGCTCAACGCAATAGCTATCCATACAGTGTTTTTCAATGACGATGAAAATAATTATCGTTATATTTGAATCTTTGCTACTTTACCCTACGTACGTCTGAAACAAATGTATTGTTTTGTTATTATGTATCAACAGAAGTACATGAAATCGCTTTTAAAATTGCTCAACAAACATGTTATTGTTTCAAAGGTTGTTGTTACCTTTTGTTAAATTTATCTTTATCATTAACTTCATTTAACATGATCCCCTGTTTTAAAGTTTATCATTACCATTGATTGATTTTATAATCAGCTATGCTACGCAAAAACCACCCATCTTTACCTATATCAATAGTATCTATCAATAATATCTATAATATCTATCAATAATAGGTTTAGTGAGACATTTGGAAGTCATTTCATAGCCTTCGTGTTCCATTCATCCAATTGCAAATTACAAAGGCTAAGTAATGGCTTTCAAATGTCAATTATAGACAAGGTGCGAAGTGCAATATTGCACAGATTCAGCCTTCATTCACCCTTACACGCACTCTGACTTCAATAACTTCAACTCCGTTTTTTTTCTTCGGCATTTTTTATTTGTTATCACCTATTATATTTTTTTAGATAGCCTCTGATATCATTTACTTGATCGGTGTCAACTTGATGGGTGTTTATTTTCGACTGATGAACGAAATTGTAACGCGAAGATCATTTCTAGACCGCAGGGCTTGCGTTGAGAGCACTCTTCGATTGAAGTTTGTAAAGGATCAAGAAGTAAGTTTTTTTAAAATAGGAACTTTGTAGAATGTATGTAGTATCTTCTATAAAGTTATTGTAGTATGTGGTCTATTTTAGGAAGAGATATGAAAACAAAGTTTGGTGGCAATTTTTTATCTCTTCCTGAACTAGACAAAATAAAACTACTACAGATGCATTAGAAAAAAGCTTACAATAGGTTTAACAAACTGTATGTGTGAATTTTGGAAATTCCTTTATTAAACGGAATTATATGATAAAATAAGTGGGGGCGTCACTTTAGACGCTGTTTGCACCTTAACAGACCGTATGTTATAAACCGACGCGTGAACCGAGAGCTGGTGAGTATCTGGCGCAGTGCATCAGCATTGTCATGACATACACCGGGAATTACAGCCAGCGTCACTTGGGGATACTTCCTATTAGTGTATTGATATTGATCAGTAAAGTTACCTCTAGCTTGTTTGTATGAGTCTGCAGTGAAATCAATTGGTTCGATTGTAAATAAGTAGGTATACAATAAAACTAAGTACTAATGGGTTTGTAAACTTCAATAGTAATTTTTAAACAAAGTTAATAAATACACAGATATTTAAAAATTACTGTGAAATTTTGACAAGTTGAGGTGATAAAAAATTAAAGTGAAGAGAAAATCAATGAACACTTTTCTTATTTAATAAAAAAAAGTTAATGAAATTGGATTTATGTCGGCTACTTACAATATTGACACAGAGAAATGTCAGACCAGCCTACCTGTGTTTTTGATGCGTTGACTTCATTTCATATAACTACAAGTATTAATTTGTTTGTTTGTAGGAACGTCTTATGATAAGTATTCTTCCTGAACACATTGTGTCGAAAGTTCGCCAGGATATTAGAACTATGTTCTTGGGTCTTCAGACGCATACGATGAGTCATACTATGAGGCATTTCAAGTGAGTCACATTGTTTTACTAATCAAAAGACTTATTATGTTTTTTTTTTAAATTTATTTTTTAAACGGGACTTTGTCGCTCAGCGACCACATCGCTTATAAAGTTAACTCAAGGAGTTTTTGAGATTGTTAAGTTGCCACGTACTCCTAGTTTCATTTTATAACTAGAACCATAAAGATATATATAAAGCCCTAACAAGATGGACGTGATGGACACGATGTTGTCCAACGTATTTATTTTATTTATTTATTTAATGTACAATTTGATTATTTCAGTCAGCTTTACGTCGAAGAACACGAAAACGTGAGCATTCTATATGCTGATGTAGTGAACTATACCATGATATCAACGACACTCTCCCCTTTGCGGATGGTAGAGCTTCTAAACGAGCTCTTTGGACGATTCGACGAAGCATCTGAGGTACTTTTCAAGACTTCATTATTTTTACGGCTTAGGAACAGAATCGAACAGCCTTACCACAAAAAACAAAATCACGTGTTTAACAGTTGTTTAGCAAAAGTCATCTTACAAAACTGTTAAACACGTGTCTGTCACTTTTTTTTGTGGTAAGGCCGTAAAAGTTTAATTTATCTGAAATTATAGACTGTAATAACCTGCTGTATTTTAGTTATTATGTGCCTCTTCCAACAAGAAACCTCATGAACTTGTAATTTGAACCAGCAACAAATACTAAAGGTTAACTTTGAAATACTATAACCCTTGAAATTGAAAACATTAATCACATTGAGGTTCGAGAACCCCGCTAACCCTACGCACTAAGAAAACCTTATAAATTCGAGAATACAAATTCTAGGTACCAAGCTTTTCATACCCGTCTGGAAAAAACACAACCTTGGCACGAAGAGAAAACGTCCCAAAGAAACTCTGCGAAGTAAATTAGTTCAACAAACCTAACCAAATAAACTTATTTTCGCAGGAGTATGACGTGCTAAGGATAAAATTTCTGGGAGACTGTTATTACTGCGTCAGTGGAATACCAAAACCATCCGAGCAACACGCTAAAAACTGTGTCGACTTGGGACTCGAAATGATCAGTATTATAAAGGACGTAAGGTAGGATTTTATTTACCGGAAAACAACAATACAAATAGTTTAAAGCTTTTAAGTTGATCTAATACTGGTTTTAAAATACAACTGGTAATCGAACTGTATTTTGTTCTAGAGAAAAGCGGTCTCTGGACATTGATATGAGAATCGGAGTTCATTCTGGAAAAATTCTGAGTGGACTTATCGGAATCAGAAAATGGCAATTTGATGTCTGGTCAAAAGATGTCACAATAGCCAATAAAATGGAATCTACAGGAAAAGCAGGGTAAATACTAAACATTTTATTGTATTTTTTATTGTTTGTACTTCTTGAAAAATCTTTTATTGTATTTTGTAGTAGAGTATATTTATTGGTTCATAAATCTACTTTAAACTTGGCATTAAATTTTAAAAATGTATTTTTATTATCGTTTCAGAAAAGTCCACGTCACGAAGCAGACTCTAGAATTATTACTGAACCACGCAAGGGAATACATAATTGAACCAAATTTTGAATCTCAAAACGATCCGTTTATAATGAAAAATAAACTGGAAACCTACCTGCTCTCTAGGCCGCTACGAGTATGTAGAATAACACTTTTAACAACATCTAATATAACACATATAAACGCTAAGTACGTATGGATCCATCCAAGCCTTGGCGTATGTTTGTTACTTTTTCACGCCAAAACTATTGAACGGATCGGATCGATATTCTGAATTCAAAGTTTGAAGTGCTTTATTTCCTTTAGACTTCATAGGACGCTTGGGCACGTCAGAAAAATCAAATAACATCAGTAAAAAAATATGTCTACTGAAATGTAAATGTAATAGTTATTTAGTAGTTGACCCATAGCAAGATTATCCAGCAGTACGCGTTTTTTTATTTAAAACAACTGTTATCAACTCTGGTTAATGCTACACGTTTTTGTACTGCTCACATTGTTTAAGGAAGCAACGTGCCCCTTGTAAACATAATAAATTTAAAAGCTTACCTATATGCAAGGATTTAAATTAATCGAGTACCTAAACATAGGTATTAAAATATGTGTTTAATCTCAATCTCAAATTTTATTAATCTATAAATTTTACAGACACAAGACTTCAGCTACAAACCCTTCAGGCGTGCCTCCGTCGGAATTAGCAAGATAATCGTAAAAAACACCAGCGTCAGAGTAAGTCCTTTTGAGCAATCTCCACAAACAATATAACCAACCACGCAATAATCTATAAATATCCGATTTTCAGTAGCGATCGGAAACTAGAAGCTCTAATGCAAGAAGGACCACCACTTGGATGGATGAAAACCTAGTAGAGTATCAACAGATGTTGAAGGCTGCTGACGCACAGATGACCAAGGAAATTGAGGATATGACTAACGGGAAGTGAGTATTAAAGAATTTTTAATAGAATAGACGAAATGATTGCTTAAATATAGATAAAGTTTCAACTGCTTTAAGATGAATTACTGGAATACATATATTTTCAATAAATTATGTAGTTATAAACATTAGATTAACATTATATAAATTTGATTTCATTTTATGTCGATATATGTGGCGAGTAAATTTTAGTTTGGAAAAATAAAATTAGCACCTATTTCCAGGGAACATTTCCGAAAAGATTCAGAACTGAACCCGTTCACACTGATGTTCAAAAACTTTGAACTTGAGAAGACGTTCCTGCTATTACCAGATCCGCTTTTCAAGTACTACACAACATGCTGCCTGATCATATTTTTTTTGATATTGATGATCAATGGATTGACTACAAACTGGTAAGACATGCTAAGTAATTAATCCAGTAGTTTCCAGTTCTGAAATCTCTTTAAAGGGATTTTGGGATGTATTTTTTGAATCATTTCTGTTTCAGGCTTGAAGGTTTCAAGTGGTACACATGGATTATATTCGGTGGTCTTCTGTTCGCGCTGTTGATCTTACAGCCAATTATATGGTTCCAATTCCTTTGGACGAAATACAAAGGTTTTGAAGAGCCCCGAAACAAAAAGCTGAGAAAGATATACGATATATCGGCGAGGATTATAAAGTCGGCAATGATCAGAACTGCACTTTACGTGATGATAAGTGTAGGGTTGGCGGCTACTTCAGTTGTAAATGTAATAGGGATAGAAGAAGTGGAAATATCGGCTGGCGTAACTGTTCTTTCAAATTGTATTTCATCTTGGGTAGGCAACAATAACATTAGATTACATATTCCATAAACATTTTCCTTTGATTGTAAACTACACATATTATTTTCTATTTCAGCATATAACCCAATGCTGGGGCCTCGCTTTGCTACTAAACTTTCTCTTCAGTAGAGTGTTCTTTATCTTCAAATGGATCGTCGCCGCTGGAATGACTTGTTTCTACCTCTGGATAGTTTGGGAGATCAAAACGTCCCTTTTTGTTGATGATACTACATGGAATATTGGACTGGACCCAAGAATTTCTCACACTCTTTCTGTAATCTTTGTAACTGTTACATTGTACTGGATTGATAGAACTACTGAGTACAGGAATCGATTGGATCACCTCTGGCAATTGCAACTGAGTGAGGAGCAACAAGAAGCGGAAACGATGTTGAAAGTCAATAACATGTTGCTGGAAAATATTTTACCTGCTCACGTTGGTAAGACTTTCTCTAAAACAACTTATAAATATCACCAACTGTCCCATAAACTTTTGTGCTGCTGCTACTCATATAGGGGCTCCCATACAACAAACATGCTTTTATTACCATTTTTATAGGTATGTAACCGACCCACTAGGTCGGTTTTTTAAGCACGGCCAGAGAGTGGAATGAGCTTCCTGCGTTTGTTTTCCAGCCAGAATACGATCTCGTAGTTTTTAAATCAAGAGTGAATAATTTCCTTTTGAGAAAGCGTGCTCCATCTTAGGCCACATCTTCACTTACGTGAGATAGCCAAACCCTCGACCATTTTCAATCTAATAAAAAAAAGGAAATTTTCGTGCGCGAGTCCGACTCGCACTTGCCCGCCCGTTTTTACTTTTCTCACAAAAATTGAGGACTGGTGTTTCTTTATTGTTTCAGTGCAAGTCTACCTGAATTTGAACAGGTCTATAGATGAACTTTACTATGAGAAGTACGATAACGTTGCTGTGATGTTCGCATCATTGACTGACTACAAGCTTGGGGTTGAGTCTGACGCTGATCTCGACGACAAATTCATGCTGAGCATTCTGGATGAAGTCATTTCTGATTTTGATCGGGTAAAAAGCTTTTCAAAAGCAATTTTAATCCTATAAACGGGTAGAATAAATAAGATTTAATCATCATGTTTGTCAGGCAGAAGTTACTCTCAGCGAGAAGCCTTCTGTATTATGATATTTTTTTTATTTGGATAAGAGATTTTTATTTTATGTTTTTATTGTTCACTACATTTCACTATTTTCACAATTCATTTAAATACCTACCTAAAATATGAACCCCATTCCTTTTACGACAGTATCTGCAGTTATTTGGACAGAAAATCTGCAAGAACTTTGGCATTGTGGACATTGTACTTACCTACCAGGATTTTATTTTATTTTTTTACTCTTTTTTTATATATTTTATAAGGCACAATTTGTACAAATGTACCTACTTCTTATGTAGGTAGCTTTTTGTTAAAAATAAAAAACTATGAACTATGACTGCGTCGCGTAACAAGTATACCAAAATTCACGCACGCTACTACGCAGTGCGCAGAGTTTTGTCTCGGACATTTTTATGTCTATTTGTGAATCTATAGGAGTGTGTGAACTCGATGACTTTAATAGAAATTGTTAAAAGAATTTTATAACGCACAACTAAAAATCGAAGTAAAAGAAGTGTTCTCTAATAAAAATATTTTTCACAGTTGCTGCTATCGGGAACATCGCTCTACAGGGTAGAAAAAATCAAAATGGCGGGATGGACCTACATGGCAGCTTGCGGACTAGACCCAAGCCGGAGAGACTCGTACGGTTCCTCATCGTGCACTTCCAACCGTCGTCGGCAGAACAGCCCTTACACCCGAGCGGTTACGGTCACCATGGTAGAGTTCGCCGCGGCAATGATGATGCAGCTACAGAATTTCAATCGAGGATCCTTTCAAAGTTTTGAGGGACTTAATTTACGAGTCGGTGAGAGTCTTTCTTAAGTTAGATCAGACCATACACGAAGGGCACCTAAGATCAGCAGAACCTAGAATACTGTAATGCCACACACCAGGTTATTTACCCGTATGTATTTTATTTTTATCTAAATTTTGTATAATGATAGTAACGACTGATGTAGCGAGGAGGGCCAATGTCCGCCTGCGACGCAGGAGGTTGCGGGTTCGATATACGACGACATCAAATCAGGTTGTTTGGCAAAAATCGCTCTTGTGCTATAGAACTGCCAATTGAAAATTAAATTATATTTTTTTTTCTTTGACTATAAATCTTTAAATTACAATTAAGGAATAGATTGATCATTATAATTTTTTTTGTAATTGTTTCTTAGTTTTAAGCGTGCCATAATAATGTATTGTCTATCTATTTATAGCCATTGTTCTATTTCCAGGTGTTTCTCACGGAGAAGTAGCGGCAGGAGTTGTAGGCTCGCTGAAACCACTGTACGACATTTGGGGTCACGCCGTCAACATGGCTTCAAGGATGGACTCTACTGGAGATGCGGGAAAGATACAAGTAAGTCTTAGTCTCAGTTTAAAGAAAACGTGTACATGTTAAAACTATTTTTTTCTAAAAATATTATTGTTTCTATCATTATCATCAACCTATATTGGACATAGGCCTCCCCATAGCGCGAAATCGCTAAAGAGCACCATAGAGCCCTGTCTTCAGCTTGTTGTTTCTATGGAAAAGTGTAAAGTTTATTCCTTTCCTATGGGATGATAAGCCTACCTATGTATGTGTTATTCCAGGGCTGGAACTACGCCTATGCAATTTCAGCCCGTTGCGTTCAGTTGTTTTTGCGTGAAAAAGGATCAAACCTCCACACAACACGCTTTCTCTTTTATAATATTAGTAAAAAAAGGATAGAACTAACCTTCATTTGGTTGACCTAGTAATGATTCAGACTTGAATATGTTCTTCCCTTTCCCAAACTTGTAAATTTTTATCTGTTCTCAACAATAGATGTTTATTGTGTGTTTTTTGATGATGTATTGTTGTCAAGAATTATTTATTTATATATTGTACTTTATCACTAAATAGGCGCTCTATTATTCAGGTCACAGAGAACACAGCAATAATACTGGACGAATGCGACATCCTCACAACCTACCGTGGCGAAACATTCGTCAAAGGCGCCGGCTACATCAAAACCTACTTCGTACCCCTCGACGAGAATTTCAACCTTATCAAAAAGCACCAAAGCATGGATTACTACAGAGTCCAAGACAGAGCTCGGTACTTTCAAGTGAAAAATACCCTATTTAACGATTTCAATGATACTGACTCTCGAGACTCGCAATTTTCTTTTGATGTTCGGAGTTTGTCCGAAGACAGTGACACCGGAAGTTACACGAAGAGAGTGACGGAACAGCGTGATGATATTAGTGCTGACAGTGTGTCATCAGAAAGTGTAAGAGATACTCGGTTTTAAAACTAAGAAGTGTAGTAAATTATGGTGATATTAGTGTGAATGTGTGTGTGAGAACAATTAGTGTAGTGTTAATTTTAATTGTGTCTATTAGGCATGTTGTTAGTTTTAACTTCTTTTAAGTATAATTACAACGTAAGTTTATAAGTAAGAATTGAGATTTTATTTCTAAACACTAACTAAGAAGTTTATGCATTTAAAGGTTATTTTTTATTAGACTACTAGCAGCGCCTCGCGGTTTCACCTGCATAATTCCCGTGCCTGTGGGAATTCCGAGATAAAATATATAGCCTATGTGTTATTCTAGGCTACAATCTATCTCTGTGGGAAATTTGGTCCATATCCATTCAGTAGTTTTTGCGTGAAAGAGTAACAAAGATCCATCCATCTATACTTACAAACGTATTTATACATTAGGTTTTAAAGTAATTGAGGATTCATAAGACCAAAATATTATTACTTACACAGTAAGCATAGTTGAATTCTTGTTTTATTCTTTCAATGATATAAAATAAACAAAGGAATAAACGATGAACTATTTATTAACAGAATAAATTAAATAAGTATTAAATACCGTTTTTATATAATCTACAGAGCAACATGAGTTTTGATACCGCTGTGGTAACATTTGAACATCTGGAAAGCTGTATCTTCAGGAGTGGCTCCTTTCTTGTTCTTGCAATCTTCTAGAACCTTCTTAGCTTCAGCTTTGTCAACTCCAGTAGGTAGTTTCTCAAGGGCAGTCTCTACGTTCAGTTTTCCATCAGGACTAAGGATTCCTGACTTCTTGAAGAAGCATAGAGTGAATTTCTTCAGATCATCGCTTTCGTTGATATTACCCTTTTTAACTTCGGCGATGATTTCTGGTTTGGCGCCTGTTGATTTGATACATTCCATGGTATATTGGTTTACTTTTTCTTTCTGTGCTGATGAGAGTTCAACATTCTGAAAACAGAAATTATAATGATTTTTTCGTCTCAAAACTTCATACGAGGTAAGTAAAAGTAATGAGTGTTTTTTTGAATTTAAATGCTAACTTTAAAAGGTAAATACACGATTTACAATAGATAGGTATGCCGTTTTACATGATACTGGAACAGGGAAGCCTATTTTCGCTACACCCCTGGAAACAAACAGTGGATTTTTTATTTATCATTTGTTTATTTGGTCTACCAGTGTTACAGTATTTCTTCTTATTAATATACACATTTTAAAGGTACAGCAAATTGGGCAACCAGTTAGATATACTTAAGTGATACCTACTTGAAGTTATCAGAGCAACAACTAATGCAACAATAAATGTAAATGATGTAGCAATTTCACCATCTCCAAAAAAAAATAACGTCAGAAAATTACTGTCAATAACACTTAATTTCTGGGTGTTATTTAGTTTAGGGACATGATTTCAGAGCATTAGGTACGGATACTTTCAGAACTCTTATTTAGATATGAACGAGTAGGTAATAATTTAGTAACAAGGTTAAAATTGGAAGAAAATACACGTTAAATACTACTTACACGAGCGTTAAGTCCTCCTACAGCCAACAGCAAGCACAGCACAAATCCCTTCATTGCACTAGGTTTGTAGATATTTACCGATTTGAAGCTTCACGGAGTATGTAAATTATCGCGCAGGACATTCGCTTTTATACAATCAATATCCCAAGGAAAGTGACTAGACATACGGCTTTTTGCAAGGGAGTTAATGGTACCGTAATTTACTCTTTATATTGACGGCCCTGACATTGAAAGACGATATAAAATACTAGCAATACCCTGCGACTCGTCAGCGTATACCTACCTAATAAGATTTTTAACCTAAATGGTTTGCTAATTTTTTTCTTGATTTAAAGTTTCTCAGTGCCTAAACCCCTAGGCCGTAAAAGAAATAAACATTCCAAATGAAAATAAATACCTTTTGGACAAGTGGATTGGGCTATACGCTGTCTTTCAGTTAGTTACCTACTCCTTCTTAACATGGAATGATCTTAACAAGGATGATATTTCGGCCAATATTTTCATGTTTTATCGTTTTAAAAATACCTGACTTCGAAAACAATTCACGGAGTCCGGCCGGTATGGTAACTAAGGAATAAAATTTGCCGAAAATAAACCAAATCCTGCTTAGACTAGTTTTTGTGTACTTATCTAAAATCTAAATGGCTCTTTATTAAAAACTTTTCTTTCTAAGAGCTTCTGATGTATTTGATTACATCCTCAATAACCTGTTTTTTTAGTAGGCAAATAAGTAGTAAAAAATATGCAGATATTACACTGCTCAAATATGATTTCTAAATAAGAAAGCAAAGAAGGTAAAAATAGGTAAATTAGGTATTTATGGTAGGTATTTGATGTCCCTACATCCTTGTTGACGTTTTCTGTGGCGAAGCGGACTAAGATCCACCTCCGACGCAGGAAGTTGCGGGTTTGAATACGCCTCGGGACAAACGTTTGTACCTACTTACGATCTGCAGTTGTAGTTGTTCCGTATGTTTTCTAATAAAATAAAAAGTATAATTATTTGCATTACGTTTAATATTATGTAAGTATATCAGTTATCTAGTACCCATAACACATGTGCTGCTTAATTCAGGGCTAGATGATGCTGTGTGAATTAACTAGCATTATATATTATTGGGAATTTGCTTACAACGAAAATCACAATCAAGGAATAGAAAAAAATAAAACTAGTATATAATATACCTACAATTGAGACTATTAAGCTAACTGCAGACGGTTGCAAACAGTCTAAAGGTAGCTTATTTTATCCATGTCAATACCTACCAGTCGAAAGCGTCTTTTATTTAAGGTATATTATACCTAGGTGTCTATGCTTACCCAACATGTTTACCTACCTATTTAAAGACTCCCTGAAGACGTCAATTCGAGTCTCCCTAATTCTTCAGAACACGTGCCACTCAAGGGCGATGGTTTCTAATCCGCCTAAAGCTTGTAATACCTACTTCATGTCGTAAAATCATGCCCAAAATACCTGAATAAGTAAGAAGGGCACGTAAATGGGATGTATATTAAGCATGTGTTTCATTCTTAGACGATTAGGTGGGTGCTGCTGTGAGAAAATTTGAATTATTTTATACAATAAAATTACTGTAAGTGGCTTAAAGCAGGTTGCTAGAAATAATTCCTTGACAACCTGATTTGAGGTAATGACTATGTATAGTGAATCAGCACGTCAAAATCATTGTCTTCACGACATCTACCTACTTAAGTAGGTACTATAAGAATTTCTTAAGTCATACACTTAGTAGGTACCGAGCTTTAGGGAGTCAGAACTCAACAGGAGTGCGTTACCTTTTTTCTAAAATATGAAAAAAGAATTTAAAATGTTGTCCAAATTCTTAACCGACAAAATAAACTTTAACTTCTTAGGTTTGCTGTGCTAGTTTGCCACAACACTACGAGTGTCCGTCCATGTAAAGAGTGTCATAAACTTAAAATAAGAAAGATGTACCTTCTATAGGTACCGTCCGTACCGATTTTTTAGAGGATTATATTCCGTCTTTAGGTCATTTTACAAGTTGGCAGTGACATAACTTGACATAGACAACTGGTTTCCTCGTTGCTAGACAAGTCACCGTCCTAAGCCCTTATTTACCAAGGCCAAACCAATTTACGACTTTATATTCCTAAATGGTATCTGTAATCTACTTAATAATACTAATACCTAGCCGTCTAGCCTAGAATATGGCTTAATTGGATCGATATCTCCCCTTAATACTAACTCGGTCTGCCCTTGGAATTGCTTACGTGGTACCACCTGAATAAATGTACATACCCATAACTTTGCCAAATAACTCAAATAAATTGAAACAATACCTACTAAATAATCGTATTTTTTTATAAAGTTTCTAGTTTATATCAGGTAACACCCGATATTAAGTAAATACCTACCAAATTAACAGCAAGTACTTACCAAGTGTAAAATGCTATTTATTAATAAAGTCTTGTATTCTTGTATTCAAGTGTTCGTTTGACGGATTTACGTAATTTATAGGGTCTATGTGGAATCGACAACCTATAAGTATTACAAAATCGAAAGTTTATTTTAGTTGCATGGACTGATGTTTGGTATCTACATAACTACCTCGGTAGGTAGGTACATTAACTTGCGGGTAACGGGGCGGTTACAATTTTAGAATTAAGTTTACAATTTTAGTCGATTTTACTTCCTACGTTTTTGAAGACTAGCATCTGTCTGCAAAATATCTATATTAGTAATAGATGACAGTAAAGCTGTCATAAGAATAGCTCGTTATTAGAATAGGACCCCATCAACTCAAACTGAAGATAGTAAATGACTACCTATTCGATCTTACCAAGAACGCTGCCTTCAAATCACTAGTTGTAGGTACTTACCTACTTAGTTAATATAACCTAAAAGCCAAGTTTATATTTAACAAAATCCACAGCCCTTTTAATTAATAAAACTAAGTACCTTTATAATTTAAATAAGAAAACAGCCCAAACAAGTTTAAAGCATAAAACAGTCCGCTAAAAGACAAATCGTCGACGTCCGTCTAGTTGTTTAAATAATTTATAAGTACCGTTTATTTGTACGGGAACCCACCCAACTTTTCTGAAATTCTCATAATGTTTTGCCGATTTTACTGATGAATAAATAAGACGTATTCATGACGGGTAGTCACCTTTTAATAGATCTATAATACAAACCCACATACAAAAATGTATTTAGCATTGGCTCGGGAATCCTCACAAGTAGCAGAGGTGTTAAACCTTTTGGCAGAATTCTACCAATGACTAAGGCATGGTATATTGGTTGATATCGGATTTTGATGACCGCTTTTAAAGGTGTATAAAATGAGGTTCAGATAGAGTCTAGTATATGTCCAATGTACAAGCATGGGCTAGTATTAGTATTGATGTATTAAATTAAACAATCTAGGACTAACCTAGGTAGAAAATACCTATTATTTAAACTGTTGATATACAGAAACTTTATAAATGGTAAGGACGAGCAATCAAAGGTTGTCAACTTCTGAAAGAAAACAGTGCAGATTACCGCTGTAAGGTTTCTCCTAGAGCCCTCGGACCCAATCTACTTAGTAGCCTACTGTAGCTGTGTAAAAACTAACGTTTTCATGGCCTGATATAAACCCAGCGAATAAAAGTGTGAAAGCCAAAAAAGCGTAAGTCCAAAAATATCCCAAACTAAAGTTTCGAACATGTTAAGAGCATTCAGTTGCAAAACAGTGCCAAAAATACCATCGAGTGGAGTATAATTGTAGGAAATCATTTTCAGATAATAAAACATGGCCGAACAAAATGAACCAGAGTGCCAACTTCGCCGTAGAAGGTTGTCGGGCAACCCAAACCTACACTTAGAAGTTGGTTTCCAAATCAACGAAGGGAACCCTGAAGAAGGGACTCCTTCTCCTAGTAAAGCCTATCCCGGGACTTCCAAGAGGAACTCTGCGGCTTTTCTGGATTTTAAGAACAAACAACAGTCGTTTGATATTCAGGTAAAAACCCTCATCGGGTAACATGATATTATATATTTTAAATTACTACATCTAAACACATTGTAGATTTTTTAGTAGTTCACGATAGATTATAAAGTTTTGCAGTTAAATTGCTTTAGTATTTGTTCAAAGTAACTATGGATCTCTGTATCAACCAAGAGCATTATAAAAACAATTTAAGATTACAGCTACGAGATAAAATCATCATAAATATCATCAATGGATGCATTGAAATATCCTCTTCACAGTTCAATTGTCCCCAAGGCGGAAAAGCCTTAGACAAATACATAGGTAATGCATTATCCGCGACCTATCGAAACGTCGTATTCAAACCTTGTTATTATAATCGTCTTGATAGCATACTTAATAAAATGAAGGAGAACTTGGGAAGTATGCATGGCAAACTAGATCTACCTTGACTTTTAATCTAGTTCTCAGTGTAGATACTACTAGATCATGCTATCAGCAAACCCCGCGTTTATTACCTATCCATTACCTGACGGTTAAATTGTCACCTAGGAATATACATTCAGTCAAAAAAGTATCGGGAATGGATGATTTGTTTATGGTTCCAAATTCAAATTTTTGTTTTTTTTGTTGTTGTTAGGTTGGCACAACTGTTTGCCATTTTGGCGCGGAGTTTGAGTTGCATCTGTTATTTATATTAAATACAGTGCTGTTTTTAGTTACATCATATCTAGTGTGTATTGCGAATTTCACAATGGACAAAAACATCGAACAAAGAGTTTGTCTTAAGTTTTGCATCGCCAATGGAATTTCGTGTGCGGAGTCACTGAAAATGTTACAGAAGGCTTTCGGTGAATCGACTTTATCAAAAACACGTGCTTATGAGTGGTACAAAGCGTTCAAAAGCGGTCGAGATGTGATGGAAGATTTGCCTCGCTCTGGTAGGCCATCAACGTCTGCAATTGAAGTTAACATCGCAAAAGTGAAGGAAACAGTGACTGAAAATCCTCATTCAACTTTGCGAGAGATAGCCGCCGAACTTTCTGTATCTCACGAGTCGATCCGTACCATTTGAAATAATCACTTGGGTATGAAACATGTTGCCGCTCGACTAGTCCCAAAAGACCTGAATTTTCACGATAATGCGCCTTCGCACAAGGCCATCATTGTGACCGAATGTTTGACCAAACACTCAACAAATACCATCGAGCAACCACCATATTCACCAGATATGGCTCCGGCCGACTTCTTTCTTTTTCCTAAACTCAAATTACCACTTCGTGGCACCCGTTTTCAATCGGTACAAGACATAAAGGAGAATTCGCGGCGAGAACTGAACTCAATTCCGGAAACAGCGTTTAAAAAATGTTTTGATGATTGGATAATTCGTTGGCGTAAGTGTATCGTTTCTGAAGGAGCATACTTTGAAGGTGATAAAATAAATTTGGATGAATAACAAACATTTTGTGTATTATTGATCTTTTCCCGGTACTTTCTTGACAGAGTAGTATACCTAGTAGCAAATACAGGATTTCAGTTATTTCTGAATTTATGCTATGTGAATTATAAGCATTACTTTCTCACTATTATAAATGCAAAAGTTTATGTGTATGTTTGTTACTCTATCAACCAAATCTACTAATCGGGCTGAAATTTTGAACAGACGTAGTTCTAACCCAGGAATAAAACATAGGCTACTTTACATTTCATAAATTAGTTCCCATGGGAGAGAAATAACCATGAAACGTTTGCATAGAGAATACTAATAGATGAGTTCTAAGTGTAAATTAACCTTTTTAGATAGAAGAATGCGAAGAAGAAGAAATAATGGTGGACAGTGACGATGAAGAACCCGACGAGAACGTCGCGTCGGGCATCAGCCGCGCGGTCACTCCGACGCCGATACAAGACTTCGGCGCTAGCGTCACTCATATGGAAGGTAAATAATAATAGTGAACAGAGACGTTGAAGAACCCGACGAGAACATTGCGTCGGGCATTAGCCGCGCGGTCACTCCGACGCCGATACAAGACTTCGACGCTAGCGTCACTCATATGGAAGGTAAATAATAACAGTGAACAGAGACGTTGAAGAACCCGACGAGAATATTGCGTCGGCCATCAGCCGCGCGGTCTCTCCGACGCCGATACAAGACTTCGGCGCTAGCGTCACTCATATGGAAGTAAATAATGATGAACAGTGACGTTGAAGAACCCGACGAGAACATTGCGTCGGGCATCAGCCGCGCGGTCACTCCGACGCCGATACAAGACTTCGGCGCTAGCGTCACTCATATGGAAGGTAAATAATGATGAACAGTGACGTTGAAGAACCCGACGAGAACGTTGCGTCGGGCATCAGCCGCGCGGTCACTCCGACGCCGATACAAGACTTCGGCGCTAGCGTCACTCATATGGAAGGTAAATAATGATGAACAGTGACGTTGAAGAACCCGACGAGAACGTTGCGTCGGGCATCAGCCGCGCGGTCACTCCGACGCCGATACAAGAATCGTCGTCGTTAATAGATATTCGGCGTCACTCATATTGAAGGTTATAAAAGAGGAATTCAGGCAGTGAGAAGAGCATACGTGTGTGTTATAACTAATAGCGAATCTCACAAAGTAATCAATCTATCACACTGATATTAAGTCTGAAACTACTCTACTCGGCGGATCTGGCTGACATTTTAATAGACGTAGTTCTAGGCTTGGCATAACATCTTATTTTCATCAATTTGTACCTTTTAAAACTAGCTCCATTAAAACTTTCGCATTACTACATAGTATAAAACAAAGTCGCTTACCGCTGTCTGTCTATCTGTCCCTATGCTTAGATCTGTAAAACTACGCAAAGGATTTTAATGCGGCTTTTTTATTTTTTTAGCAGATTCAAGAGTAAGTTTTACCTGTTCGAAGCCGGGGCGGGTCGCTGGTCTATAATACTAGTGTGTTCTTAAATAATTTTTGGAAATTTTGTTTTTCTGGGCGTTTATATTCTCTTATAGGTGAGATCATTGGCTTTTCAGAAATGAAATACACTAACCTGGTTTTATTTTCACAGGACCCCCATCTAGCGATTTCCTGAGGGTCAAAACGATAGATAACGACTGCTACACAGACGTATCGGAAGACGATGAAGAAGAAGAATAGATTAAGCGTAAATTAACCACTAGCTCTTGAACATTTAGGTTCGTTTTCGAATGAAGTTTATCAACGACTTGGTCTAACCATACGAAAAGCGCTCCTAAATGACTAAATGAAGAGTTATATTACTTTACACTTACAGTATATTTGCTTTTAAAACTTTTATTTACAAAGAAAATTACAATCAAATAATATAAAAAACTAGTATTTACACAATTGAAACAATAAACATATAACTATCACTTCTAAATCTAATGATGAGCTTAGGTTCTGTTTTAAAGCGCATAGTTTTATGTTTCTATAAACTAATGAGAATATAATAATTATATTATTTAATATAAAATGTTGTTATTTAATATAAACATTATTTAATATATTTTGTTTGCAAAAAGTGGAGTTTAAAATTTAATGTGTATAGTATAGTAGGTGTATTACGTTAGTAAGTGAAAAAAAATAGATTTCATAGGTATATTTATGTACTTAGTAATAATTTTACACGCAAGTTTAATTTATTATACTAACTTATAATTATGTATATTTATTTTAAAAAATGATTTAGATGATATAAACCTATTTCTTCTTGAAAATTTGCATACTACTATATGAGCTGATTTCCTAAGGGTTGTTTAGGAACAAACTTGTATGTTGAACATCAGAATATCAGATACTTTAAATATAGACTTTTCATGACTAGTTATATTTTCTATCTTTTTCTACAGTCGAACCATTCTTAATATTATTTGATAGTTTAGGTAAAAACTATTTGTTTGTGTTTCATATACATATTTAAACTAGTTTTATGATAGGAAAATGTCTATGTACCGAAAAGTCGAATTCCGGTGGCGTGGGAGAATCCAATTTGTGTCCACCTGCTAATATTTTCAACACTACGAAATTAGTTTTCGCTACCTTCAGGAGATCCGTTACCTGAAAAAATAAAAAGCAGTAATGTAGATAGTACATAGGTTGACGTGTTTTAAAAAATGATAACCCTACTGTTATTCCGTGCGCACTGTTTACTCCTGTTACTATGTTAATGTTTTTGTAGTTAATGACCATAGAATTAACTTTTATCTCGCTTACCCATCATCATCATCATCATCACCAGCCTATAATAGTCCACTGCTGGACATAGGCCTCTCCTAATGAGCGCCATATATGGCATCATTATGTCATATAATGATGCCATATAAATACAATATTCCGTCTAAATAGCCTCCGTCATATTTCTCATTCATTAATTCGGAAACTAAAATCGAGTTCGAATAAGACAAAGATTCGAGTAGAATACGAGGATCGCTATCAAACTTGTCATATGGATAGATATTTTTATTATACATAGAAAACACCTAGACCAACAGAACAAATTTTTGTAGATCGTACACAAATTTGTTCCGAGGCGGGAATCGAACCCTCAACCTCTTGCGTCGCAGGCGGACTCTCGCCCGCTGCGCCACTGAGGTCGTCATACTGATTCGTCGTGATTTTGATTTGTCGTTTTATTTACCTCTTGATCAGGAGTCAGGATTGTTTCCAAGAACGTTCGCGCTTGCTGGAAATGTTTGCAGCCACTGAGGTATAGTATCACAGGATTTTCATACCTGCGGCAAAAACATTGTTCCAATAAACTACCTACGCTGCAAAAGTTTGGATAGAGGGAAGAATGTATGGTTTTTGTTAACTCTTCACGCCAAAACTACTGAATGGAAAGGGCTTAAATTTTGAATAGACGTCATTCTACGCCTAGAATTAGTAAGTAAGTAAACATTAATTTGTCACAAAACACACATACATTATTGGTTACTGGTAGAGAAAAGGCATAATTAAAACATGGCTTAAATTAGGTGGTTATAGATACGGATAACAAATGTACATGCCTACATTAAAATGCATTGTTGATGGTATAATATTACCAAAAATGCGTGTGTAGCAGTGGCAAAAGAGTGATAGCTCAGTGATAATATTGCTCTATGAGCAAACACTTATTTTCGAGGCAAGGCTACATGATCATCATCAACATCATATATTAGTCCACTGCTGAATATAACAGTGGCTACATAAATTCTGTCGTGGTCACAACGTCGGGAAATAAAGGTAAATAAACGCGATAAATACCCGTTTACGTATGTATATACATATTATAATATGTTCTGATCGTGTAAGTTTAAAAAACGTATATACAATAATATACATACAGTCGCATACAGAACCTCTTCTTTCATTTAAAGTCGGTTAAAAAAACTATACTTACTGCAAAGGGTGTGTCATCTCACAAAACTCGTGATAATGAACTTGAGGTGGTGTGAGCACAGATAGGGGAGAGAAACGATGCTTGTATCGAACCGCTTCGTTGTCGAACTCTGAAGATGGCTGCCGGATCTTCCCTTGCAGTTTGAACCCGACAAGAGCCTAGAAATAAATAAAAAAAGCCTGACAATCCACACAACATCTAGCCTCAAGTTAAGCAGAGCGTGTGTTATGGCTCCTATAAAAAGGTACCCATAACACAAGCATAAAACACACGTGCAAGAGCATAACATGACACTCTAATCATAGATATTTTTTGTAAACAATAACATTTATAAATGATAACGTAACAAAATTTGATAATAGTAACAGACATCAGGAATCGTTAACAATCTTTATTTCTTTAGGCTTACAAAATAACCTATACCTGGCCCTGAGTGCATGCCTACCTATCTAAGATCATAATCTTAAGTATAGAATAATATTCGGCTTATACCAGCAGCTCCTCGCGGTATCACCCTCTTAATTCCCGTTCCCGTGGAAATTCCGGGAAAAATATAGCCTATGTGTTATTCCAGACTATAATGTATCTCTGTGCCAATTTGCACCATGATGAGTTATTTTTGCATGAAAGAATACCAAACCATCCATCCATCCATCTATACTTAGGCGGCCATTAAACGGTCAATTATATTGCGCAATATTGCAAACTGGCAATAATATTGACAGTTTAGGGTTAATATTGAACTCGTTAGGATTCAGAGCGCCTTTCAATCTTATTGTAGAATAAAAATATTGTACAATTTTATTGTAGGTCTAGGGGCCGCCTTAAAAACTTTCGCGTTTATAGTATAATCAGTAGGATGGACTACGGTGTCTGAAATAAAGAATTTTTATTTTTTAAGCTGCTTACCTTGTAATACCCGCCACACATATTCTGCAAGACCTGGCACATTAGAGCCTCCTTAGCGTAGGGCTTCACGCGTTTCTTCTGTTTCCTAGCCCCGCTCTTCTTGCCGTCGGGTTTGGCGCTTTCCCTTGCTAGGCCTTCGGCGCGGCCTAGGGCTGATACCAGCCAGCCGTATAGGAACTCGTAGAGATACCTAAAACAACACGTTTGTTAACAGTGAACAGGTCAAATTAAAAAGTATTTCTTATGGAGAAGTTGTAGACCTAAGTTAACATATCATAGACTACTTTTTTTTTCGGAAAAAGCGCAGAATCCAGTAGATTATAAAAAAAATATTTAATATTTTTAAAATGTTTCCCTTAGAGGTCGATTTTTTTTATATATCATTTAAATTTCATAAAAATTACTCTATACATACTAAAATAACAAAAAAACAGGAGATACTTCTAGTATCTGCCCGCGGCTTCGCATGCGTTGTTTCTATCGAAACTTTTCAAGGCTGATAGGGAAGGAAATAGGGATAGACTGATTTATGGGTTGAAATGTTATTCCAGGGCTAGAACTACGTCTATTCAAAATTTAAGCCTGATCCGTTCAGTAGATTTTGCGTAAAAAAGTAACAGACATCCATACAAACTTTCGCGTTTATAATATTCATCATCATCATCAAGATAAATCAGTCCACTGCTGGACATGTCACACAATCTTTATAATGAATGAATGAACAATAATCAATAATAATAATCAATAATCAATATCTTTATTTCTTTAGGCTTACAAAATAAGCACTTAGACAAGTCAAATTTAATTTTAATTCGCCTCAATTTTTTGTCCACTAGTGGAAGAGGCGAAATAGAAACCACTAGCATGTGTAAAACTTATGTGTCTAATACATGTTTGCCTTATAAATAATTACATACTATTGTCGATGTGGAACTGAGCGACATCTGGCCAAGCACTAACGTCATTGATGTAATCATTTATGGAGTAATATGCCTTCTTGATAAGATTTAGTTTTATGTACTGTTTAAATCTACGAATAGAAAGTTCAGTTGCTTCAGATGGAAGCTTATTATAGAAGCGCACACAATTACCCATAAATGATTTCCCCAGTTTTCGTAATCTAAATGAAGGAATGTGTAATTTGTTCTTGTTTCGTGTATTTCTATTGTGAACATCACAATTTTTCAAAAAGTTACTCTTGTTTTTGTGTGTATACATTAAATTTTCATAAATATATTGCGAAATTACAGTTAAAATATTTATTTCTTTAAATAATTCCCTCAATGAGTCACGTGGCTTTAATTTATAAATTGCACGCACCGCCCTTTTTTGAAGAACAAAGATAGTCTGAATATCAGCTGCCTGTCCCCACAGCAAAATACCATAAGACATAATACTATGGAAGTAACTATAATAAACTAACCTAGCTGTGTCCTGATCAGTGAGATATCTAATTGTTCTCACTGCATATGCTGCTGAACTAAGCCTACCCGCGAGAGCATCAATTTGCGGTTGCCATTGAAGAGATGAATCAATATGCAACCCCAAGAATACAGTAGAGTCTACGAAGTGAACAATCTCATTATTTAACGTGATTTGAGTTCGGAGTTCTCTAACATTTGGTAACATGAATTTTATACATTTTGTTTTTTTAGCATTAAGTAACAGGTTATTGGCGGTAAACCAATTTAGTATTTGTGACAGCGAATTATTTACATCGTCAAAATTATATTTATTTCTGTCTACTTTAAAAATTAGTGAAGTATCATCAGCAAATAAGACTATATCACAAAGATCTTTTGCTAGAAAGGGAAGATCATTTACATAAACTAAAAATAAAAAGGGACCTAATATTGAACCTTGAGGTACGCCTAATTCAATATTTGAGCCCGTAGATCTTTCTTTACCAACTTCTACTTTTTGAACTCTATCAGATAAATATGATTTCATAAGATCCAGTGCCTTTTTCTTAATTCCATAATGTTTAAGTTTCTCAATTAATGTACTGTGATCCACACAGTCAAAAGCCTTAGAAAGGTCACAGAATACACCAATAGCGTTTTTGGCTTTATCCCAGGCCTCCAATATATGCCTTAACAGAACTGAACCAGCATCGGTTGTTGATCTACCCTTGGTAAAGCCGAATTGGTTTTCATGGAATAACCTATTAAGGTTGAAGTGAGAAGTCAACTGGATGAGAATAATTTTTTCAAAAATTTTACTCATAGCAGGAAGTATTGAAATTGGTCTGTAGTTGGCCGGATCAGTGTGGCTACCAGATTTATAAAGAGGAACCAGCTTACTATATTTCATGAGATCAGGAAAAATTCCTGCGTCGACACAGCTATTGAAAATATAGGCCAAACAAGGAGCCATTTCCTTAATAATTGAACTTAATACTTTGGTGGATATACCCCAGAGATCCTCAGTATTTTTAATGTTAATTGACTTAAAGGTTTTCACTACATAATTAGCATTTACATAACTAAAGATAAAACTCTCATTACATCTAGCAACTGAAGATTCTAAAAATTTAACAGCCATTGATGCTGAGGAGTTTAGAGACTGGGTAACAACTTTAGGAATAGCAGAAAAGAATGCATCAAAAGCATTGGCAATATCTTTTTCATGTATAAGAATTGAATTATTAATTTTTAACCTTATTTCTTTATAACGTGGCTTTGATTTACCTGTTTCGTTATTTATTAGTCTCCATGTTGCTTTTACTTTATTAGATGATTTTATTATAACATTCTTTAAAAACAGGCATTTGGCTGTGTTGCAGACTTTCTTAAATGTTTTAGAATAGTTGGTTACATACAATAGAAACGCAGGATCATGTAACATAGTTTCTCTAGAAGCATAAAGGTCATAGAGTCTATTCCTACTTTTATAAATACCCGGAGTGGCCCAATCAACAAATCCGACCCTATCTCTCACTGTGCATGTTTTAAGTTTGAATACTTCACTGTGTTCCTTGTGTATGACATTCAAAAGTGTGGAAAATAATTCATTGGGGTCATCAGAACAAGATATATTAGATACTGCTAGTTCTACTCTACTTTGAAAATTCTTAATACGGTTCTCTGTTATTGGCCTGCAGGTATATTTTTCTACATTATTTCTATCATTATAGCTAAAATTAACACTTTGACCATAATGGTCTGATTGGAAATGCCTAATTACTGCTTTGCTGGTTGGAGTTTGACTACAGTAAATATTATCTAAACAGGTGGCAGATGTTTGGGTTACCCTAGTGGGGTAATTAAAAAGATGTTGTAAACTAAAGCACTTGAATAAATTAAGCAATCTGTCGGCAAGGGGATTTGATAAAATATCTATATTAAAGTCACCGCAAACAATGAGATCCTTCCTACAAGTAAATACTTTCAGCAAAACTTCTTCCATAGTACATTCAAAAGCAACCTGATCTGCGTCAGGAGGGCGGTATACACACACAACGATATGTCGCTCCAATTCCACTCAAGAAAGTTCAATAGTCCTCTCAATAGAAAGTTTTACAATATCTTTTCTTTCTTTACATTTAAGACTATTTTTTACTAAAATCGGAGAGCCACCACGAATTGCAGCTTTTCTTTTATATGAACTTACAAAACAATAGTTATTATAAAAGGGAAGTAACTGATTCTTTACAATCCAGTGTTCTGTTATACACATAACATCTACATTTAAATGATTCATAAATAATTCTAATTCTAGGATTTTGCTGGGTAAGCCTTGTATATTCTGATGGACTATGTGAAATATGGCTTTTTGCTTTCCCATTGTCGTCGCGGTCAGTTTAAATTTGAGTTTACTGACACTGTAGCTTTAATGCCCTCATTAGTACTTTTACTAACTACATGTACAGGCTCGTCAGGTAACTGCGTTATACTACTTATAACGGGATCAAAAATATTATATGCTAATAATTTAGCAATTATCTTTTTACATTGGTGGGTTAGGTCCACTGTGTCCCTAGTCAAAATAGTTTTACTAATAAAATTATTAGTATCAAAAAATAATACATCATTATGACGACATGTCATGTTGTAAATCAGCATGTTATTTTTAAATAAATTATCATTTTGTTTAAGTGTCAGTGACTTTGAGTAGGGGAACGAGCAAATAATAAGTTTCCCCAGTCCATTCTCTACCTTTCCTAAAAGTACTTCAACAAACCTAAGCAATTGTGACCGTTTTACACAAGTTTCACCTAGCTGAACTATTAAAGTGGTGCTTTGATTTAGGGAGTTATCTTTCTGTATATTATCGGTAACTCTATTTATATTAGAATGTGGATAACAATTATTTACTACATTTTGTACAAGAAGGTCACGCAGTTTTAGACCCATACCTGCACCCAACTTATCTGAATATATCCTAGTATTTTGATTCTCCTAGTATTTTGATTGTCTAACACAAAATCTAAATCCTTAACTAAAGATGGTGCAGCTTGAACTGGACCCTCATTGAGTACAATCGGCGCTTTATAGCTACCACAGTGGGCCCCGTGCGAAGGCAAGGGCGGCGCCGCCAGGAACGCGGATGGAGACTTCATCGGTGATGAGGGCACAAGCTTCGTAGAATCTTCAGTTAAAGTGTTGCAGCATATGGTGGCCATCTCGAGATCAGTTTGTGTGAAATTATGCTGTACTTCAACATGTGTACTCTCAGTATTTACAGCACAGTCTTTAATTTGATTGGTACAGTGTATTCGGGCCATCTCCAGATCTGTTTGAGTGCTGTTATGCCGTGCTTCAACATATGTACTTTCACTGTGTAAAATGTCCTGCATTTTGAGATAACGGTCATCTGCATCTTTTTGGGCTTGTTTATATTTACCGGATACATCATGAAGTGCCCTTTTTAAACGTGCCATTTTCTCTTCCATATGATCTAAATTCTTAGTGTTACGTCCTATTAAATTATAACAGGAGTCCAATTCTACTTGCAAGTTACACTTACATTTTTCCTTGCTCAATTTAACTTTATTGAGAAGTAGTTTTTGGTTTCTAATTTTCTTCTCAGACTTGCTAATGAATTTTCTGAATTTAATATATTTTTTTATTTTACTACTACCTTTAATGACAGGTGTTTGGCTTTGACATGGTGTATTCACCTTTGACATGAAAGGATCAACTGTCATAAGTTCTGTTTGAAGGTCTACACTACAATAACTTGTTGCTGAATGCAAGGGCTTACTATCTAAGTCGTAAAGTTTTATTCTACATTCTGAAAGCTCTTGTTGTAAGTCCTTGTTCTCCTGCAACACCAGTTCATAGGATTCATAGCAACTGTCCATGGAACGCAGGCATGCATTTAAACGGTTCACTTCTAACACAGTGTCCTCATTATGCGCATGAAGTTCAGCGAGTTGGCCCTTGAGCGATTGAATCCTGCTAAGGTTTGCCAGGAACTCAGCTTCACTTTCCTCCCGCTCTTGAAGCAGCCTGTCTCGGTCCTCGTTCGCTTCCTTGAGCTGGGCTGTAGCGAGCTTCAGCTTGGCCTCCAGGTCACATGCCTTCCTGGTCATCATTTTGTGTGAATCCCTGAAAAAATAGCAGTATACAGTGAGCTTTTAGAATAAGAACAAGTGAAGAAATAAGGTGTTGAAATTGAAATTTTTACAGGGGATGAGAGGTCACCCTCTGTTAGGTAAGAACCTTGTAGAGGTTTGATGGGACTAAAAGAACCCAGTGACCTATAGTGAAAGAAAGACAGTAAAAAAAATGAGTTGGAGAAATGAAGATGAATAATAAAAATAGTTGGGACAAGGGGATTACTTAATCATTAACCTATTAATTTCAATGTGAAACTTATCCTAAACACAAATAGATTAGATTACCTATTCTTTTATTTCTATCAAGAAAAACTTTATGCTTTTTATTATTTATATAAGGCACTTACAAGGAAAGTTACATAAAAACAATGATAATGCAAAGACTACTTTGGAGAATGTTATTTAAAGGTACTATTTACCTTTTTAATATTATTTTTGTTCAGTGTCATGTAAGTGTTATGTTGTCTGAGGCTAGATGTTTCGTCCTACAACTCAACTTCCACAATTTGTCAAGCTAAGAGAGCTAGAAACAAGCCGCTGTGTGATTTGTGACGAGACTCACAGAGTGAGAAGTGTACCTATCTGTTGTCAACACTGTTATGTGTGGGATAGTCAATATGATGATTGAAAAACAATACTCCCCAAGTTACTTTGAAGTCTCCGTCCAAATGGTTACTCGAATCTTCATTCACTGTCGCTGAGAATCGTTGGATTCGATCAAGCGCCAGTTACCATCCGTTGACGAAAGTGAGTGTGATCTTCCCCAGTATTGACAGATATTCTAAAAGCTTGAATCATGAGCTTATTTATTCTAAATAGTCTTCTTCGGAGCTCATGCGAAAGCTTTTCTTTGTTCGTTGACACTTCGGTTTGGATGAAAAACCGTTGGCACTTTTTACACAGTTTTTGTTGGTATTTTGTTGTTCATTACACTTGTTTTCATGTATATATTATGCACTGCACTAGTACTTAATGATATTTATACTTATTTACTATAAATTTTCACTATAAACTAATAATTAGATAAAATAAATTTGTATCAGCTGATTGACACGTCTAACCGTCAGTGTTGCCACAAGGCAAAAAAACACTTTATTGTACCTTTTGAATTATAAAACAATACTTAAATTAACTTAAATCTTTTCAAATAATAAAACAGTACAACAGGCGGCCTTATTGCTGAAAGCAATTTCTTCCAGGCAATAATATAAGTAAGGATCCATAATCACCAGAAGATATAATGGTACTCATGTACGCTGTACAACTCCAGTTCTAGCCCGGACAGTAGGTACGCGATCATAACTCGCAGTACGTGGTACAACACCCACGTGCCGAGGCAAGCGCGTGGTCCGACACCCGCCGCGCCGCTTAGCATTGCGTCTACGCTCTCCGCCTGTGGATGTTTATTATATATTACAGTATACCGTATTGGTGAATATATAACAGTAACCAATAGATAGTATTTAATTGCCATTTATTTAATAAGGTAAAGTCCAAAGGCAGATACATACTTTAAAAAAAGATTTAGATAGATACTTTAAAAAAAAATTAGGTTTCTAATGTTTTTACATTAAAACTTAACTAAAACTTATTTACAATTTAAAGTACATTGAACTAAGTGTATTGAACTTAGTAAATAAATAAATAATTACGGACAGTCCACACAGCCCCAAGCTAAGCAGAGCTTGTGTTATGGGTACTAGATGACTGATATACTTTATATAATACATTACATGGATATTATATTACATTACATGGATATTATATATTTTTTATTATACATAAAGCACATTGAACATAGTATTTTTAACTTAGTACATTGAATAGAGTAAATAGAACTTAGTGTATTGAACTTAGAACATTAAACTTTGTATTAATTTAGTACTTTGAACCTTACCTCCTCCTGCAAAGACCCAAATTCGTCCAGCAGCATAGCAAATTTGTCCCGCTGCCTCGCGCGGTTGTGCCCACAAACTTGCAGCAACACGGCGAAGGGACGCACACAGCGTGACAGGAAGTTTTCCACGAATTCACGAGCCTGGAATTATAGCAGGTATAGGAAATTAAATCGTGAGTCCGATATAAATAAGGTTTAAACTTAAAGACGATGATATAGGTATAGACGATGAAATTTATTGCTCTTCTCAAGTGTATAGTTTCGCTTTTCAGTGTTTGTCTTGCATTGATGTACTGGATTCTGTGTTATAGGAAACTAGCCAAACGGAATCGTATCAGTTTATTGAATTGATTAATCTTTTCAAGTCTTTAGTTTCTCAGAATGGACTCATAACAGTTTAGTAAGAGCCACATGTCCAGAAATTCAGACGGCAAGGGTTATCTATCGCAATAACATTAATATTCAAATGCAAACAACTGTTTAATGTTTGTTAGTTTACTTTTTATGTCTTTAAACCTATATAATATATATACGTAAAACTGCTGAATGACTCAAAATAAATAATGTAATGAGAGTAAGTTATTTACGCTAAAACTCAAAATGCTTTATTTCCTTTTAGACTTTACATGACTCTTGGAAATGTCAGTAAAACAGGGTGGTTAAACAGGACATTACCTAATTTTTTAAATATGTGGCAAATATTATTTTTTTATAAATGTTTTTAATGATTTAAATATATCTACCAAATTTTTGACATATTTTCATTGAAAACAGTCAAAATCGTGAATTGAGACTTTGAATCTGAATTTGTAGTTTTCTACACATTCAGATTCATAAAGCGTACTCGCGAGGATATACTACGCATAGAAATAATATTTACCTGTGGAGCAGAAACGGCCGGCGACTTGGGTGTCAAAGCGGGCGGGTTAACGAACCCTTTGATGGCATCCCTCAGTATCTCTATGAAGACTTGCTGAGGCCGACTCGTCGCGTTGACGCCTGGACTCTGCGCTAGAGACGCGGTGTTGGCGGGCGAAGGACTTAGGTAGAGCAGCTGTAGGGCCGAGCGGGAGAGAATGCAAGCTCGACGGCTGAATTCCATGAAGAAATCCTGGAACAAAACGTTGATTTGTCATATATTTCATCAACCGAATTCTATTAAACGTGGAAGAACCTCTTCCTATTTGAATAGGATCTCAATTCGACTTCGAAGTGTGTGTGTGTGTGTGTATCTGTTATACACAGCTGTTATATAAAAACTTATTTCTTGGTAGGTACTTTATTCTGGGATTTTTCTTGGTACGGTTTTGAATACATATTCTTTTTTGATTTGCAGAAATCGTTGTCATCGATGAAACACCCACATAAAAAAACACCCAGAAAACACAAAAAAAATTTAAAACACCCAGAACATCCTAAACAAATTTCGGTATCGTACAAACTTTTGTCCCAAAGGAGAAATCGATCCTATCTAAATATACCAGTTAAGATTATATTAACTTACTATAGCGACATGGAAGTTGTTGCAGGAGGTGATCTTCCAAGCGTGCCTCAGTTTCTGCACCAGCTCGTCGAAGTACTGCAGCGCCTCGGAGCGAGGCTTGATGCGCGTGTAGCGCGGGAACGTCGGCGGCAGCAGGCGTTGGTTGATCATTGGCTCGAAGCCCATCGAGTTTGGGGGGTCGGCTGGAAAACGAGAGTTTGATTAATTTACTAGTCTTTATTTCCATCAATATAGAATTAATAAATAAATAATTCCGGACAATCCACACAGCCTCATCTAGCCCCAAGCTAAGCAGAGCTTGTGTTATGGGTACTAGATAACAGTATTAGTATTCAAACAGTAGGAAGTTTGTGTGTGTTATTGAGTCTTTATTTTCGACATGTGTGTTTTGGTATTTTCTTTTTCTGGATTGATTGATTGTGATATTTTTTTTATTTAAAAGCTATTGCTGTGGGGGATTCGATTTAAATTTGATCAAGATATGACCGATAGTTTTTGAGTTATTCTTAGTAATGCATAATTTTTGTTCTAGCTAGTACTTTGTAATGGCTTAAAAATGGCTTATCCTTCAAAAAGTTTTTTTTTGTATTAATATCGGTACATCCAAACAGCATGGTCATATTAGCAACGCCTGACGCCACACCTGACGTTTTGTTCCATTCAAATTTTATTCAAAAAAAAACTTGCAGATTTGTAAAGCAATAGGTGCATTTGCCATCTAATTATAACTCGTTGATTTTCTAATATGAGTTGGTAAAAATAAGCGATTAGTAAAAATTAAAATAGATATTTGACTTACATTGCTTTTTCTCTTGACAAACATAAGTAAGTCAATAGCACCATGATTGAAATATTTCTTATATTGTGAAATGTGAGAATGTATAAAACAATAAGGAATACTTACAGCTTTCACTTCCCACAGGCTGAGTGCCCTTCCCAGCAGTCTTGATGACAACTTTCATCATCTCCGAGCATCCATTCAACAAGGCAACACAGTCAGCACCGGACTGGGAGTCTCTCTTAGTGATCAACAGGAGAGCTTGATAGAACATTCTCGTGAATCTGATGCGAGCTGCTACGCCTTGCCAGGCGCTACTGTTCTGGAGTTAGAGAAAGAAATTATAAAGCCATTAATAAAAAATCACTATTGAGCAGAAAATTCTACATTCTATAATGAAGACCTCGTAGTGCAGCGGGAAAAAGTCCGCCTGCAAGCAGAAGGTTGCGGCTTCGTTTCTGGCATAGGAGAAATGTTTTAACAATCTACAGAATTTTTTTTTGGGTGTTCTGAGGGTTTTCTATGTACATATAAAAAAGTAAGCCCTTAAACGTAACAAATACGCTGCTTCATTTTGCTGGAGATATTTAGGTGGATTGACCAGTTTAATTCAATTCATCCAAGAAAAAATCATAAGTGTAGAAACAACAAGGAATATAATTTAATTGAATTTCAAATAAATTATATTTAGAATTTCAATTTGTTTACCTCATCTCCCATGGCTCTCGCTTTCTTATTGACCTCTTCTTCCTGCTCCTTTAGCATGGCAATACATTTCTGCTCACTGACTTCATGGCTAGCGTCATAAGTGTTGCCAGTCTGAGGGTTCGAACCGAGCCGATACCCGTAGCTCATTGGTTGAAAGTCTTCTTCTTCAAAAACTTGTGCTCTGGAATAGAAGACAGTGTTACAACTTCACAAGGAAAACAAAATAATATTTAAGGCGAGAGCGATTGTTGAAGAGCAAGAGATTGTGCTTTTCAACACCCTCTATGAGAAAAATATATTAAAATATATACATACATTTATTTATATTTTCGGTGTTAGTAATTCACTTACACTGCTAGAGTTGTAGAAGTCTTTTGTTCAATTTGTGTGCATCAAACTAAAATTATAATAGATTCCTATTTTGAAAAAATAAAAAATAAAATGAATTTTTATTTTATATAAAGACTAGCTGGTGCCCGCGACTTCGTCTGCGCATGATTAGTATTTCGAGTACTCGCTATTTTACTTGCGTAATTCCCTTTCTCGTGGGATTTCGGGATAAAATAAAGCCTATGTGTTATTCCAGCTTATAATCTATCTCTGTGCCAAATTTCATCCAGATCCGTTCAGCAGTTTTTGCGTGAAAGAGTAACAAACATCCATCCATCTATCAATCTATCCATTCATACTTACAAACTTACGCGTTTATCAGTTCAATTCAGTTTGGTTCCCCTGGGCTATACGGGTTTTCAAAAATTTCTCACAGCATCTGAACGACGCACGCGCGTCGTTCAAATGCTGTGAGAAATTTTTGACAACCCGTATAGCCCAGGGGAACCAAACTGAATTCCGGGATGAAATGTATCCTTGTATCATGTCCAATCGTCCCGAGTTCCATTCGAATTCATTCACTTCCGTCGTGATGCGTGGTTAAAGAATTTTTCTTTCACCCTCTCTCCCAGGGGAACCTTACCGAATTCCGGGATAAAAAGTATACCATGTCCTTCCTTGTAGTATGAACTCAAATCGTCCCGAGTTTCATTCCAACTCATTTAGCAGTTTCGGCGTGATACGCGGTAAAGGAATTTTACTTTCATACCCTCTCCAATGAGAACCTTACTGAATTCCGGGATAAAAAGTATCCTATGTCCTTCCTCGTAGTATGACCTATAATCATGCCGAGTTTCATTTCAATCCATCAAGTAGTTTCGGCGTGATGCGCGTTTACGATACAGACAGACAGACAGACAGACAGACAGACAGACAGACAGACATGAATGAAAAAAATTACAGTTTTGGCTTGAGTATCGATAATAGAGTGCCCTCCAAAAAAAATTTTCAAAATATCTTCAATGTACAGAATTGGACCTGTTACAGTTTTATTATAAGTATAGAAGATAACGACGCGGGTACCTAATCTTATTCTTTTTTCAAATTCGGTTATTCAATTCAATGTCGCGTCGGTGGCAGGCTGGCTTTTTTATTACCGGCCAGTAAGTACTTTATTGAAGCGAAATGCGTTCAAACTTTTGAATTAAATAGTGTTCCAAATTCAAAACTCATTTCGTCACTATTATTAAATGCCCAGAAACCAATTTCGCTCGCACTTATCGAAGAAACCTTCGCCTCTTTTCAAAAAAATCGATGGGCCGAAATTTATTTTATGCTTTTTGTTTAAATAAAATTAATTCTTATTTTCATGGCAATTTATATGGACAACTAGTCAATAAGCTGTGAGTCCAGTCGGTTCTAGATTCAAAACCACACACAACTCAGTAATTTATTTCAGGTGTATTTCTCAATAGTTCAGAATAAGGTTGCAAAGTCATTATATCTTTTGGATTTATTATTTAATCTTTTGGAAACAAAAACAATTATCTCTGTCACAGGTTCTCAGCTCAATGTACATTCCACTACCAAGGTAAGTTATTGCCATAATCACCATGCTTCGTAGATATTTTACAAGAGGAAATACTCACTTGTTGATACATTCTCTAATACAATCCAGCAGCTTGTAAATAGCAATGCAGTACGCTTTCAGTGTTGAATCGAGGATAGAATGTGGCTGGTGTAGATAGATGTTAGTGAAGACAGTCTGGGCTAGAGAGTGGCCCTCTAGCCATGAAACTATGCAAGCCATTGTGGCATCAATGATGCCAATTAGCTCACTTGGTTCGAGATTTTCTATTTTGAGAGTTCCAGCCTGAAATAGATAATAAATTTAGGTTGAATGCATACCCCAAAAACTATTTTTGTATGATTTTATCAAAAATCATGGCAAATAAATATATTACATTATAGTGTTTTAGTGTTCGATTATTTCAATCAAACACTAAATGGATTTATAGGCACTCATTAGTAGAGTATGTTCCTACCTAATTTCACTCAACATACAACAACGACGTCAGTCATGTTTTATTTTTATATAACTTGTCCTTTTTTATTTTTGCTTCAGAATATTAGGTAACTATTTTATTTTAATATCTATTCATAAGTGTATAATTATTTCATTATAATGTTATGATGTGAGTTATTTGTCCGTAACACCAACAAGTGGCCCTGGCGGAAGATCAGCGTTGGATGCAATTTTGCATCCTACTCATGCTGAGACAGAGCTAATTTTGTAGGCAGGCAGACTGAGGTTTTTTTTTATAAATTTTATTTTTTCTCGAGTTTGTTTATAAAATAAAGATAATTTTACTATTTTTTTTACATTATTATTAAGAATAATACAGGTAACTAACCGCAACAGCTTGTTGGAAATTGAGAGGCTTTGCATGACCTCCTCGGTTGCACAGCATTCCAGCATCCATCTTCGGGTCCATCATTTCAATTGCTGACATCGCTTCAAACAGGCCAAAGAGCTGCCCATCATGAAGCAATTCACCAAGTTCCAATTCTGAAAATGATACTATTATGAGTCATTGTATTTACTCCTTATCGGCAAAGAAATCAAAGAATAGAAACAAATTTAAACTACTTTTTTGACTTAACAAATATGTGTGATGATCATTGAGCATTTAGCACCTGTATAAAAGCAAGAAATATCTCTGAGATATTTTGTGGGTTTGACTGCTTCATCAAAGCAAAAAAACAGCATTAGATTAAAAAAATCTGGATTATAATAGCCTCCTCTTATGAGTGCTAGTGTTCTGTCTTCCGCTTGACATATCCAGCATCTGCCTGTAGATTTTTCAGGTTGTTATCCGACCTGGGAGAATGACTAGATAATTTAAGTAGTGTCTGTTAAAACATAATTTTATACTTTCTTTACCTTGAATATGCTTGAAAAAGTCAGATGTTATGTCAACCCAATTGTAAGTGACTTCAGGGTTGGAGCTGATAGGATCCATAGCTCTGCAATAACACACCAATTTATTTCATGATAAACAAACCATATAAAGGCCTTTTCAGACCTATGGTTCATGGTATTCTGTGGATTTGGACAGCATACACACTTGGATATCGCTACCGCTTTAGGTAGTGAATACACTGAATACCATGTATGTTGGTCTAAAGACATCTTTAATTAAAAATATAGTTTTATAGACATGATATACATTAGACATTGATAGACATTATTATAGTTATACTTACAGTACAGACAGTAATGAGTCCATGAGCTCCTAATCTAGTTTAAACTGTTTCAGGAGCCAGTGGCTACTCCAGCTTAAAACTCTCCACACACTGAAGCCAGAGGCGGAGCATAAGCGAAGGCATGGCGGTTTTTCCTATGGCACTGCGTCGCCACGGCCTGCAGTGTGTGTGTAGGCTTTCATAAGATTCCATAGAATACAACTTGAACGCCTTCGCCTCTGCTCCGCCTCGGGCTTCAGTGTGTGGAGACTTTAAGAGTTAGTACCTATGTCAAGCCAATATAAATTTTATTATTTACACACTAACAACATGCAATTTATTCACAATTATCAAAATATTAAACTGTTAGTGGATTGAAAAAGAAGAAACCGGCAGCGAAGCCAGAAATTGATGTAGTTGAATTTGATAGGGATAGGAATACAGTACAAATTACATTGCTTACTTAGTGCACAATACATTGAAGGTGCACTTCAGCTTGTAGAAGCAACTAATTACGACAATAGTTCCTGAGAAAAATGATTCAACCTGAACGGTAGAAGAGCCACAACATCCAAACGGGAAACAGCCATGCACAAACTACTAACCCATCGCCTTCAAGGAAACCATCGTTATCATTATCAACCATACTGACTGTTCTAATTCTAGAATAGTTCGTAAGATACCTATGATTTTACCACTATTGTTCACAATATTCCAATGAAAATTTGTGAACAGAAAAATATCATTTTCTCGAGAAAATTTCCAAAACTAAAGCGGTCCTCTTCAACTTCTTGATTATGATCACAGACCATGAGAATTGAGAGTATTAATTATTTTCCTTGCCACCAGGGTTGGATTCAGACCTTCAGAAAATTATTGTCTATGGAAATCAAAATTATACTACATAGTCTAAAATTTTACTACGTTTGGTTTTTCGTGTCACTTCATGCAAACTGCCACCACTATTTTATGCTCAAAATTGTCACAAGAAATAACAACACCTCTAAACACAATACAATAACAAACTTTCTTCTAATTTAACCAAATATTCACTGTCGGTCGAGTGTCAAGTAGGTACCGGCTTGCAGTAATCTAAAATATTTAAATGTTGTTACATATTGTCTCACTCACACTCATTCATATAATCCATCCATCCTACTCTGTCAGAACGACGAGACAGTAAAACATTAGGTAGGTGACCAATTACGCGTTGGACCAATGAAGGAAGCCAGTCACTTGATATTGACATAATCATGTCCTGACATTAAGTTCTTCAAACGTCAGTAATTCTATCTAAACTTACCTAATCTCAATCGCAGCTCTGCATTTAACCTTTGGTCTGTCTGTCTGTTTAATGTTAACCAAAGAAATCTTGCAGAAATGTAAATAACGGTGCCTTATTATATAGATTTTTGTGATTTGTGAAACCTAAACCTGATCTTTTTCGAAATGGAAATGAGTTGAATTTTGGAAATTGTGGCGACCAAGCTCTGAGCTAGCAACTTTTTTTTCATTGACTTTGATGTAGGTAGTATAGTATAGTTTGTATGTATGGATGACGAGGTCTCCACACACTGAAGCCGGAGGCGGAGCGGAGGCGAAGGCGTGCGAGTTGTATTTTATTTAATCATATGAAAACCTACACACACACCGCAGGTGGTGGCAGCGCGGTGCCATTGGAAAAACCGGCACGCCGCCTTCGCCTCCGCTCCTCCTCCGGCTTCAGTGTGTGGATACTTTAAGGCGGTTGATAACTGAAGACCAGACGCAAAGCTATAATCAAGAAGTTGAAGTTGAAACCTGAAGTTAAAATCCAAAGAGAATTTAAATAATCATTAAAATGCACATGAATGCACAGGCGGAAAATATGAAAATTATTGGTGGATGAGAATTCGTATAAAAGACAAGAAGAGATTAAAACCACTCCATGGAAGGAGATTCAATTTGCAGTTCAGAAATTTATTACTTACCAACAACGTTAAAATATAAAGTTACTACCTACTAATATGGTATGATTACGGTATGAATAGTACCTACCTACCTTTTCCACATTTTTATTAGTAGGTAGACTTCTTCGATAGTCCACTTTAAATCAAGTGTAAAGTAAGTCTGGATGAAAATAAAAACAGGTTTGTATAAAATTACAAAGCTTACATTTACTTAAATATATTTAACACTACTAATAAAAGGCGACTCAGTGGTTGGTGTTTTCTCTGTTACAGGATCATAGACGTCGAAGTCAAGTTGCGGAGTCTCGCTGGTGCTGTCATCGAGTGGCGTCTGGTTGGAGGAGGAACCACCACTTGAGCCGCCACTGGGCTTGGAAAGGGCGATGCCACCGGTGCTCATATCCATGCAGTCGAAGTGAAGGACCTTTGAATGGAAATAACCACGTAAGTAAAATAAGCACCTACTACTTGACTTTACACTACCTAGGTTAGTACATTACATACTTCTTTTTTAAGCTCAATCTACTCTCGAGGTAGGTACAATGCTTGTTTGTATACCTAAACAACTTAGGTAGGTTCCTACAACTCAAAATCTAGTCCAATAAGTATTCACTTTTTCACGTCGTGATTGATAAAAGGTAGGTACCTAATTGTTAGCATTAGGTATCAACTGTAGGAAAGAGTTCAATTCAACAAGTAGGTACCTACCAAGTGTAAATTCTAGCAAAAAAATCCTTCGCCGGCCAATTATAAGTTTGCAAAACTCTATTGAAGTTATTTACCTTCCTTCTAAGGCCTTACAGAACTCTATTGATTTACATACATAAAACTTACTAAAATAGGAGCCATGTCGAGCCTCGTGTCCATATCCATGCAAACATGCAGCTTCGAATCTGCCGCGTTGATGTCAAACAGTCGGATACACATATCCATGAGCCCTGGGGGTAAGTAGGGCACCGGGATTGGCACGCAGAATGGAGGCGGGTTGCGAGCTGGAAAACGTAGTTGGATAATATGGTTAGGAAAAAGATAGTGATCCATGGGATTACGATCTTTTTCTCTGGTAAGGACGTTGTAATCTTTACCGTGCTTCTTCATTCCTGCTTGTAGTTAAGCTACACAAAACCGCTGCTTTCCGAGGAAGCTTCCGCTATCAAGCCACAAAGTGTTGGAACAATCTACCTCCTCCCTTACAGCAACCTATCTCAAAGTCTACCTTTAAGCGTAGACTCAAAACCGCTCTGTTATCCGCACAAATGACTTGACAGCGGAAGCTGTCCCGAAGTAAACTTGTTATTATTATTATTATTTACATTATTAATACACGTCACTATGCACGTAAACCTTTCCTAGTATATATATATTTTTTTGTTTGTTTTTATTATAATTGGAGTGTTAGTACTTATCTATACCATACCTTTCCCTCATTGTGCACTACCTGCTACTGATTGTAGGAACCGGCGGAAGATCAGCATTGCGTGTATATACTTGGTCAGATATCTATTTTATATTTTATAATGTACCTATTTTAAGTATTTTTGTAAACCTAGATTGTAGTTAAAAATAAATGTATTTTCTTTCTTCTTTCTTTCTTGTCACGGAAAATGCTGGTCATTCCGAATACAGGGACTGGTGTATAATCACCCATTATTCTTATTAATGATACGGCCGACAAAGCTGATGTTTTACGGATGAGCTAGTCAAGTTAATATTCTGAGTATTTCCGAGTATTTTAAACACATGCACTTAGGAACGATTAACGAACTTCATTTTTCATATAAACTATACTGCTCAAGGACAATGAGATAAACATAATTATGAATAAAGGGATTTAACCTCTGAGATTTAGGATGTTTAAAAATTTAATAAAAATCGAGCTTAAAAAAATAATTTCATTTTGCAAACTAAATAATTACGCCAATCAAGGTTATTGATAAATTAAAACCCCCATGTTTGGAGAGGCACGTTCAACTGATTAGGTAACCAATGTTTCTTACCTGAATACGAGTTCCTGAAGACTGTCTGGTTGTTCATCATCACTTCTAAATCAATCATGGATTCCTGAGGCTCGTATTTTAAAATGGCGCATGCTGAAAACAATAGAAAAAAAGCTGTTACGTATCTTCCTACTTATGCATTAACTACCTTATAGTCATTTACAGGTTATTTGCTATGATTGAGTTGTTTTGAGTGTTTCTATATTTAGCTTCAGCGCTATGATCACGAAAGAGCTCCGTGGTAAATATCCCGTGGTGACTCTAGTCTTAATAACAATGATAATTATGTTGAAAATACTATGCATACATAAGCTTTCCTAAGATTATCAGAACGACAGTAGACACAATTGGAGTAGAAGACTACTTTAAATGTTGAGTACCTACCAACTCAACATTTTACGTGCTGCAGGGGTAACTATTCAGAAACTCCGTTTCCGAGTCTTCGACACGGAATTTAACATAGATCCGCGCGAAATTCAAATGTTTTTGTATATTATTTTATTTACATAAATCTCTTATCTTATTCATTGCTAAAATTAGTTATCGAAATTAGTTAAAATATGGATTCATAGAAAATGTTATCATAATTAAGAGAAAACTACATGTCAGCTATTTATATGCCTTGTAGAACAATGAAAATATTTCAAATCAATAAAATATTTAAATTTTGCGCTCTATGTCAGATTCCTCGTCGATGGCTCTATAGTAGGTGGGCTAATCAAAATCACCAGAAGGTAGACATTAAGAAATCTCTTTTATCTTACTTCTCCTATCAAAGTTGATAGTCTCAATACGAATGCCGGTACAGCAGGTACATTTCAGCTCCTCACAATCACACCTTCCACCCATGAAGGGTAGTCGAAGGAGCCATCCTGGCTTGTACCAGGGTCGAGGCATCATTTTCTTGATTGTCTGAAACAAATAAAGCATATTTTACCACCTAAAACTACGAAAGTCTCGCTGGCTTACCGGTTGTATTAATATCATAAGAGTCAGGACAGGACCACTTTCGTTCCTGGATTTTCTCAACTGGTTTTTTACCTCGTTAGATCCTAGGTCATAGTAAACAGAAAAATCTGAGACATCCATGATTTTGTCTTCCTTTTCACTTTTGAATATCGTTCGCGATTCTCTCCATTTCCAACCTGAAACCGATAATTCTCGTCATATCTTTACGAGTTTTTCGGTGTCACAATAAAGGAACTTAATAGGAACAGAATTAAGGTCAAACAAACAACACTCACCTGCACAAAATGGCACACAACAAATAAAAAACGCAAACAAAACCGTTTTCGTTTTCATTTTGGATTAGATCGATACCTAAGCTTCTATGTCACCGCCTCTAGGGACACCATTCAAATGAGCAGGGTTATGGCAATCTGCGTCAACACAGGCAAAGGTACCAGTTAAACTATTTTGTATGCAAGCGATGGCATGTGCGAACGCAACTGGCTTACGGGACTTTCTAGAGAAACTTCTGCATGTCCGTCGTCCGATCTATGCAGACGTTCCGCCACTTTTCGTTTTCCATCTCCTTTTTCCAGTTAATTGAAATCTTTTTTAATTTGACGACGGCCTTTGATAAGATAAGATGAATGCCGACATGACCTAGTTAGATTTGGAGATTGTTTGGTGTCAAAAAAGGTCTAACTACAATGTGGATATAGTACTGTTGATCCCTAAACTGTACAAAAGAAAACAAAATCTGAAATAAATAAAAACTTTATTGTGCCTGTTTTTATGCTATCTTATTACAAAAACTACGTTTGGATATCTTATCTTCGGTCATCATCATCATCATCTTCCTCATCATCATCAAACAAATCACCTATTAACGATCGAACGACGTTTTCATCATAGTCTTCAATGTCGTCTCCAGAGTCAATGACGGCATCAACACCTCCCTGAGGGTTCGCTATGGGCAGGCCACCGCCCTCGTCAGGGCCAACCATGGCTACACCATTTGCTCCCATTCTGAAATTCATTGACTTCTATTGAATCGCAATAGGTATTTAATTGTACCTGTGTATTTCATAATGTTTGAAAACGAAAGTTTTCAATCAGTGCGTCCTACCCGTAATGACCTACGGAGCAGAGACGTGGACACTCACGGTAGGGCTGGTCCACCAGTTCAAAGTCGCCCAGCGAGCTATGGAAAGAGCTATGCTCGGAGTCTCTCTGAAGGATAGAATTCGTAACGAATACATCCGACAGAGAACCAAAGTTATCGACATAGCTCAAAGAATTAGCAAGCTGAAGTGGCAATGGGCCGGCCATATCTCGCGAAGAACCGACAACCGTTGGGGTAAACGTGTTCTTGAGTGGAGACCGCGACTCGGTAAACGTAGCGTAGGACGCCCTCCGGCCAGGTGGGATGACGATCTGCGAAAGACTGCTGGCAGATGCTGGATGCGTCAAGCTGAAGACAGGGCGCAATGGCGCTCATTGGGGGAGGCCTATGTCCAGCAGTGGACTAATATAGGTTGATGATGATTTCATAACCATGTTTACTTTTTACATTAAACTACTTTTTACTTATTTTAATCCATAATGCAAGATATCATTCCAATGCCTAAATTGATGCAGGTGACTGCAGGTCCCTCCTGCATCAATTCAGCCGGGGCTTTGCTTGCCAACTAGCGGCTAGCTAACTTTGATTTTGCGTTAAATAAAGCAACGGAGTAAATTATTCTAATAACTAATTTTCTACCAAATAAATCTAAGAATATTTCTTCCATTTCCAGAGGCGAGCAAGATTCAAATTTGCTTTGACCTAAAGTTTGATCTCTGTAACATTTTCTACTTCATAAATAAACATTTACCTCAAGCAGTCAAATGCAAAGTTGAAGAGCTCGAACTGGCGCCATTTCCCTTCCATTGCCAGGCAAAAGTGAAAGTTTCTTCCCGGGAAAAAAACATTGTAGAACCTAGCGCAGACTTTCAAGTTGTTCATTCTTGGAGGGCTTATGCAAATTGGTCTTGGATTTTTGCCTGAAAATTTTAAATTTTATTAGTTACTTTAACTTTTTTAAATGTAGAGTAAGGCGAAAATTTCATTGATGGGTATTAATTAATGAATCATAAACTATTTTAACTAAGAAATCTCTCCCCATTACTATAGGAACACTAGCTGCGAAGAGAAAAAGAGAGAGTTAGCATAATGGATAGGCAACTAACCTGACATAGAGTTTTCGTACAAAACTCTATCATTCAAGGACATAGCCACATCGAAAGCGAAATCCCCAGGATGATACATCACTTTCATACACGCCTTCTGATTTAGTAGATCCATGACGTATCCTGTACAGCATTTACAAATTCCGTTGGCACAGGAACATCTTCTATTAGACGAGGTACTGGGCGTTGTGGTGACATTCTGACCTGTGCTCTGTCTTGCTAATAATGCAGGTGATTTGTTTTTGGTCCGAGCTAGTAGCAACAAGATTTTGTCCGGTACTTCAATTTCGTCTGGTAAATAGGATGAACGGGTTGTGTTCGCCACTACCATAAGAGTTGCTGCGGAAATTACTTAGTTATCGACAATTAACTATATTATTATAAATTCATCACATAAACACATACTGTGCAATTATCTAATGATTATTCAACCGACTTCAAAAAATAAGGATGTTATCAATTCCACTGAAATTATTATTAATGTCTCATCATATTTTTTCTACGTAAGTACACCTATTTCGATTATTATTTTTATGTGAAAGCTGGTGCTTCACGTGTGCTCCCATATAATAATAATTTAATCAAGAGCTGAATTGATTTTTCAGTGGTCCTTACCGATGAGTGAATTTTAAAGTCTGTTGTTAGTTTTTGTTAAAAAAATTAAATTACCTTCGAAGTGAAATGGTCTACATAGTATTTACTACATAAAACTTAAAGAACTAAAAAATGATATACCTTACCTGCATTTGCTCCAGCTAATAAAACCACAACAAAAGTCGGTAACAACATTACTATCAAAGACCAACATGGAGCTTTACGGTTGACGTCTGAATACATACTTATCGACAGTCCAATTTGCGTGCACACTATAAAACCAGTTCGGTGGCGCCAAGCAGGGAAAGGTTCGCTAATCTCCTTGCATTTCGACTTTCACGTTACGCGACGCGATTTCGAAGATTAAGAGGAAAAGGGTTCATATTTGCACATTGTTTATTTGTTACCTTATCAAAAATAAATAAATAGGGTCAATAAATTAGTTTATGTTTATAATAAATAGTGTTTAAACGACTAGAATTTTCAGTTATAGCTTCTTCCATCTATGAAATCTCCAATAGCATCTCCAATTGCGTCCAAAGGCCCTCCATCGTCTCCGTCATCATTTCCACCTCCAAATATTCCGTCGCCGTCATCTCCAAATAAACCACCATTGCTGCCTCCGAAAATACCGTCACCACCTCCAAGTAACCCTTGTCCATTTTGACCGAGTAGTCCGCCTCCTTGATTTAAAACTGTTTCAGCAGCCGTTTGAACAAACCCGCCTTCTTCTTGGCCTCCGTTTCCAAATAAATTTACCGGCTTAGGGCCCGATGTCACTTTTTTTTTGGGTTTCTGTCCAGTTTTGATGCCCGATTGTCCAAAGCTATAATAATAAACTAAACTATATTATTGTTCTTAGAATAGTTAAATAAGTCATAATCATTTTATTTATTTCCGAACCTGCAATAGAGTATAGATAAAGTTAAAAAAGTAAAATCATGCTAAATTACACTAACACCGATTACTGACCTAAAGCATTTGAATGATGCCGAATACACCGGGAAACCACCTATATCAGCATTGATATCCAAACAAGCATGTGCGTTTTTATTTCTGACACTGATGTTCGATATCTCCGCACATACTCGTACAAAAGGCGCTCTTCTAGGATTGAAGCAAATCGGAGGAGGATCGCTGGCTGAAATACAAGTTTGTCATTTATTACAGCAGATGTGATGATTTTGTCGTTGATCCCATTATCCTGATATGACGTTAATTCTAATTTATTACTCCTTTAATTCCTCTTACCTGAAACTCTTTGCCGCACAACGGTGTTATTATTCATACTCAAGCGCACATCGAAAACAAAGTCTTCCGGTATGAACGTCATGTTACCACACGCCTTCATCCTGAACCTCTCCATTATAGCACCTGTGCAACACCCACATTGTCCATCAAGACAAGAACAAGGGAACCGCACTACTTGACCTGGAACATCTTGTTGTACTATTTCATCTTGTACCTCTGTTGCGGTTGGATTGGCCACTGTAACTGGTGGGCTGGGTGTAACATCCTCAACAACAGGGTTCGTTTCAGGGATTATTTCAGGAACAACATCGTCTGTGACCATTGTAGCGTCAACTATAACGTTCTCTGCTTCATTTTCTTCGATTTCATCTTCTTCAATGTTGTCGTTGTCTTGTACATTTACAGGAACTACTATGGTCACTGGAGATTTCAGAACTGGTGTTGGATGTAGAGCTTGTTTCCATACTGAGTGTGGTACTTTGAATTTTACCACTTCGTACTGTTCATTTGCTACAAAAAATATTTTCTTAAATGCAAAATGTTTTATAAGTTAAAAAGTATACTTGTAGTATTATCTGAATGTAACTATATAAAACTTACCGTTGACTGTCTTTGATCTTATTATAAACAAGTAAACCAATAATACAAAGTTACATTTGAATATTGAACCCATATTCTATTAGTTAAGCACCTACAATAGTACACTGTTCTCCGATCAGGTCAATTTGTTACTGTGAGTTCTTACTTTCGGTATTTAACAAGGCAGCTACCTACACTGTGATGTTTATTTAAGACACACAGTCATCAAGAACAAGTTTTAAATGTTAATGCCAAACCAGAGAAAGTTTTAACTTAAAATTGCCTGCGTCCACTTTCAATATTGAATGGTCGTGGTCTGCATTGATATTATTTTTATCGCATTTAAATATCCATCAGTTATGCATTGCAACATAAATTGCTCAATGACTTATGTATTGAATCATTCATTCTTACATAAACTATTCAAATTAGCTAAGTTTTTTTTAAATCCTTGCAGCAGTTCATAATGGTGCTTCGTTATTATGTTGGTCCTTTAAGTAACTAACTACCCAAACCTAATAGGTACCAACGCAATGGTAAAACAGTATTGTAAAATGTGTGGTAAAACTAACACGTTTTTGTATTTTATTGTTTGTTACTCACTTCAGCCCGCGGTTTTGCACGTGCTTTTCGAGGATAAAAAACATGTAATAGTTGATGCTACATGGTTTTCCCGGAATATTTTCACCTTTCCGCCTAATTTCATAAAGCTGTATTCTGACGTTTAGTTCTGCAAAGGTAACAGATTCTTTTCGCTCTTATAAATTACTTATGGATTTTATCAGATGTGTATTAAAACTGAAAACTATTTAAACCAAGCCGGGATTTTTCCTATTTTCGAGGAGTTTTATCTCGCCATAATGTGAGCTTCAATTCATTTATGGTGAGAGTTCCAACTCAACATCTTTCGACGTAGAGAAAACGTCGAAGAGTTTTGGCCGAAGGGTGTCAAGTTCCGTCGGTTCATCGGCCGCCTGAAAGGAGACACCGCCGGGCATCGTCGACAGCTGACACCGTGATTGCGAAATACACGTCGCGGCAATTAAAACGTGTATCTACTTTATATTTAGTTATGATATTTTTTATATATGTTAGACTGTAAGGTATTTATTTATATGGGCCTTAGAATTAGTATTTACCATCTTGCCTGAAATAAATGATTTTATTTTATTATTAATTAAATACGCATTACAATAAATACATATTCCGCAAATTGTGACTTCGTCTTAGTAATTTAATTTTACATTGTTAAGTAATTAAATTAAATTTATGTGTGGATTACAAAAAAAACATGTACCTATCTTATCTACCCTGATTTATCTTAGTGCAGTTTAAAAGTTTATGCTATGATAGATCTTCAAAAGCCAATAATAGTCTGTTTACAGAATTAGATTGGTAGGTAAATAAATTGTTAAATCAGATCTCCCAAAGATAAATTTAACTAATTTGAAAGTAACGAAAATTATTACGCCATCCTTTTTAGTTCCATTAGTCAAAGAGAGAATTTAGCCATTATTAGTGCAGTCAAACTTTGACAAGTAACTGTTCCAGAAAACGTTCTCAAATGGTAGTTATTTCCTTTCTGATCTGAGCTTTGTCTAATATTCACTAACTTTTCTTACCTTAGAATATTTTGACTAAAACCGACACGGGAGAAATTAAACGAAAATATAGCATAAAGATTTTTTATTTAAGGGTCAATCAGTCGCTGTGCTAAATAAACGTAACAGAAGTATATTTACACTTATTAGCTAGAAAATAAATTAAGAATGAATAAATATTATTTCTACTTATAGACTAGCGTGCTCTGACGTCATACATGTGCCCAATCACCACGCATCATTTTGTTTTGTCTGCCTTTTTTCTTGCCTTTGTTTTTATGATCTCTTCTAGCTAAAAGAAGCGCATCGCCCATTGTGTTCATAACTTCATCATATTGACTGTATTCATCGGCACTAGTGTTTTCACTGTCCCTTATTATTCTCTTGCTACCGAATAAGCCAATTTGTTCTCCGATAGTCTCACCGATTTCAGTTAAATCAAGCACATCCAAGTCGGGTATTTCTAGACCGTCATTGTCTTTCTTTCTAGCTTGTTCTTCTACTTGTGAACTGTTGGGCATTTCTACTGGAACCGGGTGACTGTAAAAGTATGCTCGAGTTTCTTCAGGTGTTTTTTCAATGTCATCCTTTTCCTCTGTAGAGTCGAGTGTATGTACAATTTGAATCATATCATCGTTAACTGATTCTTCCGGTGCTGAGGTTTCCATTGGCAATGTTGTAGGTGCCTTCGGTGTTATCATCTCAACTTTCTGGTATGTAACTGTATGCTCTTCTGGTTTAGTTGCCATACCAACATCTTTAGGTTCATTATTTAAAGGTATAACGGGCATAGAAGATAACTGACCTGTGATATGCGCTAGAGACATTTCTAAGCCGGTATGCTCGAAGTCTGTGACGCTTTTGGCTGTTGTTGATGGAGGCCTAACGGCAATGATCGGTTCAAAAGTGTTATCGCTACCAGCTGTTTCTTGGTCTTTTTTAATTTGTATTTTGGGTGACACTGAAGTCATTACTGGCGTGGCTACAGTCGTAGTAGTAGTAGTAGTAGAAGTTGTGGTCGATATTGGCGCAGCTGCTGTCGATGCTGGAGTTACTTCAACTATTTGAACCGTGGTCGAAGTTCTGTTTGGGCGGGTTGGTCTCCTAGAAGGTCTACGGGTGGGTCTTTTGTTTACCGCTTGTATTTTTACAGTAGTAGTTCGAATAGGTCTTAAAGTGGTAGTGCTTCGAGAAGGCCTTCTAGAGGAAGGTCGTCGTGTTCGATTCGGACGTTTAGTAGTCGTGGTTGTAGAAAGGGCAGGTGCTTGTTTCTTTTTGTTGTTATTCTTTTGAGTCTTTTTCTTGTTGCCTTTCTTCCCACCTGATGATCCAAATATGCCTAGTATGTCTGTATCTTCCAGTAAACTGAATCCAGTGTAGTCCGAGCCCTCAACGTCATTCACAGCCGCAAGTTCACCTGAAAATTTAAGTTTATGTGTAAATAGTCTGTTTTATCTCAGATTCCATGAATTAATAACATATTTAACTCATCAATATGGTATTTTAATAATAGTATTAATAACGAAAGTTCTACTTTCTTGGGGATTAAAAGTTCGAAGATTATATTATGCTACATAGATATAACTAGCGACCCGCCCCGACTTTGACGGTTTTATTATACGATTTAACCTTGCTCTTGAATTACTCTATCTATTAAAAAACCGCATCAAAATCTTGATTAAAAGTTCGAAGATTATATTATACTACATAGATATAACTAGCGACCCGCCCCGACTTTGACGGTTTTATTATACGATTAAACCTTGCTCTTGAATTACTCTATCTATTAAAAAACCGCATCAAAATCCGTTGCGTACATTTAAAGATTTAAGCATACACAGGGAGATAGGGACAGAGAAAGCGACTTTGTACTTTGTAGTGATATGAGCTATTATTGAGTCTGTATGTTTATCCTTAACAAACCAAATAACTTACTTTCTTCATCATCATCATCGCCGCCGAATCCATAGTCATCTTCGTCCTCATCATCGTCATCATCGTCGTCATCGTCCTTGTCCCCCTTCTCATCTGGGATCAAGGGAAGTGGATCAGCTGGTTCTGACGTCACGCCTTTGGATCCAAACTTGAAGCAGGAGACTCTAACTGCAGCTTCCACGATACTTTTAGACTGTAGTTCTAAGCCTAGACAGGCCCGGAAGTCCTCGCCAGTTCTAGCGATGTTGTACACTCGCCCGCAGAATTTCGATAGGCCACCAGGAAGCGGCATACACACTGGACTTGGCTTCTTACCTGAAAAAGCACATGTTAATTCTTACTTGAAAAGCACATTTTAGTTTAAAGAACACTAACTTTAATAGTTTTTCTGATAGTCAATCGTATCTTTTAATGTTTTCGTTATGTATGTTGAGTGAAGGGTCTGGAGTTATTTATTCATCAGTTATATTTAAATACATAACTAATGAGGACAATCCACACAGCACCATATAGCCCCATAGTAATTCAAAGCTTGTGTACCTAGTAGATAACAGATATATTTAATACATTATATACACAGATATTTATTTAATAAATATGTAGCTCTTGCATTTCTGCTACCTATGATAGAACTAGAGAGTAAACCTTTTTTTGAAAGTAGTCTTTATTACATGGATTCTAGAGTTCATATAATACTTAACTTTTTAAATAAACATGACTTCATTGATTGTGATTATTTAGGGATATAGTGTAGGTGTAACCAGATTTCTATTTCTCAATCAAACTTGCCAGAGATATGACAGTAAAACCAAAACTCACTTGAAAGAGTCCGGTTGGAGATGACCTTCTTTCCGAAGCTGAGAGACACTGCCATCTTGTCTCCTTCTAAATAAGCCAGTGAAGCACATCCTGAAATAATTAATAGTAATAATCAATAAAATAATTTTGGTTATCATTACAGATAAATCTACATTTATTAAGTTTCCCGGGAAACCTATAGGTGGTGTACCTTCCTATAGCAAATTTGCCAAACAGCTTTTATTCAATCGACAGTTTACATACTTAACTAACTAAATCCTATCTTGATCTTGGACCCTGATGATTACTTAAAACTATGGTCTTAACTATGACTAAGAATAGGTAGGTAGCTACATAATATTCTATTATGTTCTACGTATGTTATGTCACAGTATGTTGTTACTAGAATTTCTCTGAACAAATGATCTACTCGAGCTTTCCAAACTTTCAACTAAACTTTTGCAGTGACAAATTGTTTACATAAAATACAAATCGTAAACCTTAATGGATAAAATGCAGTTACAGTTTAAAATTATACTAACGAGCTTTGCTGTTTATTACAGTCGTTTATTATTTTTATTACGGAATTCAGATAAATGGAGCCGGAAATGAAACTGTTTTATGAGAAAGACAACCAAGAAGAAACTTGATATTAATAATGATATAATGATAATGAAAGTAGAGCCTTTGCTCTGGAAAAGTCTAAAGAGAGCACGGTCTAAGATATCTTCAAGCTCAAACTATAAAGGAGCCGCATCTTTCCATGTATAAATTTTTGGACCTGAAATAACCTATTAATTACGTATAATACAGATTTGTCTCGGTAAAACAACCTGTATAATTATTGGAAATGGTCAAAAGCGTCAAAAGGTCACTATCTGAAAACGTGTCCAAAATTTAGTATCTATTTATTGTCTATTATATTTATTACATATTAAATACTAGTGCTCAACTAAGGATTTTATAAAAGTATTAATAACGACGAAGGTTGATTTCATGATGTAAATGACTAAAGTAATAGGTACTCACCAGGTCCGTTCAAATTGACCAACGGCAGTGCGAAGTCCCTACAGCAATTGCAGTAGGCTTCAGAGCATTTGCAGTATTTGTTGATGCCGTTGTCCTCAATCTTGTCCAGATCAGCACTCTCAGATTTATTCTGGATGCTGTTCTTGTGTTTTTTGTGGTGCTCTAAAAAAGATACAATTCATAATGTATAGAGATAAAGGTTTAATCCCTAATAATTTCCGGGATATATTTTAAAAGATCTTCAAACTATTATATAATATAAATATATAAAGATATTGAAATTCGGTATAAGATCGAAATTTATACTTTTTAAGTTACTTTGCCATCTATGTCGAAACTGTGTGATAAATGACCCTTTACTTGAACTATTATTCGTAAAATTTTTATTTATTTCCTCATTACTGTTCCTTTGAATTAATTTGTTTGCAAAAGCAAAATTTATTGATTTATTGCTATGTTCGTTTCTGAATCTTGATATCTCCAGCTGTCACGCAATTCAAGTTTAATTAATCACACATATCGGCTTACTTTCACATACCTAACTTGATTTCATAATTTATGTATCAAGTTTCTAAGAACACGATAAGCTCTTTTAGTATGTTTATAATCATAATTCCCTTTCCTGCTCTGCTCCCACTTTATGGGGAGTTGACACAATCAGCCTTACCACAAAAAACAAAAGCAGTTGTTTAGCAAAAGTCATCACGTTAAATATCTGTTAAACACGTATCTAAGACGTATCTTTTTTTGTGGTGAGGCCGAATATGTTTTATCTTCCACTCTCGTCTCTCACCCGTCACGACTTTAGGCTAAGCGCAGCGATTGATGTCTAGGGTAGAATAGAAAAAAAATTACATCGCATCGTCAAAAAGGAATAAATATTAACAAAATTATGCCTTCGATATAGCTGTGGCTTTTATTTTCTCTTTTCTACCCTAGATAACAAACCCTGTATTGGGCCTACTGTACGTACTCACACCTTTTTATTTATAAATTTCTTTGTAAGATTGTAGGTACCTAGATCACTTTTCCTCCCGTTAATCAGTTCCAATGAGATAGAAGTAGCCTGAGATTTTTCCATAGAAATACCGCGTGTGAAGCTGCGGGCAGATTTGAGTAATAAATCTGGAAAATCCACGCCCAATCATCTAGTCCCAAGCCAAGCAGAGATTGAGTTGTAGGTACAAGATCATTTAAATACTTAAAATTATAATGCAATAATTAATAGTTGAATAGATAAATATCAATGGAATGGGATCATCTATTGATCTCCGAGTGTTATATTCCTTTTTGTTTCCAAGTACTACGGAAATATACCTGCGGGCAGAAGCTACTATTTTGTAAAACAGTTTTATGTCTTTTTATGATACTTCTGGTTACTATAGTATTTACTACTTGTTTTAAACCTATTACTGGACCAGTCTCTCACAAACAGAAATATCTACCCCTTTTTACTCTAAACCCAACTTTAACAAAATACTGAAAAATTCCTTTTTGTGAAGAGATAATAAAAGTTATTATTATACTCACTGACGCTCTTGGAGGCTGCGAATGCCAAAAGCACGAATATCATCAGAAGCTCGAAAACCAGGGAGAGCTTCATCTTGAAGCGTTACTCCCGTCTGTAAAATAGAAAAAAAACTCATTCCTCAGTTCCATATAGGTCATCTGTGATCTGTCATCGAATATCAAGTATTTTTACATAATTATATTGAGATGTGTTTAGCAAGACAAAATACAGAGCTTTCTTTCAAAATATGATCATTTCACACTACATATTTAATATTTTTCATGCTTATTTGCAATCAAATACGATCGAAACGCAAGCGCGTTGAAGTCTTTTGTATGCGATTATGGTTAATATTCGTAGCAAAATGCTAAGAAATCCATAGATTGTATTAAACATTTTAGTGACCAATATAAAAGTTACAATATGTTGTAAATAAAAGATTATATAAATTAAAAGAAATTAAAATAAAAATTAACACATTCTAAAATCTATAAAACTCACCCCTTTTATGAAACTTCTATAAAATCACGCGTAAAAAATCACACTGCAAAACCGCCTTCAATCACTATTCCCTGTAATTTATCCGTATAATAACAACAATGCAGGAATCGTGCTGACAGGCTGTAACGACAACAGACGATGGTAGCGAAGCAACTGCTCTCTACCGAGGCAACTCCCGCCAAGAGAAAAGTTTAGGCGTAGAAGCGGTAGTTGTTACAACGTCATATAGTTTCACTTCATGCATTCATACACTGATTTTTTGTCTGGAGAAACGACTGCTGCTTTTTTATATCTTATAATCTATTTGGAATATCTCTAGGTCTTTAGTTTAAAGGATTCTCATGGGAAAATATGAGAAACAATGAAAATAGACGACCCAGAACTTCTGATATAGAAGTTACATGCCCGTGGTATAATAACTCGTAAGTAGAAGAAAATACAGTTCAGTTTACAATGAGGCACAGTTTGGAGTGGCAAGAGTAACGTTGATGACACAAAACAAGAAAGGAAAACTAGTGCTGCCTCTCTATCACACCTCAGGAAACAGTGAGGGATGGGTGAAAGCCAAGACTCAGTTGGCCGCTTATGTAGAATTTAGTGTCAATGATGAGCGCGCATAGCTAATGCACTGTATGGATAATTTGACGGTTTGCAACGAAATAGTATGATTAACCTTCATACATATGCTTATTTTGTGTTTTATTGGACAATTAAATAACCGGTCTGAAATGGGTTAAAATGAAATGAAAATAAAAATATTTCACTCTAAAGGTTTTGAACGAAAAAATTGTATTCCAGAACTCTCAAATTCAGATTCTTGTACTTTCCATCATGAAAATCAATGAAGTGATACAGTTACTAAAGTAGGTAACCGCTAAGTACTAAAAAACACTAACTATTCAAATCAAGACAGTGAAAACAGGAACTGACAAAATCTATCAAAGCGTTACCGGACAAAAAGTAGATACCTTTTTTAATAAATGCTTTATAGAGCCGTACATTGTAATCAATCGATCGAATAGTAACACCTAACATATACATAATATACTTGTTATGACGTTGATTTGCGGAAATCCATTCTAATCTAATAAAAAATCTCAAAAAAAAAATATTTTTTCTTAATCGGATTTATTGGTTCTGGGTTTAACTATGTTTGCTGTTAAGATATTCATATACCTACCTACCTAACATAAACTCTGTATGAGTTTAATTCTATTTAATGTTCTTTGGGTGAACTATCCATCATTTATTTATTTATATTACAAAACTATTTTTTACACATTCTCAATTGGATACGTTAGTCGATCGATAGAAGATCTATTGCGTCTCTGATGAGATCTAGAAAATGCAGTAAGTTCTTACATTATTACCTTGGTACATATACATATATGTATATATATACATACACTAGAGATATGTATGCACAGTTACTTAATGTAGGTAACTATCTAACATAGAATGCTATGTTCTTGGAATAGAAATTATATTTAGCTTAATGCATTTCTTTTCATCGAATATTCTAGATAGACTGAGAACATTGATCTCAGAATCAGTGAGGGTGTCTAGTATTGGCCGTTTCTTGCTATAATGTCATTTGAGAAATAGGTCTTCTGTTCAAAATGTTGTTTTACTTTACGTTAGAAAAGTGCTTTCAATTCCTACATGTACTAGTTTGACTTTTCAATTTAAGCAGTATCTTTCCTTTAAATGGGTCGTAGACTTTTCCGACGAAAATCAAAAAGAAAGGAAATGCTTATTTATGACTAATTAACACATGCACTGCTAACTAATTTATGTAACGTAATTATTTTGAATAAATTATCTAACCACTATTTGTCCCGTAAAATAAATAAAAAAGTATAAATATGTAGAAACTTTTACAATTCATAAATTTTTGTATAAAACTTCAAATTATGGTTTGAAAAGCCAATTCAAAGTACCGTGACTACAAACTGGTCCGACAAGAGTCGAACACCCAAACTACGTAGGCATGCGACATGGTCACTTTCTACAAGAGAAAGTGGTCGGCATACGCTGGTGACTACATCTTTGTTTATTTTGGAGTTCTCTGTTAATACTTAGCGGATGTTAGCAGAGAATACAAGGAAAATGTATTATGAAATATCGCTTTTTATGGTGCAAAACAAAACCTGAGTCTGGACAATACACAAAAGAACGCCGTTTAAAATTTTGTATGGTAGATTTTTCTGTGCCAATTTAACACAAATGGAAATTAATTTAATGTAAATGACAACCCAAATCTTGAAAGCTTTTACCAGTAGGTTAATTCATAAACATTTGACTATAAAGATGCAAATGATCACTGAAAATATTTCAGAAGGCTTTTGAATCAAACTCCGAGAACCGTTAGTAAGTTTTAGTTTATTATTCAACAAAGTATGTCTATCATAGCCTAAATTAATCAATAAGAAACAAAGAAAAAAAATAGCAAAACAATCAAGTTGTATCTAGTTATTAACAGGGAGTACTGACGAATAATTTTTGTGAACAATGAAATGGTTGCTTTTGATCCGTTAAAATATTCCATGTAAATCAAGTTCAGTCATAAGCCTTCTTTGATCTATGAACTTGGTAAAGTTTATCAAGATTGCGGTTCACACCATCAGTTCATACTTATTATTCCTACTATTTTTATTTTCACACCACGAGGAAATGGCCAATAGCTCCATATACAAGTTCGTAAATTACATAGTAAGCGATTAGCTTTTTGCATTTAACGGTTCAGTAATAATGCTGTCGTGTTATAAAAACAATCGGTTATTGCTTACGTCGTTAATAAATAATCTAGCGCATTAGCACGCACATGAAATTGTAGCAAATTTACTATACCTACAGTTCAAGATATTTTACGTTGACAAAAGCGTTAAGGATATTTTTTTTTTGCAAAAAGAAATAAGGGAAGGGAGAAGTCGATCAATTTTATATCTAAGGCTTTTAAAAAAAGCTCATAAACAAACAATGTGATTTAATTGATTTTCTCTTCATGTAGGTATTTAATTTATATTATCACTGTTGGGAAAAGTAACATCAAGGTAATGAGCAAAATCTAACTTTCACAACACATAATTTCGAGATCACATTAAAAAGATTTCAAATTCAAGTTCAAAAAAGGACGATGGAAGAATTAAATCATCACAAAAATTTAATTTCTGAGAATTTGTGTGACGATACCGTATCAAAAAATATTTTGTCAAAGTACCTAGTTTAAAAGTTTGTCTAGTAGCTTGTCTAAAAGATTCTACAGCAGAGTATCGATCAACCAAATGTTGAACAGATCGATTTTCTCATCGATTCTTTCTCTAGAATCGAGTTATGGACCAGGGAGATCAACGACCGCAATCTATGCCAGTGGTACACTGCACTTGACCACGTATAGTCATGCACCGCACCGGACCAATGCAACTGACTTTCTATACTTTTTTTATTTAGGTAAGTATGAGAAACAGGAAAATAACGGGAATTGGACCAAGGAAAAGTTTATACCCTGTTGATTCAAGATAAAAAGCCATAGCAACATTGTGGAGTTTTTTTATGTCTCGACACATTTGTTTAAATGAATATTTGTAAAAAAAAACAATGGATGAAGTGATGGATTTTTAATTTTAATTATAAATTCATAAAAACATTCAACTCTACTTTTCAAATCTACGTTTTTCTCTCGTAATGAAATAACAACGAATTTGATGTCAAAAAAATCAGACTGTTAACCTTAAACATATATATATAGCCTTATAAAAGTACTGATTTAACATTTGTAAATATGAAACTCTCCAAACACCGAGTGAAATCTGATTATTATTTGATTTACGGTAAAAGCACAATTTGATTTATGGTAAAAGCACAGCTTTCTCGATGCATCCCACCGATGCATATCATTACATAGCGTTACGCTTTATTTAAGTTTCACCTTCTATTGTGAGCGAGGTGAAACCGAGATGTCTGCGCTGAGCTGAGGGAAGGAGCAGTGTTCGAACGGCGGTGGACTCGGTCGCCTCTTTGCCTCTTTCACAATCTTGACGTTCCTTTAAAATTCATAAAACCACAACGTTGATTTAAATTCATAATTCGAATATTCTTTTTTTTTTTCGAATATTTATTGTTGTATTCAGCCAGTGACAGGTGACATGTCGGTAAAACTGACGCTTTCGCTGCTCGTCGCAGTACTTGCGGTTGGGCTTGCTGCTAATATTTTAGGTGAGTTTATTGCTTTAGCAAACAAGGTAGTACGAGGTACTTAGTGGTCTTGTTAGAAAGTACTTAGAAAGTATTTGTTGTTGGCAAACCTTTATGGCGGTCTATCTGTTGTGTAATGGAGCTGAATTAGGCTTTGATTGGGAGAAATTAAATGTAATTAAACCAAACGAGGGTTTTAATTACATGCCATAAAATATGCATAGGTATACATTTAACTTTCGCCGTTTGGCTTTTTTTTATAAACTTAAGTTAATTATTTAGATTATTTATGTGAATTTAAATATAAAGTCCAGTTCCATAAAGTTTGTATGTAACTTATGTTCTAACTTAGCATAATCATATAGGGTTAAAATAATTAGCAACTTTATGACTAAGGATAATGATTTTTGAAACGATTTATAACAGCACTAATAATTTACTAGTAAATTGGAGCTACGTATTCTTTTCTGAAAATTTAAATGTAATGAAAGCGTAATTGCTGTACAAAATATACTTTTAATCTAGGAAACAGAATCCCTACATACATTTCCCTACGTAAATGCGAAAGTTACTCTGTCTGTCTATCTATAACACTTTTACGCCTAAACTACTGAACTGATTTGAATGGTATTTGATAAACATAAATAGCACTAGAGCCGGAGAAGGGACACATGCTACTTTTTATTGCGAGAAAAGGGTTTGAAAGGTTTGAAAGGGTTGTAAAGGTTTGAATTATGAGATGAAAGTTTGTATGGAAGTCGTAATTTTTTAAGCTCAAAGTAATGGGTTGAAAGTTTGTATGGCAATATGTAAGGTTTATGTGACTACCCAAAGTCACTATTCAAGGCAGACGAAGTCGTGAGCACAGTCTAGTTTAATATAACCAAAGAATAGTATCATATAACAATAGCCTCAAGCTAAGCCTCAAGTATAATATCGTGATCCAGATCTGTTGCATATCCGAACATAACTTACATAACAAAGAACATTGACCGGTACAACATTTGTAGTTACCTGCCTACACTGTAAAGTGAAAGTTTGCTGTATGAAATCGCACGTCTGGACGCAATAAAACCCGTTACTAATATCTTGTCTTGTAGTATGTTAAATTAATGTTTAATTTCGCTTGTCCGGAAGATTGTTTTTATTGAATTTTACCTTTCGAAACTGTAACACTATAATATTTATATTTAAACTGTAACGTCAGAACTTTTTTGATCTAGAATATTATTTGGGTTAATTTTGAATTGCTTTTATCTTTTTTTTCTCTACTATCATAAATAACAAATTAAAAACTCGGAGAGCCTCGTTACCCCACGGACCTAGTGTCCTGAGTCCAAAGGGAATGCGTAGGCTCTGTCGAGACCTGCCTATTGTCGCCTCTTGAGATTTATGTGTTAAACTAATATATCAATCCCCTATATCTGAATTTGTTGGTATTAGGTTAATAATTTAAAAACTCTAAGGTAACAGTTGAGCTTTCTCTACACTGTTTGCAACCGTCTGCAGTTACCTCAACTGTTTCTATTGTAAATAATTTGTTTCTATTCCTTGATTGTAATTTTCTTTATTACGAGTACTAATGACCTACTATTCCACATATAAATTGACAGCTCATAAAGTCAACTATTTCATTCGGAAAAAAGTCACAACATTTTTAGCGCTCTAAATAATAGTGAGTGAGGTACTTCCTGTATTTTCTGTTTTATATTCATGCATCACCAAAACCGACAATATTCTATTTTTTATAGATTTCTTCAACTTCGACGACGGCAAGAAGCTGATCGAGGTACCCCCAGAGACGCGAGAACAGCCGAACCGTAACTGCCTGTGCAAAGGACCAGCCTGCGTCTGCTGCGTCAACTTCAACATCACCATTGTGGAGCTGGGAGGACCAGGTAACTTCTCTTTCGTAGACCGAGACTCATTCTCGGCTACCAGGAGCTCACGGCAACCAGTCCCGATTTTCTTCCGCTCACTACACATTCATCAAAAAAGACGCCTCCGAGACTCGTTCTCGGCGACTTGTCCCGATTTTCTTCCGCTCACTAAGACGACTCCGAGACTCGTTTTCGGCGACCTGGAGCTCACGGCAACCAGTCCCGATTTTCTTCCGCTCACTACACATTCATCAAAAAAGACGACTGATGTGGCGCGAAGGTCTGCAACGCAGGTTGCTGCTGCCTTTGGGACAAAGATTTGTAAATGACCGACTGTTTTTAAGGCTCAAATAGCAGTTACCCCTTATTTTATCATAATTATAAAGCCACCACTTATTTTATCTTAATATATTTGGATCAAACAAAGGAATTTTCATAAATCCAACGTACACTTTGTTTTACCTTGCTATAAGCTTTTTTAACAAGCATCGGTAGTAATTTAGAAAGAGACACGAAGTTGCTCTTGGTGGCCACCAAACTCTGTTTTCATATCTCTTCCTATAATTGAACCTCTTCTCTTTGAAAAGGGACCAAAGTCTTTGTTATATTTATACTTTTAAATAAATGTATCAATTTCTCTCTTTCCAGGATGTGTCCATATGAAATACGTGTCCCCAGAAGAGGGCTTCTCAGTCAAAGTGTCCTACGGGAAAAGTCTCATCCACAACTCTAAAATCCAAGGTACTACAAATACATACTATTTGCTTAGATATTACGGTCTTAATTACAATGTAGGGTCTTACGTAGAAATTTTGTATTTTACTACCGTCTCTCTATCGAAGTGAAACTCGATAAGGCATATTGAATTTCTAAAGAAAGTTGCTCAGCGGTTAGGTCTATACTCGGAGCAAAAGAACTTTATTTTTACTTTATAACTTTTATTCAAAACTAGCAGCGCCTCGCGGTTTCAGCCGCGTAATTTCCGTTCCCGTGGGAATTCCGGGATAAAATAGCCTATGTGTTATTCCAGACTATAATCTCTCTGTGCCAAATTTCATCCATATCCGTTCAGTAGTTTTTGCGTGAAAGAGTAACAAACATCCATCCATCCATACTTACAAACTATCGCGGTTATAATATTAGTAATATATAAGCACTTTGGGAAGTCAAACACGTTTAAATACAAATATCAAATAAGTAATAAAGTTGGTTAAATAATGTGTCACTTATAACTAAAACTCGAGAACGGCTGAACTGAGCCGATTTTAATTCTCTTTCATTTATTGGTTTTGTCTCAGACCCGAAAAGCAAAATAAACAGACAGTTCCGCGTAGAAAAATAAAACTCTACGCAAGCGAAGAGATGGGCACAGCTAGTAATAAGATAAAATATGTGACGGCGCTAGTGTGACTTGGGATAGCGCCTTAACATATATTTAACATTAAGAATTCATAAGACACTAAAATTAATTTAACTAAAATTAACTTAATTATTCTTATTCATAAAGCTCTCTTAATTTAAAACAGATTCTAAGCAGTGTTATTTCTCACTTTAACTTATGCCAATAGAAGAAGACAGGGTGTCCAGGGTGAGAAATAACAACGTTTTGAGATAACAGATTATCAAACAAACTTTATAAATAATAAATAAATAATTCCGGACAGCCCACACAGCATCATAAATGCGAAAGTTTTGATGGCTGGGTGTTTGTTATTGTTACCTCTTCACGCCAAAACTACAGGCTCCTTATCATCATTTTTCACGCCGGTAAAGTCGCGGGGAAAAGCTAGGATTAAGGCTGCCTGACGCGGAGAGAGGCGGCGGAGCGGAGAAACAAGGAAATGTTAACCAATAGGATTGCATGAAAACTCCGTACTAAAGCGGTGCGGCAATCCTATTGGTTAACATTTTCTCGTTTCTCCGCTCTGCCGCCTCTCTCCGCGTCAATGGACAGGCAGCCTAACAGTAGGCAGCTCTCTACCAGTATTCTTTCTTCTGTCCTTCTTCTTCTTGTTTCTGTTATTATCAAAAATATATTATAATGTATTAAGTAAATCAGTCATCTAGTACCCACAACACAAGCTCTGCTTAGCTAGAGACTAGATGCTGTGTGTATTTTCCAGCGTTATAAATTTATTTATTATATTGTAATTCCAGGAGCGAATCCCCCACCGATATGCCTAGAAGTATTCGGGCGCTTTGCCCAAGTTTGCGCGAAGTTCCACGACCTAGCGCCAACGTCTGACGGTCTGAGAGGTTGTTTGGAACTGCAGCCGAAGCTGTTAGGAGAGACTCAACTGGACTTCCCTATCGGCTGCTTCAAGTCCACCGCTGGGGGTATGGAGATGGAAGACCCACCGGTGGTGCCAGAAACGTAAGTACCTCTGACAACAGTCTTGAGCCCTTGTCTATTTTGCCTTTACCTTACTTTACCAGCGAGGCGTCTTCTGCGTTCGCCAAAAGCCGAATAACATGGCCATCTGAGGTCAACAGCATCATAAAAACTCTGGAACAGATATCTGAAGGGTTATAATGCTGTTTGGAACTTACACTCAGCCTAAGTTTATAGGAGAGAATCGTCGCGATCGGAACTCAAGTACAGAGATGAGTGAGCATCATCAGAAAATTTCGCACTGATTTTCTTCATCCAAAGCTAAGAAATTATACCGAAATTATACGAAATCTTCTTTCAAACAAAATTAAATTCAAACACAAAAATCGGCACATGTTATTTGGATACCACTGATGGACATAAAACAAATACGATCACTTGTAGTGAAATAAGTTACAAACACAAACACCTCTATAATTATGTGTCTTGTGTTAACACTATTGTTCTTTTTCCAGAACAACGGAACATGAAGAAGAAGAAGAAGAAACTGAGGAAGAAACAGACGACAAAGACACTTTCGATGTAGAAAGTTTCCTCCAAGGCGTCTACCAAACTGCTGAGCAAGGGGTAGCACTACTCAGCACCCTGCTAGATATACCCAGGAACGGCACCAAAACTACAACCACTACGCCTAAACCGATAGAGGCGAGAGGACGAAGCTTGAAGCATCCCAACCAACTGTGATAATCCTTATAAGATTTTCTGATAGGATTTTTAATAAATTGAAGGAAAACTTTAGTGATCGTCACTCTCAGATCGGTTACGCCAGGACTAAACTAAGCTACAGTAAAGTTTCCTGTTCTATAATTTAGTCATAAGCACACACTCCCTTTTTTCAACCATTATGGCTTCTGGCAAATATCTTAGAGCTCCATTATTTTAATTATTAAAGCTTGCAAGATGAAAATTTTGACGAGTCAAATTGTCAACTATAAATAATTATAAAATAAGAAATAAAGAAAATTGACAAGACTTTTGAGATGGTTGACTTCCGTTATCAGAGCAAAAGATAATTAGTGATAAGACTGACTGAGGAAATGGCTAAAACATTTATTTAGTTTTAGGTTTATCTGGCAAATTAAAAGGAGTTTCTTTAACAACTGCAAAAGGAGGAGGCTTTCACCACTGCATTTTTAGTGTTATTTTATCATAACTTTTTAGGTGCATGATTTTCATTTTTTTATATAAAAGCTGATGCTTCTCTTGTGATTCCATATAGACTTGATCAATGTGATCAGTAATTTTGAAGTTTTCCTTAATCATTAGTGAAATTTGAAGTCAGTTAGTTTTTGTAATATGGGATAGATATTAAAAAGCTGCTTTTTGAGTGTATTTTAATATTTTTATTTCCATGATTATGTGATTCCTTAAAAGGAAAATAATGGTAGAAAATTCGCTTTTGCTCCACAGCCTACCGTAATTGCACCCAAGTACAAAATGGCATTTAAATGATATTCTGACTTGCCCATGTAACTCTTTTTATAAGTATTTTAAAGAGAAATCCTATTAATCGCTTTAATCAGTGTATGTATTGCTAGTTGTAAGAAATAAATAATGTTGTTTTATCATTTGTTTTATTTCATTGGTGTTCGTTTACGATAAAATTAAAGGTAGCTTTACATAATGTACATAATTTTCATGTGATCTTTTCAAAAGTTTTACAAATTGTATGTAATAATAAAATAAATAAATGATTCTGGATAAATCATATAGCACTATCTAGCTCCTTGCTAAGCGGAACTTGTGTTATATACTCGAAAACTGATTATTATTATTTAAATAACAATAATCAGTTTTCTGATTATTATTATTTAAATAACAATAATCAGTTTTCGAGAAGAAAAGACAAAGAAAAACAGAACAGATATTTAAAGATCGTACAAACTTCGACTACTTCGATTTGTACTGTAGGTATTTCAATAAATTATTAATTTTTTACTATTATAACCAATTGATAACATATTTTCATTATTATCAAAATATCTAAATACAGATAGCAAGATATCATATCATTATAAAATTGATAATCCAATGAGACGCACCTTTTTATTTCTAAATGTGGAATTTCCCACAGCATGCTTGTTTTGATATTAAATTATTTTTTATACTCTTTCATAGTTTACCTACTACATACTTTTACAAAGATGTGAAAAATAAAACTATGACAGTAGCTATCGAAGAAGGCCGCTAGGGATTAGGGTGCTGGAATAAGGGATTTCAGAATGATATGTCAGTTGCTACTATTTAACGCAAAATAAAATTCACTATTACTAATAGCAGCTTCCGTTTGTTGTAAAAATCTTAGTCGATTAGATAGAAATAAGCCTTTACAAGGAAAGTTAATCAGGGCCCTGACTATGAAATACGATTATCGATCTTAGTTAAACTTTAATTGAGTATGTATTTATGACGATTATTTACACAATGATTTAAGAAAGACAGTGCCAGAAATATCCATTGTTGGGGCCTAGATATCAGTCTGGCACATTTATAGCAGGATATTGTTGATCCATGGATTAACGCCTGTTACAAGAAATGAATAATCTTTGATAAATTTTGTCAATATAAGGCCATCCATTCCGAAATTACCGAGTTTTGCGTTTCAAAATGTTCGCTGTGAAGTGCTTAATCGTAGCAATGGCTGCTGTTGCAGGTAGAGTATTCTGATTTCCTCTTAACACTTCCCAGGGCCTGTTCCTGCGGCTGGTCTAAGGAAAGCTGAGAGGACTAAAGTTGGGAAAAGTCGTTGGAATTTGCTCCTTGATACTTGGATCTTTTGGTATATTATTATTAATATTGGATCTGAAGTAAAAAACCGAATCATATCATCATGTAGGTTACATATATTAGTAGTTTACATATACAAACCCCTGGTGGCTGATTTACCTAGCGTCTGCTATGATTAAATTTATGTCCTACGCGGCTTCTCGAATCTGGTTGGAAATGTCCTATTTTTCATGACCATGCGCTTAGATCAGCCTGAATTTTACGGATGGCTTGGATTTTGTTGGCTTTGAGGTTCGCTGTGGTTTGTGCCTTATGCACATGGACTTGCGACTGAACAAAAATCCACAATAAAAGAGCCAAGTCGCACGATCTTGGTGGCCAGTTCACATCACCTCCACGTGAGATGACCATTAGGGTGGAGCGTCAATGTATGGAAAAAAAATAAAGTTACATAATCGATTTCGAATACCTGCTAAAAGTTGCAAAATGGCAAGACAATAATAAGTGTAATTTTATTTTATTTTTTAAATATATGTTTTGGCCCTCTACCGTCGTTTGAAATTTGATATTTTTTTCATTTACGTAACTTTTTAAAATCTGTCTTCTACTGAAACTAACAATAAATAACTATTTATTTTAGTGGCATAGTGTAAATAAGACATCAATATTATAATAACAAAAGTTTCATTTAAAAATACTCTGCTTCGAACAATCAAAAAATTAATCAAAAATTTTAAAATTTTGAATATTTAGGTTGTCTTTTGAGCTTTGATTTTTTTTCAGTATCGAACCTTAGCACGCAATTTTATTTCACCGCGAATGCATCCATCTCTGGCCTACTTACCAGAAACAGTCATCAATGCCTCAGTTACCATTTTCACACATTTTCAACAGCTTGATTGTGACAAGGAAAATCCGAAATCCTCAAGCCCAGTTCTCTGATATTATATAGATTTATTCATCGTAAAGCATAGCCTCTAACAGATTTTTTGGATGTACAAAAAAAAGAGGTTTCTCTGAATAAGTCGGTCTGCAATTTTCTGTACATCAGAACTCAAAACATTTTAATTATGCAATCAATCAAAGAACATTCACTTATAAGATACCAAACAGGAGCATAAAGTTTTATTATAGTATATAATAAGGTTTATTAGCTTAGACGCTCTAAGATTCATAAGATTCAAACAATATAGCTATCAGCTAGTGTCAACCATCGCGAGTGAGAATTTTTTTCATGATTCCTGCGAAGTTCAAAAACTTCATAAATGGCGGTTTGTTGAACATTTTTCTGAGATTTCACTGTTTTTTTGATGAATATTTCTTGTTTTAATCCGTCTGCCTTCGATAGTAGTATTAATTTACTACAGAAACAAGGATTTACATAAATAGAACAATCTATTTCACTTCGAGTTCTTATTTTCGACATTATTTTGTTTTAGCACATAAGACCACGAAATTAATAGCTTATCTTATTGATTCCTGAACAAAACAACTAAAATAAATTTATAAGACGAAGGTTATTTGAAAAATAGGTAACTCCAATGATTCTAACGTCAACAGTTCAATTTGCAATGCCACGTACCGACTGATACTAATCATTGAATTTTGTTTAAAATCAGCGTCTTGATAATGTATTATTTGACTTCATGACAAGCTTATAATGATAAAGGAATTATTATTTACCACTCATTTTATATTTAGACATGCAAAAATATGATATTCAACATAAAAAAACCGTTAAATGTTTAATTACGATTTTTGTTAATCAGTCCCATTTTTTCATAATTTTGAAATATTCAAAGGGCAGTAGAGGGCTGAAAAAGGGTTGCAATATTTTTATTTTATTTTTTTTCCTTGCCTGTGCAACAAGATGCAACTTTTGGGAGGTATTCAGAAGTGCAAATGTTAAAATAAAAATCTCGCTCTACCCTAATGACCATGCCTCAAATCGCTGGTGTAGAATTTCCAATGTGATATGAACTGTAAGATGCGTAACGCTGTCCTGTTGACACAACATGTCTTTGTTATCCATATCATCCAATTCAGGCCAAAACAAGGAATTAACGACCTATAGCGCTCACCGTTGACGGTGATGGCCTGGCCAACGTCGTTCTCAAGGAAATATGAACCAACCTGCGACCCACCCCGGCCCGAGTCATCATCATCATCAGCCTTTATTAGTCCACTGCTGGACATAGGCCTCCCCTAATGAGCGCCATAGCGCCCTGTCTTCAGCATGCTGCAAGTGCGTTATGTTGCCCCAACAGAACACCCATTTTTTATCATTTGCATGTGTTACTGAACACTATATTGTGCACTGCATGCACTGCATCCATGGTTATTTACATTACAATAGGTAAGTATACAAAACCTTGGCAAGGACCTAAACTTAAACCTTGGCTAAAACCTTTGGGTAAATGATAGTCAATTTAACAGATAACCTTCAACAATATGGCCCTCTGAGCACTGAAACATGTGACTGCCATCAATTGTAAAATTTTGGAAGTCCCTATTGGAAGACCTTTTTTTTCTTATTTCAATATGGTGCAGAGGATGTGGATGCAAGACAAATGTTTGTAGTTTTGTGTGATCTGCAAATACCATATTTGTTTCGTTTCTGGTTGTTGCATAGTATCAGTCATTTGGTAGGCATAAATTTAGTTTGCTATGCAGTATAGGTACATTTTCAAGGCTAGATAGTAAGCTACATTAATTAAGTACCTAGGTCAAATGAAATTTTGCTTTAATTATATTTTATTTTGCAGCCAATGCCTTCTCCTTGGGACCACTTGACATCGTGTTCCATTTGTACTCAAGGTATCTATGATTTTTTCTAAATCAAACAAAAGTCTGTTAGATGGATCGATAAAAAAAACATCTATTGTACCTACACTATAAACCAAGAAGCTATATACAAATGGAAAAAAACCTGGTATCTTTATATGTATTCATTCAAAAATTTACATCTTAAATTGGTGATTTCCAGTAACAATCCCACCTTGAGCCAAGGTATTTTACCAACGGTGAGCTCCATTATGGCAGCAAACAACTTCTCGCCTCTTCGGGACACCGTCATTACCTGCCACAGTTTCAATGACGATGCTGGAGGAAACTTCAACGCTTTCGTTGTTCCCGGTAAACATTGCTTTTTACAAAACACCAGGAGCTATATTAAATTGCTATATTATATATATTATAACTGTATTAAAACCTACCTAGCTAATTTAACTCCAATTTCATACAATGTGTAGTAAATAGTTTGCATTTATCGAACTTACGAGTAAATGAATACCTAGTCAAAAATAAGAATAGAATAGAAAACTCTGTTATACTTATACCACACAAAGTAATACCACATAGATTAGTAATTAATTGTATTGTCGTTTCATTCATGCCAATTCACAGCAACAAGTTGATAACTTATAATATATATCCACGGATATTTATCGCCTTTATTTACCTACTAGCAGTGCCCCGCGGTTTTACCTATAATATATATAAATATTCAAATAAAGCCTATGTTTTATTCCAGACCAGACTATAATCTATCTCTGTACCAAATTTCATCCATATCCGTTCAGTACTTTTTGCGTGAAAGAGTAGCTGTGCTATTACGCTAAAACCGCCCATCCAAATTGATATTCTTGCGCCATTTCAATGGCCATCGCGCGCGTCCTTTCCATACAATTTCAAATTACGAAAGCCATTAAAAGGGCTTTCTTAGGTCAGTTTTGAAAAAAAATTGACTTATGAAACAAAACTGACATAAGAAAGCCCTTTTAATGGCCTTCGTAATTTGAAATCGTATGGAAAGGACGCGCGCGATGGCCATTGAAATGGCGCAAGAATATCAATTTGGATGGGCGATTTTAGCGTAATAGCACAGTAGGTAACAAAGATTCATCCATCCATCCATACTTACAAACTTTCGCGTTTATAATATTAGTAGGATTTTTCTCGACATATCAACAGGATAACACTATGTCGGGGTCACGGGATGACTCAGTTCTTCGTCAATTTGATACCTAACTCACATCTAATTTTCTTTTAGCCTTACTCAGTAACGCCGACGTGAACGTCCTCGCTGTGGACTGGAGCCCTGGCGCTTCAATGTACTCCAACGCCCTGGGCCACGCCCCACAAGTGGGCAGAGTCATTGCAGACTTCATCAACATTCTGCAGAACAACTTCAGCTACAGCCCTACTCGTATCACCATCGTCGGTGTCGGTTTAGGCGGTCATATCGCCGGTATTGCAGCAAGAAACATTGACAACTTTATAAACGTCAAAATTCCTAAGATTATTGGTAAGTCGAAACGAGGTTAAAATTAAAACCATAGAACGTAGGTAGGTAAACTTTAAGGTCCGGGAAATCTTGTTCCAACTTAGGTCACACATCAGCACATAATTAAATATGGCCAACCATTTTATTTTAATAGGTTTTGAACTTTTAAACCATTGCCTACCTCATGATCATCTCCTTTGCATGTTTTTTCCGGGATAAATGTACCTAAGTATATTATGTATATCCACGTCCCAAGTCCAGAAATTCTTTCATATACCTACATTATTAGCCCCATCCATTTAAAAAAAATTCTTTGTCTTCTGAATAACACATATCTTCTAATTTCCAGAAGCTCTCTTCCTTAAAAACTTTAAAATACTTCTGCCCGCGTCTTTGCACGCGCTGTTTTGAGTTTAAAAGAAGTTGGTGTTTTAATTAATAAGTGCTTGTTAATCGGGGTCTACCTACTTCTACATCTATGCAAAATTTCAACCCATTCCGTTCAGTAGTTTTTCCTCGAAAAGTAGCTAACATCTTAATTTTCCCAATTAACTATGTATTTGTGTGATTATAGTTGGGCTTTTTTAAATTCATAAATATTTGCAGTTGTGTTTCATCAAAACTGATCTATCTAATACTTAGCCCAAGGCACGGGACAATTATTTAAGAAAACCTTTACATAACCGTGAACAATTCCAGCTATCGACCCTTCGCTCGTCGGCTGGACCCATCACCCGGACATACTGAATCCCAATGACGCTGACGTAGTGGAAGTTCTCCACGCCACCGCTGGGGTCCTCGGCTACGACAAGCCTTTGGGAACCATCGATCACTACCCCAACGGTGGCAGCGCTCAGAACGGCTGCGGCAATGATGTTGAATGCTCTCATATATACGGGTTTGCGTTCTTTGCGGAGTCAATAACGCCAGGAAGCGGTCGATTCCTGGGTGTTCAATGTGACGACTACGTCCAAGCTATGGCTCAGCAGTGCTCTGGTGATAATCGTATTGCTTTTGGAGGAAACGATGACAAGGCTGGGTGAGTCCTTTGAAATGAATACAGTAACGGTAATTTGGTTTGGTTACTCAATGACGACCTCAGTGGCGCAGCGGTTGAGAGCCTTGTTCTATTCGAAGTCTAAAATTAATTTCCCATTAATTTCACATAATTTTCGGTAGTCAATTGCTATTTTTTTTTTGCTGTGCATTGAAAGATAAATAATTGAATTAAACATGCATTGAAAGTTAGGGTGACTATTATTGTCCTTTTAGTTTATCGGGTTGAAACACATATTGATTGATACACAAAAAATTTAAGATAGATTTATGAACTGACTCTTTGTTCAAAGCAATTTAAAAATTATAAATAGCTGTTCTTGGTCAAATTCATTAGAAATATTTACATTAATGCTTTTTTTTTGGTATCACTTACGCAGATACATCATGAATTTAGGATGTTTAAGCGAAAGTAAGGGGATAAAGATGTACAAAATAATTTTTGATCTTTTATAACCTTTTACAATTTTCTCAATCTTAAATTGTCCATAATACACTAAAATAAAAAAATTACCACTTTACAGCATCCTAAATCAATTAGGACTTTTAGACTTCGAATAGGTAACTTTTAATATGAAGCGGATTATTTTAAGGTTTTTCTTAATTAGTAAAACTAAGAAAAACCTAAAACCTTTTAACTATTTGATTTTTGCAAACTTTAGTGTCCGTACCAGGAGAATGGAAGATTAATATGCGAAATACTTTTTTTCAGTGTCAGTGGTATTTTCACGTTCAGGACTAACCCCGTACCACCATTCGCAATGGACTAATCAAATGAACTTCAGTCAACAATAATTTATAAATAAAGTTTATAAGGATGTTAAGGCTTATTTTTATTGTGTTTTACCTCTACATCGTATCACAAGTAGGTACCTACTTTATAATATTATAAATAACTAGTAAAATAAAAAAATATAACGTTAAATCAAAAAATAACGAAGACATTCTTTAGCACATTTTGTTGTTTCCATGCTTCGCAGACCAGGAACTTTCATTCATTTGAAATTCACATATACCTACATAACATTATACATCAAACATTTTATATAGATTACTTTAACAGTATATTTTTTATAGTTCAACTATGTACTTAAAATGCTACCAAAATAATATACTAAGAACGAGATTTCCATGCACATAAGTTTAACAAAGTATTTTTTTGATTTCAAGAAAAATCTCGGCTCAGGCTCGTATTTCGTGAGATGGTACCTTTTAGAAAGGCCAGGATGCATACGTTGTTAAGGCGTATATTCCATTTCTGTAACAAAATAACATAGGTAGTTATGTGAATTGAGTTAAAAAAAAATATTTGCAAAGAACCCAAAAAAAGGACGAAAAATATGAGATAACCACTCATACAGAAAGTGAGAAAGATAGCACTATAGTAACAAAATAAGTAACAATTTGTATTAAAAAGAACTAGGACAATGACGACTGATCCATCCCTTACCCTTACTATGATTTTAATGAAATGAAAATATTTATTGAAAAAGAAATACACAATAACAATGGTTAACTTCTCGTTAAGCCAAAGTATCTAAGGTGCTATCAATTTCTCGTCATATTTAATTAATTATAAAATAGATACAAAAACTAATTAAAATTAGGCATGTAGAGATCAAGGAAGGTTCATTAAGAAGCCCTACAAATGTATACCTATAGAAAAGTTAACAAATAAGTAACCTACCTAATGTGTTTTTTTTTTAATTAATATAAAAACTTTATTAACAACGAAAATTACAAGCAAGGAATAGAAAAATTACAACTAGTATTTACAATTGAAACCATTGAGCTAACTGCAGACGGTTGCAAACAGTCTAAAGGTAGCTCAATTGATCCATGTCAATACCAGTCGGAAGCGTCCCCAAGACACTGGCTGCATTACCACGCTGTCTGGCAATGCTGATGCGCTGAGCCAGATATTCACCAGCTCTCGGGTCACGCGTCGCATCGACCAGACGCTCAGATATTTTTTTAAAAACCCGGAGAGCCTCGGTACCCCACGGACTGGTCTCGAATCCAAGGGGAGCAAATGCGTAAGTTCTGTCGAGACCTGCATATTTGCGCCTCTTGAGATCCTCGGCCAGATCTGCCGACGCACCAGCCCTAGTGGATGTCCTTGAAAGATGGGAAGGTGCAAGTGTGTCGACGCATATAGCGTCCCACACAATGGGCCTCCCCTAAGACCAAGTAGGTACCTTACGTTCCGTAAGGGCCTCCCCAACTCCCATGGGACTAGCTAGTGTCATACCGTCGGGCCTCTTGTCATTGTCACGAAACAGACCATTCGGTTCGAGAATGTGTTATGAATCGGGGCGCTTAACATTATAGGTAATCTGACAACTACGTCACAAACACTATCAGATTTGATAAAGATAGTAGGCAGATAAGGTTTTCGAATATTTCCTGTTTAAGATATGTACCTACCTACTTATATTATTATTACTGAACTCTGATTTTTAAAAAAGCTTGACCAGGTCATACACAGTTTTTTTTTGAAACTCGGCTAATCTTTGCGAGATCAACCACCCCATCCAATAAGGTACTTACGCGAGCGGCACCGAGTAGAAAGATATAAAACGATAAGTGGGAAAATGTTAGAGGCCGTTTTTGCAGTACTTTGAAGACTAGGGTAGTGCCTGCATATTGCAATAAATGACGCAAGATAAGTGGTTGCGCGAGGACTTAAACATCAATGCTTCCGCCTACTGCAATGCCTACTTATGTCCCAAGAGTAGAACAATCTTCTAATTGACAGAGGATTGACAACTGGGAGTTTCCTGCCATCTGGGAGTTTCCTGCCATCTGGGAGATGCCAGATTTATATCGTGGAGCCAACCTTCTAAGAAGGACCACACTTTAGCTAGTTTTTTGAACATCATCCTATTAGGCTCTTTCTTCGACTCTAAAAGAGATAACTCCGACCAAACGACCACGGAACCGGAACTTAAACACAAATCAACTACAACCTCATAAATTTATTTGCCAACCGCATACTAGCTCATAGTTTCCTTTTCTATTTCCTATTAATTAACCTTCTTATGTTTAATTGTTTTATTTTAACTTCTCTACATTATAATTTGTACTTTTTTCTTTATTTTTTTTATTAAAATTTGTATCTGTCGCCCGCGTTTCTCTTACCTTCACCTGCTAGGCAGGTAGAAACTGGGGTCATTCCTGCACATTGGCAAGGCAGCTGAGCTAAAGAATACAAGAGACATTGTATTCAGAGATATAAAGTTATTGGAATAAGTCACTCACCCGCGTTTTGTAATTATAGAGTTGCCCATGTTCAAAGCACCTCCAGTGCAAGATCCGCCTTCTGCTTCAGCCACGCTTGAGCATTGTCTACCAACAAGGTGGTTGAAATACACAGAAGCAGCAAAAAGCTCAGTGGAACGACCATGGGAGCAAGTGCTGATCCAACAGCCAGGTTGTGGGTTCCTTCCGCCGTTTGGGTAGAAATCAGTGTGGCCGACAGTGTCCAATATACCGAGAAGTCCACCGTCAGTGTGGATGGCCTCAACGTACTGTCCATCACTTGGTCTCAGGCGGAACCAGTTGCCAGACCAACCAGGGCCAGCAGGGTCCAATCCTGGGGATAAATGATAGCAAATATTACAGTACTCTATCGTTAGATACTAAATCGAAAAGGCAGAATATTGGACGTAAAGAATCTAAGTTTTTCACTCAGAACGTTGTTGTTTTGATTCACTTTTCTATTCCTTCGATTTTAATAATAATCATATCTGCCGTAAGCCCACGTTATATCTACCGAGATATTTCAAGTTTTCCTTGGGTATAATACATACCAGTGATTCTCGCAGGAGCGCCCGAGGCAGTGCGCCCAGCGCTACCAACAACATGAGCGCCAAGACTGAACCCCACCAGATGCACTTGGTTCCAATTCCCTCCAGCATTGTTTATGAGCCAAACTAGGAAATTGCCCAAGAACTGGCCAACACCGGGGACACCAGCAGCTGCAGAGACGTAGTTCGAGCTGGCTAAACCACTCCAGTCAACAACGATCACGTTTGCGTCCATCACGGCTAGGAAAGCAGCAGTTATGAGAGGGTTCATGTTAGAGTTTCCGTCATTGTTCCATCCGTGGACGATGACCTTTAGAGGTCGACTAGCGACGTACCCTGAAGCCCAGATACTATTGACGTCTCCATGAGTAATTACTCTAGGTGTGGTTGGATTGTTCCTGCGTATATAATGCAATGTTAGTTTTGGTCGAATATTTAATATCACATTTATTTTCATTATTTCCATTTACAAAATTTTAGCTTTGTCTGGCAGTACCTGGAGTAAAACCAGTATTGGTTATTAGCTCCGTTTCTGGTCATCAGCAATTCGTGATCGACCGGCTCCTGCAAGTCTACCAGGACGGGGTTGCCTTCTCCATCAGGCATCCAGATGTACCGGCTTTTGCCTTCCACATAGTGACTATTATCACCTGGAACATCTGGAATACTCTCGCTCGCACACACTGGAATGTAAAAAGAAAAGCTGTAGAAATACCTTCTTTTTTTCGAATTTACGAATATTTTTAATGTAAACTCTGAATGGTTCTCGAGAGCGATAGTAACTGTCGACTATTTAAAAATCAAATAGTGTTGTTTAAATTAGAAAACTCACAAGTTATTAAACCAATGAACACGATAAGGGACTTCATTGTGTACCTACGAATTGCCCAGAAATGTTGTTTGTGACCGGAAAAATTAATTTTTATACCAACTCACTTAACTTATCGCTAAATCCTATAATCTCGGTTCGATCACATTTAACAAAATGAGAGCATGTTTCAATTTAGTATCGAATTGTTTTTATTTTCACCTGAGTTATAAACCAGTGCAGTGGGTACCATTCATTGAGGAGGTCGTAAGTCGATTCCATGTCCAGCTGTGGACGCAAGAGAAGATGATCACGATAAATTATCTATAGCTTAGAATGTAACACAACTTAAGAAACGATATTTATCATGTAACCCATCCATTTTCTAAATAGTTATAAAATTTATAAACCTTACAACTATCATCTCAAAATATGAGCATTTCACTCACCTATTAAAATACCGTTAGTGAAGTATGTGCTCAACATATCTATCAGAGTGTTGTTTAAGAAATACATAAAAAACAAAATAAAACGTTCTTGTTTGACAGTTGAAGGGTATTTATGACGGCCAAGAGCTAAGGTGGTGGCAAGCAACTACTTACCTACAAATTATGATAAATAAGCAAAGAAATATACAACCTAGTTTTATTTATATTTTTTTATCTATATTTAGTATTTAATTTAATGCAATTCACATCAACTAGACTGAAGCTAAGTAGAGCTTGTCATGGCTAGTAGTGTATAGAAAATCTCTTTTGCAAAATTATATGCACTACCAACTCTAAAATATAATTATATCTATTGTTTGTAATAAGGTTGCCTGGAAGAAATTGCTTTCAGCAATAAGGCCGCCTGTTGTACCGTTTTATTATTTATAAGATTAGATATAAGTTAATTTAAGCATTGTTTTATTTTCAAAAAGGTACAATAAAGTATTCATTCATTCATATACATATTTTAACTATTTATAGAAAACACCTGCAGATCATGCAAACGTTTGTTCTGAAGCTGTACGGATTTTTTTAATAAATAGAGTGATTCAAGAGGAAGGTTTATACGAATAATAAAACAGTGCGAAGCCGGGGTGGGTCGCTAGTTTTTAATAAATAGGTAGGTAATGTAAAATACATTGTGTGAAGAACTCCTAAGATCTAACAGCTATAGCAACTTAATGTTATTTGATTCTGAATTCATGAAAAAACCGAAAGCCGCTAGCAGGTGATAGTTACATATATTAACTACTATCTGCCCGCGGCATTCCCCGCGTTGTTGCTATGGTATCGTTAATATCGTTTCAAGGCTATTTCTATCAATAGCATTGTTTGGGGTGAAAAATAGGGTTAGGGTACATCTCGTCCGAATGAAAACTTGTCCGAGGACGAGATGTCCTCTTCAGTTTTAGATTGGGGTACAACTCGTCCGAGTCCCAAAACTGCTGATTTAGCCTATGTGGTATTCCAGGGCTAGACGACAATTCAAAACTTCAACCCGATCCGTTTAGTAGATTTTTCCTGAACGAGTAACATACATCCATACTTACAAACCTTCGTATTTTTAATATCTGTAAGGAAGTGACGATACTACTATTGTAGAGACTACTCATATTTCGAATTTTCATTAGGTGTTAGACAAACTATGACGATCATAAAAACTTTATAGATTGAACCTTGGTCTTCCCTTGATTTTTTACAGCACTGTAAACTCATAAACATAAGTAGGTAGATACGATAGGTATGTATATTCAGAGTAGATAAATAGTGTCAACATAACACAACCAATCTTAGGAAGTTAAAATACCTCCTTGGTCAGGTTTTATAGATAACGGTACGGAACCCTTCGTGCGCAAGTCTAACTCGCCCTTGGCCATTTTTTTTAACACTTTAACTTCAGAACTATCTTTAGTACTGCAATCACCAATCTACAAAATATAATGTATCTGCCAACCATGGTAATTATAGCGGAACCGCCCTTGCATCTTCAGGAAATGTTATTTTAAATTCGTCAACTCGCTCTGAATGGTGCGAAATGTTGAGTAGGAGCTGACGAACTAAGTAGCAAGATAATAATGATATTAGAATAGGTATTTTATTAATCGTTATCAGGCACAATCCTACCTTTTTATCTGCCTTCAAAATCTGATTTGATGATAGCACCCATGTAAGCATTAAAACATCTACCACGATCACCAATCTGCCTGCCAACCATGGTGATTATAGCGAAAACGCCCTTGCATATCGAATGTGTGCTGATAGAAATGGTACTTATTTCGAGATTCGTCAACTCCCTCTGAATGTTGCGAAATGTTCAGTAAGAGCTCAACTAATTAAGAAGATAAAATTATTTAATCTGGCAGTTGGCAACGATTGCAAACAGTCAAGTGATCCATCAACACCAATCGGAAGCGTCCCCAAGAAGCATTGCCACGTTGTATGTAGGTATGGCAATTCTGATGCGCTGCGCCAGATAGGTACTCACCAGCTCTCGAGTCACGCGTCGCCGCGTCGTCATATCGAACTGACGATGCTCAGATATTTTTTTAAATCCCGGAGAGCCTCGTTACCTCACGGACCTGACTCAAAAAGGTTTACTATATTTCCTTTCTTGGCCGACAGTTGAATAAGGTATCAGGCAATTCTCCTTTTTATCTGTCATCGAAATCTGTGCAGATCAGTAGGTAGATATTTTATTAATCGAAAACATGCCATGTTTCCACGTCACTTATCGTACGATTATTTTCTATCAGTAAACATCAATTCATAGTGTTAGATTTGATGATTACCTACACCCATGTAAGTCGATATACATAGGTAGGCAAAGATTAAGATCTTATCTTCTGAAAAACGGTACGTGTGTGTTCCTAGGTGGTACATCAGCATCTGAACAATAACAATAGACAATTGTTTTTAAGGTAATTAAGCGGGCCTTATAATGCCGCCCTATATATAAGGCCCATTTTCAATATTCGCGTGGCTAATGACTAATATTCTGCTATATGCTCCATGACGATATACATACACTGCGTAAACAAACTACGCACTGGCGGCGCCGCCGCGCCGCGGTCGTTATCTTGTGCGTTTGTTTTTTTTACTAGGTACGCATACTTTTTCAGATTATGTTAGGATCACATAGAGCCTATGTGATTTCAAGGCTTGTTCACGTAAAATAGCTGAATGTTTCGACATATTTGAGTTTATTTCTGAACTTACCTCTAGGATAATAAGGCCCAGCAAAACAAGTCCTGGACTTTATTTTATTTAAGGAGATAGTCTTATGTTTGCCAAGGTGCAACATGCCGCCCGAAAGAGCTTTATGGACAGAATTTTTTACTGTAAATTAATAGATTATGGTAGGTAAGTGTCTATAATAAAATATTATTTGAGCCATCAGAGAGTATTATTAACTTCTTTCTATGTCTTTGTCGTCAAGAGTCACACGTGCAGCTCAAACAAATAAAAAGAGGGACCATGAAAATGTTGTTCGGTTATTCAGACGGATTTTTATAGGTAATAAACGGTAAAATTTTATACTATTTACTGCGACATTTTAGAGCCGGAATTTTAAGAATGTGTTTACACGTGCTAAAACAATGCAGGGTTCCAACGTTAAGGTTAAATTATATTTAGTCAGTTTTAATGAATGATAATTAAGATTTAGACGAAACATTCAAATAAGTTAAAATTAAAAATAATTGAATATTATTTATTCTTATTGGGGCGTCACATTGACAGAGTCCTCATAAGTAGAATATTCAAGTCCATACAATCCCGAATCTTTAGTATTCTCAAATCATGGAAAGTCAAAACTTATGACTAATTACCCTACGATAAGCTATGATGTTCTTCTCTTATTTTATTATTTCTATGTGGTGTCGAATTTGCGACGGGGGAAGATAAATCGATGCAACTCAGAAGTGATGTTTCTGAGGATTTTGTCTGGTTTCGGTAATCACTACATATAGTATAAAACAAAGTCGCTTTTTCTGCCCCTATGTCCCTATATCCCTTTGAATGCTTAAATCTTTAAAACTACGCAACGGATTTTGATGCGGTTTTTGTTAAAAGATAGAGTAATTCAAAAGGAAGGTTTATACGTATAATAAAACCATGCGGGGCGGGTCGCTAGTGTCCATAATATAGAAATAACATGATACGATAAGTACGTATGCTAATTATGCATGAATAAATGAGTTTATGAGTTTACGCCCAAGCTGAATAAAATAATTAATAAAACCAAAGAACGCAGTGTATTCGATGTGTGTTCTTAAAGCATCATTGAAAACTAATAAACAACAGTCAAATCAGCCAATTCGCACTTATATGAAGTGGCCCTTGTGCGTATTGACCTAACCTAACTTTAACAGACGGTAACGCTGTCATAGTCAACTGCGATAGACGCATCTGTCTGTCATCAAAAACCTAATCGAGGTCTATCTTGACCATTGTCTGAGGGCACAAGGCAGACAGTTTAAGTAGGTCTATCCTAGAGACTGACAGTTTTAGTATCCTAGAGATTTTAGGATCAGTGTTGAGTAAAAAGGCATTATGTCGTTTGAGGAATTAAATACCTATCGGTATTAAAAAATTAAGTTAATGAACATGAACTCCCTGTAAAAGCTAAGTTCATTTGTCGTATAATTGTTGTGTACAATGAGGACATCTTTATTAACAACGAAAATTACAAGCAAGGAATAGAAAAATTATAACTAGTATTTACAATTGAAACCATTGAGCTAACTGCAGACGGTTTATATGTACAATTGATATTGGTAACTTTTGAATATCTTGCTCACTGCAAAGCCAAAAGGCTTGTTTAACTTTTCTAATTGACCAATTTTCTAAACTCAATCATTCTCATTATCTCTGTGTAGTATCATTAATAATTTAATTCCCCTTATATTAAGAAATAATGCCTCTCCCCCTTAAACCTCTAATAAGGAAGCAGTGTGGCAATGTTTCACACTTTCTTTCATCCTTTTCTTATACTTATATTAACTGTTATTGTCAACCAGACAAAAACGAAAACAATGTTTTAATAATTAAATCGGCTTATCGCTAGAGATAATCAGTAAATAGTTAGTACGTATTGTATAAATACAAGTTGTTATTACATATCGATTAGTGTGACAACCATACCGTTTGAAAAATGAAGTTCGTTTTACCTCTTTTGATCGCTATAGCAGGTATGTGCCTTAAAATAGAGTCGCTTTTAGGAGGCTATACTTGCCACTTTTGGGCAAAGGCCATTATAATTAGGTATTGCAAATGGCAAATATCATTCGCAAGTAAGCGAACTGGCAGCACGAGCGATCACTGAAATTTTCTAGTCAAATCCCAGTGAATAAAGAGCTGGATTTCGTTTATAGAAAAGAAGAATGAAAGAAAATAGTATTCTTAATGAACTTATCTATTAGAAATGCTCAAAGGTACTCATTTGCCTAATGATTAAGTATCATATGTAAAACTCATAATTTAATGGTTAGGTACATAATATTCGCTGTGGTACTTTGACTATCCAGCTAGCACAAAGGTAACAATTATAACTTGTGCCCTAGATATTTATTTTTATATCTATAAGTGGGGTTAACGTTATTGATTGCACTTAACAATGACACTTAGAATCAATTTATTTAGGCTAAGAGTGTGATTGTTTGTTATTATTACCCAGTATAAATAAAAACTGAAACCAAATCAAGTATAATACAGTATGTATATTCTTTGACATAGCAACTTTAGTAACATCGAAAATTAAAATATTGAAAAAAATTAAACTAGCATATACAATTGAAACAATTGAGCTAACTGCAGACGGTTGCAAACAGTCTAAAGGTAGCTCAGCTGATCCATGTCAATATCTATACACTGGCTGCATTACCACGTGGTTCTTAGTTAGCTATATTTTTTTTTCTTGACTTTGAAGACTTAATTATCAAGGTCTTAAAAGCTTTTACCTCGTCCCTAATGTCAAATCATTTCTTCATAGTCTGTACTGCGGGCGTAATTGAAGACCCAAACAAGGGTTATCAAGAGGGTGATAGGTTCTTCTATTTCCCTGGAGACGGCGATGGAATACTTCATCTGGTCGATGCTGAAGAACCCGTGGATACTGCCTTCATTGAACAATACACTAGGAACCCGGACAATAATGCATATTGGCTGTTCACTAGGTATGCTACATCGTTTGAACTTTATGCTTCAAGCTCTGCTTAGCTTGGAGCTAGATGATGATGTGTGGCTTGTCCAATATTATCTTTAAGTATCTATTTATGTCTGTATTGTTTTCTTTGTCTGGAATAAAGTGATTTCTAATTACGTACCAATCCTCAAAAGCTGACAAACGTGTAGTTCCTTCTCAAAGTAAAAGAGTTCTAGCCAGGCGGATTGTTGATCTTTTTGAGATGTTAAGGTTTCAGGAGGCAGCATCTTTCCCATCTACCTATTTTATTGGCTAAGAGGTAGGTACCTAGCGCCTATTCTCAGCTAATCAATATAATAAATAAATAAATAATGCTGGAAAATCCACACAGCATCATCTAGCCCCAAGCTAAGCAGAGCTTCTTTTATGGGTGAGGCTTGTGCTTGTGTTTTGTGTTTTATTACCTATCTGTTTTCAGGAATAATCCGTACGATGCTCAATACCTTATCTTAGGAGATGAGCAAAGCGTCTACAGTTCATTCTTCGACAGTTCAAAAATAACCGTGTTTCTTGCCCACGGGTGGAACGGTGGTGGAAGCAACACCATGAACACAATGCTTACACAAGGTAACATAAAGCCGCGTACAGATTGCTGTAACGTAACATGCAATGTATCACGCAATGAAAGAATTTGCCGTCTACACTGTCGCAATGGATCATGCAATGTAACAGAAATCACACAGTCTGGACGCCTCGCGCGCACGAACCGCGCACACTACGCGCACGAACAGAGCATTTCAACTCGTGCGCGCCGCGATCCGCCATTTGTCGGTTTTTTCGCCGAACACAAAGGGGCGCGCAGTGTGCGCGGAGCGCCAGTGTGGACGGGTTGTTTACTCGAACGCGCGCGAACGTTGGAAGAATGGAAGAAAACACAGCTACAGCAGAGTCGTTTACGTTACGTTTTTTTCACATGATTGATGATAATCATTGAAGCATCGACAATCATCGTAGCCAGTAATAATTGTATAATAAATTCTCTCCACGTGTTCTCGGCAGACTGAGCTATGTTCGCCGCGCGCATGCCGGAAAAGATGCGAACACGTACGTGCTCAGTTCGTGCGCGCGCTGCGTCCACACTTATGAAATGCTCCTTTCATGTTACATTGCATGTTACGTTACAGCAGTCTGTACGCGGCTTAACATCCGCTCCTCGTATTATCTTCGTATTATAGTAGACCGATACGCTGCGCGTATTGTCCAGCATTATTATTATTATTGTCCATCATACTTACTGCATACTTTTTTTTGCTTTGAGTCACAAAATGGTCTGACAAGTTTGTTGTAAACTCGTTACAACCAACGCTATGGTCTTCCGATAGACTTTCATAATACTCCATATGACCCTCTACAAGAATAAAACTTTAGTGTTATCCCAACACAAACTAGGTTAGATGGCCCGATTCCAGTTATCACATTTCACACTCATATAATAAATGCGAAAGTTTGGATGAATGGATGTTTGTTATCTCTTCACGCCAAAACTACCGAACGGATCGAGCTGAAATTTGTATTTTACAGTTCTGGAAGGACACTTAATTTCAAGAGAGTAATTCTTTACCCTGCGGGACGCAGATAGGTAATGAATATTATCTTCATTTCAGCTTTCCTCGAAGACGGTGATGTGAACGTGATAGTTCTAGACTGGAGCCGCCTGGCCAACAGAGGCTACACTACTGCAAGAAACGGAGTAGGAGCTGTTGGCAGACGTCTTGGACAGTTCGTCGCCTGGTTGACCAACTTCGGAGTACCTTACGAGAGAGTCCACCTCGTCGGGTTCAGCCTCGGAGGTCATCTTGTAGGCAACGCGGGGAAGGAGACTGGTGGTCGTATTCAGAGGATTACATGTTAGTACATAGACTCCTATTACAAACTCATTCATAATCACTACATAGTATAAAACAAAGTCGCTTTCTCTGTCCCTATATAGTCCAGTCATTACGTCGGAAAAATCGGCTTCAAAAAGAAAGTGAACCGAGAAAGCCAATTTTTTGATATTACGTGGGGGGTGGCTAGAAAAGCTTAAGTTCAAATTGTCGACCAAAATAACCTTGTGCAATTTCCGCGATCTTGAAAAAACCCTTAAATTCAGTTTTTTCATCATAACTCGGTTCCCAGTTGAGATACGATATTTTTTATGGAATACTTTTTTGTAGCTTTTTTCACGATCTACAATTAAGGTCCTTTACATTTTTCACGTATCGATCGTCGTTTTCGAGATATCGATCAAAAATATCGAAAATTTTTGGAGAATTTTTTTTATTTCGCTTTTAACTTTTTAAGAAGATATCAAAAAATGTTTGAAATAAGACTTGTAGAGCGTGTCCAGACCTACAAATTCATTTTTTTATTTTTCATTTCCGACAAAAATTACGACCTCCAGCGCGCCACAAAGTCGGCCCCAGCGCACCCGACGCGTCTCCATGGCGCTCTATGGCGTCTCGCCATAGAGCGACCGTTAGAGTTTGGGCGTGGGTCAGGTATAAAAGACCCTTTTTTTCGTGTTCATGCCGGAACATCTGCTCCTTATTCGTAGCATTCCAGTCAGTTGTCTGGAGTATTTTGAAGCGAGCGTACGTGTTTGAAAAATTGTGTGAAAATGGGTGATTGTTTTATTTGCAAAAAACCTCTGATTGACGATGTTTATGTGGCTAAAAAGAGAGCTGTTCAGACTCTCTTAGCGGCGAGCGTGAAAAGAGGACATGTGGAGCATGAACAAATGTTACAAAATATTGACTCAGTAAGTGTTCATAGTTCGTGCTACAAAAAATATGGAAACCAACGGCTAGCGTCGATTGCTTCTCGACGAAGTGAGTCTCCATCGCAAGAACCAGAACCCGAAAAAGAAGTGCAGGTCATTCCCACTTTTGATTTTAAAAATAGATGTTTATTTTGTGGAGAAATATTTTGCAACGAATCGAAATTACCAACGCATAGACGGAAAAAAATTCATTCCGTGGTAGAAATATCAATGAATGAAAAAATTATGCGATACCTGTCTGGACGTGACGATGAATTTGCCACTTCAATCATCGAGCGTATTCGTGGTATACCTGATCTCGTCGCAGTAGGAGCTCGATACCATCGAACATGCATTTCTCATGTATATCATGCACTACCTGTCGAGGAGAATAAGAAAGGACGACCTATGGGGGACAAAATAGACGAGGCAATGGAGGGAATTTACTCCTTTCTGAAAGAAAATTCCGACGAATGTCAATTTTCTATTAGCGAGTTGATGAACCAAATAAATGGAGATTTCGTTCCTCACTGTAAAACGGTTAAAAAGCATTTGCAAGAGAAGTATGGAGACGACATTCTCATAATCGAAAAACAAGGACGTGATTGCGTGGTGTGCTTTCGAAATACCGGTTTCAAAATACTCTCGGAAAAATGGTACGGAGAAAAAAAAAAGGATTATCACGAAGAAAGATTAAGAGTTATTCGCGAACTTGAACAGCCAGGACCGTCAAAACGACGAAAAACGTGTGAAAATGTGTGAAAGTGAAACGTGTGAAAGTGAAAATGAAAAAAAATGAAAAAAATTACCACCTGTAATCATTATTTTTGCTGCATAAAAATTATTTTATCAATAAATTTCATGTAAAATTATTTTATCAATAAATTTCATGTATTTGATTTATAATTCGGCTGGTTTATGATTTTTTTTTGTATTGCAATAATTCCCTGAACCATTCTCCATCCATTTCGACGTGTGGATACAACCGAGCGAGCGGCTAAATGAAAACCGGGCACAGTTTTACTGACTTTGTGGCGCGCTGGAGGTCGTAATTTTTGTCGGAAATGAAAAATAAAAAAACGAATTTGTAGGTCTGGACACGCTCTACAAGTCTTATTTCAAACATTTTTTGATATCTTCTTAAAAAGTTAATAGCGAAATAAAAAAAATTCTCCAAAAATGTTCGATATTTTTGATCGATATCTCGAAAACGACGATCGATACGTGAAAAATGTAAAGGACCTTAATTGTAGATCGTGAAAAAAGCTACAAAAAAGTATTCCATAAAAAATATCGTATCTCAACGGGGAACCGAGTTATGATGAAAAAACTGAATTTAAGGGTTTTTTCAAGATCGCGGAAATTGCACAAGGTTATTTTGGTCGACAATTTGAACTTAAGCTTTTCTAGCCACCCCCCACGTAATATCAAAAATTTGGCTTTCTCGGTTCACTTTCTTTTCCAAATGTATATAATGACTGGACTAATATCCCTATGTCCCTTTGAATGCTTAAATCTTTAAAACTACGCAACGGATTTTGATGCTGTTTTTTTAATAGATAGAGGGATTCAAGAGTACGCCCCGGCTTCGCACGGTTTTATTATGTTTATTACGTACCTTACGTATAATAAAACCGTGCGAAGCCGGGGCGAGTCGCAAGTTTTTTCATGAACTAGTGCGCCTCGCGGCTTCGGCCGCGAACCAGAGTTTTTTTCCATACAAATTTCAGAAATTTATCACATATCCCCCTAGCTAGGGGTTATTTTGTAAAAATAAAAAACATGTGTTTAATTATTTATTTCATACTTTATTCATACCGAGTTTTGAGTTAATGGAACCTAGGAAAAATAATTTTCCATACAAACTCTACCACCCTATTTAATCCCCTCAGATATAAATTTTCAAAAATTTTATTAGCCTATGTCTTATTCTAGGTCCTAAACTATCACGTACCAAATTTAATCTAAATAACTTAAGTAATTACGGAGATTACTAATAACAAACATTCACACAGACTTTCCCATTTATTATAATAGTAAGATGTTATAAGGCTTGCCAACAATACACATAATAGACCATTAGCAGTTACTACAATCACATGCACAACATCATAATGTCGATGTTGGTCTAGTCCAGAGGTTCCCAAACTCTTTTGTTACATAGACCACTTTCAAAATTTTCCTGGATCCGGTGGACCCCCTGTAGCTACATTACTACGAATCTCTAAATCTCGAAAAAAAAGTAAATTTGGCTTGAATTTTGTAAGGAATAACCGCAAATCTCCCCGTCGCTGTTTTTAGGCAGCGACAACAAAAAATAGAAAAAACTTGTAAAAACAAGTAATAGTTGCTGAGCTTCTTAAAATATTATCTGCCTATACCAATTGATAAGAGATGTCAAGACAACATTTAAGTTCTTCACTACCGAAACCACATTAATTATCCTGCCCTCCCGCTTACAATTGTGGACCCCTATTTTTTGTCACGCCTAACATAGACCCCCGTCAAGTCTCCCGTGGACCCCTGGGGGTCCACCTGGACCACTTTGGGAATCACTGGTCTAGTCACTTCTAAGGTCTTCTACCTAAAACTTACTAGATATAAAACTGTTGTTAGGTACTAGTTTTATCATTATCTGATCGCGATCTGAACATGCGTCATTTACTAATTATCAAATATTTTAATCAACTCTGTAATAGATAAGTCTATAGCAACAAAATCATAACTAGCTATTGAGCTATTAGGTTCTAAATTCTGAAAACCAAATTCGATAATTTTCGTCTATGAAAAACTTACAGCTATAGTCGACTGATTTGAATATTGAAATGAATTATTGAATTAAATTGGTGACGAAATAACCATCTGCGAAACTGCGAAAGACTACAGGCAGATGCTAGAAGCGGCAAGATGCTGGCTTCTAACGAATTAGCATTGCCACGTTGAATGACAATTAGAGGGTTCGATCTCGGGATCCCGGGATTCGGGATCCCGGGATCCCGGCCCATTTTCGATCCCGAAAATTTCGGGATTATTTTTTAAAATCCCGGGATTTTCGGGATTGAGAAAAATACTATGATAACTGTTAAAAATAATAAAAAACGAAGCGCGTTAATTTAAGAAACAACAACAAAACAATATTATAAACTTACAATTATACCAATTGCTTATCGGCACCATTAAAAATAACAAAAATCTGTTTTTTTCTCCGTAATTCAGTTTTGTGAATTCTCTACTACTCTTTATCTGCCTTCTTTTTAATAGTGTTCATTCATAAGAAAACGCTGAAATTAATGGTGAACTATAACTAATTAGACAAAAAACTGGAAAATGCCCGAAATTCCCCCCAGCGGGGCTTTTCTGGCAGGTGGTAATATTATTTCATCCAATGAAGCTATAATAGTAAAACTAGAAGCTTTACAAACTGGACAAGTAAGTACATCCGAATTTGAGTCTTCTAAACTCCTGAGAGGGTTCAGATACTAGAAAAAACTTTTTAAAATTCACGCGGTGTAATTCGGGCACCACTTTTTAGTCTCCCATACTAGTGTTGAGGCAGTGACTATCGACATCGATAATAACGAACTCGGTAAAAGAAGTCGATATTAATTATATTAGTTTTTGAAAGTAAGAAAGAGGAAAGGATCCTTAACTTCATGTTAAGTAAAAACAACCAGTTTTTATCCTTATATTTACTTATTTAGGTGGGTAGTAAAAGCATTCTTCATTATATTTACTGAATAATATATAAGTATTCATAACTTAGATAGAGGACACTTTGACAAAATAAACAATTTCAATCACTTGTTGTCCTAAAGGGTCAGTATTTTTCTCAGTTGCCACGAACTTGAATTTTTTTATCGACATTTACATTTATTTTTGCTATGGACATCACTGGTTTTTCACAACTTCATATAAAAACAGTCGGGCAATTTGGGCAGCCAACTCTGAAAAAATTACCTCCGATCACAATTTTGAGGGGCAATTATATCAGGCTCAATAACTTATCCAGTCACACGCCCCGCCGGACCGCGCGCTCTAGCCTGAAACGCCCAAGCCTCGCGCACAAATATCACAAATATATGCCGCGCGCGCTTCCCATTTTTAACATAAATGGCTATATCTTGCTAACTTCTACAGCTATGTTAAAATAAAATATACCTTTTAAAAGATAAAACTATATAAAATCAATAAACTTATAAACCTAAGTCTGAGAAATATTCGTATGGTCTCAAACAAATGCGTAAAGAATAAACAAGAAAATTTAATTGAAAAATTTCCCGCAAAATTACGATCTAATTACGATCTATTTGAGGTCAATTGATCGTCGCATGAAACCAAGTTTCTATGATATTTGTACATAATCTGAAAGCTATATTCATAAGGATTAATTAAATATACGACACTAATAGTAAAACAATACAATACTTTATATATTTCGAAATAAATACACCACTATACACACTGCTGGCCGTGTGGTGCCGGCTTAGAATTGCACCACCCCAACTCTTCCCGTGGGTGTCGTAAGAGGCGACTAAGGGATATACCGGGGGGTGGGCAGCAGCACCCCTCTAGAACAACCCCACCACCAAACTGCGATCCCCAACCCGCATGCCCAGCGTGGGGATTATGGGCATAACCCCTTCATGATGGACAAAGCCAAAAAACGGCCCCCAGTTCCCCGCCGCCTCGCTATTCCTGGCCATGGTAGCGGCCATGGTAACGGCGGGGCAGGGGGTTCTAGGAATCATCGGGCTACATCAGGCTACCATACGCTTAATAAAATGACCCTGGCAACGTTTAATGGACGCACTCTGAGGCTTGACCATCATCTAGCGCAGTTGGAAGTGGAGTTAGAGAACATTAAATGGCATGTTCTCGGGCTATGTGAAGTCCGTAGAGAGGGGGAGGACACCGTAACCCTAGACTCGGGCCATCTTCTCTACTTTCGCGAGGGTGATAAAACATCCCAGGGTGGCGTAGGTTTCCTCGTCAATAAGGCCCTCTCTAGCAACGTTCAAGAAATCTCCAGTGTATCGACCAGGGTAGCGTACCTGATCCTTCGGCTGTCCAAGCGGTATAGCATGAAGGTAATTCAGGTTTACGCACCGACCTCGGCACACTCGGATGATGAAGTGGAGGATATGTATGAAGACATATCCAAAGCCTTACACAACACCACTAAGGCTCACTTCAACGTTGTTATGGGGGACTTTAACGGCAAGGTGGGAATCCAAACTGGCAACGAATCCCGAATAGGCCCGCATGGTTATGGAGTTAGGAATCACAGGGGGCAAATGCTTGTCAACTTCCTTGAGAAAGAGGGGTTGTTCTTAATGAACTCCTTCTTTAAGAAGCAGCCCCAAAGGAAGTGGACATGGCGAAGTCCCGACTCTGTTACTAAAAATGAGATCGACTTCATCATGACGGATAGCAAGCACATATTCAGAGATGTCTCAGTGATCAACAGGTTCAATACCGGATCTGATCACCGAATGCTCCGAGGCACTCTGGATATCAACTTAAAGCTTGAAAGAAACCGTCTGATGAAGTCCACGCTCCGACCAAATCCAATCCAAATCATGGCGGGTACCGAGAAGTTTCAGCAGCTTCTCGGGGATAGATTTGTTGCTTTGGAACCCACTGATGACGCTGACGAGAACCTACACAATCTGGTCGAAACGTTGAGGGACGAGGGCATTAAATTCTGCAGAAAACAAGGTACTGGCAGGAAGTCCAAACTCTCGACTGAGACTCGGGATCTGATGACAAGAAGACGGGAAACCACCCAAGTGACTTCGTCAGAGAGGTCAGACCTGAACAAGCGAATCGCGAAGATGGTACGGCGCGACCTTCGGAGCTCCAACACACGCCTCATTGAAGAGGCGATAGAGCGCAACCGAGGGTCCAAAGTATTCACTCAGCAGCTTGGCAGGAGCCACCTGACGAAGCTTAAAACGCACGATGGGAAGACCGCTTTGTCGAAGCCTGAGATCTTGGCCGAGATAGAGGATTTCTATGGCCGTTTGTACACTGCACATGCCCCTCGTTCCCGGCGAGATGACCATGATTCTAGAGCCACCCTGACACGCCACTATACCGACGAACTGCCAGATATCAGTCAAAATGAAATCGTGTTAGCTCTGAGGCAGCTTAAAAATGGAAAAGCCCCGGGTGAGGACGGTATTACTTCAGAGCTTCTAAAGGCAGGAGGAGCCCCCGTTATACAGGAGCTACAGAGCCTCTTTAATACCGTCCTTCACAGTGGGAGAACTCCTAAGGCGTGGAGCGGGGGTTTCGTGGTGCTCTTTTTTAAGAAGGGCGATAAAACGCTCCTTAAAAACTATAGACCCATCACACTCCTGAGCCACGTCTATAAGCTGTTCTCGCGAGTGGTCACGAATCGTCTCGCCAGGAGACTCGACGAGTTTCAGCCACCGGAACAGGCCGGGTTCCGCGGAGGATATGGCACCATAGACCACATTCACACAGTGCGGCAGATTATACAAAAGTCCGAAGAGTATAATCAGCCCCTGTGTCTCGCTTTTGTGGACTATGAGAAAGCCTTTGACTCTGTCCAAACCTGAGCTGTTCTGGAATCCTTACAGCGATGCCAAGTAGACTATCGTTATATCGAGGTGCTGAGATGTCTCTACGATGCCGCCACTATGAGTGTCCAAGTACAGGACCAGCAGTCTAAACCCATCCAATTGCGCAGAGGAGTGAGACAGGGGTATGTCATATCCCCGAAACTGTTAACGAGCGCATTGGAAGATATGTTTAAGACGCTGGACTGGAAAGGTAAGGGCATAAACATAAACGGCAATTACATCTCACACCTACGATTCGCTGATGACATAGTCTTAATGGCGGAGTCGCTAGAGGAGCTGACCCACATGCTGGACGGCCTAGCCTCAGCCTCACGACGCATCGGTCTTGGCATGAATTTGGATAAAACCAAAGTCATGACCAATAACCACATTTATCCAGGACCGGTCATCGTAGAAGGCCACCTTCTCGAAATTGTTTCCGAGTATACTTACCTTGGGCAGATTGTGCAGTTAGGTAAAAACAATTTTGAGAAGGAGGCCAAGAGGAGGATTCAGCTGGGCTGGGCAGCGTTTGGAAAACTACGTCGAGTCTTCTCGTCATCTATACCGCAATGTTTGAAAACATAAGTTTTCAATCAGTGCGTCCTACCCGTAATGACCTACGGAGCTGAGACGTGGACACTCACGGTAGGGCTGGTCCACCAGTTCAAAGTCGCTCAGCGAGCTATGGAAAGAGCTATGCTCGGAGTTTCTCTGAAGGATAGGATTCGTAATGAATACATCCGACAGAGAACCAAAGTTATCGACATAGCTCAAAGAATTAGCAAGTTGAAGTGGCAGTGGGCCGGCCATATCGCGCGAAGAACCGACAACCGTTGGGGTAAACGTGTTCTTGAGTAGAGACCGCGACTCGGCAAACGTAGTGTAGGACGCCCTCCGGCCAGGTGGGATGACGATCTGCGAAGGACTGCTGGCAGATGCTGGATGCGGCAAGCTGAAGACAGGGCGCTATGGCGCTCATTAGGGGAGGCCTATGTCCAGCAGTGGACTAATATAGGCTGATGATGATGAATGATGATGACACACTGCTCGTTTCAATGACAACACAGAGACAAAATTTTATTTTGAAAAAAAACGTTTTTGGAAGCTTTTGTATTGGCTCTTCGTTTTTTTTGCATTCTACCAACGGAGCAGGTATCGGAGCAACATAATAGGACTCGAGAGCCATTCTATAAGGCTGAAATTAGCCAAAAAAAAGTTTTTCTCCGCGCGTAAAAATTTGCAACAAATGTGACTGGGGCGTGTGACTGGGATTAGGAACGAAACAATTACATTAAAAGAATTTCCAGTTTAAAACAAGTATAATTGCCTTGTCATCTTCAAAAAACCTGCGAAAACCACTAAATTCTGTAAAATTTGAAGAGCTTGTCACAGGTGTCTTGCACACTCAATATGTCGACTAACAAAATGATGCTGTATATCGATCAGTTAACGCGGTAGCAATTCCATCTATAGGTGATTGAATTAACCGGTTGTTACTCTACCCGACCATAGAGGTCTCTCTTAAGTAAAAGCTACAGAACCAAAAATATGACCATGTGCCATAATAGCCCCCCGGCCATAATTGCCCCTCTGCACCTTAATTACCTGTATAAATAAGTTTTAGTGATTTTAATTGATTATGAGTTTGTTTTTGAAATTAGATAGAAGCTGATTTTCATACATTACTTTGATATCCTTACTTCGTCTACGATCCCGGGATTATCCCGGGATCCCGGGATCGCGTTTCATCAATCCCAAAATCCCGGGATTGAAAATAAAGACCGGGATCGAATCCTCTAATGACAATGCTATAATTCATTGACCGAACTAGAATCGAGCGTTTTGATCACCTGTGGACTCTATGAGAAGTTTAGTAAGATCTTATAAATTGAGTGTGTCCCAGGACCCCAAGGACTTAGAGTTTCCACCCCAAACGACTCAAATGAAACCTCGGTCAAGATAAACGTATTTTTGAGAGACTTCGCTGATGATGCTAAGCCGGCCCTTAATTTCTCTGCCAGATGTGAAGGCATTTCAAAGTTATATTTTAAGCCTTATGCACAATAGGGAATAATTGGAGACTCATTTACCAATTACGTTCGCTCACCTTCCATAAATTCTATTCCAGCTTTGGACCCCGCCGGCCCATTATACTTTTCAAGCAGCAGTGACCGAGTCACGCCTTCCGACGGTCGCTACGTCGAAGTCATACACACTAATACGAACCTCTACGGCTACTCCAACGTTTGCGGCGACGCTGATTTCTACCCCAATGGCGGAGGAAGCATGCCCGGATGTTGGCTCAATACCTGCTCTCACAGCATAGCTTATGAATACTTAGCTAGTTCAATCAGATACAACCGTCTGCTTGCGAATGAATGTAACAGTCAGAGGGACGCTGAGAGGAATAGATGCAACGGTGATCTTAATCCAATGGGCAATAGTGATATCCTGAAGTCAAGGTAAAGTTTTGTAATTTTGTAATGCTAACATTATCTTCTGATTTATTTTTTCGGGAATAGTTTCGGTAGAACTGAAAGTCCGGATCTCTATGGGGAAGTGGATTCGACAATATAAAGTCCATAATACACACGCATATTCAGCTTATCTATTGTCTAACTTGAAATCGATTATCAGTTAACTTCAAATGAGCTGTTGAATATCTGGCTCAGCGCATCAGCATTGCCATACAGCGTGGTAATGCAGCCAGTGTCTTGGGGACGCTTCCGACTGGTATTGACATGGATCAATTGAGCTACCTTTAGACTGTTTGCAACCGTCTGCAGTTAGCTCAATGGTTTCAATTGTAAATACTAGTTGTAATTTTTCTATTCCTTTGCTTGTAATTTTCGTTGTTAATAAAGTAAAATCACTTCAAATGTCAACTAGTGGTACAATTGAAGTCCAGGCTAGGTTTCAAATGTCAAAAATGAATCGATTTCGATTATCAGATGAGTTAGACAATAAGGCCCCTGGTTGGGTTTTGGGTGTTGTTTATGTATAATAAAAATATATATCTATGTAATGTATTGTATCGAGTTAATCAGTCATTTAGTTTAGTACCCGTAACACAAGCTCTGCTTAGCTTGTGGCTAGATGATGCTGTGTGGATTGTCCAGCATTATCTATCATTATTATCAACAAACTTAGCTTTAAAGATTGTAACCAATCATTGTAACTAATACTAGTTGTTATTATTACAGGCCTGGAGTATACAGAGTCAACACTGCTAGAAACTATCCCTTCTAAAGACAAAACTACCAAAAGATCGCTTCAATGAATTTTAGTAACTTAAGAGGGAATCAGACTTAAAAATAAACAATAACTGTTTTACAATTTAATTGTTTTATTTCAAGGAATTATCCTTATCCTTCAGTTCCATTTGCGCTACCTGAAAATAAAACAACATAATTTTAATAAACTCGTAAATGATACTTTTTGTTAACTCCGACGGAATGATGAATTAACAAATATCTTCTAGACGGATAAACCAATTTGCATCTTTCAGTTGTAATTCAATTTAAATTTAGTTAAAAGCCTGTGTTTTTGTAGTAGCTATGTTTGCTGAACAAAGGTAAAGCTATTTCAAAATTTAATTAAAGCAAAAGTAACAAAACGACAAATTACAACTTTTATTTAGACATATCAGATTCCTAAAAATCTAAGCCGTCACCAGAAGGCAGAATGACCAGAATGCTGGCAGCATTGCCACGTTGAATGGCAATGCTCATTCATTGACCGAAAAGCCAGCAGATAAAGTCATCAGTTAACTTTTTTTTCAAAATTAACAGAAAGTACCAAGGAAGTAGCAGACAGCTTAGATTTTTAGGAGTTTGTTATAATTGTAAATACTAGCTGTAATTAGTCCTTTTGTTATTGTTTCAATATTATTAATAAATATATTATTATATAGTATAATTGTACACATTATAACAGATCTCAGGGAAGTAACAAAGATTTTCAGAACTTACAGAGTGATTATCTGCCACCCATCTTCTGACGAAAGGTGCCAAAAACTTCTTATTTCCACGGTGAGTAGAATGCCTCAGTTTCCTGAGAGAAGCCACGGCACAAGCTATGGTCACCGTGACAAGGCAGCCGAAAGTAGTAAGCCATAAGTAGGATATCCGGTAGATGTAGAATACTTCACTGTGAATTAAAATTAAGAGTTACAAGGTAAATTTTTTGGAGGGAAAGACTCTGGAAGATATTGGCGGAATAGATGGCATAATTCATTTGATTTCAGAATATAGGTGAAATTGTAAATATTCACAATATGTTACTTGAATTCATAATTTACCTCAATGAACATTTAATAAAACCACCAAAAAGGATACCAGAATTCAAATAGGAAGCAAACCAGTCAAATTGAGAACCTCTAGTAGAATCTGCCGTGGCATCGCAGGTGTTATTTTTATGGAAACGTTTAAGCCTATTTCCATCTCATGGGGAATGTACATTTATAATTGGAATAGTTAACTGCAGACTGTTGCAATCAATCTATCCGTTTCACTTGTTTTCATAGAAGTTGTTGTTCTTTAGAAATAACTAACGACCCGCCCCGGCTTTGCACGGTTTTATTATATGTATAAACCTTCCTCTTGAATCACTCTTTCTATTAAAAAACCGCATCAAAATCCTTTGCGTAGTTTTAAAGATTTAAGCATTCGAAGGGACAAAGTGACTTTGTATTATACTATGTAGTGATACCTAACCCATATTCACTGTAGGTGTGCAGTCAGCTTACCTTTCATCATCGTTCCTATAAGTGTCCGTAGAGTTGAAAGTATACGTGCAGTTGTGTATAAACCTCGGCTTCTCAATAAACCGGAGTGTGCCCCTAGCTTGAGCCAGCTGAGATTGTGCAGCCACCCACCATGATGACATGAGTCCTATGATTCCGCCAGATAATGCACTCTGCAATGAAACATGTTAGATTTAAAACTTGTTTGTAATGTGGTCGCAATAAAGGAATTTAACCTGATAACTAATCGTATTATGTTAGGTAGTTATGCAGGTCTTTTTAATTCTGAAACGATTAATGGAACGATCTTTAGTTGTCGAGACATGCAGTTAATTTTACGAGTTAAGTTCGTAAGTAGTAAGTTCTTACAAGTAGTGGGAAAACTCGATGCTATCTTTAGGATAGGTCGGCTTGGATTAACAATTAAACAACATATATAGGCTGTACGTTTGTATTTTTTGCACATATTTTTTATACGTATAGGGACAAATGAAAACCAACTAAAGGAATAATAAAGAGTGTTTTTGAAAGAGTATTTTGAACTTTCTATACTTACAGTAGAGTCCATAAACGGTAACAGTAAACCCATAAGAAAGACTCCAGTCAGAGGTCCCAAAGACGCTGATGAGAGACTAATTGCCAACTGTAATACTGAGCCCAGCTGTTGAACAACAAACACCAGTGCTGAAACGTCAAATAAATAACATTATTATTTCGAAAAAACTAAAACGTATAATGTTGTAACAGTTTAAAAAGGATTTTCTTTTTGACTACATAATATGTTAAGGATAGCATTAACGACCTCGTTACGAAGCGGGCCAAGATCCGCCTGCGACGCCGGCGTTTGCGGGTTCGTTTCCCGCCTTATGTTATGTGTGTATAATAAAACATATCTATTTAAGTAGCATCTTGGGTAATTTGTTCAGAGGTAGTTAATGTAAATCGGTTATCAACACAAGCTTACTTGGTGATAGATCGATTATGCTTTCTAGAATTGTTTTTTATCCAGGAGAAAATGTTTTATTTGAGGTATCGAGCTGACGTGAAAAATGTAAGACACAGTATCCCTTTAATTCAATCTTTGCTATTCAATGCAGCTTAAACCATAATATTATCTCTCTGTTATGCTAATGAGGAAAATATCATTAGAGATATTTTTAATGTAGGTAACCAAAACATGACCCAATCAAATTAACGAAATGACGAACTGAAAGCTTAATGCATTATTCTATTACAGTTCAAAAACTAAAATTCTTAATTTAACTCGTACAAATCTCACCCAAACTAATAAGTCCGAGAATAACCACGACGGCTCGAACGAGTATCACAGTGTGAGTTGGAGTCAGCTCTTTGAAGAATGGCTTCCAGAAATCTTCTAGAACCACTGCAGCCATTGAGTTTAGACCAGTGGAGAGGGAACTAAAAATGATACAGGAATATTTAGGTCAGTACTAAATAAAAGGAAAACAAACCAGACAGAAAGACTTGTTAAATTGTAACTATACCTACGTGAACATTTTTGTAGGCTATTGAATTGAGTAGGTTAGTTTAAGACGATGACGAAAAAAGTTATCGTCACATTCCATACATTTGGTGCCTTTATTGGATAGAGAGGAAGTACATAATTTTCGTAGTTTGATAGGCGTTTTATAGTTAGAAACTCGGCTATTATAGAATCTTCGTTACCTCCGAACATGATTTTTATATTTCGAATGTTATTGAGATATGACGGAAACTATTCACGTCTTGGAATATCATTTTGTACCATTCTTTTTTTGGGCGAGCAAGCGATATAAAATTTAAAGTGTATATAGTAGCTCTAGGAATCTTTAAGCTAGGTTCATATTGCTGTGTTGGAGTGTGTTGTGGCGCGACAGAACGCTATCGGTCTCATGCATTTAGTATGACTAGATTCACATTAGCGACAGATCGCGCCACACCCCAACACAAGCTACTTATGTGAATCTAGTCATACTAAATCTATGAGACCGAATAGCGTTCTGTCGCGTCACAACACACCCCGACACAACAATATGAACCTAGCTTTATTCGTATCAAACTGCTTGTTTGTAGATACACAAGCAGTTTGATACGAATAAAGATCAGGCGTACAGAATTCCACGTAAAGCTCAGTCAAAGATTTACCTTAAAGCTGCGCTAAATACACCAGCCACAAATATCCCGGACAATCCACTCCAGTCCCCCAAAACATCCGTCACCAACAAGGGTAGGATTTGGTCCTTAGCGATCGCCAGTTTGGATGTCAACGGATCACAGTCGTGGTATCTAGCGTAGGCTACTAGACCGCTGTATGCACACACTGCGACTATTGGGAGCAAGCCTAGAAGGAATCCCCAAACGGCCCTTGAAACAGAAAAATCAGCTTTTTCAAAATAATTACGTGTGATAATGGTTAAAAAGAGCCTGAGATTATCCAGAAAAAGCAAAATGCGTCATCATCCTTACTAAGATTACTAATCACTACATAGTATAAAGTCGCTAGTTTTTCTGTCCCTATATCCTTATGTCCCTTTGACTGCTTAAATCTTTAAAACTACGCAACGGATTTTGATGCGGTTTTGTTTAATAGATAGAGTGATTCAAGAGGAAGGTTTATACGTATAATAATACCGTGCGAAGCCGGGGCGGGTCGCTAGTATTATTATAAACGCGAAGTTTGTATGTATGGATATTTGTTACTCTTTCACGTAAAAATATGTACTAAACGGATCAGGCTGAATTTTAAGACGTTGTTCTAGCCCTGGAATACAACATAGGCTACATTTCATAAGATAAATCAGTTCCCATGGGATAACAATAGCCTAGAAACAACGCGGGCGAAGCCGCGGGCAAATTATTAGCATTACACCTCTATATAAAAAACAATAAGAATAATCTTAGGACTTGATATGTTGTTATGATTGCATAGGTTTGCAAAAATGAATTTTGTATTTTCTGTGCTTTATTCACAGTTTCTCCATTACTTTGAGTGTAAATTGATTCCTGGCTTTGTAAGGATTTATAGTATACATAGATATACATAAATATAAAAAAATCATTTGCTCATTGCAAATGATTTTTTTATATTTACCGTTTGGATTGTTTTAAATCTGATAGAGACAGAAATCTTTGCATCATCGCTTGGTTGACAGCTACATTTCCAACCCAGTAAAATGCTGAACCGATTGATACGGACCAAATAGAATGTCTCTCTGTAAGATCGAATCTGAAACTGAAAAAAAAGAAAATTGATAACAAGGGAAAGCAACGCAATCGTAAAGAACGCTCTAGTATCCATAAAAAACAAATGACTTAACCGCGGCTCCACATTTGTGCCGTGAAGCTCCGTAAACAGGCGTGAACGTAAATCTGGATGGTTTTCGCGGGGTTCACGCGTTTTCACGCCTGTTCCCCGATCAGTGTCGGTATTTTATCCCGCGACAAAGGGTTCGCGCCCCTTTCGCGCGGCGTTCACGCGTACACATCCACATTCACGGCCCCGTGCCAGTTAGTTTACTCCAGACTACAAGGGCGTACGGACGTGTGCAATAGCTGCGCGCGCGCTATGGAGTCGAGCGTGAACAACAAACATACCTTGATCGGTTAAAGGGGTATTAAACCTTCCTAAATATCGGAGACTAAATTTAGTTGTTCCTAAATTCAGAATAGTTTAATAGCATTTAGGAAGGTAGCATCCGATTTAGGAAGCTCAATTGGTTGGATGGATGTTTGTTACTCAATCACGCCAGATCGGCTGAACGGATCGGGATGTAATTTGGAAGTGAGATAGATAGCGCATAGGTATAGTCTGGAATAGCACATAGGCTACTTATGATTTACTCGGAATGTGAAAATTTATATGGATGGATTGATAGATGGATGTTTGTTGCTCGCCAGAACGGCTGCACGGACCTGAATGAAACTTGGCACAGAGATAGATTATAGTCTGACTTAGGCTACATTTTATCCAAAAACTTTCTTGTTTTGGACGTTTAAGTAGGCACAAATGTGGAGCCGCGGTTAAACATCAGTTTTTTTTTAACTGACTTGAAATTTCACGCATAAAACTCTAATTGTCCGATCGGTTCACCTAGAAAATTATTAAGTATTCTTAAAAAATACAATGGAATTGAGGACTATTTAGGATTTTAGGGCTATTTTTGAAGTCTCCTGTAATACATAACAAAAAATGTTCTAAAGAAAGAAATGCAAAGACGAATGAATACTAACCATGGTGCCTCTATTCTATTGCTCTCCCAACTTACTCGAAATACCTCTGCGAGACCGCCGACCATATAGGTCCCTTTGACAATGACCAGAATCATAGCACCAAACATTATTATCGTTTGTATTACATCTGTCCAGACAACTGCCTTTAAACCACCCTGAAATTAGCAATTTCATCATAAAAAAGCTTTCGAACTCTCATAAAAGGATAGAAAGTTGAAACAAACAAAAGAAAGTTGAAAGAATGAATGAAAATAATAGTTTAAAATTACAATAAATACTGACCAACGACGTATAAAATATGCAAACAAAGCACACCAATGGAGTCACAATGTGAATATTGACACCGGTAACTGAAAACGAGTAAAATTTTGTGAAAAAATAACAACATAATTTTTGGGTTCTGGGTTTTTTCTATAAATCATAAAATTTATATCTAAGTATTTAATGTAATTGTATTAAGTATATCAGTCATCTAGATAGTACACAAGCTCTGCTTAGCTTAGGGCTAGATGATTTTGTGTGGATAGTCATTTGCTTATTTATTATTTAATTGTTATTTGCTTATTTAATTTTATTTTATTACATGTTAATACACATAAATTCAAATCATACCTTGATTGAAGGCTAACGCAGGCACATAAATGACTATGGGTAACCATGCTATCTGCAATAAATAGACAAAAAAATACTCGTAAGATAGAATAACCATTATGAATATTAATAAACACAAACAAACATATAGGATCGATGTAATCTTACCAAATAAACGCTGAAAATGACAGATCCAAACACTCTCATCCGCTTGTCATAACGAAGTTCCAAATACTGAAAAATACAATTTGAACTATGGGTAGAAAGATAGATAAATACCCCATATAAACTCGCAAAATTAGGTATTATCTCTTAGTTTGGTATTATTTTGTTTGTAGGTATATCTATAGTTTTCTTTAGTTTATTAGTTTTCGCTTTAATTTTGTGTTTATAATTGCTACATTTATTATTGTATTTGTTTTATTTGACATTTTGGTCGCTAAGCTTGAAAGTCTTAGTTAATAAAAAAGAAATGTTATACTTTACTAACTTATTAACTAGGTATGTAATTAAAATACTAATAATAACTGTAATGTTACCTCGTAAGCAGACGTGAGTTGTAAATCGTAGAGCACAGGCAGGAATACGAAGTGTAGTATAATAGACATTATGAATGTCCCAATAAAGGAATACAGGTATGGTGTTCCATAGACATACATTTCTGTAGGCGTTCCTAACAATGTTATACCTGAAATAAAACTGAAAGAAATATTATGTTAATTAAGAAACCTTCGCGAATGTAGAAAAACATTACTGCTAAATGCTCTAGTATTAATATTTTATGAGTTCTTAATCTTCTTTTATAACAGTACCACTAGTACACTTGAACAATTATTTATACAAAAAATAAGATAGTTTTTTTTATAAAACTTTGTAAGAGTAAGATATAGTAGTATTTTAACGTCTTCCTACAAAATATAGAGTACCAAGTAGGGTCTACATTATGATCAAATAAAAATCTATAGTGACTAAATTAGATGAAAGCCTCTGTAATTTCAACAAATTATTGACTTTTAATTAAATATTGACAATTGACCACTTTCTTATAGTTTTAGATGCGAAAAAGAGCACGCCAAATGGTAGAAAGCCAATGTTATTTTTTTTATTATTTATTTGAACAGCTGATCAATTCGACTAAATCAAAATGGTTTGGTAACTTACCTTGCAACTAACGAGAAACATACAGGCACCAACTTCATGTTTCTACCACCCATTAGATAATCCTGAGTTGATTTTTGTTTCTTCACACATCCGAAGTAAATTCCAATTCCTCCACAAATAGCAAGCATGAATACAAAGAATACATAGTCTATCACTGTGAAATGCTGCATTGAAGCCCTCACTTCCGCCACTGATAATTTTTCAGGCATTTTGAAGCTGTAGTCAGATTTTCATTTATCACTATTTTCTTTTGTTTTTTGTATTTTTCTACGGTGCGGTTCGGTTTTAAATCACGAATTGATTTTGTTATTATTATTGTTGCAATTATTTTAAGGTATTAATGTACATAACATTATGTAGGTATTAAACAAACTGTACGCGACAGTTCTTGTAATTTCACAATCGTGTCAGCCGATGACTGAGTGTATTACGACCATAAAATACAATTGCCTTCTGCGATTTTCTTACGTCTACGTCTCTTGGTCCTGCTCAGCTATTTCTGGCACAAATAACTAACTTCCTTTGGACAGCGGAGGTCAATTGACGTTGTTGCTATAAAAGTTAGGAAAGTACTTCGTTTTATTGTACAACTAGCACCTGCCCGCGGCTTCGCACGCGTTTTTTCTCGTAACGTCTCAAGGCTATTTCTATACTGTGGGATGTAAAGTAGCATATGTGTTAGTCCAGGGCTAGAACTACGACTAGATATTTCAAATTTCAGCCCGATTCGTTCAGAAGTTTTTGCGTGAAAGAGGAGCAAACTTCCATCCATCCATTCAAACTTTCACCATCTTTCACATTTATTATATGAGTGTGATTTATTTTCCTAAAACATATTAAAAAACAGGGCATGTTCGGGATTTTATTATGAAAACATTAACATTTTTAGATGTTTTATTAAATGAATAAAGTTTATCGTTGTAAAAACTAGACTTGGCCTTTACCAAATGACCCAGTATCTAATTGATTAAGTGATAAAAGCATTTGAATCAGCTGATATCTTCGCAGTCGCTCAGAGGTTTCAAATTTATTGAGGTAGATTTCACGTGGCAGGCTTCCTGCGGAAAAAAACAATAATCTACTGACGTCCATTGAGAAATCAAAACTTTTTACTGAAGATCAAGGCACTATATGCCACCACCATTTAACAATTCTCAATCTGTTACTTTCTCGAAAAATTACAGTTGTCTTAAAAATTAGGTAGGTACATTCAGTTTAAATAAGACCATATCGCGTTCAAATTTTTTTTTGTGTAGTGATAATAAACTCTATAATTTCGCTGTAGTGAAAGTATATGGAAATTATACACATAACTTTATTATATACTAGTAGTTGTCCGCAGCTTCGCACGCGTTGTTTCTATAGAAGCGTCTCTAAGCTCTTCTATTCCATGGGAACTAATTTATGGGATACAAAGTAGCCAAATGATATATGTATGTACTACGTCTATTAAAAAATTCAGGCCGATCCGTTCAGTAGATTTTGCGTGAAAGCGCAACAAACGTCCATCCATACATCCCCACAAACTTTCAAACTTTTATTTTATTAGTAACTAGCTACCCCCCCGGCTTGGCACAGTTTTATTATACGTATAGGTAAACATCCAAACTATTCTATTCTATTCTATTCTATACTTATAACGGTTCCAATCGAGTATCTTAGTGTTAAAAATACCTGTAAGAATGGTGTTAGAGCATGCTCTAACTCACATATAACCACGAAAGAGGCCCACGATTTTGCAGGTAAAGGTGTTATAAAGCCTGTATAAGGGTGGTATAAGGGTGTTAAGTACCTGCACAAGAGTGTTTATTCATTCTCAACTAATACCTTAACCGGTATAAATGTCTTGTAGATGAGTTGGTTAATACTATAGGTGTTAGAATCATTTCGGTTAAGAATGAAATATCACCTAACATATTACAAGACCTATTAAAGATACTTGTTTGACACTTAATCGCTTAGTAGTTAGTTAGAATATTCTCAAGCATTTTGTATCTTACGACGGGAAGTCTATGAACTTTGTTACTTAATAAAATTATGTGACTATCAGTGAATGGCGTAACAGAATTGACAGAGGAGAATATACAAATACTAAGGAGTTAAAGTTTTCATTGTGAAGTGAACATAATCTGCCGCGGTAATTTTACTGTAAATGTATACCATGTTTCTCATCTCAATTTTAACGCGCCCTGGATTAAATTAAGATTTTAAATAAAAATTATGAAGAATAATAAAGAAATTTCAAATTTTTATTTTTTTATTTTTTTCCTTATTAGCCAGTAGCATGTTAAATTAAGTGGTTTCAGTAGAATGACAGAAGTTACATAAATAATGAAGTATTTTGTTGTCAAATATTGAATAACCTATTCAATATATATAAGTTAATTGACCAAAACAATGGCGACCGAACATTAAAGCTTTATGTCTTTGTTAAGTGTTCTATTACACATTTCGAGATACAACATCTTTAGTCAAGAATGTTGTCAGTCTTTAGTACTCTTTACAGTGTATTAATAGTCTTAAGTAACTACAATTACTATAGCCAAGACAATACTACCGGCTAAGCATAAAATGAACTTATACTCTTGACAAACTCTGTTTTAAAAGTAATGTCTGCACCTTATAATCAATATAACACCAAAATACTTATAAGGCACTTTACGGAAAAAACTAAACAACAATAAGTGTTAACGAGAGTCAATTTATATTTTAACTACCTTATAAAGTTTATAGTTACAACTGAGATCATTATTACTCCGTTAAACAGTTAAAAGTAATAATAATACCTGTAACTGACACCAAAATGTTAGTTGGGATTCCTCTTGAATCACTCTATCTATAAAAACCTCATCAAAATCCGTTATAATTTATAATTATAATGATATAATTTTTAAAGAATTAACCATTAAAAGGGACAGAAAAAGCGACTTTGTTTTATACTATGTAGTGATGGTATAATAAAGATTTATATGTAAGGTGTAAAAAAATTTAACTGAAACATTTGACCTAACGGCAGGCGGTTGCAAACAGTCTAAAGGTAGCTCAACTGATCCATATCAATACCAGTCATCGCGTCCCCAAGACACTGTCTGCAACACCATAGCAGTATGTACAGTACACTGCGCCATATACTCACCAGCTCTCGCATCGATCAGACGTAAAATACTTACATTTTTGCTTCCAAAAGCGTTGATATAAGTGTCATCAGAAGGATGAGGAGGCTCCTTATAAAGTCTCCTTAACTGCGGGGCCAATAGCACAGGGGCGGGAGGTACATGGGAGTTGGACCTTCGAGTGTATAGCAACCATCCGACCAACCCGCCTACGCAGACTGTTATACAGGTTCCGCACAGTGTGTACCACATGTATGAGACTCGGAGTAGCTGGTTCGCTTCCGGGCTGTTGAAAACATTTTTTTATATTTTATTTTATATTTTTATCCTCCTAAATAAGAATTTCTAGGCGTCTATTTTTTTATTATAGAGCTAATTAGGACCTATAAAATTAAGACCGACAGTATTGTCCAGAGCCTAATTTGTCATTTCGTGCTAACAACAAAATAAATCTCAATTTTTGGCAACGCTGTGGTGATATCAGGATCATTTTCAAAAAAAACACTAATGGTAAATATATTTTTAAGTATTTTTGATCAAAATCTAAAAACATTTATTCGGTAACATTTTATTACGAAGGTTTCCTTGTTATTAGGTAATATCTAACTTACAAGTAATCTTCAAAACGTTCCACAAAAGTATTCAAAAATTAGATGCCCAATTCATTATACCATTACTATTATCCGTATTCACTACTAATAAAGTTTCATTCAAGATTGTAATCGCTAAAAATAACCACAAACCGCTAATACTACTTCGCGGCTTCAGACCTCATAGAAACTTTACTTTGAACTGTGGCTTCACATTGACGTCAGTCCTCGACATTTGTATTATGTTATTTCGACTATCTAAGAATCGTCCCAGTGGCGCAGAGGATAGCGCGTTGGACTTCTAATCCAAAGGTCGTGGGTTCGATCCCCACCTGGGATGCGACACTTTTTGCATGTGTTATTTTATGTTATGCTGAGATATTTTATCCTTAATTTTCATAATTCTATTTGGACATTTTATCATAAATTCTCATGATGAAAACAGTTCCTTACAGTGTTTGTTTTACCCACACTAAGGGTAAAAAATCTAAGAATGAAGCTTAACATTTTCCTTTATTTCTATAAAACTCACATAATATCATCCAAAGTATCAGCCGTTGGTATCGTGTAGTTATAAGTACAACCGAGCGTAGTCAAGGGTTTGTGTTCATGGGAGATAGAGCCACCTGCTATGGCCATTTGAGCAGAAAGACACCAGATCGACATAAGGACAACTCCGGTTATTCCGCCTACGAGGGCGGCCTGTGAAGGAAATAAACTATGATTATTTTCTGCGCCACAGAGGTAAATAATAACTATGTATAATTATTTACAGATAAATTTTAATAACATCATGTAAAGAAAGGTCGTTATTATTTTAATTTAAGTGGTGAGTTATTTTGATATTATTATAAACATTGTTAACTCTGTAGTACTTTATAGTCGTAGGCATTACTACGCCGCCGTAGCATGCTGTAGCATAGTCGCTACGGCGTAGCTTCTGCGTAATACTTTGCTACGCCGAGAATATAATAACATGCTTTATTTCCTCTAGCGGACATACAAGTTGGATGAGTTGATTTGATTCTCCCATTTCGGAGATTGCTATGATTAAAAGAAAAGGGTCTCAAAAATATATTTAACAAAGATAATTTATAGTTATCATGGTGTAAGTAAATGTTTTTACCGTAGCATCGACCCATGGCATGAAGATCCCCATAGAAAACACACCTAGTTGAGGTCCCATTGTCATGGACTCCAAAGTCATTGTCAACTGCAGTATGGTGCCCATTTTCTCAACGATGAACACTAATCCTGTAAACAACAGTTTTTAGTGTTGGAACAGCTTTAAAAAGGTGTTATCACTTCATAGTATAAAACAAAGTCGCTTTCTCTGTCCTTATGTCCCTATATCCATTCCCTATGTCCCTTTGAATGCTTAAATCTTTAAAACGACGCAACGGATTTTGATGCGGTTTTTTAATAAATAGAGTGATTCAAGAGAAAGGTTTATACGTATAATAAAACCGTGCGAAGCCGGGGCGGGTCGCTAGTACTTAATAACACTTGTGAGGTATTGAGCCAACTGCCGGTAGGCTGTTATTTACGAACTACGGACATAATAGGCCTATGTCCAGCTGTGGACTAATATAGGTTGATGATGTAAATAATAGTATGATATTTTTTTATAATAATAATAATAATAAGAAATTAATTGATATCCTTAATTTAAAATGCGTGAAATTTGAAGTCGGTTTTTAGTTTTTGTAAAACAAAAAACTATATTTACTGAGTTGAGATGAGTTTTGTTTAGTTTCAATCAAACTACCTCTAGACTGTTTGCAAACGTCTGCTGTAAGCTCTGCTGTTGTTTCAATTGTACATAGCTACTAGTTTAAATTTGTTTCTATTCCTTGATTGAAACTCGAAGTGCTTTATTTCTATAACAGCTTACAGGACACTTGGATACTTCAGAAAATTATTGTTAGCATAACCCTAAAATATAAATAAATGGTACTATTTACCTACACATAGGGTTCCCAGTAAGATGACTACTCCCCGCAGCAACCAGGTGGTTTGCTTCTCACTCAGTTCTTTTTTGAAGAACGGCTTATAGAAATCTTCTAGAACCACGGCTGACATGGAGTTTAGACTTGTTGAAAGAGAGCTGAAATATAAACGTAAATTGAATATCTAAACGAAACGTGTTAATCTTATTGACCTACTTAATCCTTTATATTATGTTTCACTCTATCCATCTCTCTCCAATTATGTATCTATCTATCTATCTCTCTCCCTGTTTGTCTGGTATAATTATTATATCTCTTTACACCTAAATGACTGTACGGTTTTTAGTATAACTTATCAGGGAGATACGGGTGTTCTGGGTGTTTTTAATAATAAAAATATCAATCGATCTAATGTGTTGTATTAAGTAGTATAATAATATGACTCATCAATACCCATCACACTTGCTCAGCTTGTGACTAGACAAGGGGGTGATATAGAGTCTATATCACACCGTCGTCTAGTCCCAAGCTAAATTATATATATAATTATATCGTCTCTATATTATAGACGCAGAAAGTATAGGTACCTACCTAAGAGCAGCACTGAAGATGCCAGCGACGAAGACCCCCGGTAGACCGGGAATATCACCTAACACATCCATTACTAGCAAAGGTAAGAGCTGGTCTTTGGCTTTCGCTAACTGAAACAAACATTATTTATTCTACATTACTTCATCCAACGGAAAGTCTTTGACTGATCCTAGGGGTTCTTTATAAAACTACAGCGAATAAGCTTAAGTATTTTATACAAAACTTGTCACTGTCTAAATAATAGAACCAAACAAAACAGTGCTAATAAAATTATTAAGTAAAATAGATTGGCAGAGTTGTGGCATCACTGACACAGCGAGCCATGAACATTATTATAGAAAAATTTAGGGACTTACTTTTGTCTGTAATGGGTCGCAGTCATGAAACCGAGCATAGATCAACAATCCACAGTATAAGCAGAAACAGTAGAGTGTGCACAAACCAAGACAAAACAAAAACACAGCGCTGAAAACCAACAAAAGATTTAAAAACTCTAAAAATATCAAAGCTCAAAAAACACAAAGTTCAAAAACAAATGAAACTCTTCGGAATTCGGATCACAAAAATCACTTTAAATTTAGAACTTGAAGTCGATCTTTTTTTAACTCTAAATTCAAACGAGTTCTATTTGTCACTAATTTCAATAACAAAAGAGGTTGGTATATTGTCATTGAAAAAGATTGAATTAGATACGCTTGCCTGTAAAAACTTACGATTTAGCAGCTTTCAGTGTAGGTAGAGAAAGATAACGTTGAATCATGGTTTGGTTCACAGAATTCGATTGGACCCAGTAAAACACGCCACCAATTAGTAAACTCCACATTGTATGACGAGTCATTGGGTTTGGATCCCAGCTGTGGAAAAAAAATACTAAGTAGGCAGGTAGAATAGAAAAGTGCTAATTTAAGACGTATCGTCGTCTGTCGTAGCGTTTTCGTAGCACTGTGCTACGAAAGGCTACGAATAGTTCAAAAACACTTATTAGGACCTAAGTTCGCTACATACGATGTTACTGTGAATATCAAATCTACATTTTCAAATTTCAAGTTTTTCAAGTTTTATATTATCCATTCTTAAGAAACCCTTTGATAGGCATCAAACAGACTGATTTTCTCAGAAATATCTTTGTACCAACTACAATACCCTTCAAAACAGATGATCTCTTGGGCAATTGAATATTCTGCTACTACTCGATCTTCATTAAAACGCAATTGTACAATAACTATGCTAAACAAGTCAGTTCCGCCAAAGGTAATACCAAAACACCTACATGTGCCTTGGTTCCAGACCAGAATAGAATAAACATGATAGGTACTTATTGAGGAATCCTCTCAAGACTTTCATTTGTTCTCTCTGTGATCATATCCAGCAGGTTAGGGAAACATTGAGTGTGGTGTGGATGCCTAGCTTATTCTGACATTGGAAACTTCTACATTAGTCTTTATCATTGTCTTCATTAATTTATTTTTATTTTTGGCAAATTCGCGTTGCGGGCTGCTCACCGTGAAGCTGCTGTTCATGTTCACAAGTGGATGAGGGCCTTATTGAAGTTTCACCACGCCTCGACTTAACTAATCATCGCCATAATATAGTCTGCTGGATATTGCCATAATAGACTGCTGGATAAAAGCCCTCTCTTATGAGTGCCATAGCGCCCGTCCTTATAAGGACGGGTTCGAGTATCTGCATGCAGTCTATTGAAGATCGACTACACACCCTGACTGGAGGGCGTCCACGTTTGCTGTATCATCTCAATACACGAACTCGTTAACCCCACCAGTCACCAGTCGTGGTAATTGAACAAACTCGGTTTGCCCTAAACCTTGAAGTTGCTAAAAAACATCGCCCTCACTACTTACTTAGGAGGCTCGATCCTGCCACTATCCATATTCCTATGCCAAACCACGCCGAAACCGCCAACGTCTATAGTTCCTTTTATGGCCACTAAGGCCATAGCTCCGAACATGGCCGTTATTTGGATCACGTCAGTCCATACTACAGCTTGGAGGCCTCCCTGAAATAAACACCTTATTTATTTAGATAAATGGGATAATTCCTTTTAAATGGTTGCTTCATAAAATTCGAAGACAGTATATGGGACGTAGGTAAGTAAATCTATAATACGTAAGTAAAGATGAAGAAGGGGATTTAATCATGTATGTGAGCGGTTAACGACTAACCCAAAACTAGGAGTCCTCGATACTGTACTTTATTGCTATTTCTTCTTTATTGCTATTTTTTTTTTTCTTTCTATGACTTATGTGTTTTAATTTTTATCTATATACAAATAGTACCTATATTGGTAGCGGGGTGCAAAGCTTGAAGTTAAAGCTAGTGCAGACCATTTGGAACAATTTGAGCCATTATGGTTGTCTAAGACGATGTCAGACAACAAATAACGAATTATAGGATTATAGGCATATTTCAAAAAGGTTTGCAATAAAGAAAGATCCTCTGTTTATTATAAAACGCCACAGAGAAATGGCATTTTAACGGATAGAAATAGCGTTGGTGGTCCAAATAGCGTTAGTGGTCCTTTTCAAAAAATAATATTCTTTATACTGCTCTCATCCATGAAGAATACCGTGATAAACTTACGGCACTTGTGTAAAATATGCAGACAAGACAGACGATTGGTGTGATAATGTGTATGTCGACTCCGGTCACTGAAAAAACAACTATGGTGAGTACTGAGTACGTGACCTTTTAAGTAACTACAAGATATACAAGAACCCACCCAATTCTATGATAGCAGTACAAAAGTAGTTGTCACGGATGTGTTTATGTCGTAGAACATACTAACCTTGATTGAAAGCTAAGGCTGGGACGTAAATTACGATTGGTAACCACCCTATCTGAAACAGATTAATGAATTCTAGAGCAATGGCGAACGTTGAAAAAACTAAGTATATAAAAAGGCATTGATTAACTCACCAGTGTAAAAGCAAAGAGAATTGATCCGAAAAGTCTCACTCGGTTGTCGAATCTCATTGATAAATACTGAAATACAAAACTTACTTAATAATATTATAAAAACATACCTATATTAGGTACATTTCCTTCATTTCTTGTACTTAACTACTTCCATTGTGAACATCAACCTATTTCAAAAACTTACTCCTGTTTTTGTGTGTAGGTAGGTATAAAATTTTCATAGATACCTACAAAAATAGGTACTTACATATTGTGAAATTACAGTCAGGACATCTAATTCTATAGAAAATTCCCTCAAAGAGTCACGTGGTTTTAATTTATAGAGAATGTTTAGAATACTTTGTCAATCGAACTTACCTCGTAATTAGAAGTAAGTTTAAGGTCATGGAAAACTGGCAGGTAGAATTGTGTGATTATAACCGACATTATGCATATCGCTAGCAGAGAATAAGCGTATTGTGTTCCATACATGTAAACCTCTGTTGGCGTGCCTAGCAGTGTTATACCGGAGATAAAACTGAAAATAATGTTATCAGATTTAAAACATTTTATAGCATCATAACGGTCGTTCTTTCAAACTAAGTTCTTTTTCATTTTTAGATAGAGCGTTTACGTCTGGCTAATAAAGAACTGAGAAGGATTGAAAAGTTAACAAGTTCTTTAATAATAGGATATTAATGTAACGAATTTGGATAATTTTGCCATTCCCGCACTTTTAATAATATTAGGTCCTTACATATGAAATTGGCGTTTTTCGTACTGGCCACTTTAATCACAAATTTCTCCTCTTTGGTAAGGAATTCCAAATTCAAATTTGTACAGCTATAGACTCATGTATTTGTGCTTCGATGATCGTCATTCATTTGTTTTTTTTCTTCTGTTTTTTTCTGTTTGCGTCACTCATTTTACAAAATGGAAAACTTAAAATATCGCATTATTTACGAGTACGAGTTCCGCCGTGGCACTAGTGCTGCGGAAACAACTCGAAGGGTGAATGATGTGTATGGCGGTCGTGTTGCAAAAGAAAACACAGTTCGTTTTTGGTTCCAACGTTTTCGTTCTGGAAATTTCGACTTGCAGAACAAGCCCCGTGGACGGCCTGAGACTCAAGTTGATAATGAAGAGTTGAAGGCTATTGTGGAAGCGGATCCATCGCAAACCACGTCCGAGTTAGCTGCAGGCTGCGGTGTTAGTGATAAAACTGTTTTAATTCACTTGAAGCAAATTGGGAAGATTAAAAAGCTTGAAAGGTGGGTACCTCACGAATTGACTGAAGCAAACCGGCAAACGCGCGTCGACTACTAAATTAGAAGAGCTTCAATTGGAAAGTCTAAGACATCCTCCGTACTCCCCGGACCTTGCTCCAACAGCTTACCATTTTTTTCGAAATTTGAATAACTTCTTGCAAGGGAAAAAATTCAACTCCGATGGGGCAGTCCAAATCGCCTTCAAAGATTTTATTGATTCCCGTCCGACTGGTTTTTTAGTAAAGGGATCAATGAACTACCTATAAGATGGCAAAAGTGCATAGAAAATAATGGTTCATACTTTGATTAATTAAATATATTATATTAAAAAATATTCGACTTTTTGTTCCTCCCATACAAAACGCCAATTTCATATGTAAGGACCTAATAATTGACTTAATATAGAGCCTCAACTAAGGCTCTTGCAGTTTATGAAAGCACTTAACTACCTAGGAGTCACTTACATAAATATTTACATAGGTACGTGCCACCAGTGCACTACCATTTTAGTACCATTTTAAGCTCTTAGCAAAAACTCACCTGGCAACAAGTGACATAGAAACAGGAACAACCTTCATATTCCTTCCCCCAAGCAGATAATCAGCTTGTGTTGACTGTTTCTTCATGAAACCCCAGTAGATACCCACCACCGCACTTATAGCTAGCATAAACACAAACACTACATAATCCACCCAAGAAAACCTTTGCATTTGATGCACCATCTCACTAACGTCCGAACCGGCCATATTGAAATCGGAATCTAATTAATCAAAAAGAATATCATCGAAAATAACTGCAAAGCTTAGACGAGTTTTCTTCTTCGCTTTAACCTATGTCTAGACCAAATAAGCACCCAACGGTTGCCAGTGACCTCACTGAGACATGCTAGAGTCAATCTGGTACATTGAAGCAATTACGATAACTCGCAATTTAACAGAGGATGTTGCGAGATCCCCCTCGAGGTAGGAGCGAATCAGGAACGCAGGAGGTACCTAGGTAGGTACACTTGAATATTATTTAGAGGTCATCATTTTAGGGACGTAGGATGTAAATGGATACTTATCTAAATTATCTACCAGTGTTTATAACCTTAACTTATTACTTAGTAGTGGAGATTGCAATGGGTGGGTAGGTCCCTACCTAGGTAATAATTATTAGTTGGTTATCTGGAGCATAGATAGGCGAGCGCAGGACATGATGGCACACGTTCTTGCCTTCATCATTTATAAACGGAGCTGAGTGGGTGATGATATCAGCTTTCTGATTAGGTTTATCCTAATGAGAATGACCTACGTTTAATATACATAAATACCTACCTCTTACATAAGTCTTTAGGTTTTTCTTCAAGATCGTGCTTGGTCCTAAATTAATTCAGCGTGAAGTTTTTAAATCTTGCCGCCGCACCGGAAGCGTCATTTGTCGTGTCGTAGTCCTTGTCTATATTTTACGTCAATCACTGTCTTCTTCATATGTCACGTCAAACTATAGAATGACAAAATTCACGCTTCAAAACAAAAACAAAACAAAAATCACTGAAATCCACGGAGGAAGTGTAATATATATATTGGAAAACAACATTTCCCTTAAAATAAAAGGAAGGCTAGATAAATAATTAGTATGGCAGGTATTTTGTTAAGTCCTTCGGAAAAACGGTTTATCGTTCATGGAGTACAGGCAAGTAATTTTACATAACCTCTAAAAGGTTTTCAAAGTTTCTAACTCTACTCTAAATAGTACTTGTTCAAGTTCCCATCTCTAAATTTAAATGTAATCCTGCAATAATCCATTATTTTTTCCTATCAACTTACATGATATATCGTAATTCATAAACTTTCAATTTCTTCAGGATGATTTACGTTCAGACGGTAGGTCAAATATTGACTATAGACCTATGGAATTAGAAACAGACGTCGTCAGCCACGCAAGCGGTTCCTCAAGACTCCGACTGGCCAATACTGACATTCTTGTGGGAGTCAAAACAGAGATAGACATTCCAACACCAAATAACCCAGGATGGGGAAAGATTGAATTTTTTGTTGATTGGTTAGTAACTTACATTGCGACGGTCTTGTCTAGTTCGAGACGGAATGCTAAAGTTTGCCCACAACTAATAACCCTAAAGTTTGGACTTTACAAACAAATTTAACATGTTTCTTGATTCATTCCTATACAACAGACTAAATTTATTGTATGTATAACTTCTATCCACTCCACACACATTGTAAAAACTATAAATAAATAATAATTATTTTCTGGTATATCTTGTTTAACAGAAAATACTTTATTTTTTCAGTTCTGCTAATGCCGCACCAGCTTTTGAGGGCAGGGGTGGCGAAAGACTGGCAAGCAGCATATCAAACTTGATGCTGAGAGCTTTCCATTCTTCACAAGCCTTTGACCTTAAGCAGCTCTGTATATTGGAAGGGAAACAATGTTGGAAACTCTATGTTGATATACTGGTATGAAATCTAACTACCAAGATGAACTAAATTAAACCATGAAGTTGGCAGCCTTTTTCTTAAATCAATTGGCGGCTTTAGTTGAACATTAAGAGGATAGCATTATTCCTTGTCACTACTAATTGACAAATTACTTTCTTTCCCAGATCTTAGAATGTGGTGGCAATCTGTTTGATGCAGTATCGTTAGGTGTAAAAGCTGCACTATTCAACACCAGAATTCCAATTGTAAAAGCAGTGATGATGGATGGAGGGAATGTAGACTTACAACTATCTGATGATCCCTATGATAATAAACTTCTGGAAGCGGGAACAGCTCCTTTACTGGTAAATGTTTAACACCATTCCAGTTGCTTTTTGCCAATTATCAGTGTAGAGTCATACCAGCACCAGATTAATAATTTTTTTTTCAGGTAACGTTATGCAAAATAGGTGACAAATGTGTAGTGGACCCTTCAGCTGAAGAAGAAAGCTGTAGTGTTATATCTCTTGTAGTTGGTATCACTGGCAATCCAGTGTACTACTGCAATCCTAAGGACGCTAGCAAATACCCAGACCTAGGAGGAAAATTCAGCACTATAGGCATGAATGGGTCAGGCAGCATGGCACCCAAGACTTTGAAAGACGCTATCAGCCAAGGAATGTAAGTACACTTTTCTTGATTGTTCAGCACTCAATGTATATTCTATCTATGATGAGAACACCCTGTGATTGATTGCAACTACCTATGTAGTTCATTTTATTACCATCGACTTGTTTACCTGCATGTGACATCGCAAGTCAATGACCACTGTCATTACATATTAACTGGCATTTTTGGTGTGGTTATTCATAATACACTCGAAAATTATCAATATAATGAGCCTACAATGTAATACCTAAATATCTGCTAAGTTCTGGAGCACTTTTATTTATAGGCACATTGAATGAATAAATTAAACCAGAAAGCTGGACAATCATACATAACCTTTCTTCTTTGTGTTAAGAGTATTCTGGTGTTAGGTTTAGGTGTTTATAACTCATATTAGGTTGGACAGTTTGGTCCATGTAAAGATACAGACATTAAGAGGTAACTTTGTTTCAGAATTGCTGTCAAGTCCCTGGATGCTGCATTAGGTGAAGCACTTTTGCGGGAACGAACAGAAAATATAACTTTGAAAAAACATTCCTATGGGTTTTTGAAATAAAACATTGATTTGTATTTTTTGATGCTTTTATTGACACAAATTATGAGTAAACATTATCAAGTCTTCATTCAATTTTGTCATAGCGATCCGATAAATCCCTGTTTCAAATCTTTCAATAATTCTACGTCTTATAAACTAAAAGGTCTGTCCACACTTACAACTTGTAATTATATGTGTAGTTTACCATTTTCACCTACTCAGTACCTAGCTTCAGTGTGGACAAGACCTTGGATATAATGTTATGTGCTAAACACCAAGATCGATCAAAATTGTCAAATAGTTGAATGAAATAAAGTATCCAAATACTGTTTTTAAACTTAATAAAAGCAATCTTGGTTGTCAAACCATATCACAGAAATACATAAAATCATTAACTTATCAGTTAAAAAACCACCATCTTACAATAAAAATATTGGATTGAGACAAAATACATTACAAATAAGAATTATTATTACATGTACACACAACATTGAAAACACAGATAACGCTATTCGTTTAAATAATCTGTGTTTGTCTAACTCTAATGAATATATTGAACAGACTGTTCTGCATGTAGATGCATGTCCTTTATAGAGAAAAATGCGCCCATTACAAGTATGTCCTGCGTTTATCGCGTATAAACTTTATGGAGATCTGGCTGTCTACATGTTTCACGAGTCAAAAACCTAGATAGTAAAAAGAACCATGAAAGGTTCAAGGTACCTATTTAATATGTTTCATTAATCCTCTATCACGACACCTAGATAGTAAAAAGAAAGAACCATGAAGGGTTCATAGTATAAGATATTTCTAAACTCTACCACACCCAGATAATTTAAAGAACTATTAATATTTTAAAGTACAAAAAAGCTGTCGGTACCTACTTGTACTATTCTAATCTCAATCCAAAATGAAAAAAAAAACTGATTGAAAAGTGAGATTAACTTACTTGTTTAGGCAAGCCATATGCTACTAACATAAATATTTCTCGTCATTTGTACTTTTTATTTAGGCCTTTAGTAGTAGCCCCGGCATTGGTGGTGGTATCCTAAGTATGTTATAAAGATATTTTATCAGTCAAATATATTTGGAATGTCAAGAAGTATCTATGACGCGTTATAACTGAACAGGACGTTTTGTACGTATATAGGCGACCAGATAGCATAGAATATGACCAATACTTGTGTTAAAGTAGGTACACATTAGGGCATATTAAAGAGAGCACATTGGAACACATTAAAAAATGGATTATGTTCAGCAGTAGGTATGTGGAAATTATGGCTTGCCTTATCATCTGGATTTACTTTGGGATATTGGGTGTGTTAGTGTCCTTAACAGGAGCAATCAGATCCAGTACAATAGCAATGTTTCCATTGTGGTGGTCAAGGAGTTGGGTCAGCCAGCCGGATTCGTTGGAGAAGCCCATCGCCAGCATCTGCTGAAGGGCTGCATCGACGTGAGGAGCTGAAAAATTATCATTTTATTTTAATGACTTGCGATGTTTATATTTTAGCAGGGCAAATATTTTGTATGTTCTGTGGATTTTGTTACAGATTTTTCTATACATAGTACTTATATCAATATTTCAATCACATATTCACAATCAATGTAAGTAGGTACAGTAGAGTTTCGCTAATCCGGACCTCTGCTATTTCGGTGATCCCGGGAATCCGGACGAAACGAGGGTGGCGGGGTTATCAACAAATCATCAGACAGCCCTTTTGAAGTGAGGATTGAAGACCAGTTACATACTTTTTAAAACATATATTTAAATTAACGTGTGTTTGAAAAGAAAGATGAAAGTATCCTACTATTATTTTATTTGTTTCAAAAACCTATATATTACCCTGGTCTAATAATCCGGACGCTATGGTAATCCGCTAAAGGCCTGTTTTTGCCTGTCAGGGTTAGCGAAGCTCTACTGTATTACACTTTTTATAGGTGGATTTCGCAATATAAATACACAACTTGAACTAGGTCAAATTTAAATAATGTAAATTCCTGATGTCTGAATTGGAATTATTATTTTATCGTTCGATAAAAGTATAGATAAACACAGCCGTTTGGTACAAAATATTTGGCCAATTTAGATTATTGCACTGTCTTATCAGAATTAAACAAAACAGACGCAACTTTTACGATGACTCAATGTGAAGACCCTAGGAACTGGAATATCTTTAACATCTGAATTGAAAAAGGCCGCTGACTGAAGATAGCGTGAGATAAAAAGTTGCATTTACCGATTTGCATATTCAGGTCTTCGGCGACAGAAGCGGCTTTCTTCACTGGCTGTTCGATTTTCTCCGGAATCGGTATCGGGGCGGTGGGTACGGTCACAGATTCGTTGGGGTTCAAAACTGTAAAAAGTAAATTACTAATTATTATAAATTCGAAAATCTCTCTATGACATATTAAACCTACTCCAAACGGATTTTAATTAAATTAAAGAGATGTAGACTTCCTTTTTTCCTTGCAGATATAATTTAACATAGGGTACTGTTATTTCCGTGTTCTTCAATTCTTCGACATGGAGGATTATTTTAATTTTAACCTCTCGAGCATTGACATGTCAAAATAGTTCCCCACCGTCAGGTATCGCGGGAGGTTGGGGGGCGCGGTGCTTTGCGACCTAGGTCACTATAACACTTATATCTCAAGAACTACTGGGTGTATTGTTATGATTGTTTATGATCTAGAATCTAGAATAAATAAGCTATCGATTTGTGTTATTCACATTTGTGACTACAGTTTTATTATAATCGAATTTCATCGATAACTTCAGAGATATGTTACGTTGAAACAATAGCATCTGAGTACATTCTAAATGAGTTTTTCTCTTCAGAAGGATGTAATAAATCAAGAAATAAACAAAATAAGGCCCATTCAAATGGATTTTCAACAAAAAACCTTCTCAAAGTAGTATAGTTTCTTATATTATAATCACAACGCACACGAGAGCTGATGTTCACAGAAAACCCCTCACAGACACTGCTTTGTTTTTTTTTATTGACACCAGAAATATTTGACCGAGTGATTTCAAATTGAAGTTTATTTCATTCAAAATTGAATGACATACGGTTGATAAGCCATACTTAGCCTTATTACAAGAGAATACAGTTTCAATCGGCCTGTAGCATCTGGACCTTAAGGTCCACTTGAGGCTTGACGGTATAAACGAAAATCCGGACCTTAAGGTCCGCTCAAGACCGAAGAAGTTAAGCAAACAACTTTGTTATTTTAAATTCTCATTCATACTTGTATAGTAGGTTAATTAATATTCAGAGTTGATACATCAACACCATTTTAATCTCACGGGTTTTCTATGAATGATCATCATCATCATCAGCCTATATCAGTCCACGGCTGGACATAGGCATCCCCTAATGAGCGCCAAAGCGCCCTATCTTCAGCTTGACTAATCCAGCATCTGCCTAGCAGTCTTATATGTTCTTTCTATGTATAAACGATTTTATTCTATTCAAAGACACAGGAGAACAATTTTGAAAAATAAAAGGTGGATATAGTACGTACCAGCAGTAGCAACGTTCAGTTCGGGGTAGATCGCGGCTTGTTTACGAATGGGCTCCATAGGCTCGAGTTCCTTATTAGCCCAGGCATCGCGGTTCGTGTCTGGAGGGCAAAAATAATGCTTATCAATTCAGATGTCACAAAAACCCAACTTAACTAAATGAAAGTATACAACACATAAATTTACGCCATCCTTTTTATTTCTGTGAGGGACGACAACATTTTTAGTTCCTTCAAATGAGTTAGTTCTGATGTGACACTGCAATGTGAACAATTGTTAGACAGATCACATAACACTTTCAGGTGATGCGTTAAAAGCACGCTGTGGTTTGCTACAGGTACAGCTTATGTATACAAAAATGACAGTTTTTTATGGGGAAAGGAAATAAATAACTCTTCAGTTAGTAATTTAAACTACAGATTAATTCTATTGTTAGTATCTACTTACATCCGGAAGGCTGGTATATCACCAGTAATGCGGTTGGATAAGACAATTGAGTGACTTTTTTAAAGCCACACGATCATTTACCTTTCATTATGTTTTCAGCATCAACAACAGTCCACCCTTCCACTTTTTCGTATCCGCTTCCCTCAGAGGATGAGCTCTCATTGGAATACAACTCGCATTTGTTGATGGCGTCCACTAGTTCAGCTTGTGACTTATTGAGGCAGCCTTGTTTGTCTGTTAAAGTAGCAGAATCTGGGGTACCTTGGCCAGCTGTCTGGGCCATCTTGGGGGCATCAGACATTGCCGCTTGGGTAGGAGCTAGTTTTGGTTGACCGACATCTTGGGAGGATTTTGGAGATTCTTGCGGTTCAGGTATTTCTGGATTCATCGCTTCTTGGCGAGGAGCAGGTCCAGCCTCCGCGTTGTCGACTTTTTCAACTTGAGTTTGATTGGCAGCGGCCTTGTTCGAATCCTCTTCAGGAGCATTAACACCTGGGTTTAATGAAGCAAAAATATTTGCAGCGCGACTAGTAGTTGCTCCAATATTACCGCGCATATACTCGCAGGCACGTTGAAGTCTTGCCAGGTCAACGGCAGCCAATTGCCACGGGTTTTGGGCGATTTGATCATCGGTTGGAATATTCACTTCGGCTTCATCAGAACGAGGCTCTGTGGCTGTCGCCGCCTCGGTAGTTTGATTTTCAGGAAAGTAAGACATGTTAGCGAACTCATCCATGTACTTGGAAAAAACATCAATCCAGCTCGAGAAGGCGCGGGGCTGAGGATCTGGTTTAGCTCGAGTGTTATGCTCGGCAGAATGATTGCGTTCACGGCGCTGTTTCTTGTTTTCTTCGATAACGTTCGACGTCATACTCTTCAGAAAACGACGGGACTTTTTAATCGTTGCCTTCAGGAGCGGTACCTGAAATAGTGTGGTGTATTAAATAAACGAAGCTTCTCGAAGCTATTTATATTTGGCCAAAAATAGAGATAAGTACCAACTTTGAGAGTAAAACAGGGTTCAAGTAATTGTGACTGCGTGATTGATAACAGTGCTGAGCGTGTTAAGGCAGAGGGATTAAACAGTGGATTTGGAGATAACGTTACTGACCGACATGTTAAAAGGAGGCACGCGTACTACGCAATGCTCCGGATGCCTCCCTGCAGCCTCACACTTGGCACAAAGGTCAAAGTTGTCACAGGAGATGCATTTGTAGCGATGGCCGACGACAGCAACGCCGCAAACATCGCAAGTTACGCCTCTGTGAAGACCTTCAGGCATTCCCCCTAAAAGTCAGAAATAATTACGTATAGATATTTTTTTTCCATGCTACATGATTGAAGGCAGACTCGAGAATCTCGAAATATAGTTGCCTTGCCAGTTGACTTGCCTTGTAGGGTAGCTGTCGTGGTCGCAGCAACTCCGGGAATTACTTTTGTTTCCGGAATTTTTTGAGCTCTAGCATCTTTGTCGCAACGGACAACCAGCTTAATTACATTCCCTTGGATTTCCGAAAACATTATCGCGACCTCTCCGTCGGAAGAGATGATAACCTCATCGCCGTCTTCATCTGTTGACATAAAGCTATGTTAGAAACTGTACTTTCCAAATTACCAATACAATCCAATTCGATAGATATCCAAGATGTTATTCAATAGGAATGATTAAATAGGAACCTACTTAAGACCAAAGAGACGTAGATTTAACCACAGCCAATAAGTAGGTATTAAACATAAGCTAGCGAGCGGCCAAAAGCCAAGTTGTAAAATATACACCCATTATGCGCGCGCAAGTTATCTGCGTCAAAACCAGAAATCTCACTCTGGTATAGTAAGGATTCAAGCCTATCCGTCCGCCATTTTGTAAAGCAACACAAAATGGCGGAAGCTTGAAAGGATGCGCAAACTGATCGAAGCTAACGAACGAACACTGGTTTCGTTAATCAAACATAAAACTTAGAATACGGCCGAAAAATCAAAGAAATATTGAAATCTCAGTATATTTTATCAATCTCCCTTCCAAATTTCAGACCGTTTTTCTCATCAAATGTATAAACCGGAATTAATACAATAGGTACGTTTTAAAAGTACTCTTACCTTTCCAAGCGATAGTGAACTTCAGCGACTTCAAGTTATATATATCGCGCAGAATAGCCTGCAGTGGTGCAAACTTATATGATTCCAAATGATTCAAATAAAAACGTCGCACTTCAGGCTTTGGGTCATCCCCGCAGTACAGATATGATTTATACGATGTGCCTGCGTCCATATCTGCAAAATAATGATGATAGGGTCATGCTCCATGCACGTTAATTTCATAAAGTAGGCAAGTAATGAATTTGAAATTACATCGTTCGTAAGAAAACCGAACACTTCTCTTGATGTATCTGTTAAAGTTTTTCCGTGTCTTCATAAATGAGGGTAAATAAAACAATATCACCATAATACTTGGTATCAAAATTATGATAGCAAACATTAATTCAAAAAAGATATATGAAATAAAGTCCGCCATTGTGAAACCGTTCATAACGCACTAAATTTAAGAGTGCACCAGTGAAAAGTGCAATCGCCAGGATGAATATTTGGGAACTGATGCAATGGGAGGATGTCGCGCTTGCGCGGTGAGGTTGGAAGGTTCGCGAGCCCAGGTTATTCGAAAGCTGGGTCTAGGAACCCTACGCAGACGCGATACTATTGATTTACGACCGGCGGCTGTAACTTAGCTTCTTTGTACCCACCCTGTTATGTAGGAGTATCGGTGGGCGGATAGGATAGAAAGATACAGTCGAACTTTTAAAATATCTTCTGACTGAGATTATCAGATTTTAAGTTTTAATCTAAGAAGACCGGATAGGCGACTCAAAGGGGGAGAGTAGCGCTTTAAAGTGGATGCCTATAGCCAACAATGGTTGCAAACGGGGTGGGGTGATGATGATTAATAAATATTGTATCAGTAAATAATAAACAAAGTATACTGTGGGAAATGTCACACAACTACAACACCAAAAAGTTCAATTAAAGGAATAGAAATAAAATTAACTACCACAACACGTAAAAATTCAAACAAAAGAATCCAAACAAAAATAAACACAAGTACACCGGCGTTAGATAGATCAGCAACTGAAAAGAAAATAAAAGGACACAAGCAACAGGGTTCAAAATATCGTAGGGATTGTTGTCTGGGGTAGAGTAGAGAAAAACGAAATTAAAAAAATATTAAATATTAAACTGTCTCATTTATGTTGAATATGTATAATAAAATACATATCGTATTTCGTTCCTTCAAGTTCAATAATTTACAATTTTCTTTATTCTACCTTACACCAAAAGTTCCTCTGAAGTCATGCAACAAACTGAGAAGATAACAAAAACAAACCAAGCTTAGAAATTTATAAGCCATAAAAACCCGACCTAGTGCAACAAGTCTACAATTGTGAACGTTAACGTTCAAGGTACGAATGGCGCCCGAAAAATCAGTGGTGTTTCAATACAAATAATAAAAAATTATTACTATAACTTAGAATACAAAAGATAACACTCAATAACAACAGAAATAAAGCAGTCTTAAAGTACCACCATCATTATATTATTCGAGATAACAAGGTAAATTAATACAACTCTCTTATATTGGTTCGTGGAAACATTTTGACGCATTGCCGGAGGCTGGGGGTCGGATGTTGTCATAGCAACCACCCCCTATAGAATGTTCTGGATTCGAGGATATTGAGCACCTGACGTGGGCGTTTCGTGCGCCCTACGCAAATGAGATACACTTGCATGTGTATGAATTACTAAGATTATGCCCTTGCTCAGTTTACAATGATTGGTAGGTACGTTAAAATAAACAAATTTAAGAGAATCACAGATATAATAGGTAAATGTAATTGTACTATAGTGTCATTGTTACCTGCATAAAAAGCTGGATATATCCTTCCACCACTGTAAAAGAATCCTGCCATTCCGGCCTCTACAAAATACGAAATAGAGGTTAAACGACAGATTTTGGGTAATTAGGGTTTGTAACTTAATAATTTTCATTAGAATTATTATTAATGGTGTATACTTCTTCATGCATATTCTGATAGGTTCTAGATTTTAACGGTGGCTGACAGTAAGTTCATCAGTTCATACCTATTTAAAAATATTAAACGCCGTTTGTGATAATAATTAATAAGTCACAAAGATTGTTGTGTATCTAGACTCCGGCTAAACTCAATTTGTGAGATGCCTATATTATTTTTCTTGAGAATGGCTTGAGTAGGTAGGTATGGCATAAAAATAAAAAAATATGTAATAACCCTATACTAAAACTACGTCTTCAATTTACTTAGTAGTGATAAAAAAATTAAATAGGGCATATTAATAACATGTGGTACATGGGAGAACACGAGGTTCGTGAATCCGTACGCAATCCACTTGCTGGCTTTATTTGACCATCTCTGACTCATCCCACATTTAAGCTAATAAATAGATACGCACCATTTTGGCCTCTGCTGTCCTGAGCCGCAATGGTGCCTTGGCCTCCGTTGCCCTGAGCCTCCGTGGTCCCCAGGCTCCAATAGCTCTGAGCCGCCGTGGCCCTCTGGCTCCCGTAGCCCTGAGCAGCCGTGCCCCCCTGGCTCCCGTAGTCCTGAGTCGTCGTGCTCCCCTGGCTCCCGTAATCCTGAGTCGCCGTGCCCCCCTGGCTTCCGTAATCCTGAGCCGTCGTGGCGTCCTGACTCCCATAGCTCTGAGCCGCCGTAGGCCCCTGGCTCCCGTAGCACTGACCCACCGTGGCCCCCTGGCTCCTGATACTCTGAATCACCGTGGCCCCATGGCTCCCGTAGCTCTGAGCCGCCGTGGCCCCCTGGCTCTTGTAACTCTGGGCCGCAGTGGACCCCTGGCTGCTGTAGTCCTGAGCCGCCGTGGCACCCTGGCGCCCGTAGCCCTGAGCCCCCGTGACCCCCTGGCTCCCGTAGCTCTGAGCAGCCGTGGCACCCTGGCTCCTGTAGCCCTGAGCCTCCGTGGCCCCCTGGCTGTCGTAGTCCTGAGCCGCCGTGGCGCCCTGGCTCCCGTAGTCCTGAGCCCCCGTGGCCCCCTGGCTCCCGTAGCTCGGAGCCGCCGTGGCCCCTTGGCTTCCGTAGTCCTGAGCAGCCGTGGCACCCTGGCTCCCGTTGCTCTGAGCCGCCGCCGTAGCACCATGGGTCCCGTAGCCCTGAGCCGCCGTAGCTCCCTGGCCCCTGTAGCTCTGAGCCACCTTGGCGCCCTGGCTCCCGTAACCCGTAAAATCCCGGTTCACGTAGTAATGGATCCAGTGGCTATGAGGCATGGCGACCTTAGACCCGTAGTCCTGAGCTGTGGCGCCCTTAACCGTGGAGCAATGAACTGCGCAGCCCTGAGGCATTCTCATAGAATGCTGGGGATTTCTGTATACGAGTTCCAATACATCTCTTGTATATTTGTGCCATTCAATACTAGCTCGATTTTCCCAATACATCTTTTCGCACGGCGCCAACATGTTCCAAATTTCAGCACACTTTTTAAAGATTTCCTTGTAATCTTTTCCAGGATTTAGTACTTGGATCCTTTCCTTTGTGCTGATCATAAAATGCTCGAAACCTGTCATATAAGGTAACTTTGGAGTGTTCGGGGCCACTGGGGCCTGTGAGTTTTCAGAGAATGGTGATATCATCTTCATCCTGACTTTTTGATTCTGGTTGCCTTCAGATATCAAAAACAATAACATACATCAAAAACATTCTTACTTGTTTGGTTCAGATGGGTTAAGATTCACAACAGAGCTTAGTTATTTCTTAGGTTCTGCAGTTAAAAAGAAAACATAATTGTGTTCCAAGTACATCTGTCTGTCTGTCCGCAGCTTAATTTAAAATTTAATTCAGAACCTAAACCTAATCAAATAAAATTTTAGATTTTTAAGAGTTTGTTATAAGTAATTGTATATACTAGTGAGCTATGTGATCTAATCAGAAGTACTTAGGTATTCTTAATTATGCACGAATTAGGTATGAGTACCTACTTAACATTTATTTAATGTTTGTATTTTTTAAATATCAATAATTATAAAGTTTTCAACTGTAAGTTAATTACCTTCATATTTTATAATCTAGTCTGTAACATAAACAAATTGTAAAATATCATACACTTAATTATTTATTATTTTGCTTGATTTCACCTGAATCACAGGGCTACCTAGGTCAGGCTTAATTATTAGACACGCTATTTTTTTCTTACTATTTTATATAATTTTTTTAATATTTATTACATGATGCTCAAATCCAGTCCCAATTTTAGAGATAAATAACAATAACAAAATACTGATGCTAGTCTGATAAGTCGGACAATCCGTACAACCTATCACCCTGCACCCTAACTCACCCCAACCAACTCCTTTCATCTGACCATGGAGACGGCAGCCATTGCTGTTATTAATAGCATCAAGTTATTGATTTTAACCTCCAATACTGTACTTTAAGACAGTGTTTTGAATGGACTGTTGTTGAGAAGTTTTTGACAACTTTCAGGGCTCATGTTTGACTTGAGTAACCACCAGGTAGGTAGTTCTTTTTGCAGATCATATTATATACAGTTTGTCTTTAATATTACTTAACTAGGTAGGTACTTTTAATTTCCTTTTTGTAACTCCTTTATTTACAAAATAGGAATATAGAGTGATTCAAGAGGAAGGTTTATACGTATAATAAAATCGTGCGAAGCCGGGGCGGGTCGCTAGTATCTATATGTTTATTTCTTTAACTTTCATGAAGTAGTTATTTTTTCTTCAATAACTACTACAATTTACATTGGTAAATTTTAATTGTTGGTAATATATACAGTCGAAACCGTTTATAACGACATCGTTTACAACGACCTATCGGTTATTACAGCCAGATTGTAAAGTCCCGCCCGAATCTGTAGTAAACTATTCAGGAAACATACCGCCTATAACAACATCGGATACAGCGACATATCGCTTACAACGACAAAAATTATCGATATTCATCGACTATAACGACCAACAGATTCTTGTCCCAGCAAAACAAAACAATACGGACGATTTTAAATCTTATTGATAAGCATTGAAGGAATATTTAAGCGCGTATTATTACCTACGCACTTTCTCCCACCTCATCCGAACCTCTTCCCGGCTATTTGAACTTGCATATTTTACACCAAGTGCGCCTGTTATTTCTTAATAAATATTTTTACTTTTTTCTAACATTTCATTTGACAGCAAGTTCACAAACATAACCTATACCCCATATACTAGATAGATATGTACCTACATAATATAAAAATATAACTACACAACGATACATACATTATGTAACTACATAATGTATGTATGGATGTGTATTGCTTATAACAACTATCGGATATAACGTCGGCAACTATACGGTCCCTTCAATGTCGCTATATCAGGTTTTGACTGTATGTATATATACATCATCATCATCATCATCATCATCAACCTATATTAGTCCACTGCTGGACATAGGCCTCCCCCAATGAGCGCCATAGCGCCCTGTCTTCAGCTTGACGCATCCAGCATCTGCCAGCAGTCTTTCGCAGATCGTCATCCCACCTGGCCGGAGGGCATGTATATATACAATTAGTATAAATCACTACACATATTATAAAACAAAGTCGCTTTTTCTGTCCCTATTTCCCTTTGACTGCTTAAATCTTTAAAACTACGCAACGGATTTTGATGCGGTTTTTTTTAATATAGAGTGATTCAACAAGAAGCTTTATACATATAATAAAGCCGTGCGAAGCCGGGGCGGGTCGCTAGTATCTATATGTATATTTCTTTAACTTTCATGAAGTAGTTATTTTTTCTTCAATAACTACTACAATTTACATTGGTAAAATTTTATATTGTTGGTAATATTACTATATACAATTAGTATTTATCATCTACCTATGCATATTTATAACGCATATGCGCATAGGTGTTGGCAGCTCAAGCGCATGCTTCTCTGCTAACTGAGGCGAAGACATCTCTAGCAGACAGTAGCATAAACATGTACAAAGTAGATAAAAGTGAGATGTCAATACCGACAACTGCCGTAACTACATAATATGTGGAGACATAAATAGATACCTACTTCAGTGTGCAAGAATTCAACTTTCTAAACCTTTTGAACTTTTGATATGAAGGAACTCAGTTAAAACCTTGTAAGTTTCACTATCTCAATTTTTTTTGTCCCAGAACCTTTACAATTTTGTATCGCAAACGTTTCTCGTGTTGAAGGCGCGTGCCCTTTGAAAACAGGGCGCGTGCCCTTTGAAAACAGGGCGCGTGCCCTTTGAAAACAGTTTTTAAATGTGTTTATTTGTCTTTAGTTCTTAAACTCTGATAATTATTTTACATTGTACCGTTTCTCGTGTTGAAGGCGCGTACCCTTTGAAAACAGTTTTTAAATGAGTTTATTTGGCTTTAGTTAGTACTTAAACTCATTATTTTACATTGTACATGTCTTTATTTAAACATAATTAAAATAATCAAAATCCTCATCAGGTCAGATCTAATGATCTGATCATTTTTGATCCATTTTATCATCAATTTCCTCATCAGGTCTGTTTTTGACAACTTGACATTTCATGAAAAGTGTCTGAGAATACTGAACATTGAACACTAATTTGCTCAAATAGCATTACCTACTTACTAATTAAGAGATAAAGTATAAAGAAAAGAGCATATTAGTCACTGTCAGATAATATGACATAATTTATGAATACCAAACACATCAAGATCTAATAAAGGTGATGGTGACACATAACATCTGGCGCCAAATTCCACTAATGTCAAAACAAAGGTCTCAATAGTGCCATTCAATAAAGATGATTAAAATGATGTTTGTGCATTTGGTATTCTACTATTTTTTGCGCTTGAAGAGACTTTCATAATAAAATTACAACGTCAAATTGGTAGTTATAAAGCTAATCGTCACAGCTATGAATGAACCTCAAAAAGTTTGTGTTAGTAGAATGCCAAAAAGCAGTGGCGGGCGATATTTCGCCGTGAGTGCACGTATCCCCAGCACGGGCTTATTTCTCGCGGCAATATTTTTTCAAGTACCCTCATTTTTCGAAGTGACCAAAAAAATGGCGGGGGTCCCTGGACCTCATGCCAGTGATTACGATAGTGAAAAGGACATGGAGGAAACGATTATTGAGAACAGTTTAGTGGTTGATTTGGACAATTTTACGGCTCATGAGATGAACGTACCATACAAAGGCGGGACCAATATTGGAAGAACTCATACGGAGAAGCGTGGACTAGAAGAAAACTCTTGTGATGAACAGGATGATGATGGATATACTATTGTGAAGAGAAAATTAAAGAAAAAGAAGGAGTTGACCAACCAAGAGATTGACGGAGGCGATAAAAGACCATCAATAACTAGAGAGACTGAGTTATCAAGTGGAGAATTGATTGAAGTTTGTATGTCGTCAGATAAATTGTTGCCGAAACAAATTCGACTGGCAAAACTACTTAAATCAGAAAGTATTCCTAATATTTATCAGATAAAATACAAAACGCCTTACAAAGCATACATAGGGTTCGGATCAAGAGACGAAGCACTGCTGCTTGTGAATAGTAAAAAAATGCAAGAATTGGGATTCAGATGTCGGCTAACCAATGAAGTTACTGTAACATATGGAGTGGTAAAATATATAGAGATGGAAATGGAAGAAGACGAAATGATGAAATCTTTGAAAGTGAAGCAGAAATAATTTCAGTAAAAAGACTAAAACGACTGGAAGGCTCAGGGTGGTGTGATAGCGAGACTGTGAGGTTTGGCTTTGCTAGTCCAAGATTACCACTGTTTGTGTATGGATTTGGCTGCCGCTTCAAAGTTGAACCATTTACATTTCCTGTGACACAGTGCTCAATTTGTTGGAGATATGGACATATGGCTCGAGTTTGCCCATCGAGAAGAATTAAATGCCCCAAATGCAGTGGAGAACACTCAAATTGTGAAATACCAGAGAACAAGTACAAGTGCATTAATTGCCATGGTAATCACATTGCATTTAATAAAAAATGTCCAACTTTTCTTAAAGAAAAAGCAATTAGACAAGCTATGTGTAAAGAAAACTGCACCTATAAAGTAGCATTAGGAAATTACTTAAAGCGAAATAAAACACCTATACCAAGAATGGAGAGAAATACTTTTGCTACAGTAACTACTTCAGTGTCAACAGCCCCAAGGAGGTGGGAATCTATAGAAAAGAGAGGAACTACATCCAATGAAAATATTACCACGGCAGATATTCACCAACAAAACACTGAAATCAGTGAGTATGAATACCAAGAAGATACTGAAGAAAAAAGTAGTGCGGAAGAAAGCAGCACATTTATAACAACTAAAAAAGGAAAGCGGAAATCAAGAAAGAAGAAAACTTCTATGGAAAACACTTTTTCTGAAATGGACCATTTAGAAGAAGAACATGACTCCAAAAAAGAAACCGGACAGAGGGAGAAGAGAGAAAAAAGTCAACAAAGAGGAAAAGGAACAGATAAGTTAAGATATATCATAAGAGGTGTTGAGGAAATCTTTTTCTCTGAAGGTAGCTTTGCAGATAAGATAAAACAAATTCTGAATTTAGTTTTTGAGGAAGTTATGAAGTTTTTAATCAAGGCGGTGAGTAATGGAGATCTTATTAACAAACTAATAGGTCTCTGTTATGGATAACAGTAACTTTCCAAGAAACCGTGTTCCCCTGGGCTCTGAGAGTTCGACTGCCCAATTCATCTGTTTTGGGCAGTGGAACTCACAGAGCCTAGCGCCTAAAAAACAAGCGTTTGAGTCCTTGCTGATGCAAGAAAAAATAGGCATTTGTCTACTTAGTGAAACGTGGCTAGATTATGAAAAGGATCTTAGAATAAATGGGTACTCCATTTTCAGAAATGATAGAGATGATGGATACGGAGGTGTTGCCATTGTAGTACATAATTCAATCAAAGCTCACATTTATCCTATTCATCTTCACAATAATGGAATTCAGATGGTTTGTGTTCAAATTTTAAATTGTAATTTTATTAAATTTGTAGCTTCTGTTTACTGCCCAGGTTCAATTGTTACAACGCAATATGATTGGGATAATGTTTTTTCTTTATTTCAAGAAAAATCTATTGTAGCAGGCGACTTTAATGGTCACCATTCTAACTGGTCTAACAGAATTAATACTAGAGGTTTGCAAATATTAGATTCTAGCTTGGAAAGTAACTTTATATGCTTAAATAGTGGTGGGATGACTAGGATAAAATTAGTAGACGGGGTACTACAAGAAAGATATAACCCTAGTAACAACAGACATAGCAATTTATTTTCAAACTTGGTTAGTCCCAAATGAGAACCTAGGCAGTGATCATCTTTTTATAAAATTTCGTCTAGAATATAACGAGCCGCCTGCGTTCATCAAACGTAGAAATTTCAAACTAGCTGATTGGAAGCTGTACCATGATACCTGTCGTGATATTTTTTCAAGTAGGAATATTGATGATTTTGGGCAAAATATTCAAGGCATGTATAACTTCTTTATAGAAACCTTAAACAATGCTGCTGAAAAAAGTATACCATACTATAAAACATGTTCAAGCCCATCTAGAAACTTCAAGCCGAAACACTATTGGAGCCCTGCTTTATCAAAAGCTGTAGCTGAAAGACGCCTGGCTCTTAAAAATTTCAGAAAAAATCCTACGCCAGACAATTTGAATATTTTGACCAAAGCAGTTTCAGTGGCTCAAAAATCTATAAAACAGGCTAAATCGAACAGCTGGAAGAATTTTTGTGACGAAATAGACGCAGCGACGAGCTCAACTGTAATGTGGCACAAAATGCGCTGGATTAAAGGTGTTAGGTCTAATAGATTTCATGCTCCTTATGACAAAAAAGAGCAGCTACTGCGATCGCTAGCCCCTGATTACGCACAACCCCCGCCACCGAGATTTTACTCTAAAAATGCTCAGTTAGAAAATGAATTTACGCCTCAGGAGCTTAATAGCTGTATGAAAAAAAAGGACACCGCGCCAGGGGAAGACAAGATAACGTACTCATTGATCTTTAGACTTCCACTTGAGGGAAAGATGTTCTTGCTGAATATGTATAATTGCATTTTTTCTCAATCGGTGATACCCGAACAATGGCGGCATATTAAAATTATACCTATTCCAAAATCAAATATTAGTAACGAATTGCAGAGTAAACTAAGACCTATTTCATTAATTTCATGCTTATGTAAAGTTTTTCACACAATGCTAGGTAGACGACTAGAATGGTATGTGGAAAAAAACAAAATCTTAGGACCTGCCACCTCTGGCTTTAGGAGAGGTCAATCTAGTATTGATTGCATTGTTAGATTGGTATCACGCATTCAAGCTGGATTTGTTAAAAATACACCTACTCTAGCTTGTTTTCTAGATATAGACGGTGCATATAATAATGTCCTGATAGAACAGTTAGTCCACATATTAGACAAAATAGAAGTTGGTACAAAAATATGCAGATATTTGTATGAATTTTTAAATAGAAGATATTTAATTATAAAGGTAGAAGATGAACGGGATGCTTTGATAAGATCTACTGGAAGGGGCCTTGCACAGGGAGACCCGATCTCACCTCTTCTATTTAATATAATAACATATAAAATAAGCCAGTCTCTGGATAATGTCTCATCACTACAATACGCAGACGATTTTGTATTTTTCGTACAAAATAGAGATATAAGTAAAAGTATAACAGATATAACGAATTGCATTGGTAGTGTCTCTTCACGATTGGGAAATTTAGGGCTAAATATATCACTGACAAAAACACAGATATGTTTATTCAAACGAGGGTGGAGAAGGGATCAAGTAGATGTAGTTGTGAATGATCATTCTGTACCTGTCGTCGACTGCGCCCGTTATCTGGGGATATGGATGGATAAATCACTACGGTGGGGACGCCATATAAAGGAAGTGCAGGAGAAAACTATGAAAATAATTAATGTACTCAAGGTGTTAGCTGGAGCTTCATGGGGGGTGCATCCGAAGCATTTGAGACGTCTCTATATTTCTCTGATAAGAAGTAGATTAGATTATTCTTGTTTTGTGTATGATAGTGCTGCAAAAATTCACTTGCAAAAACTAGATAGAATACAGAATATAGCTTTACGTGTGATAGGCGGGTTTATCAGAACCACGCCTATTCATGTAATGGAAACAGAGTTATGTGTTCCGCCATTGTATCTGAGAAGGGAATATCTAGCAACTAAGTATTGTCTGAAAGCGCAATCATGGTTCTCTAATGTTACGATTGATGTTCTAAAAGATCTCTTAAATCTTTCCCATAGTGTTTATTTTCGAAGTAACAAAAAATCACTATTGACTTCTGTATATGATGAAACCAAATTAGATATTGTGAACTCTTGTAATCCACTAAACATGTTCTCTTTAGAAACTTGGGTCTCTAACATAGATGTAAATTTATCCATATTAAAGTTGATGATATATTGGAGCCAAAAAATACATATGATAACAGAGTCTTGAAGTATAATACTTTACACATGTTGAATAATAAGTTTCGGGGTTAGCATTGTATATATACTGATGGGTCACTTACAAAGAAGGTAGAGGGGCAGCATATTATGACCCTATGTATTGAAAAAGAAAAATTTAAAATTATAAGTAAAAACAATTGTATTATGTCTTTGGAATTGTTTGCGGTGTCTGAGGCGTTATCGAATGCTATTAGCACTGGGCTAAAAAAGGTGGTAATTCTGTCTGACAGCAGAAGGGCCTTGCAACATGTGGCTCGTTCTGCCTCTGGACATAGAGGTGCATCGATTGCCTACACTATTCTTCATAAAGCTCAGGTGTTGGTGGCTGCGGGCGCGTCGCTGGCAATGCAATGGATTCCATCTCATGTCGGTATACGAGGGAACGAAGAGGTGGATGAACTAGCCCGGGATGCTATCACAAATGGTATAGAGGTTTATATGAAAGCTGAATATTCAGAAATATTACATAAATACCAAACAAAGATTAGAGATAAGTGGAAAGAATACTTTGATATTATTTCTAGGGAGAAAGGAATATGGTATAAGACAATTCAAAGCGAACCACCTATCGTTCCCTGGTTTACCAACCTACCTCGTAAATTTGCCAGAAATTTAATTGTTGTTGCACACAGGCTGCGCTCTGGGCACGTGCCACTGAATAGTTTTAAATTTCTTATGAAAATTATAGAGAGCCCCATGTGTGAATCATGTGGAGTAATGGAGGACACATATCACTTTTTGGTGGAATGTTCCCGGAGCGCATCTATGAGAGAAGAGTTGATTGCAGAATGTAATGTTAATGTCCTTGATGTGGGTTCATTGTAGAGTGTCCTAGCGGAACAAACTTCTGTTGCCCCTGTCACTCTGTATAGGTCCGCATGTAAGATACTTGTAAATAGTGATTAACTAGTTAAGAAATCCTATGGGACTGACTTAGTCATTGTTAGACTCAAAGTCCCCAAATTAAAATAGAATAAAAAAAAAGAATGCCAAAAAGAGTTTAACACTGATTTTTAGACACTATACTATTTAAATGGTGAAGCGATTTATTTAGTGGAATGCGGGCCCAGGCCATCAGCTACTTTCAAGCAGTATTTTGTAGAAGAATTTAAAAGAATTGATAATATTCTGTTAAAAGTAACTTGTAACCTAAAAGTGGAACTATCTTCATAATTATTGATTCAATTCTGTTCAAGGTTTGATCTTGTAGCATCACATACAACAGCCTGTGTCAATGCTGCTTCTAGGAGGAAGTCTGTGGACCATTGTGTGGTATATACAATATGACCACAGCAGAGGCCAGACAAAAGACGGGAGCGCATCCCATCCACACCAACAGAAAACCTGAAGCGAAGATGTCAATCACCAAGGGTCCTGCTACTTTAGATAGTTGACTCCCTAGTGAGATTTTTTGTCATTTCCCTTGTTTTGTGCATTGTTCCCCTGCCTAACCAGGCCCAAGCCAAACCCTAAGCAGCAACTCGCTAAAGTAACAACTTCATGAATATTAAATGATTCATAGTGTGCAAAGATCTGGTTTGGAACCTACTAAGGTAGGTATATTATTTTAGCCAGTGAAGTGGTTTTTTCAAGTTGGACATCAATAGCCTCTTTTTCGGCATGCAGACTTGCTTTACAAGAATAAAGGTAGAGGAAATCGAAGAAGACATGAAATCTCAACCAAAAGACGCAGAACCTATTAAATTAAACAGAATTCCAGCTATGCAAAGGCCATGAAAGCCCAGGGAAGCAAATTCAAATCAACCTAAATGATTCAACCTCACAGATGTTGCATGATAGGCAATAATTCAAAGTTTGCAGTTGTACACAAATACTTCAGTTCAACAAAACCACCAATTACTAGCTACCATAAGTATTCAATTGTGGCTGCCATTTTGATCATTTCAGAACTCCGCTTGGATTGATAGGAAATTGCTTGGAAGATTAGACACTAGTCGGAAGTATAACAATTAAATTAGTCACGTAAAAAGACTTACCAGCGGCTTCTAAAACTGGAATGGCAGAAAAATCTCCTTCGTCTCGTCTTCCAAGGAAGGCAGGGCAGCTCGCAAACACAACACAACACAATTGCTACGCTCCCAAGTAAGTTCTATACCGGTGCGCACGCAGCTTCACGTTTATGTATATGTTTACTTTTATTCTAGAATATTACTGTGAGCTCTGACTCACCCAAAGCGATCGATCTAGAGTTGAAACTCGAATGAAAGGATGCTATTTGTTGTGCAATAATAAAGAGAGCGGCGCGTAATACAGTGTTGCCGGCAGTCAAAATGAAAAAGCGCCAACTAGGGGTGGTCAAAGAGAATATAAATACTGGGGTGGTCGTTGAATGAACGAACAGTTTTTTTAGACTGTATTTTTTTTTGCCGTCGACTGATACCAGGATGATTGGAAGGTGGGTGCAAAGCTGGTGGGCGAAGGTAGTGTAGACTATTTGGAACCGAATGTCTTAGACGAAGTCTGACTGTTTCTTTTTTACCAATTTTTTATTGGAGGCAAGGAAAATACCTGAAATTTTACAGTTAAGTAGTTGCTATAGTCTTTTTCACATAAGAAGCGTTCCGTGACGTTTCAGTTTGACAGTTATAGAAATGAGCTAAGTGTAATCGTAAAAATTTGATTCGATTTTTGACTTGATTTAGTAACGAAAATCGATTATTCGTAAAATATTTTCAGTAATTTTAAATGACTTTAACAAAGTAAAACATTAAATTAGGTCTTTAAAAATAAAAACAATAGTAAAAATCCACATTTCCAATAGGTAATGCGTCATAACTTAGAAATAGGACGGTAATAATATCAGCAGATAAGTAGGTAATTAAAAATCAATAACAAATAACCAACAATAATCATAGGTATGTACTTGCGTGATAAAATTTTAAAATGATGATGTTGAAAGTTACGATTTTAATTTGCGATAATCGATCTATAGATTTGCTGGAATAACATTTGTTTGCCTCAACTCTATTACGTTCTGTTCTACGCAAAACAAATTGCCTCGGATTTCATAAAATTATTGATTTCTATGTTTTATTACGCGTGGAGGCTAAAATAAATTTATTTTTGGATAATTTGTGTGTCGTGCTATACTTCTATAGCTTAATTCATATGTTTGAGATGAAATAAAAATTGTTTGAATTTTCGAAATTTCAATTTGCCAAAATCCTAGTGAATTGAAATGAAACGCATTCCATCTGTCAGGGAACGCTTCCTATGTGAAAAAGACTATAATCATTGCCAGTTTAAAAGACCAATGATTTTTTTTTGTTTAATTTAAGTAAAGCTAATGTGTAAGCAATGTAACAAAACATGTTCTTAGGTATACCTAAGAACGTCTAGGTATACCTAAGAACATGTTAACTAACTGTAAAATTTTATTTTATTTATTTTATTGGGTATTTTCCTTGCCTCCAATAAAAAATTGGTAAAAAACAAACAGTCAGACTTCTCGTCTAAGACAAATATGGCTTAAATGGTTCCAAATAGTCCACACTACCTTCGCCCACCAGCTTTGCACCCACCTTCCAATCATCCTGTATAGCGGTTTACAGCCCACCAAAACTAGTTTACTACATTTGTGTCGAGTGTTGCCGAAACTGTTTCTCTATCTAGCTAACCATTGTCTATCAAGCATTCTGTTCTCTTTACACTTGCTTGTTGCGCTAATATGGCTATCTTTTTTCGCAATGCACTCGACTCCGCAGATGTATAATGACCGCGGCGTCGTCGGTTGTGAAAATATAATCTCTATTGTAATGCATGACAAAATGACAATGTTTATGTTATTTAATTATTTTATTAGTAGGTTTTGAATGTGGTTTGTTTACATTATTATTTATTTTCTAGTCAGGTACCAGTTTGAGATGCGCTTTGGATACGTCAAAATTTAATTTGTATTGTATTTTCTTAGGTCAGACAGGAAATATGGAGTAAAGTGGAGGAGGCCTTCACTCGATGAGAGGTCCTTAATTATATCACTACATAGTATAAAACAAAGTCGCTTTCTCTGTCCCTTTGAATGCTTAAATTTTAAAACTACGCAACGGATTTTGATTTTTTTATTGATTGCAGTTTTTTTAATAGATAGAGTGATTCAAGAGGAAGGTTTATACGTGTAATAAAACCGTGCGAAGCCGGGGCGGGTCGCTAGATTATTATAATTTAAATCTAAAATGATTGTTGATAAGTATTTTTCATTTCAAATCCAATCATTTTTATTTTTTTATTTAGGAAATATTATTTTTTAGGTCCAAAATATAACGAGATTTTATTCGGAAAAATAGCAAAACCTGAAAATAAATATGTAAGTTCCTCAGACAATAATAAAAATGGCAAAAGTTTATATATGTTTATGTAACTAAATACGAAAAAACAGCTTTATATCAATTACCTAATCTTTTTAATGGTATTGGTCCCAGATGATGATGATGTAAGCGACATTCATTCTTTAAAAAAAAAAAATATTTTTGAATTTTGGTTCCAATAATTTGTTTTTATGTTAAATTTTCGAGAATATAACTGTTTTTAATAAGATTAAGGTTAAGTCATATTTTGTCTGGAAATTTATATATAACTAATATATCATATTATATACTATGCTCTGATGTTTATAACTTTGATGGTGCAATAAAGTTATTATCTATCTATCTATCTATGTCTCTATTGTGGAATAAATTAACTTTATTAAAAACGAAAATTAGGTACAATCAAAGAGTAGAAAAAAAATTTAATTGTTTATATTTTTAATAAATGTAATTGTTTGTAATGTTTTGTAATTGACTGTGGAATGAACTACCAGTTGATATAAAAAATGCTACATCACAACACACTTTCAAAAGAAAAGTGTACCATCACTATCTAAGTATCAAATCAAATTAGGTTATAAGCGTGTCCCTAAATTTTTTGAGTAGGAAATTTGTTAGGTATTATGTTGTTATGTATTAGTTTATTAATCTATTTGGTATATGTGTATTAGGATATTAATATGTTAATTAGTTATGTATTAGTATACTAATATAATTTATTGTGTATTAGGATAATTTTGCCTCTCTTTAGGATAAGTGTAATTAAGTACTAAATGTGTAATATATAATAAGGCTTTGAAATAAAGAATTATCTATCTATCTATAATTTTGAAGACTACTTTAAGGCGCAAACAACACCTTAATTGGCGCCCCCACTTAGTTTTATTTTGTCTAGTTTAGAGATAGGTATGAAGTTGCCTTTGGTGGCCACCAAATTCTGTTTTCGTAACTCTTCCTAAAATAGACAAAATGAAACAACTACAGTAAGGACAAAGTTTCTTGGCAGTTCTGAACATAGGCTCTGCGAACTTTTGCGCATGCACAGTTGCAAAGAAAACTGTTATTGCCATATAAACAAATATACGATCAGAAAATATCTATTACAGGGAGAAAATACTGATTAATAATAATAATGGCATTAAGCCATTATTATTATTCAGTGTTTGTTTTTTTTAATCTTTAAATTGTATCATATCTCAATATTTATCCTATAACTTTGTTTTATTATTTGAAAAAATGAACAAAAACACAACAAACACTTTTGTACGCAACTGTGGTCAAGACAGAGATAGCGTCACAAACACCAAACCAATGCTGACGTGTGACAGAGACAAAAACCTCGTACCGAGTATTGCCGATAAAGATCGAAGTTAACAAAAGTCAAGATAAAAGAGATGTGCAATGTGCGTACTCGTGGGTGTTGTTTAATCGATTATTATTTAAATCGATTGAAATTAAGAGATAAAATTTTTTTATATTTGATTTTATAATGAGGTTTTAAATGTTCTTAAACAGTCGTTACTCAAATAGTATTTAATAGATTTCTAAAATTTAAATAAATCATGTGTTTTAAAATAGAAAACATAGTTTTACCAAACATTTTTTTTAATCCTTTATAAATAATAATTAATTAATTAATTAATGAGTAAATTCATTTTATTAGTAAATTTAGCTACTTAAATAATCTTCTATACCCTAAAATGAATGAGTTCAAAATGAAACTAATCGATTATGAAATTCGATCGATTATAGGATTGATTGTTTTTCTGTAAGGTGCGTCTCTAGCCTAGACCACCGCCCCGCGCAACCTACTCATGCCACCTTTTGGTTCCTAAAAAGTGTTGGTGCGCAGCCTTCCGCGCGTAGTTCAGAACTGCCAAGAAACTTTGTCCTAACTGTACAGATGCATTAAAAAAAGCGTATGATAGGTTTAACAAATTGTACGTGTGATTTTTTGGAAATTCCTTAAGTTAACGAAATTATATCGATTAAGTAGGGGCACCACTTTAGGTGCTGTTTGCGCCTTAATACTAAAATAAAAAATAAGGTGATAAGCAGGGCTATTCAGACTTTCCACTACCGATTCATCGATTCGGAATCTGACGCAGATTCACATGGAATTCAAATATTTTAAGTTTTTAATATTTTATGCGTTCTACACGGAATATAAACAATGAAAAGTAATAAGTAAAAAAATTCTATAAACCCATGTTTTAACTAATTTCGATTTAGAGCTACTTTCGGAGAAATTTATAATGAGACTTATAAGTAACTAAAAAATTATTTTTTATTTTATTTTATAACTTAAGAAAACTTACAGCTAGGCTTATACAATATAGTGTTTGATTATTCTAACATACATACATGCAAGAAATATGTATATTATATTGCTGAAGGCTAATTACAAGTTTCCACTTATAGGAATTTTCGCAATTCCAATATAGAGTTGATAGACGACGGTAAAAATTATATTAATACATGAAACTTAAAGATACAAATACAAAAAATGCTTAGTTTAATTTAAATTTAGAGTTCAGATTCAAAAGATACAGTAATTTTTAAATAAAAAGGTACCTCATTTGTTAGTTAAATTGCTGCTCAGAAAGAAAATATTGTTAACAATATATTTTAACTTGGCTACTGATGTATTAAAAAGGTAGATATCATCATTATTTTTTTGACAATTAGTTGAATGAATTACTTGTTCTGATCTGAATCAACATATTATTACCGAAAGGTCCATTATTTGATATTTTTTTGTAACATGGGGTGATAGAAAGTGGTCTTCGTTTTGTGGGTAACTACTTTTCTGGTACCTTGAAAAATGCAGAATTTAATAAAATCCGCTAAAATATTTGAATTTCGCGCGAATCTGCGTCAGATTCCGAATCGATGACTCGGTGGCGGAGAGTCTGAATAGTCCTGCTGGCATTTTTAGCGACAGATCTAGCTACTGAGATGACGGCACAGTTGGCGACACTGTGTTTTGTTTTGAGTTTGTTGTTCATGCAAAAAAACACAGTGTTTAGTATGTAGACTACCTACACATCAGCACCTATACATCAGCTACCTACCCTACCTCTATTCTATTACTAGTACTATATTATTAATCTGGGATCTATTCTACCACACGAAACCAAACCAACTCGTTTCCGTAAAGTTTAGGAAGCATTAACACATTCATTGTTCTTGATGCAAAGTAGGTAGGTTTGTTTAAAATCAGCAAGAGAGGTCCTACCTAGGAATTCGAACTCGCTTTGGCCTTATCAACAAGGCTAAACAGGGTTAATCTAACTTTCAAAGGTCAATGTTTAGGTAGTACTACTTATAATACTTACGCTTACGCTTCTAAAACAAAAACCTTGTGGCAAAAAAATTCACTAGGTACCTAGGTACCTACCTACGGTATGTTTATTTTGTCAATCAAAAGTTCAAAAATATTCTTCGTAAAAAGGCTAGCTAGGTAGGTACCTACTTACAAAATATCAGTTTATTTAGTTAAAAGCATGGGACGGGATTTGCACCAACTCGAAAACAAACAACACCTAACAAGGTTGGTTTTTTGTTCGCTTCTTTACTTTTAATTTAAAAGATTGAACTGATTTTTTAATTTAACTGCGCTTATTTAAGTACATAAGCATCTTCTTTACTTCCTACTTTACCTACCTATAGAGTGAGTGGGGGGAAGATGAAAAAAGGGGTAAGATAAAAAGTCTTCACTAACACCAGATTTATAGTACTTATTGCGGTGCTGGCAACATCATCGGGGACCATAAACGTTGCCTATGACACGTTCTAACATAGATGTATAAAATATAGATGACTACATAGCGTGGCCGCCTGTGAGATAGACTGATACGAGGGGAGGTGTTGCCGTGCAAATTTTTTACCCAGACTAATTTTCTCATTTCAGTCTCAAGGTCTGTTAGATGGACATCATTTACCAAAAATGAATCTTATTAGTTTTATCATAACACAAATAAGTGATCACCATGAAAAAAAGTTTCTTTTAAAGGCGATGCACTATAATGAAATATACTTACCTAAATATAAATTAATACCTCGGTCCGTAGCGAATACCTAGTTTTATCCTAGTTTGAATACTTACGACATGATAGTATATTTATGATTACCTATATTATGATTATAAGCAAACTTTTAAATAAGGTTAGGTAATGTAAGAAATAAAACAACACTTAAGGTATCACAATTATCAATATATGATGACCGATGAACCGCAGTGGGCGAAGATCTGCTTGCGACGCAGGAGGTTGCGGGTTCGATGCCCGCCTTGGAACAAGTTTTGCACGATCAACAAATTTTTGTTCTAGGGTATACTGGGTGTTTTCTATGTATAATAATAATAATTAACTATTTATGTAATGTATTGTATTAAGTATATCAGTCATATAGTACCCATATCACGAGCTCTGCTTAGCTTGGGGTTGGATGATACTGTATGCATTGTATGCATAAAAGTGAATTTTATTAAAATGAGCGATAAATTTGAATCATAAATCTTATTTGAAACTGCATGAGAGATGAGAAAATTCGTCTGCTAATTTTGCATCGCGACAAAACATTGGCCATATATCCATAAAAAGATTTTAGGTTCTTAATCTTTATTGTTCTTGACTTTCATCCAAACCAGAGGCAAAAAATTGTTTAAGAGGAAATCTGTAACAAAATAAAAAGTGTGTTTGTAAATTAGGTATTAATAATATACCTACGTTAATGCGTACTTTTGGGAATTTTATTATCGATTGCAGGCAACCCTAAACTTTCGTAAGTTTAGGTTATAATTATTAAAATTTACTAAAAACCCAAGTTTAGAGCATTGTCTCCGTGTGAATCTAAGAAGCTGTTAATTTTAAACCTTGTTATAGTCAAAAGAACTTGTACCTACGAGTGGAATGACAAATCTGGCTCATTTTTTTCACTGTCGCTTTAACACTTTATAACACCGCTCAGAACCATTTTTTTATAAGAATTTTATCTCTATGAGGTGCAGTTATGTTTTCTAAGTCACTCTACCACATTTTCTTGAATAAAAACTTGATTTAAGGTCTCGAAAAAACGAAATTGCGTCAAAGTCCGTCAATTTGTTTCGCACATCTAAGTGCGTAACATTAGACAAATCCAGCACACAGCATGAGAGAGAATCCAAGTATTTCTTTCTCTTTTCTTCTTAGGCCATTTTCCTATAATTGTTCTCTTTCGTGTGTGAATGCGATAGCATGTGCGCATCTTCTAGGAGATAATAATTCTATGCGTTCTAACGATTTTAGATTTTTTTCGATCTTACCCCGTCACCTTTCCATTTTCCCCCTGTTTCAGTTTAGTGAAAATCAAATTTTTATTTACAGTTTTCTACTTTTTGAAAAGCTTTATCAGGCTGTTATGAACATATTATAAAAATCTAGTCTTTGCCCTTTAATTATTTCTAATTTACTTTTAAATAAAGTTAATATCTATTCTTCTACAAGGATTCAAAAACAACACTGACCATCTCATCAAAAAACCGTTAAAAAAAAAACACTCTACATGAATCTACCTTTACTTAACTATACGCATGAGCATGAGCATGATAACTATACATATGAGCAATTTCGTTTCTTTTTTTTAGTGCTTGGTTCCGACAATGTCTTTATGGAAAACCTTGGAAGCATTAAATATGATGATAAGATGAAGCATTTAAGTAAATATATGTATAAATAATGCTAGAGAATCCACACAGCGTCATTCTCTGCTCAGCTACAAGCTAGGCAGAGCTTGTGTTATGGGTACAAATGACTGATATGTATAACATATTAATAGGTACTTACCCTTTCTGACGTGTTCTAGAGACCTATACCATCCTATACTAAAGTCTAAAGAAAATGAAGCATTTTGAGTTAGTAAACTATCATTTAAGTTCGAAATATACAGAAGCCGGAGGCGGAGCGGAGGCGTGCGAGTTGTATTCTATGGAATCTTATGAAAGCCTACACACACACCGCCGGCGGTGGCGACGCGGTGCCATAGGAAAAACCGCCACGCATTCGCCTCCGGCTTCTGTGTGTTTCGAACTTTACATATGTTTGTACAAACATGTAAAGTTCGAAACACACAGAAGCCGGAGGCGGAGCGGAGGCGAAGGCGTGCGAGTTGTATTCTATGGAATCCTATGAAAGTCTACACACACACCGCCCGGCTTCTGTGTGTTTCGAACTTAAATGATAGTTTACTAACTCAAAATGCACCTGCGTTTTAAGTTGTAGATAATGTATACATAGGTATCTACAAATTAAAACTCAGGTGCTTCATTGTATCATCAAAGTATCTACATGTAGTTAAGCGCTTAACAAATTAAAACTTGAGCATTTTAAAGCATTTTGATGAGCTATTCTGTGAAGGTCCATCCTTCACCAAAAATGTTTATGGAACCATTTAACATTTTTATAATTTCTCTGCGACATTTTTCCTAATGCAGGTGTATGCAGGCCAGCCATTACAAAAAAAAAGATTATGAACATAGGCAAAACACTTAATTTTATTTTATTAAAAAACATACCTAGCAACAGATACATAATCACTTAGTAGGTAAGTATTATAACTAAAGCTAGGATTAAAAAATAATTATATTGATTAGTGATTACTTTATCAATCTTGATGCTCTTTTTCTATAGATTTTTTAGTTTTCACAGAATTCATATATTTCTCTTCATCTACAAACTTAGGTGGACCACCCAACTGGACTGTTTCCGGAATGTTCAATTCTTCATTCAGTTTTTTTGCCAAGAAATATATTTCAGCTAGAGCTATAACTAGCGCGCACATAACACCTAAAAGTAGCCTAAATCCAAAGTCCAGGTTACCCACCATCCATTCTACACCTCTGAAGCCAAAAAGGAATCCGGCGAAAATTGATAGGATGAATTGACCAATTGCTATTAGCTGCCGATTCAGTTGTTTCACTGTGAAAAATAAATTCTTATTATTAAGTATATTGACAACCAATGTGGCGCAGTGGGCGAATGTCCGTCTGCGACGCAAGAGGTTGCAGGTTAGATTCTCGCCTCGGAACAAATTTGTGTATTATCTGCAGAAAATTGTTCCGTTGGTCTGGGTGTTTTCTATATATAAATATCTATCTGTTCATCAGTTATCTAGTACCCAGTTAGCTTACTTTGGGGCTAGACGGTGCTGTGTGGATTGTCCAGCATGATTTTATTTGATTAGTGAATGCCTATTATTAGCTTTCTGTATCTATTTTAAATTCTATTGTAATTAGTTAAGCTGGTGGCAATCCGAATTAAATAAATAAAATAAAATGATTTATTTTATTTTTATTTATTTATCATCATAAAATTTATAGGTACTAGATGATTCTTATTACCATGTCAGACATACATTGCCCCTAGAGGTGTGAGCCTTTTTGATGATGCCTGATATGAATGTACAATGAAATAATTTTTATTTGTGATAAAAAAGCTGTGCTTACTTTGGTAGGCAATGCTGTCTTCAGGAAACTTCAACCGTACATTATCTACAGTTTTTGTCATCTTTCTATACTCCCTTGCCTCTTGCTGTTTTCTCAATTTAACACATCTGGCTTCTAATATAGGGTTTCTCTTGATCACTTTGTTTTCAGGTACCTCAATATTTGCACCAGCTAGCAATTCATGTAGATATGGTACATTTATGTTATTGTTTTTTTGGTGTAGAAGGTAATTGTAAAGCCAATCAATATCTGGTGTAGTCAGGTAAGGTTTTGGTTGTATAATTTCTTCAACATGTTTAATTTCTTCAGGTTTTTCATCTTCGTTGTGCCAGTCAAGGTCTGATGTATCACGAAATGGTATTTTCTTGTCCTCATGTTTTGTTTCAGAAGACTTGTCATCATTGGTGTGTTTTTGACCAGTTTCTATCAGTTTTGGGTCTATATCTTTGGTTACTTTTAGGCTTTCTTCAATAACTTCACTGGTTTCTATAACTTCATTAATAACTGTTTCTCTTATGTTTTTAAGATTTTCCAAATCATTTAAAGTAATTTGTGTATTGACTGGATCAAAGTTAAATGTTTCATTGACATCTTTACCCATTACTTTTAAAATATTACAGGGAATGTCCTCCTCATCAGATATTTTTTGGAGGAATTCTAGTAAGTTTTTTGTTGGGAAGATTTTAAGATGAGTGTCAACAAGAGAGCCTTTTTGGTCCATGTTTCAATTATTGGCAATGTTCAGTTTATGGTTAAGGTCAGCATACAAATCCCTTAATTCATCTTCTTTTTCTTCAAAAGCGTTGTCAATTCTTTGACACTTAAAGTTCATGTCATCAATGAACTGATCCCATTCTTTCTGCCGTTTTTCTTTGTTTTCTTCACGTTTTTTACTAAATATCTGAAATTTTTTAATCACAACTGTAGTATCATTAAGCAATTGCAGTTTACTTAGGACGCTAAATAGATTTACATCAACTATTTATGTAAAGTCTCCACACACTGAAGCCGGAGGCGAAGCGGAGGCGAAGGTGTGCAAGCTGTATTCTATTGAATCATATGAGAGCCTACACACACACCGCAGGCGGTGGCAGGGCGGTGCCTTGTAGAAAAAACCGCCACGCCTTCGCTCCGCCTCCGGCTTCTCTGTGTTTTCAACTTAATTGAGATAAAAGATTTTACCTGCTTTGTATTCAAACAGTTAGTCTCAACTTCTTCAAATAGTTGCAATGCTTGATCTAGTTTCTCTCTCAAAACAGGGATCCCAACTTCACCACTCTTTTTTATAGTAATCAGCTCAATGTCTTTGACTTCTGAAAATTTTTCAAGAATTGCAAACAACTTTTCAACTTCACGGTCACCTCTTTTTTCCTGTAAGAGATAAATGAATATAAACTGTCATAATAATAGTTATTTCTCTATACTAAATATTTTCTAAGTGTTAAAAATTTAGTGTTTATCATGTAGCTGAATGATCCTTGAATGGTATCAATCATTTGTGACTTGCGGTTTTTGGAAAACAATAGTATGGATAGGTAAATGGGTTAGTTTTAAATTACTTACCTCAAATTCCTTCAGCATGTACTTTATTTCGCCATTTAGGAACGGACGATGGTCAAACAGACGCGACCAAATTTCTCCGATTTCTGGAAAGTAATGCAGCATACATCAATAAAAGATCAGGACCAAAAACAGTCCAATTTTTAAGCAAAGCTTGCTTGCTCTCTTGATTATGGCTTTTTTAGCAAAGCTGGGCCGCCAGGTTTGAAGGTACGTAGACAGGACAGATCAGATGCCAAATGAAAACAGAATCCAGGTCAACTTCAAAAGAGGTGTTGAAAGGTTTTGAACAATTGCTTCGACTGTTTATATAAATAAATATGATGAGTCTGTGTTTGTCTGAAAATTTTCTGTAAAGGTTTTCAAAGAAAGAATAAGGACACCAATTTAAATAATTTTCGAAAAATAGATGTGACACAAACCTCGTGACAATTCCGTCATGACTTCTTTCTTATCAGTGTTGCCATCTTGCCATGCCAAGGGCCCTTGATTTGTAAGTTACGTTTCGTGTTTCGTGTTTACTGAAACGTAATTAAACTACAAAAGTTACATTAGGCTGTGTCCCCAGTAAGCAAACAGTGAGCGGCCGACTGAGTTTGCGGCATATCAGTTCAGTACACCATATATTTTAAATTGAGTGGTCACAGTTTGCTAGTTTGCGCTCACTGTACGCAGTTTGCAGCGATACGTGCGCCGACTGTCTCAGTTAGCGGCCGACTCGTAGGTTTCAATGCTTGCGATGCGCACGCAAACCGATCTGAGTTTGTAGCAGTTTGCCACAAATTTACGGCTCACTCAGTCGGCCGCTCACTGTTTGCCTACTGGGGACACAGCCTTAGTGTTTCTTTTAGTTTACGTATTTTTGGGTTTGGTGGTCGGAGATTGATTTCAGTAAAATGGTGCATGAGTAATCGTATGAAAAACAGACTTATTTAATTTCTTCGCAACTTATTCTATTGGTTTGACCTAAAAGCACGAGGTGGCGACGCACCTGTAGGTATTATAGTAGGTATACTTAGTTTAACCAAATATTTTTATTTGATACTGAACTGAAGAATTGAACTGAAACAGAGTCCTCTTAATTAAAATAATAATAATAATAGATTAGTTTTATAATATTTTGGTATTCTCTATAGTAAAAAATGTGTTTTATAACGAGTATTGAAATAAATAAACTATAACAGTAAAAATGTTTATTTACAGAAAGGTTTACAGTCACCAGGATCCGTTTCATTATGTCATGTCGCGTTTTATTCAGTGCGTGATATACTTTTGAATGACGCTCGTTTTAGGTACGTTCAATTTACATGCGTTCATGTACTGATTCCAATAATAATTTAATATTACAAATCTCGTTGTTCCCAAAAGTTACAACATTATTTAATATTACGCGAGGTGATCAAAACGTACGAAAATTTCGAGAAATGGAACCTTCTGGCAACACTTTCTTGTTTTTCGATATATCATTCATTCCATCGTTATTTTTTTTCAGCCGTGAATGTTCGTCCACACGTCTCTATTTGTCTATGGCAAATCCAAATTTTTACGATTACGATTCCAACATTTTATTGCATGTGTATTGTGTAGTGTCTAGCTAGGATAACGCAGGGGAAATCACTTAAGAAAAATCCCCAATTACTATAGAAACTTTATATGGCATGGCTGGGATCTCACGCCGAAGAAAGGAGGTTTTCTGCAAGCCTAGGTATACAACTGGGGCCGAACTCCACTAATTTCAAAACAAAGCTCTCAATATTGCCATTCAATTAAGATGATTAAAATGACGTTTGTGCTATTTTTTGCAATTGAAGATACTTTCATATTAGAATGTCAAATTGGTAGATAGAAACGTAATCGTCACAATGAAAGAATGTCATCCCGTGACCACGAAAGTGTGTAAACTTGTCGAAACATACACTACCCGTACTTAAATATATATACCTACTAATATGTTCTGATCTGATCGCGTAAGTTGACAAAACTTTATTGCAAAAGCGGTATTCCACTCAGGGGCGTAGCTACCGCCGTATCAGCCGTATCAATTATACGGGGCCCCCGGGCCACAGGGGCCCCCAACGGGAGTAAGCAAAAAATTTTTTTTTCGCAAGTGGAAATAGTCACAAAACAATGTACCAACTGAATTTAATTTCGTAAAAAAATAACGTGTATGAGAATGTAAAAATAGGTATAATTAACATCTTAGATAGTTATGATTTCTTTTTCTTCACTATTTGAAATCATTGTTCCGGTTTCTAAAGCTCTACAGCAAGAAAATAATGACCTTCAGAAAACTAAAAGTTTATGCTTACTAATATTATAATGCGAAAGTTTGTTTGGATGTTTGTTCTTTTTTAACACAAAAAGTACTGAAAGGATCGGGGTAAAATTTGGAATAGACGTAGTTCTAGACCTGAAATAAAACATAAGCTTCTTTTCATCCACTGCCAATGAGATAGATATAGCCTTGAGACGTTTCCATAGAAACAACGCGTGTGAAGCCGCGCCGCCTATAGTAGCTTGATAAGTAATGTTTTCAATAGCCTGCTAATTAAGAAATCAAAATTCACTCAATAGTTTTCTAAATGAGTTCAAAGATTTATCAAAAGAGTGCAGGGTAGGTAACTAATATTACAAGCGGAGAAACTCCTGTCTTCTTCAAACGAATAGATATTAAAAAAATCCGGAAAACTGTCAGCTAAATACAGTATAGACATCTCAGTTAATGTTCCGTTCTTTGGAACGGGTGTTAAACTTTTCACTATTGTCCCTAGAGGCAGAAATTTGAGAAAAACTAAAGTCATCATCATAAATGATTTAATAAATCAGTTTTCCGAATAAAAGGCTAGGAAATATTTATTCATAATAACTGTATCAAGGTATTCCGTCACTTTTCTAAAATTCTTAACAATTCATATTAAACATACACTGTTGTTTAATATGCATTGTTAATAAAAATTTGGAAAAGTGACAGATACCTAGATACAGTTATTATGAATAAATATTTCTTTTAATTTTATACAAACACACAACAAACAACACACAACAAAGCTGTGACAAATATTTATTCTTTCTAAGGGCCCCCAAACACATTTTTATACGGGGCCCCGACAAGGCACGCTACGCTTCTGATTCCACTACACGATATTCAGGGCCCGGTAGTTAGGGCGATTAGGGAGCAAGGCCTGCCGGGTCCGTCCGGTCGCCGCTCTAAATCTTATTAGGTCCACCTCTCTTAGTTAGGGTAAGTGTCCCTGAATAACGTGTAGTGGAATACCGCTTAAAGTCTCCACACACTGAAGCCGGAGGCGGAGCGGAGGCGAAGGCGTGCCGGTTTTTTCCTATGGAACCGCGCCGCCACCGCCTGCGGTGTGTGTGTAGGCTTTCATATGATTCAATAGAATACAACTCGCACGCCTTCGCCTCCGCTCCACGCCTCCGGCTTCGGTGTGTGGAGTCCTTCAATCGGAATCCGGAATTCTGTTTTCAGGTTATTAATCTATGGTTTTCTGAGAATCGGTTCGACTCACTGAAATGAAGTGAGGTGTTTTTATATATTCGTTCATCCCAGTTCATTCGTAACCATTCATATTTTTCCTTCAGTCAGTCAGTCAGTCAGCAGTTTTGTCGCGATTTGGATGGTTGTATCGGATTGATGTTGTGAGTTGGCGAAAACCAGATGCGACGTTGTTTTTGTTATTTGCTCAAAGGTGTTTATATCAACATGTTTAGTTTGTGTTTTGTTTATCGTTAGAACTCTAGTGCGTTTTCTGTGTACTATATACGAATGTGCAGTTCAAGACTAATTTTGTGAATAAATTGTAATTTGTCACCATTCACCATGCCGGGTGTTGTCGGAATCGGCGAATTCATCGAGGAAACTCGAGAGGATTACAACTCGCCCACAACGTCTACTTTTGTGTCTCGCATGCCACAATTTCGGCAAACTATCAGCGCTTTAGAAGAGGTAAATTAATTTAATTATATTAAATATCGCATCATCTAGCCCCAAGTTAGCAGAGCTTGTGTTATGGATATGGGTGCTAGATGACTGGTACCTATAGACTGTACATGACATAATACATTTCATATGATAACTTGGAAAACACCCAGAACCCGATCCGGAAACGAGATCGTACAAACATTTGTTCCAAGGCGGGAATCGAACACGCAACCTCCTGCGTCACAGGTGGACCTTCGCCCGCTGCGCTACATCGGTTGTCAATTTGTTAGGATTCTGGATAACCAACGACAAATAAAACACATAATAACACTAGTGCTTTGGATTTTGTTATTGAACCTAATAAGTCAAAGCATGAGCAGGGAATATGTATTATTAAATAACTTGTATTCAAAGTAGGTTCCTAATGCTAATTCTAAATGTATTAGCAATGAATAAAGTCTTAGAATAGAACTAGAATACTTACTCAAATTCCAATGCGTACTTACATAATTTTACAATCACTATACATAGTTTTGGGATGATAGAATCTATAAGTTATTCTAAGCTAGATTTTTCACAGCAGTTTTAATATACAAAAAACATTGAATCATGCAGGAAAATACTTTAAATTGGACTTTTTTGTATCAGTTTTGCACTAATATTGGTGGGATAACCATCTGCAAAAGACTGCAGGATGATGCTGGATGTGGCAAGCTGAAGACAGGGTGCTATGTTGCTCATTAAGGGAGGCCTATGACCGGCAATGAATTATACAGACTGTCTGTTTAGGGTGACAAATCTAAATCGAGCTGTGCTGCGCTGTACTGCGCTGTGCTGTGTCAATGTCAACTCGCTCGTCTAATGTTTTAATGAGGATACAATCTTACCATGTTGTGCTGCGCTGCGCTGTGCTGCGTTAATCTGTTGACCAAACATAGTACAGCGCAGCACAGCTCGATTTAGTTTTGTCACCCTTAGTGTATGTACTGACTTTTGACTGTTTGAGTATAGAATAGGTACCTACATTAATATATATATACATAGAATAGGTTACCATAAGCACTTGTTATGTTTCATACATAAGGTCAGGGAAAAAAGTATTCAAATTGTTATTATAAAAATAAGTAGACAGATCACCATTACTTATACCTAAAACAGATTTTTCTTTTCAGTAATAAAACTTTATTAACAAAGAAAATTACAAGCAAGGAATAGAAAAATTACAACTAGTATTTACAATTGAAACCATTGAGCTAACTGCAGACGGTTGCAAACAGTCTAAAGGTTGCTCAATTTATCCATGTCAATACCAGTCGTCGCGTCCCCAAGACACTGGCTGCATTACCACGCTGTATGGCAATGCTGATGCGCTGAGCCAGATAATCACCAGCTCTCTGGTCACGCGTTGCATCAACCAGATGCTCAGATAATTTTTTAAAAACCGGGAGAGCCTTGGTACCCCACGGACCTACGGGTCTCAAATCGATATATCTCGAAAGGAATAAATAGTATTTATTTATTGATATCAGATAAAATACCCTCTGATGATTAGATAAATTGGTACCAGCAATCACCTTAAATTCTGATCATTACCTACGTTATAAGTATAATACGTTATAACTATAAAAATATTTCCATTATCCTGATTATCAAATATAGTGAACAAATAGATTTTTTCAATATATTTTTTTAATGTCTTTAATGTCTGTATTATTAAAATCAAATATGTACCTACTTTAGCATTCTATTATGAATGGAAAACTATGTATGTACATATTCTTAAAACTACTGAATAGCTTTTTGCGTAAATGTAGAACATTATCCAACTTAAATAAAATAGGCTCTTTTTTGACAGAACCTACTTGCATGTAACTACTGTACAGAAACAGATACCGCATATCCCCAAAATCTACAGCATTATTATAATATGTAGGTATGCATTTTGAAGACATCAGCAGTTGCCAATAAATAGGTATGGAAAAACTCCAAGCTCACATCGAAGAATTGGTAATAATAATATAGTATTTTTTTTTTTAATTTGTGCGATCAGAACACTACATTACATACTTATTAATAAAGTATCCGGGATGTAGAATAACACATAGGCTAAACAAAACATATTTTGAAAAATTAACCTCTAAGAGGGTTCAAAAGAGTGGTAAAGTTCCTATGGAAAATTGTTATTCCTTGGTTTGATTTACTCAAAACTCCTTATGTTTAAATAAACTACACAAAAGTTAAATTTTATACTTATTTTTTATACATATACTAAATCTCATTTAAGTAAGATAAGTAGTTTAAGGAGATACATTATAACAAAGATTCAAACATACTTTCACATTTTTTATATTAATTGGATATTTTATGATTTGTTATTATTATTAATAACCTAATTAAAACGTTAAAAAGCAGTGATTATCCATTGGATACTAAGTTGCGATCCAGAGTTTGTTAATTATCTAATTTAATAGAAAACGAACGTAGGTACATATACGTTTTACTACATGTTTCCTGAGAAAGCGATTGCAAACTACCAGTTTTAACGCCACACACAACCGTTAAAAAGTTAAACAAACCGACTAGAAAGGCATAGTTATAACCGCGTGGGTTACTGGGTCACTGGTGCTCTGATATGGAAATAGTTTAAACTAGAAAAAAGCTGATAAAACTTTAAACTTGTTATATGTTATTAACTGGTTTATATAAAATTAATATGGCTATAAAAGCGCAGTAAATGTCATTTGAAACTTGGCGCCATTGTGAATGGATTATACATAATTCATTGCACACGAATTCAACATAAATTGTTTTAATTTCCACTGATTTTTGATTACACTTTTGTCATCAGCAGGTATAGGTAATAGAAATTACCTATACTGTACCATTACCATACCTATACTATACATATGTACTAAATATACCTAAGCGAACCTGCGCAGAATATAATGCTGATGAGCTTTTGACGACGAAAACGCTTACACCGAAATCTGAGCCCTGAGTACGGAGGATAGTATCGAGAGGTGATGGTGACGTTCCTTTTTCTATGAGATATTGCACAGTATCTTTATCGTGCGGAAGTTAAAGTACGCAAATCTCATATAAAAGACGTCTAATCGTCGTAATTAGACGTCACGATAACGACTCGAAACTATCGTCAACGGGACTCGGGGCTCTACTCCAAATTTTGAATTACGGCCCAAACTTTACTCAACGTTCACTGTTCATTTTACTTAGTAGGTAGGTAAATACTTAGTTTGTTGATCGATGCATTTCCAGCATTAAAACGTCTGGCAATACGCCAATGAATTAAGAGAGGAGAACAAATATTACTTACGCAAGTAACATTATCAGAGGTTGGAAATTCGGTTATTTCGACAAAAAGTAAATCTCGGAAAATTATTGTATTTTTAATCCGACTACGGAACCCTAAAAGTATTAGACTTTTAAGGTTCCGTAGTCAGATTAAAAATCATTAAAGAAAGATGCATGCTCATATTTGGCCCGAGATAACCAATTTATCAAATCTTACCATAGCTTTCTAAACGAAGACTCGATGAATATTAACCTCTTTATATGCCACAAGCTACTGAATATGCTTCAAAGGTCAACAACCAATGACTCATTATGATTGCGATGCCATCTTCGAATAGTTTGGTGGGACGTATGTAATACATACAACTGAGATAAACTTGCATATCGTGAATCATTCATACCTGCTCAAAGTGGATTAAGAAAGCTGTTCGTCCAGTCAAGTCCACACAATTTATATAAAATTGCTCAACTCGACATCCTCCGTAATTATGTGTATTTAAACACCATAAAACGAGATTTAAGACCCGCATAATTGCGGCTGGATGGCACTTAAGCTTTTATTCTCATACTTCAAAGCACTCAGGGTTGTATGGTTCTAATCAAAGTCTTGAGCACGGCATAGTTTTTCTACATCGAACCTGCCGTTTCGTGCTCAAGTGTGCGGAACTTTATCGCTGGGGAGCTAAGCTCGGTCAAATCACGGAGGTGATATAGGGTCAAATACATACTTAAAATTCTGTATATGGTTAGGAGTGCATACATAATACACAGCTTGGACGCCTGACTGATAATAAAGCATCTATGTACCTATGTTTTTCCAATGATAGATTATTACTATGCCCGTTACTTTCTTGTGTTCCATACTGTAGTACGATTTTACGTTGTCTTGAACTTTGCATTAAGATTGAAATTATACGTGCTGTTTATGTTATTTAAGCAATAAAATGTGTTTATGGTGCGACCGATCGTTGTATTTATTTCGAGATATTAACGAATGACACGTTACAATAAAAAGCAGTTTATGTTGAGTTAAGTACCTATATATTATTCACTTAATATAACGTAACTTAAAAGTAACGCAATTAAACCGTTTGGATCCTCCCTATATTAGGTTCTTATCTTAATAAGCTCGAAAGGGTAGTAGTAAGAAATTATTAAGTAAAAGGTTAATAAAACTCTGACAGGCACAGGTTTTACACATTGCACAGGGATAAAATAATAGCTCGTCTCTACATATCTTGTACTTTTTATTTGGCAGATCTTTATCGAACATTGTAGTCGAGAGAAAGTTTTTGCCTATCTCAAGCGAGACACGGCACATATTTTATTTCAAAGTACTTTTAGGTCAATTTGTAAATGCCTTCATATTTTTAGTCAGCGATTTTTGTATGGAATTATGGGTACTGACCTACTATTCGATATTTTGTCTTTTCAACCGACTTCAATAAAAGAGTAGGTTCACAATTCGACTAGGTATATTGTTTTTGTTTTTAGGTACCTATGTATAGTTACATCATACCTACCTTTTTCTAGGTTAACCGATAATTTAATTATTCTCCGATCCGTTAAGTAGTTTTGGCGTGAAAAAGGAACGAATATCCATCCATATATCCATCATACAATCTTTCGCGTTTATAATATTACTTAGGATGTATTTTATTTCGCTTTACTAAAAGGTCCTCGTAACACACTCTGAATTAGTTGCCTGTATATTAAACCTAACCCTGTATAATAAATGGATATCCAATACTGGCATAATGTAGTACAAATTTAGTACAATCATAAAATGTTGCTGCCATACAAGAACCGTGAGGTTTCCTTTTCACTACGTACTCGTTTCATGGCCTTTCGATCTCATCTACTGCCGTTTTAACACAAGGTCAACTGCTTTTACTGTCATGTATAAGCTGTGGACAAGCTCCATCGGTTTCCCTGGTAAATTATAATCAGTATCAACAATAATATTGAGTCTTGTATACGGCCTGTGGTATAGGCAGCGGTCAGAATCGCTTCGCCATTTAAATAGTATCGTGTCAAAATGACAGTGACTCTTTTTGGTATTCTATTAGCACAAACTATTTGAGGTTCATTCATAGCTGTGACGATTACCTTTATAACTACCAATTTGACATTCTAATTATGAAAGTCTCTTCAAGCGCAAAAAATAGTAGAGAACCAACCAAATGCACAAACGTCATTTTAAGGTGATCCGATTGTCATACGTTTGTATTTTCCCAAATATGAGCGATGTGGACATAATTTAACAAATAAATAACTGTTTTTGGCTTTGTTATTAGTCATTATTTGCGGCAAATTGTGTTTGATTCATGAAAACACTCGGTATAATTAGAAATAACGTGAAAATTTTAGGCCATTTTTATCAATGTGTGAGTGAACACGGATAATGTTGTACGCCCGCTTACTTGAACTTGTGAGTGTGACGGCGGCGACGGAATCGCCATCTCTGTGCTATCTAAAGAATCATCTAATAATACCATAGTCTACCGTTCTCAAAGGGTTTTTCCATCGTCCAAGTATTTATTCCTATCTATTTTTGCTGCATGTCAAATAAGATCTAGGAAGCCTACGTTCCGTTTCCATGACAACAATAAATGACAAGCTATGTAAACAGATAAAATGTTTGCTTATAGATACCAGTTTAGAGAGTTTTACGCTGGGGCCACACTACCTTACCGTCTACCGGGCTGTTACCGCAATAATTATGACATTAAATTACCGTTTAAATTACTGCATGACCTGGTGTGGTTACACTAGAGTTTACCTAGATATGTCAATAAATAAGGCGGTAAAAATATCACGTGCGTCGCCGGTGAGCTCATATTGCACACTGGACAAACGGTAGTGGCCACAAACGCATTAATTACTGCGGTAATCTTCTTTGATGTGTGAAAAAAGACCGCCGCCGGAGCTATTGTCTACCGCCATTTGCCATATTGATTGGCATTGTAAAATTATGGCCATAAATCGTGGTTACACCTAGGTGTTGTATAAGTTATAATTAAAATAATTATCGGCATATCACGGTAGTGTGGCCCCAGCATCAGACGTGTCAGATTGTATGCAAAGCATTTCGATCATTCATCAGCGACAACCGATGTGGCGCAGTGGGCGAAGGTCCGCCTGCGACCGGTTGTGGGTTCGATTCTCGTGTCGGAAAAAATTGTGTACGATCTACAGAAATTGAACATGAAATTGTTCCGTTGGTCTGGGTGTTTTCTATGTATTTATAAAAAAAATATCTATCTATGTAATGTATTGTATTAAGTTTATCAGTCAACTAGTACCCATAATACGAGCTTTGCTCACCTTGGGGCTAGATGATGCTGTGTGGACTGTCCGGAATTATATATATATTTTTTTTATTGGACTAATCGTAACTTTTTACAGAGAGCCAAAACAAAATTTTGAACATGATTTTTTTGAAAAGTTAAAGTTTTTCTTTTTTAATATTAAAACATCATTGTTTTCGTAATTTTTTGCTCTATTTTTTAAAAAAATGGTCGCTGTTATAGCTATCACCCAACTTTATAAAAACTACAAAAGCCCATTTTGCATTAAAATTTTGAAGCAAAGTTAAGATAATTATCCCAATAAAAAGAAATCAATATTTAAATTAAACTAGCTTTATGAAATGTTCTCAAGAGAAAATATACTTTATCAGAAATAAAACCATTTTCTAAATTTTTGAAATGTGGCCGTTTTGCATTCAATGAGCGATTTGTAAAAATGCCTGAACTTAGCTGGCGTAAAATAAAAATCAGTTGGTGTTGATAGTACATAATTGTTTCTTTTTATTTTTGTCATACCGTTAGAAACGAGGTCAGGACCCTTTGTGGGATGTACCTACGCAGAACAGTCTACCAAAGTTTTATATAACAATCAAATAGACTTAGGAAGGCTTACAATAAGTAATTTATGACAAATATGAATTTGTTTGTACTAGGTCTATGACATTGTTCAAAATATAAAGAATAAAAATGATAAAAATCAAAAATTTTGGTAGTGTTGAAGGGATTCGAGCCCGTACTAACGGGATGTATCAAAATTTTGAGGATATTTCATTTTCAAAAAGCAAAAAGTTTAATTAAATTTTCGGTGGTTTCGAACCCAGGTACGACTATACATCGTCGCACCCACCCGACTGTTCAAACCGCTAGTCCAAAGTGAGTTATTGAAATACTGTGAAAATTTGTATTACTTTTAATCTTTTATAAGTGGTCGTAAAATCGGAGCTAAATACCTAAGTACACAAAGAACAGAGTCAAAAAAAGTGGAGACTTCCTTACGCTAATAATTTTAATGTAATTTTATTATAAAATTGGAACAACTTTCACAGTGAGTACATTTAAAATTAATGATTGTTATTGTGAACTTATTCAATTTATTTGTCAATTCCAATGATTTAACGAAATTAATAAATAGCATGAAAAGTATTTTTTTTTACCTATGATTTGTAAGATATTCTTTAGTTAGCTAATAAGCTAGTTTGTAAATAACATTACCCTCTGCGCCTTTTTACTTAAATTGTTCAAAACGATAAAAGAAAATTACCTCCAATTTTTTTTTTAAATGTAAATAGAGCCTGTTTTTATTCTTAAAAAAAACAAGAGTCGAAAATTAGTTCGTTAACTAGTGGTTTTATTGAATTAATTTTAGATGTAATTTAGTAATGTCCCGAAAACGGAAATATTGGTCCGAAAAATATTTAGTCCTAAGGCGTCTCCAATTATCTCTGTTATTTTTCGAACAGTAGTTATTTTGAGTGTTGGGGCGATTAGGCCTGGTCTGAATTAGGCCTGTAGGCCTAAATGCTCAAAGGCATTTTATTCATTGGCCGGTTAGGCCCACAAATGGAATGTAGACCTAATCGCCGATGAGTTCTTTTTGAATGGGGCAATTAGGTCCAAAGATTTTTCTCTTTATGTACAGTCAAATCCAAAAGTTTTGGAAACTTTTTTCGTGTGAGACAGTCGCACATATTTTAAGTGTCGTGCCTCACAGAATTTGGTAAGTACAGTACTTTATTAAATGTAAAAAGGAGTAACAAATGAAATGATGAAAAATAAAGTAAATTTCTAATTCAAGTTAATCAATGCTGATTAAAATTCGAATATAAATTTTTACCTTGGCTGAGCAATGTGAAGTTGGTGCTTAATGTGATGTTATTATTTGATTTTAGAATGGAGTACCTACAAAGTCATAGTACTGACTAAAAATGGCTGAGCTACCATCTACTTCGCGGGGTTTGCCATCATACATAACATTTAGAAAAACAGAAAGAGGTGGTCGAATGTTATCAAAAGATGGATATGACTACACATTGAAAACAACGAACAAAGATGGATCGGAACTATGGATATGTACAAATAGAAATTCAAGTAAGTGTTACGCCTCACTAAAATATATTCCAAACACATTGACTGCAATCGGTGAAACTGTTCATAACCATGAAGCTAGATCTCAAGTGCAAACAGAAATAGTTCAGCAGATGTATATATGTACTCAAGAACTTCAAAATGACTGTTCTAAACCTGTAACGCAAGTTTTTGAAGATAATCTGCAGATTCTCATGAACAAAGGGATTGACTTATGTGAACCATTACCAAAGTTTGCTAATGTAAAAAGAAGATTATACAGAGAGCGAAACGAATCTCTCGGTGCTAGAAAACTTAATTTCAAAACAGCCGCGGAATTTGAAGTTCCAAAAAAATATGAAAGGTTATTGTTTGCAGACTATAACCATGACAATAAGCGCATTATTATTTTTGCTGAAGAAAAAATGATAAGGTTCTTAAAAGAATCAATTCACATTTTTGCGGATGGCACATTTGGGATTTGCCCAAAGAGTTTTACTCAAGTCTATACGTTACACGTGGATGTAGGCAGCAACGAAGAATACCTCAATGTAGTTCCGGTACTATACGCGTTGCTTCCAGACAAAAAGCAGAGCACATATCGAATTTGATTTAATATTATCAAAAGTAGAGTTCCAGAATGGGAGCCCACTAATATCACAATGGATTTTGAAGTGAGTGCTATTCAGGCCATTAAAAGTTTATTTGCAGAAATAAACGTGAATGGCTGTTACTTCCATTTTTGTCGCAGTTTGTGGCGAAAAGCGAAACAACTTGCTGTTCTTAAGACACGACAAGGCCAGATACACGTTAAGTTGTGCTCAAGCTTGTCACATTTGCCGCCACAGTTTTCCGATGACGGTTGGATTTATGTAATGGGAGAAAGCCCAAGTAGCGCGGAAGTAACCAAATTCAACGACTATTTTGTAAAAACATGGTTGGAACATGCTGTTCTTTCAAGAGTTTTGGTCAATTAGATAAAACCAATAATGCGGTCGAATCTTGGAATGCGAGAATTAAGAAATACATTCCAAGAAAACCAAACGTTGGTCAATTTCTTCAAGGAATAGATAAAGATTCCAAATACTTTGGTACCAAATTGAGAGAAACTCATATCCGCATTTCGAAAAGAAAATCAGAAACTGTTGAAAACAACAGACGAATTGAAGATATACTGCAAGAGTTGTTGCATGGTCAAACAAGTGTTGGTCATTGCCTACAAAAGTTAAGAGTTTAAATGTGTTAAAATTTATATTTGATTGATATGGCGATTGTTTTTATAAATAGTGTAATGAAACCTTAAATTTTTTGATATTTTTAAATACTAATGTGTATTTTTTATATTTACTTACAGACTGATTCAAGTGACTTTTTATGTTATAGTTGCCATCTGACTGATAAATAATCCTAATATTATAATTCCTAGTTGTATTAAAACTTTTTAAATTGCAATTGATCTGTGATTATTTTGTAATAATTTTGCGTGTTGTTTTTTATTTTTAAACTTTTTTAATCAAAAGCTGTTTGTTTTTACTTAAAAAAAACTTAGTGTTAATTTTAATATATAATTTTATTAGATTAAGTTTACGAGTATTTTGGATTGTTATGTTGGTTGTTGTTTTTAGATACCTAGTATAAAAAAGCTGTTAATCTATGATTCGATAATATTTAAATATGGAAATGTACGATTTGTATTGTATAGTTACCAAGAGGATGATTAGGGGTTTTACTGATTTTTAAGTTTATTGTAAAGTTTATTTATGAATGACTGATTATTACTCGTAGTACCTAGTTGGAGGAAAACCAAAGCAAAATTGCAATCTGTGATTACTATAACACTATAGCATTATTTTAACTGTAGTGTTTTTTTATTAAAAACATTTAACATAAACATGTCAATATTTTGTGTTGATTTATACATGATATTTATAAATAAAGCTTTTGTTTTAATATAATGCAATTTCATTTCACTAAATGTTGTATCCAACTGTACTTGAATATTTTAAAGTATTACTATCGGGACTAATTGGCCCATAATAATAAAAGCATTGAGCGATTAGTCCTGCAGGACTAAATGCTCAATTCTAAATGCACTGTTCGGCGTTTAGGTCTATAGGCCTAATCCCTAGCAGGCCTAATCGCCCCAACACCCATATATAGTTCCACTGAATTTATAGGGTTTGCCTGTGTGAGTGACTCGTAGCGGCCGATCACTCACACAGGCAAGATCTTTTTTGCTCTTCCCAAATACAAGCTCCCTAAATGCTTTCAACACTTGAAAAATTGCTTGGTACATAAAAAACAACATACCATTTGCGGCAAATACATTACCATTAAACAACTATGAACAATTTAATTAGAAAATAGTGAAAAACATCAAAATTGAAAATCATCGCCATCTAGTAGCGGAGCTATGCTTAGTCCTGGACGCGAAATCACCTTAATCATGTTGATTGAATGGCATTATTGAGACCTTTGTTTTGAAATAAGAGGAATTCGGCCCCAGGTCAGTTGCAATTTGTACTAACCTGACCGACACCGTTCGCTGCGTCTATCTGGGAGAGGCTTTATGCGAAAGAAAATAAACGGCGCGGCGTCGTCATGCTTCGACATTGGAAATAAAGGCCTCTCCTAATATGCGCCATACTGCGCTGTCTTCAGCTTGTTCAACTTATCATCAATCATCAGTTAAATAATTCAATTATTTTACAAGATATTGCGAAGAACGGTCAGAAAGTAGCTAGTGACTTAGATAACGTAAGTACGTAGCATGTGCTTGGTCATCAAGTAAAAACATGTAAACCTACGATGAATGTTGAAACTGCCTGCATTGAATATTCTAATCTTAAGTAGTTATGGAACACATAAGTAACGTGTATTGTTTGATTATTATATGCTCATTGCAAGAGTCGAGCTATAAAATATGTCAAAAGATTTTGAAATGATCTATAAACCTGCACAACATTTTTCAACATATTGTTATCGTTCTATTCAAAATACTGTACCTATATGATAATAGCTTTTTCCTCTAGGAAATAAACTCCAAAACCATAATGTTTGTCATTTTATTGTTAAAATCAAGACTCACAGATTTATTATATCGCAGTATTGTATCACTAGCTTTTTAATTAAAAGCTGTTACGTTGGAGCTTGGTAATTATTGATATAATATTGTATCACTAGCTTTTTAATTAAAAGCTGTTACGTTGGAGCTTGGTAATCTATACATATAATAAAATTGTAGAGGTCAAATTTCTGTACAATGAAAAAAAATGCCTTAAACCGAGTCAGGGAGATGTAAGAAGTATAATAAAACTTATTTGGTGTTATTTAAATTTTTTTGTTTCTCTGTTTGTCTGTTTGTCTGTTTGTACGGGATAAACTCCGAAACTACTGGACCGATTATTATTGATATAATGATAATGTTGGCTTTTACCATTTGGTAAATGGAACTTACATAATTTAATTCGGTAGCCACATCATTTTGTTGGAGGCAAACTGAACGAGTATTATAGTAAGAATTAGGTATAAGAATATAAAATAATAAAAATTAAGTACTTATAATAATATTATTTTATTTGCGATCCCTAATACACATAACCTGCAAAACATCTTTGTAGAGAAACATATCAAAGTACCTGAAAAATAAAAAAACTCGTATACAGCGGGTCCAAGATTCCATTGTCCCAATATTTTTTTTATCTTAGAGATAACAAACAATCTAACTTAAATATTAACAATAGTGAATCTTTATACAAACTTAATTCTAAAAGTATAGCCATATACCAGCCCCTTATCTGCAAGTTAGTTTTGTCTTCAACTGTCGTAATACCAACAAAACTACTATTTCAGTCTATAGATCTACTAGATCTACCAAATCCATGTCATTTTAAAGAAAGCTGTTGTGAGTAAAGTTCTCCAAAATGTCTTCAGGTCAACAATTTGATATAATTGTTTAGCTGTAATTAGTCGTTTTGTTACAGTACCTACCTATTACTACTACTTTACTTATACAATTTTTGTTGCTTCCTAATGAAACATGTATTTCATGCAGAAAAGTTGTATTTTTCAGTCTGAAACTCTGTCAATAAGTAACACGAATTGGTAACGCTCCGGCTGTTTCTGTGTATTCATTGTGGCCCAAAAAATGCGGTCTGAATTCTCTAGACATTGTTCTTATCACTAACTTGTTTTGTCGATACTGTGTATACATCGCCAATTTAACGCCTGCCAACATCCTATTCCACAACTTCTTTAAAAGATATCTTCAATTATAAATCCCCAATAAATTAACAAGTTTCGGTTCTAAGATTAAACAATTGACGGCATTCCTTTCAATTACTTCTAATTAAAAGCAACGAGCATTCTATCAATTACTCTCTAACTCCCTACCAATCACACCACTTTAGGCAAAATAAGGTAAGTGCTCCGTGTTGCGTCCGTGTTTTGTTTAGTACCCGGCTGGTATGTCGAGGGGTACTGATTAATAGCCGGCTGGGGCGACAGATGTTCGATCGTTGGGCTCGTGGCTATTGTATTGTCTACAGGCCGTTGCTAAAATCCAAATCCGGGACCCTTCCGTTCTTATTTTAAAATATTAAAGTTCGTACTATGTCCTTGAAAGGTGAATTTAAATGGATGTTTTTTGTTACAGACGTTGGATTTCGACCGTGATGGCTTAGCGAAATTGAAGAAGGCTATCAAAGCCATCCACAACTCTGGAAATGGTAAGCTAGATCTGATGATGTTCTAATTTGCTGAGTGGTCTTGAAAGCCAGATTCAACATTGTTTAATAACAAGCTGAGAATTGATATCAGCAATTTTGTAACAGCTGATATATTTATTTTCAGAGTAAGCACCTACGGAATATTTTACTTCTTTATATGTCTCTTCACAGAGCTATTTGATTCTCGCGTAACAGTTCTAGTAGAACTTGAGATATTTCCAATATCGAATGTTTTCTTCCGAGTGCTACACAGTACGGCGCGGCGCCAGTACAATACTCATAATCAGTCCAGTCTATTTGTATTCTTGTCTTTCATCCCGCTTTATCCAGGCGACAGAGAAACTCGACTAAAAATATTTGTAGAGGAAGTATATGGTACGATAGTCGAGGCCAGAAATAGGTGAAGAGCTGCATGCACCGATAAATTCCGGTCTATATTTTAAGCAGTCAAAAGCGTGCCTGGCATTTCTGAATTTTCTAAAATAAACTCTGAAATGCGCATAAGGAAAGTTCAATCTAGTCTATAAATATTAGGTGTTGCTAGGGTAATGCATACATAAAAATAAATATTTATAGTCGAATATCATGACATGACTCATATTGATCCTTCTCGTGAATGGAGAATAATCTCCCATTAATGATTTGATTGGTTTTATCTGAATTAGGTAATATAGTAAGATATGTAGTTAAAAAATAAAACTTCCTGTTTTACTAAAAGAACTTCTAACTTCCTGCTTTAATTTGCGTTGATTTGTTTTTGTGTCAGCAGATAAATAAAACTATCGTAAGTTACGACCCCTCGTAATCGGTACACATGCTTTCTAATTTAACGATAACAATTAATCGTGTATTAAAAACATTAAAAGTGGAATTAATACAATTATAAAATGTGTATTTTAGATTTTGGTGTCAGTAGCTCACGGCACAGTGTTCTGGGTATGCAGTAAATAATTCTTTGGTTGGTCTATTACAGAACCGGCTTCTAGGACGAAAGAGCGTTCAACTCGCTGAACTAGAATGACCCAAATATCGCAACAAATAATGCTAGGCTGCCGGCATATGTTAATGTAAAATAATGTAAACATTACGACCACTTGATTGTAAAAACGTCGCATAATTACTTCAATGATGCACGTTTGTAATTCAATGAGGTGACTTTTTTCTCACTGAATCACTAGCTAATAGCTAACTGAACCGTAAAACGTTGACCTAATTCGCGGAACGTGATGTGACCTATTATGTGATCAAAACACGCTGATCCCTCATTTGTATTCAGTTGCTGTAACACCGCACATAGGCTTACTGAAATTGTATTCAAATCCCTCAATCAGAACCATATAAAACTAGAAGAACGCTATCCGATTCCGCAATTTATTCCATCAATCTTAATAAACATTTATCTCTGCGAGTTAAAGTAAATATGCAGCCCAGGGAAATCAATAGTTGTATATCATTCAGATTCAGACCATATAGAGTCGTATATGGGTATGAAAAACACAGAATGAGATCGCATACTTACTCCATGGAAACTACATAAAACGGAAACATTAAAATCGAGTTATCATTGATAAGTCGTCTAATTCGATATTATATCAGTGTTGCTGTTGGTACTATTTTGTCATGAAAGGCACTTTTATTCAATTTGTCTGGTTGATGGAGCGAATACGGATTGAAATACAAACCGGAGTGACTCGGGTGTCCGGCCGCAAATGAATTTCCCTTCATGTTCGAGTTGTCAATGAAAGTAGGTCGATTCAAACGTCTGGTTTAGTTCGAGACCGCAAGACCGCATACAAGTAGGTATATTAGATTATTGTTTCGATTCGCAGGTGAAATGTTGGCGCTACGCACCTGTGACTGTGACAATCTGTTTCCGAGGAGAGGAACGTGATTTATTGGACTTTTGGGCTGGTTTGTGCGTGACTGTAATACTCGATATATTAATCTCGCTGTGGTACTATTTTATTCCAATTTCTTTCAATCACCACCTCTCTCACCCACCACCACGACTCAGTTAATCTAAGATCTGATCAAGATTTTCCGCCTTGGTGTTGCAATTTGTTCCTGCTAGTAGCCATTCAATTAGCCACGTCTGTTCTTTAGCGGGCTCTGCAATTCCATCGCGTGCGAAGGTTTGTTTATAGCGGCGCGGCTGCAAGCGCTCGGAACTAGTCGTGCAGGTTCGGCTGCGCGGGCGCAGCTGGCAAGGTCGTGCGACGTGCACGCGCCCGCAAAAACAACCAATCCGAATCACCAACATTCCGACACAATGATGCTGTTTGGAAACAATCGTTTAGATGAGTCGGCCATTGTCTTACGCGTTACGCGGTTTAGTATTCACGGATAGTAGGCGCTTAGAAGGAATCATCAAATCTGAAGTCATTTTTGGAAATTGGAATCGCAAAGTGGCTTAAACCGAGAACAAACTATTTATTAAAAAAATATTGCTTTAAATGTTAAGTTGATAGGTGTATCCGCTAACCTAAATAAAGAAAGTATTTTGTGTACACAAAATAACTACAACACTTATTGTAGATTATAAAATCATCTACGGCGACAACTCAAGAATGAAATGAAGCGTGTACTGTAATTACATCTGGTTAATATTAAACTCAACAAACCTGAAAAATACTGTTTGCATATACATTTCTGCATAAAAACAAAAGCTCTTGACACATAGTGTGGTGCAACCTTGTCATCTACTTAGTACAGTTTCTACCACTCCCGGAAACACGTTTTATGGAAAATGTCATTTGCAACAAGCACTTTTGATGAAAGCCCTAGCCTTGCTCAACATGCCAAGTGGAAGGTTAATGAGGAGTACAGCGGAGAAATTGAAAGGCGTGAGGTTTGCGATTTAATATTCAGAAAGCGTTGGCGGGATTCAGCTAGGCAAATGTGGGCCGCGACACGGATCTCCCGAGTCAATGAGACTCATGTCCGTGCATCAACTTATTTTTAAACACAACCCTCAGCAAGCCAGCAGCCCTAAATCGATTTGAATATGAATAGACAACCGGTCCAGATTATGAATAGCTCTGTTACCAAGCAACCAAGAGTCATTTTATAAATTGTTTAATAATACGAGCACAAGAAGAAACGTTATAACCGGTAAATGTTGGCAGTGCAATTATCATAGATTACGAAGCAAGAGACTAGAAAAATACGTTCAGGCTCGATCGTTAATCCTTGCGGATGCTATCAAATACCCTAGAATTAATACGGAACAGAGGTACAAGCTTCAAAGTAGCTAGTTTGATAGAGCTCTTTACAAACTTAGCTAATCCGCCTGGAAACTAATTAACTTGCCGGTGAAAGACAGCTAAGGAGTCCGGCTCCGGGGAATTACGGCTTTTCGCTCGAAAATAATAGATATTGGAAGCTGAAACTGATATAAATGAGCGTTGCAATAAAGCAGCATATTTATGTGGTCTAATTTGTTGGACTCTATTAAAAGCTAAATTGTTTTCTTATTTTCGATCTGTAGTTTCGTTCTTTCTTGTGGCATCTTACTATTGTCAGCCTTATCTCTAAGTTTGGAATCATCGCTACATATTTTTGTCTTCGTCTTAGGCACAGTGTAATGTTATCTAAACAAAGAAGTTCTCCGAGTTTTCGTTTTGCGAGTAGATCCCTAGGCGTTATTTTCTCAGCTGACGTAGAATTTTTGATATTACAAAGCTTTCAATATCAGTATCCATCCAAGCTGAACTTAACCAAGATTTAATAATAAAAATACCTTTCTGTTTCTAGCCCACGTCGATAACGAGATGTACCTCTCGCGGGCGCTGGAGCGTCTCGGCGGGAACGCGCTCAGCAAAGATTCAGAGCCAGATATCGGAGCAGCATTTCTCAAGTTTGCTGTCGTCACTAAGGAACTCTCTGCACTTATGAAAACACTGGTAAGTGGACTTGAAATTCTACTCTATTTATCCCTATTATAGAGTTCAGCTAGCTAGAGGATAAATCGCGAACACTTCACCAGCTCAAACATCCGAATTCGAAACGAAATACTCTTTGATTTTGGACTTCAATTTAATGTTGAGTAAAAGCTTTGATCTTTTCCGCAAATTAACCCTTTTACCGATTCAAGATTGCTCTTCTTCGTCTATCCAACCAAACCAACCAACACTTGACTTGAGTGACTTTCCCCAAAATTCAACGGTTGTAATATAGGTTCTTTGTAGAAATTGTATTATAAAATCTATTTGAACAGTCGAAATATGCGTGTCGTAAATGTTACCAGTAACTACATGCAGTAGCACTAAACGTGTCCCAGTTTCGAGTTGTTTGCACGAAACGGTATACGGTCGCCAACCGACATACTATTGTGAAAATAACTATGTATTTTCATATCATTTGCACATTTACCTGAACGACCGAGCCTAATATAAGACATGATAAGGCTGTCCGCGTTAGAGAGAGATACGGTTATAAAATGCAAAGTGAAATTTAGTAATCGACACATATTCAGTTCGTTTAGTATGAATTCTGAAAGTAGATGTAGTCTTTTGTAAGTTTGAGTCAACGTACGGTACTGTCCTAGAAAATTACAAACAGAGAGTTACATTTTACTATTATGCATCAGATTGTGGTATTCCTATCTACGATAACTTTATGCCATTCTCTTGCCTTTTTTAAAATCAGGTCACAGTACAGATTGTTAAAAGTACTCATAGAAACATTTTAGTTTTTAAATTAACACAAGAAAGTCGAAGATCACTACAATATCTATTATTCTTAGAGTTCATAAATTGCAGAAATAACAGTTGCAATTGAAAAATACTTTTTCGTCATAAACGATTCAAGCAATTCCCAGCAAAGTAATCAAACTTGCTTGGAAACAGCAAAGGAAATTTCATCTATCGAGGATGCCCTGCTCGGATGTCTCTCGGCCATCACAATAATAGACTTGTTTCCTTTCCGACACAAATGATAAGGAATATTTATCACTTTTCCGCACAAGGGATTATTATATAAAAAACAAAAGACAGCTAAACTTCTAACATGTAATATGAGTGACTGACTTCCCAGTTTAGCCCTTTTTTATCAGCTTCTGTTAGTAGATGAAAACGAAGACGCTATGGACTCTCGTGTTAGTCTTTTTCTGATGAACAAAATGATACACAAATTTCTTCACAGAATGCAACTATATGATTTTATGAATCACAAAGATAAAGAGTAAACAAATACCCATAATTACGAGCATGCTATCTGACTGATTCGCAAGTAGATAAGACATCCACGATAAAGCATATTTGTGCAAAAAAATACCGATTTAGAAAAAGCCATATGTTTCAATTCTTTGGAAACAGAGACGGCTAGCCTATATTGCCTTACCAGTTGCTGAGACGAATTGGAATAATCTGGTTTCCGTCATGCAAATGAAGACGTATTGAGTTATTGCTGTTCAATTCACTTCAACTTAGCGGAAGAGTACAAATTGAAAGTGACTTCAGTATGATATCTCTGGAGTTTGTTGCATAACTCTCTAAGTTTAATAATTTCCTTTTACACTTGATCGCTTTGAAATGTACACGCTCATTCAAAACGATATTAACTTCGATCGACCAATGGTTCTTCTTTTCCGTTGATTGCAACATCTACCGATACCGACCCAATTATCAATAGCTATTAAAAAAAACAAGAAAATCTTTATACCCAATGGTATTAAACGCAAACGCAAAACAATTGAATATGCACAGTAATGCCGACAAAATATTAAATCGATGTTCCAATTCCAATTCTCAAGCAGGCAAGGCATTATGTTGTCAAGCCGCGTTAACTGGCGATTGACGCAGATTACGTGCGTGGGCGCAACCACAGATTTGCTTGTAAATGGGTCAGGGTGGTGAGACGACTTGCAAATGATGCCGGTTAGACTGTTAGTCTGGGAACGAGATTTGTTTTTCACATACAATTTAGGCTACCAAAGACTTTTTAGGGCCCTATGTTCGTTCACAGGGTGCCAGGCCAGCCAATACCATTCATTCTGCGAGCTAAATGGCTTTCCCATCGCCACTTCAGCCTGCTAATTCTGAAAACTCCTGATCTTGCTTACTTTGGTTCTACTACGGATTTCCTTGTTCCGATTTTATCGCGAAGAAGAAAAACTCCAAGCATAGTTCTCTTCATAGTTCACTAAGTTTTGAGTATATTTAACAGGCCGCCATAATTTACGACCACGTCTATGCAAACAGGGACTCTTTTACTAAGTGTCTATCAACCCGTCGTCGTCGCCCGTCACAAGTCCTTTTTAAACTTTTGCGATTTGTTAACAAACATGACAGCGATCGTGACAACGGCCGTTACCCTGTGACCACGATCGTTGTAACGCGATGGAAACGTAGGGGAAATATAAACACAAGGTCTGCGATAAAAACCCGATAAATAATCTATAAAGCAAGTCTTCTTTTCCGTAACCGTGTTATGCATAATACTTGTTTCTAAGCAATTTGGGCTGGCCCGTTCTGCGGTTCCGTTTGTTTGGCATGAAGAATTAAACAACATCCATCTATACATATATCCGAGCAAACTTTCGCATTTATAATAATAATTATTATTCGTGTGATGATGAATGATGATACTCAGGACAGGAAGGAAATAAAAACAGTTGCTTCAAAACACAGCTTAACTGTAAATCGTAAAAGATCTTTCATTCCACAAACCTCATTACGAGTTTGAATACTCGAGTTTCTGAATGAAGAGCTGCCGTATCAAATTGATACCAGCAAGCTATTACAGCGAACAAAGCCTTTAGAACAGTTTCGTTCCTAGAATCATTTTAGTCCAGGTATATTACATTTCATACCTGGTTGCTTTCTTATTTTTTTAATACCTAATGCTGTTTGACTGGTTATAAGATGTTCCTTAGCGTTTATATATTGCTCTTTGTGAAAGCATCATTTTAATATGTAATTAGTTTTCCGCTTCTAGAGCCTTTGTTAACTGCATTCATACATCTATCTGTATATTTTATTGACCATAAATGCTTGTTTAGTCAAAGAATTTATGCTTAGGATTTCTTGTTGGTGAGTAATATAATCGCAGTTTTCTTGAGCATACTATTATGTATAATATTTCCACGTATGTTGCTTTAACACGTATTGGCAATCAATTTAGTACCGCCCATTACTTTGCCTTCAACGTTCTCTCCTGTATTTACAAAACCTTGGAGATTTCAGATGAGACCCCTCAATAGTTACTGTATGTTATTCTGTGCTCCAAGTTGTACTGCGCAGAATCTGCGACCTGTCCTTGACACGATGCAATCCTTTGTCCTTCCTAAACTTTAGCTCAGGGTCTTTGTTCTTTCCAGGGTTTTTATTAACTGCATTTTTGTACTTTTTATCAATACGTTCACTAATCGACAATTTCGTTTTACTGTTATAGTTTTGGATTTCATTTCCTAACGTTTCTGTCACTTTACCGAAAAACAAAAGGTACGTGATAAAGACCATTAAAGGTCTCCATCTCTTTCAAAAACCGAATTTTATTTGCGCCTCTCAATGATAAATCCACATTTCTTCGTAAAAGTTTTGTAGAGAGCTTGCTAATTAAATCCAAACATTATCAATGAATCATTTGAACAAAGTTTATGTTGTGTCCGGGCTTATTACTCACGATCACCACGTCCGTACCCGACTTGTGGTGTTTCGCTCGAGAGAATACAGCGTTCATCGCTCCGTTTCACCGTCCGAAAATGTGTTGAATAGAACTTGAACTTAGAAATGCTCCTTAACATTTCACGTACTCCAAATTCAGTTCTAGGCAGTAAACGTTATTCAGCAATTTCTTCTCAGGTCTTACGAGCTTACAGCTCTAAACATCGTTTTAATATTTGATTTCCTCTCCATGTGGCCTAAATATTTAATTTGATTCCGAGGAAACTCGTTTGTAACCGTTTTATGTTACGTTTTACAGGCGGTGTTACGGAGTCAGGAACTTTGACTTTCAACATAAATCCAAGAAGCCATCCATCATTGTTTCTTTATATTTCTAAGTAAAAACTAATTATGAAACTTAATTCAAAACTATTGAATTACTTTTTATTACTAGAGTTTTATAGAATGAAAATTTCATTTTCTAAAATGTGACATTCAGTGTAGAATAACTTATCAAACGTATTCTTTGTAAGGCTTAGGTTCTACAAAATATCAGATTATCTGGCAGGCTAGAGGGTAAAGAAGCTCAGGAAGCTTTGTTCCAACTCGAAAACTAACAACATGGTAAAGGTAACTTGTTCTTCTTTGATTTATCTTGAAAAGATTGAAATGAACAAAAATCAAAATGATCAATTTATTTCCTAGTTTTAAAATACAATAATGATCTTTCTCATGTGTCGAAGAGCCGAATAAATAATAATTTCCGAAGGTAAAATGGACTTTGATTTTGAGTTCTGTCATAATATTAAAATTATAACAGAAGTACCAATATTTCAACTACTCGTATTGTCGCATTTAAAAGTGTAAACAATGTTTCCACAGTAGATCATATTTCATTCCTATTGGCCTCTGACATATTTGCTAACATAATTTATCCGTGCGACTGAAATTTCCATACAATGCACCGGCGTAAAGATCGCACGGCGCACGTGCTCACAATCTAAACAAAGATCATTGTTAAATTACATTTCATTACTCAGAAATATTCACATAGCAAAAAGCGCCTGTTAACACCACTTACTAATTTGTCTGATGGCTTATTGTTTTATTACCCGTACAGTACAACACATCTGTTATGCTAAGAATAATGCATTAGTTACCTACTTTTATAGATTGCGAATCATCCGTCCTTACCGTCTGCTCTATAGTTCAATTAGGTACTTCTGGTTCGACAATATAAAAGTTTTTTCTTTATGTGGCTTAACATATTACTCCTTTGTTGTCTCGAAGAGCTTTTTGATTAAACTTCAGATCAGAATCTGAGCTTTTGAAAGTTTTTACGTACTTTGGATTAACCTTTGTGATTTTATCCATATACCTCATTTTAAATCCCAAAAGTACTGCGTAAGTACATAAAAAATCTGGGAACTCGACTCATAAATAAATTTGATATTGAATCATGTACCTACGTACTTCGGATTAACCTTTGAGATGAACCTCTTAGACATTAATACCTAGATATGTATTTTAAATTTTAAAAGTTATGTGATCGGTAAAACAATAATTCTGCGAACTCAGCTCTCGACTCATAAATAATTCGATACTGACTCTTGTACAATTTCATCGAACCTGGTAAGCTATACCTCGTTAGAAATTCAATTCGCCGTCGATAAGTCTTCCCCGATTAACCGTGCATGTTTATGTGATAGTTTAATTTGGACTTTATCTCCCTCAGGGTAATTTTATAGGTTAGCATCATGCTTAACCTAATCTTGACTTACAATGTGTGTATATGAGTGACTTTATCATGCGGTTGTCTCTTTAAACTGTTGATTTGGATAGAAAACACCGTATTTAATAGAAGTTAAAGGTTAAAGCCTAGTCCTTGTAAAAGTTTTCATTATGAGAAATCGAATAATTGACCTAAAATAGAAAGTTTCATGTCAGTTATAATTTTGGGAATCATCTTTCTTGCTTGAAACTTTGTACGTCGTATTATGTGTTATAAAATGATACTGTGTTGAGTATTTATTCAACGATAATACAAATAAAGTGAACTTATTAAATATATAAGTGTGTTTTAATGAAAAATATATTTTATATTTATGAAAGAAATGTCATTTTGGAAATAAATTCGTTTTGAGCTATTCGATCCGATCCGATCATTAATCACTTTTCCCGAAATACAATTTACGAGTGTTTCGCTTATCCCTCTTTTTACTGCGCAGTAAAATTTGCATTAAAGGTCGGCCTTTACTCCAAATTTAAACTACACGCATTTCTGGTTAATCGCGTAAGAATGGATCTTTTCTTGTTCTTTTAATAGTGGCTGATTGCCTGGTAACAATGTGTCCTTGTTATGTAATTAGCTGCGTTCAGTGGCCGTTTATGTGTACTCAGGGAGGGTTATTGTGTTCTTCATTCACCCCTTTGTTCACCCTCGCTGTCTCGTCTGATGCCGGCGCATTCGCTTCATTGATTACATAATCGACTGTCGGTGAATAAGTACCTATGAGTGCCTAATGTGTGCAAACATATTGCCATAATGTTTATGTTCAAATACTTACATATTTTATTTACAACAAATATAACGATCAAGGAATGGAAATAAATTAAAACTAGTAGGTAAATTCAATTGAAAAATTGAGCTAACTGCATACGGCTGCAAACAGTCTAGACCAGTGTCCCTTCCGACTGGTATTTATATGGATCAGTTGAGTTACCCAAAATAAATAAAAATAGTTTATTAATAAGTAAAAGTTTAATAAGGTCACATAACAAGAGGTTACAATACAACAGAACGAAGACGAAGAAGTCTAGCTTTTCCGGAAAATTTAGATTTCTTCGTCTTCGTTCATTCATCAATATCTGCTCATTTTTAGGCTCTCTACTGTGAAAATATCCAGCATTATTTAATAATTTATCATGGTCCATCTACCGTTATCCATCAGTCAACTGAATTAATTATGGCATCACCATTAATTCATATTGCGTGCGGAATTACATACGATACATTTAGCTATTTAAGCAAGACTTTTTCTAGGTCATGGCCATATCGTGCGTGTTCGTCAATGATGCATCACTCCGGCAGACATGTAGCACTGTTGCCCAATTGGCATCATTATTCGGAGCATGATATTGGCGCCTATTCAGGCGGTGCATTTGCCTACAAGAACGACCTGTCTATCAAAACGATGCTATACAAGTAACTGGCATATTGCCTCGAGCGCAGCCAAATGCCTTTTGGAATGCAAATGTTGGGCAATAAAATGAACGCTCTATTTTGTTTCTTATAGATTCTGGGCATCTGGTTTGGAAATGTCTAACCTGCGTACACTATAATCATACCTAGTCTTGCCCCTAATTCAATTATATACCTAGCAGTGTAATTATACTAAATAATTAAGTATTAAAGCTACCTAGACAGTCATAAAGTTTACATTTTGTCCACAGATGCAAAACATAAACAACATTGTAATGTTCCCCGTCGACAGTCTTCTAAAAGGAGATCTGAGAGGAGTCAAGGGTGATCTCAAAAGGCCCTTCGACAAAGCATCCAAAGACTACGAGTCAAAGTACCTGAAGCTTGAGAAGGAGAAGAAATCGCACGCGAAAGAGGCTGGCCTCATCAGGAGCGAAGTGACGCCGGCTGAGATCGCAGATGAAATGGAAAAGGAAAGAAGACTCTTCCAGTTGCAGATGTGTGAGGTAAGATATTAACGTCTACTGTCTACTGAGGCAAAGCGGACTGGTGATGCGTAAAAACATTTAACAGAACCGCTAGTAAATTAATTGATGCTATACAACACAGCATCATCTAGCCTCAAGCTAAGCAGCGCTTGTGCTATGGGTACTAGATGACCGATATACTTAGTACTATATAACATAACATAACATAGATATTTTTTATTTTATACATCGAAAACACCCAGAACCTCGGGCCTTGATCTTGTGATTTCATTTTAACTTTGTGCAAGTTGATGTTATATCAAGTTTTTACCCATCTCCGTTCACCGCTTTTTTTTTGTTTAGGTAGATGCATTTGCTTTACATCTTTATTACTTTTAAGAAACATTGGCTCAATTGGCTCTTTATTTAGCTGGAAACCTTAATATTTATTGCGTGTAAGGCGTTATTTTTCAACGGAACCCTTTACCTAAAACCTTAACTCGCTTCCCGAACGAAACAAAGCAAACCTATTAGAGAAATGTTTGTTTAGGACATGGCACTTAGCCTCAACGATTAGCACTGTAGATATACAAGTTATCTAAAAAATTGATCGATTCGATACTAACAATAGTAAACACTCTCATTTTGTATATTATTGTCTTCAGTTTTAAAGTAAACAGAAGAACCCTCGACTTGTTTACAGTAATTTAAACGAGTGTATTCATTTTATGTGGCAGCTTTATTACTTTGTTACCATTACCAGTTTATCCTGTAAAAACGTGTTTTGTTTATCCCTAATTAGCACCTTGGGCTTTATAATCACGAGTTTCGGTTTAGTTTATTTATCGAAACGTTTAATTTAAACAATATGGTGTTTTAAAAAACTAAACTTACTTCAAATTCTTTAAAACAAAAATGCGAGCATCATCAATGTGTTGTTGTCAATAAAATACGCATTATTAGATACTAGCGAGCCGCCCCGGCTTTGCATGGTTTTTTATACGTATAAACCTGCCTCTTGAATCACTCCAAGTATTAAAAAAACCGCATCAAAATCCGTTGCGTAGTTTTAAAGATTTAAGCATACAAAGGGACATAGGAACATAGGGACAGAGAAAGCGATTTGTTTTATACTATGTAGTGATGATAAAAAAAGTACAGGTTTAAGAAAAAAATATGGTATGCTAGATGATGTTGTGTCGCTTGTCCAGCATCATTTACTATCATTATATGTTTATCATTTGTCGAGGGGAAGGTAGCTTGAAATGAAATACCTACCTATTTTAGTCAGCTTGCCCCGATGACATTTCTTATGTCAACGGCTCAACACATACCGATGTAATCTTAGTTTTTAGGATAGTATGCGGATGTTTAGTTTGACCACGTTTGTTTGAGATATTCTGGGAAGAATATTTATTAATGTTGATTACGATAATACGCATTAAGAATACTAATGGGACTGTTTTTCGTGCAAGTCTTCCGGGTGAGCGCTATTTTATTTTCTTACATCTAATGAAATTTCGTTTCCGTTATACGGCTCTTACTCTTTCTTTATATTATAACAATTATAATCAGTGTTACTCTATCACTGGTGCATTATTATCTGGTGTTTTCCTCATCAAATAAAAATATATATCAATATAGTATAAGCTATAAAGTATATCAGTTATCCTTATCTCTCATAATACTCGTACAAGCTCTGCTTAACTTGCAGCATTGTTTATTTATATATGTTTGACTGTAGTATCGAATCGTACCTTAACAACTACTGGTGCTGTTTCTGAAACTAGCATTTTATACCTTCAGTTGTTGTAAGTATTTTCTTCGGAGGCGAATAAAAGCACAGAAATCTAGATGATGACTGTTTTTATTAGGGTGCCTAATGAAATAAATGAAAAATCTGTACCATCTACACAATCATGAAGACCCAAGCTAAGCAGAGATTGTGTTATGGGTACTTTATGTGATTACTTATATACATAGTTCAGTATACATTACATTATGTAACTGGATATTTTTATTATAGATAGAAAACATCCAATTAAAATAATTAACTACACAACTACTCTTAACTATACCACATTAATACATGATTAAGTAACTTCCTATATACATAGTTGACTTTTCCTTCATGTAAATTAAGTCGTTTGGGTAATAGGGCATGTACAAGGTAATACTGTTCCCGATTAAAACATTACTTACTTCCTGTTCCGGTGTATCCTCTTGAAATAATGACCTCATCTCCAAATACGAAGCTCTCTCCTCTTTCGTAATAATCCGCTCAATCGCCGTAACATTATGCAAAGTGATGTTAAAAGCTAAAAGGATTACCGGCATTGGCCCACCGCCGAGCCTAGCCAAAAGGTATTAATTGTCTGGACAATTTGTGGCTTCCATACACCCCCAGGGCAACCTGTTGGCCAACTTGCCAATTTCACAAGTCATCGATTCGGATTATTTTTAGTACATAGCTGCTCATTCGAGTGTAATGAAGAAACAAAAGTGAAGGGTACTAGTGCTTGATATGTACGAGTAGAATAGTCTGTACCTATTTTGTAATATAGAGGCATATAATATACAATATCGGCGAACATCAAATCAATACTAAACGGTGCGCGGGGTAGAGTCAGCACTACATTCAGTAATTTATTTGACTATGAGAAAAAGATTCAAATTCTTCTATAAACTGAGAGGACGAGGTTAGACAATGAAGAGCATGATTATCCTTCAAACTTGTTTACCTACCCTCCTTATCTCTCACCGCCCTTGCTTATTTAACCACCACTGGCAGACCTGCGTATATGGAAAAAAAAATTAAAAAATATTGTTTCTTAAAAACACAATTCATGTCCAGTTTACCTGCGGTCTCCGCACTAGGCAAAAGCCTGTATCGCGGAGACCAGTTATTTGAATTAACTAGTATGAAGTTTCGGACTACTTACATAGGTATTTTAAGAAAACAGATAACAGTAAAATTAATACATATAAAACTTGCGTTATTAAATACTAGCAGTGCATCGCGGTTTCACCCACGTAATTCCAGTTCCTGTGGGAATTCCGGGATAAAATATAGCCTAAATATGTGTTATTCCAGATTATAATCTATCTCTGTGCCAAATTTCATCCATATCCGTTCACTAGTTTTTGCGTGAAAGATTAATAAACATCTATACATCCATCCATCTATCCATCCATACTTACAAATTTTCGCGTTTATAATATTACTAGGACTTACTAGGTTTAACTTAGACTTATGTGTTACAATTACGACACAAAATAAAAAAATTAAAGATATTGCATCTTTATTTTTTTTATTTTGTGTCGTAATTGTTGATAATGTATTTAAATAGCAAAAGGATATTACTCGGCGGATTCGAGGTAAATTACTTGTTATTGCTTTCTAGCTGATAAGTTATCTAATTACGAAAAATTGTTTAAAGTAGCATTCAATTGTTTTTACCGATAAAAATGTAAATGTGATGAAAAAGTTGGTGTGTAACTAACTACTTAGTATTAACGAATTGAGTACTCAATTCCTCATGTAAGTTTACTGAATCTACGGTTAACTGTTACGATAACGTTGAAATCTTGTTTTGAAATATAAGTTAAACTGTGTAATTTTTTGATGACATTATGCGATATAGGGGTGCCGTAGACTTGATTCACCTGGGTTAATATAGGCTCATTTAGTAGAAAATACCAAGTTTTCTTCATGGCAATAATTTATTGTAAGCAATACATTTTGAATTAACATATTATGTACACTCGTCAAAAACTTTAATTTGGATTGTTCAGCCGAATTTCAGACCTTCCACACTGCCGTGGCTTTCTTCTCAGTATGTTTGAAACATTTAATACAAACCCTTCACATTGTTATACGTAAGAGTTTAATTATTCAATCTCTTCCTTATTTACTTTAGGCCTAACGTGTTTTACCTGTCACGTACAAATTGCATCTATCGTTTTCCGGCATGCTATTATCGTGTACCAATTTACCTGGGGCCTGGCTGTGACAGTGTCTTTACCTGTGTGTTTTCTATATAGTTTTGTATATATTATAGACCATTATCACATTCTAATGAGAAAAATGAGAGAGTAGAGTCTCACTCTCTTCTCTCTACACAGAAATCTGATTGTAGCCTGGAATAAGAGTATTTATGATAAAAATTGTATGCTATACAGCTATGTATAGTTCCTTTCAAAACAACTATACACGCTATGAAAATGTCAATAATATGATATTCATGTCAGAGATTAAAAACTATAGACACGCAACTGCATAATATCTTGAAGACACACAACTGGTCACTACAAATCCCGTTATTCCGCCTGAGCTACGGCCTTACAGCACAGATAAAAGAATACATTGTTCTCGAGGGTAAAAGGTCGCATTACTTTGGCAATGACAATGGTCTTCGAACAGTGAAGTATAAATAGATATCAAAGTCGATACGAATCTCTTTTTGGTAGACTTTGGTGCCAGGAAAATACGGCGCTTGGAGGTCGGCCAGTGTAACTTGCAAATCGATTTGGGTACGTTAGAGGTGGGCCAATTATCAGCAATTTGCTGTACCAATCAGAGCTGAGAGGTTATTAGAGCAATCTGGACTCCAATAATTTATGATTAATGGAGGCAATATGGATCAATATGCCATGCCAACATCTAAAATCTCACTATTTTCAGCTTAGGTGGTGTCGCACGATTTCCTTAGTAAGTTGTGTTCTATAAAGTATCAGGTAATATGGTTGCCACATCACAACATACTTGTGGTCAGTACAAACATTGCTTACTTATTTTTATTGTTACATTATCATCGATTAAGGTATATTCGACGTCTATAGTCGAAATACATAGATAAAATATGTTGTAATGTGGTTGATGAGAAGTAGTTTTACAACTAAAGTTTACAAACATCCCTTTATTCTTTGTACTAGAAGACAAAAAACGAGGAATATGATGTAATCGATACTGTCATAGATAAGCTATCAAATAGTAGCTAGAAATGGAATAACGATGCAATAAATAAATCAACCTTATCAGAGATATAAAGAGCTGAAGGTTGCTATAAAAGATGCATAGCAATAAAGTGGTTTACGACCCGGCGCGTCCACTGAAATATCTGTCTGAATGCTATGCCAAATTGTGGGTACTGTAGAATCCATTATACATCGTGTTTACATAGTGACTATAAGGGGACACTCGTCATCGAAGAGTGTTATGTTATGGCCCGAAGTTAGGTGTATTGAGTTTTTAAAAAGCGAATGTATCTTAAAGTAGCTGTACGATATTCATAAAGTTGAATCGATTTGTGCCTAATGTGTCGAAAATACATTTTGTTAACTCTTGATAGAAGTACCTATGTTGGTTAAATACATTTGTTTCTCATAAATAATATTACATTCACTTGCATGAGAACCCATCTTATGTTCGCTATAGTTTCTTCTTTCGGCTAGAATATGTAAATGCATAAACAGACAAATAAAAATAACAAAAAGAAAATGAGTAGACTTAGTTTTAAGACGCACGGAAAAGAAAGATAGAATACAATTCAAAATTTGTTCGATGCAGCGTTGTGTACGTACGTGTGTAAATATTTGCTTGCTCATCACTTCGCTACATGAACATCCTTATACAGCTCACTGATGTATCGCAAAAGCAAATCGAATATTGGAAAGCGATCTATCATAAAGTTTAATTTAGTGTCAATAAATACGGCTACAGATCCGATATCAAGAAACGATGTTAATAGTCTCCGTATCGCTATTGCAAAAGGTATACCTATTGTCGTAGCTTTCGTAGGGCACTTATAAACTAAACTTATGTCGCATAGAAAGATAAATAATTCCTGTGGCATTACGATATGACCACAATGTTATCAGCACATTACGAAACGTAAAGCAATATAAAAAGCGATGACCACAATGCTTACTAAGACAAAATGTTGTATTTTATATGCTGAGTGCATTGTTCTCACCATTTCCGCAGTATTATAAGTTACCAACTTATTGTCTGGCCTGGAAGTGTGTAGTTAGTTTTGTTTTAGCTCTGTTGGTTTCATTTCCGACTTGTATGCGTAGAAATAATGTGGTTTGTTTGATTGTCATTTACCTCTGTCTTTCCTTACTATGTTATGTATCTCACTTTACAAACCACAACAAAAGCATGGACTCCTCAAAGGGCTTGGACGAGAATTAACAACAATAAAAAAAACTAGAATTGAATTAAAACGTTGTTCGAACAATGCCCCGTCTCGGTAGAGTCGTTAACACCAAGTTCTCGTATAAACGCATTGCCAGTTCCATTGTCGTGCTAAAAAGGAAAGCTAAAGTCCTGTGGTCGGTGCGGCACCGGCTCCGCCAGGTCGTCGACCGGCCTTGCGCGGCGCTCGGCTTGCGACGCTATGACATGACCCTTGCTTTGTTCACTCTCCTAGCTCAACCACCCCGTCACGTCACCCACGCGGCCCGTTTATGGCACTACGATTTCACCGTCTACATTACCGAAAAGAAAACTCAAGTTCAGCAGGCGGCTCGCCAAGAAAGTTAGCAAGGTCGCGCGCCGGCTTTATTATTGCACAACGAAGACAAATCTGGATACTACGGGCGTGCGCGTGCGTCATCGGGGGTAATTTTAACTCGCGGAAGGACTTGGAGTAATTGCTTCGAGCTTTCGCAGTATGCGTAGCTCGTGGCTATCCCGCGTTCGTGTCGCGGCTTACCCACGCGCCCGCGGCGTCACCCTGTCTGTAACTTTAAACTCACCATGTTTATATTCGTTCCAGTACCTGATAAAATTCAACGAGATAAAGACGAAGAAGGGTATAGAGCTGTTACAACACCTGGTGGAGTACTACCATGCTCAGACGAACTACTTCCATGACGGTTTGAAGACGATTGAACACTTCGGGGTGTACGTGGCGGACCTGAGTGTTCAACTGCAGAAGATTCGGCAACAACAGGACGACGAGCGGCGGAGGTTGTTTGAGCTGAGGAGCATGTTGAGGGCAGCGGCGCCGCAAGACAGGGGAGATGTGAGTTTAAGCTAGCTAAGCACTGTTTATTTTGATACTTTAGAAATATATTGACACCGAGATGTCGTATGCTTTGGTGCTTAGTACTTGCATACACCATAAGAATAAATATGCAAACACTACCTATAGGTATAGAAAATGGTTTTTCGAATCCGTTAAAATAAAAATGTTATGAAAAAAATCTCCTATCCACACAAAGTATATCGTAGGTATGTAGAGTGCAAAGGTACATGAATATTTTGAATATCGATACGACCAAAATCGTAAAGTATACCATGTCATGGAGTTTTCATAATATACTAAAATAAAAAGAAATGATATCGAGAGAGAGATAGATCGTGTTTTTAAACTTTAAACATTCGCGATTTGTTAAGATTATAACAATTATTTATCGAGTATTTATAGCGTGTTTTTATTGCGTGCCCATGATTTTGCAGCGATCATGATTACGGGGTGACTGAAACGTTTTTAGGTTTGTACGCGATAAATCCCTGATGAATAATAGCTGTTGTGATCGTGTTTTGTTTTGTTTATCATTACATCCTTCAACAAAATTATCTCAACCCTTCCAGGTAGCATCATCAGTTGGAGGCTACTCTCTCCACCAATTGCAAGGCGACAAACAACACGGCTCTACCCGAAGTGGATATCTTCTCAAGAAATCAGAAGGGAAGGTCCGTCGCGTCTGGCAAAAACGACGATGTAGAGTCACAGCTGAAGGCTTCCTCGATATATTCCACGCGGATGAAAACAAAACACCAGCAAGGGTTAATCTTCTGACTTGTCAGATCAAAGTAGCTACCGATGACAAGAGGGCGTTCGATCTAGTCTCATGTAAGTGTATTTTAACTTAGTCAATCATAAGTGATAGATAGGGAAAATACAAAGCCTCTAGTAAAAATGACGATGTAGAGTCACAGCTGAGGGCTTCCTCGATATATTCCATGCGGATGAAAACAAAACACCAGCGAGGGTTAACCTTCTGACTTGTCAGATCAAAGTAGCCACTGATGATAAGAGGGCGTTCGATCTAGTCTCATGTAAGTGTATTTTAACTAAGTCAATCAAAAGTGATTGATGTCAAAACTTTAGATTAGACGGCAATGGTAAATACTTACAACTTATTTTAGAGTTTAAACCATCGAAACCCTGAAAAAGGCTGTACCTTATTCTGTACTAAAGCTAAAGAAACAAATGTGAAAAGTTTGCTAAACCAATTGCAACATCGAACTCAGCTAAAGTTGGTTTGCTAAATCAATTTAAGAGACCAACGAACTTTGTAAAGATTTGTAAATCAAATGACCGAGAAGACGACGTGCTCTTTATATTTGTTATTTTCGTCCAGAATTCGATTTGGTGCGATGTTTTTACGACTTGCTACACAGCTGGGCCCAAATTCCACTAAATAAATCGCTTCAATTCCAATAGTATCGTGTCAAACTGACAGTGTTAAACTCTTTTTAGTATTCTACTAGCACTAACTTTTTGAGGTTCATTCATAGCTGTGATTACGATTACGTTTATGACTACTAAATGACATTCTAATTATGAAAGTCTCTTCAAGCTCAAAAAATAGTAGTAGAATACCAAATGCAAATACGTCATTTTACCCAACTCGATAGTATGAGACGCTATCGAGACCTTTGTTTTGAAATTAGTGGAATTAGGCCCCTGTATGCCCTACTAGCTGCGCCCGGCAGCTTCACATGAAACTTGATGAAAAGTCGCCTAAGTTTTAATTAAAAGTTGAATGAATTGATAACATGGTTAATTCAGAATAAAAGAAAACGATGAACCGTGTTAATAACATTATAGCTAGGTATGTGTTGTGTTAGTTGACTTTAGTAACTGCGACCAAAGCAGCCTATTTGAATTGCTTAGCACGCCGGGTTATGAATATGCATTGCTCCGCCGCAGAAATTAATTTAGAGCACGAATAAATTATGCAAGAAATTTGATATTTACGGTTTTTTTATACCTTGTGGTGAAACGAAGGTTTACGCTTCTATTACTTGAAGGTAAGTTGCAAAAAAAATAAAAAAAATAATTTCAAAGTAATTGTCAAAACTATTCTTGTTAGAAGGCTTATTTCAAAATAACAGATTATCTAGATGAAAAAGCTTCCGGCGTTTTGCTTTACCTCTAAAAATAACCACCTAACTAGGTAAAGGTTTCTTGTTCAATGCTTTACTTTACAAAAGATAAAATTAACAAGATATCAAATTGATCACTTTATGTCATAGTTTTAGTAAGTGTCCAAGAGTCCTAAGAAACCCATAAAGCGCTTTTAATTTTTGAATTTCTTGGCTGAATTAAGTCTAGTAGATGCTGGTTGAAGAATACTACAAACAGAAAACTTTTTTCGTTCGATAACATTACAAACCTTAACGCTCTCTATACTCCTTAGTCTATCAGAGTGCGATCTCAGGGTAACAGACATGAAACCTTATAAGATAAATCTTTATAAAAGGTTATTCTCTTTCAGACAACCGTACCTACCACTTTCAAGCCGAGGATGAAAACGAGCAACGTGCTTGGACTTCCGTACTAGTCAACTGCAAGGAAGGCGCGCTCATGAGGGCCTTTCACCAGCAAGCAGGGGAGAGCAACGACAATGGACACTCACTGTTGGACTTGCAACGGTCTATCATACGAGCAGTGCGAGCGATGCCCGGGAATCAAGTGTGTGCGGATTGCACTAGCACTAATGGTAAGAAACATACTTTACAGGAAAAAGTGTGTAGACTTCATTAGGGCCTTTCATCAGCAAGCAGGGGAGAGCAACGACAATGGACACTCACTGTTGGACTTGCAACGGTCTATCATACGAGCAGTGCGAGCGATGCCCTGGAATCAAGTGTGTGCGGATTGCACTAGCACTAATGGTAAGAAACATACTTTACAGTAAAAAGTGTGTAGACTTCATGAGGGCCTTTCACCAGCAAGCAGGGGAGAGCAACGACAATGGACACTCACTGTTGGACTTGCAACGGTCTATCATACGAGCGGTGCGAGCGATGCCCGGGAATCAAGTGTGTGCGGATTGCACTAGCACTAATGGTAAGAAACATCCTTTACAGTAAAAAGTGTGTAGACTTCATGAGGGCCTTTCATCAGCAAGCAGGGGAAACGACAATGGACACTCACTGTTGGACTTGCAACGGTCTATCATACGCACAGAACCAAACAAACTAAACAGAATTAACATATTCACGTATATTTCCAGACCCAACCTGGCTATCAACGAATTTCGGCGTGATAGTCTGCATAGAATGTTCTGGAAGTCACAGAGAGCTAGGCGTGCATATATCACGCATCCAGTCTCTAACGCTAGACCGACTCAGCACGTCACAGCTACTGCTCGCGCGGCATTTGGGGAACCAAATGTTCAACGAAGTTATGGAGAACACGTTAGATTTACGAGATAAGCTTACGCCTGAGAGTACTATGTAAGTATTGTTGAGACTTCAGTTATATAGTTACGTAATAATCTGGAAGTCACCGAGAGCTAAGCGTTTACACGTGGTTTGCACGTTGTATGTATATCACGCTTCCAGTCTCAAATGCTAGACAGACTCAGCATATCGCAACTACAGCTTACGAATTTAAAGAGCACGTTTTATTAGGGGATACGCCTCGAAACGTATAAAACCAAGACTTGCGTATAGTCAATTGTTTTATAATGTTGTGGAAGTCAGAGAACTAGGCATGCGTATGGCACGCATGCAATCTCAGACTCTAGACCACTGCTCAACCAGATGCTCAAGGGTGTTATAAGAAAATGCGCATATTTAGGGACTTACCAGATAAGCTTACGTTTGAGTGTACTTTGTATGTAAGTAATTAACTAATATATCTTTGAAATGTATTTTTATAGTTTAATAATTGTACTTAGAATTTAAGAACCTAAGAAATAAATTTATCTTATCTTAATTGTTAATGTAGAAGACACAAAATGCTCAAAACATTCTATAACGCGACATAGGTACACTCCAATGTGAAGTGGAAGTTTATCAGAAGAAGCTGGATGTGCCGAATATTTTTTAATTACTTATGATGGTTTCGTCGTACATGACATGCCACCCCCGTAATTATAAATCACAATATTGCTTAAATGACCGTTTGCAATCGTCTGCAGTTAGCTCAATGATTTCAATTGTATATACTAGTTGTAATTTTTACTAAATAAATAGCTTGTGTCTTAAATGAAACATATATACACATTCTATGGAACAAAACATCTATGGACGGACAAGTAGTCTCTAGTTCAGACGATTCACAATTCAGAACTTTTCTTGCTAGGGACTAAATGCATATTCTAAGTAATTTCTTGGATTTATCGTAGGTCGATTTAGCCACAACTATTGCACGTACATAAATAACTTTTCAGGGAGGAACGTCTTCGGTTCATCCGTGAGAAGTACGTATACAGAGCGTGGGCCGCCCGAACGTGCTGCGACGCGGCGGAAAGGCAATCCGAAGTGGAGCACGCGGTCAATAATGGACACATACAGAATTTGTTGCAAGCCTACGCTGAAGGGGCTGATTTAGCCGCGCCCTTGCCTAGCTCGGTATGTAACTAACATAAAAAATAAGATCATTAAAACCTAATAAAACCGAGAGGTGTGTGCTTTGAAGGCTTATCACAGTTTTTTTTCTTCAAACTCTCAAAAAAGGAGGAGGTTCTCAATTCGACTGTAGTTTTATGTGTTACTTAAAATTCATGGGTGATTTTGATTATTATTTTTATTTGAAAGCAGGTTCTTATACTTAATTTGACTAAGATTTGTGCAGTAGTTTTTGAATAATCCTACAGTGCATTTTTTATAGACTTCGAATATATTGATGATGTTCTCAGTTTTGCTTTAATCAGTTTAGGTACCCATAGTTTTTGTACAACACTTTACATCCTAAATAATTCTCGATAGTCCGTTGAGTCTGTTTAGTTTAGTTTTTTGTAATGAGTAACGCAATACTCATTACAAAAAACTGACTTTCCAATCATAAGCAAGTAATCAGCGTAAACTAAGCACTTATTAACCTAACCAGCATTAGCTTAACTCATTACGATCAACTTTTAATCGATTGTTATATTGCGTGCTAGATTCGCATGCAAATTATCTTATATTTCCACCGGGCAAACTACTATTAATTAACTATAGGTAGCATCATTATACTAGTATTTCTGATCAGCCGGGCTAGCACGCAGTTTCTTGTCTTCTCTTCCTAGAATAGAGTGGAAAACTTTCTTGTCTTCGAAATTTGTCTCTTGCTCGAGCACACCGTTTCTCGGAACGAACCCTAGAAAACAGTTTCTTCGTAGACTAGCTCTTTCTATAGCAACGGGAACGAAACCACAGATAAATTATGAATTGTTTTAAAAAGCTCGTTCGTAGCGTTTCATTACCAAAATAATGTCAACAAGGAACAAGAAGTTTCGCAAATACGTAAATCGAAACGTTTAACTTCGACATTGATTTGACGTTCTAATGATTAGGAAGTAAATTTACGTCACATCATTGACTTTGCCAATGTCATTATGTACTATTTAAATCATAGTCAAACCAGACGCAGAGCCATAATCAAGAAGTTGAAGTTGATTGTTTTTGTTTATAAACAAACATTATTTGATTTATTATTCATTGATTTAGATGATGGAGAGTTCGTCGGAGAATATCATGCTAAAAGGAACACTTTACAACTCTCTACTCCCAGACTTCTAACACTACCTACAGACCAGGCCACCAAAATTTTTATTTCAGCTCTGGACTGGAGCTTCACAAGTATTTTGAAAGTTACATGCTAATGCTCATTATGTTATGAGTACTAATTAATAGGTATATTGAAGAGGTTTATTTGCAGCAAGCAGTGGTCACTAATGCGCTGCAATGTTGTGAAAGTTTTCTACACATCCCAGTTTTGATGTTTTAATTATTGATAACTAACTTCATTAAATACTCTTGTTTTAGGATCTAAACAACAACCTAAAAAACATGACTTGGAGAAGATACAGATGAGAAACTTCATGTAAAGTTTTATTCATAGGTGTCTAATTTATACAGAAAACAAAACATGTAGTTATCAATAACGGTTCCATGTTACATGTCATGGTTCTTACTTCTGATTAAATTAATAATTAGTTACTTTTTATAAATTCAAATATACATTGGCAAAAATTATAATTTATTAAATTCATACTAAATTATAAACTGTCGAAAAGTTCATTGAATGTATAATGACATTGCTCAATTAGCCAGAACTTTAGTTTCGTTTTGAAGGACTGCGTTGAGGAAGCACTGATGATTGTAGATGGGAAGTGGTTTTAGACAGCCAGCCCCATCACATGCACCAGCTTCGAGGACTTCATGAGGCGCCTCGGGAAAGCTTTCAGCTTGTGCGCATGACGAGTAGGCTACCTGTGACCCTCACCAAACTTGGAGTATATCTACATATAGTACTGCTTGTATCATTGCTGGCATTTCTTGCTCCATACCTGGAAAATATAATAAATTAATGTTAATAATTACTTATTTCTTCTTATAGATTAACTTAAGTTATAATATAAACATAATATTTCATACTGTGTTTTCACTCAATAAATAAATAGGTAGGTTACCTAGTCATTGAAATATTCCCTCACTAATCTGTTGTTTGTTCCGTCTCATGTGGATTGTGGGGATCAACTCTCACGACCCTGAAAAACAAAATTATTAATAACATGTCGGCATTTCTTAGGAGGTGACTAAAAGTACTTGTATGTAATAGTGAGAATTTCTCAAACCTGATTTGGTTTCATCATGGTAAATATCCCATTTGAAATGATAATAACCATGATGATGTTGTTGGTTGTCATATTTATATTTAGTGTTTTGGTTTAAACTGTGTGTGCGTGTGTGTATTATGTAGGTATATTTATAATGCTAAAACACCTCTCTGGTAATGGCCAGAAATCAATAGGTACTTTGTGAACTTTGCTCCCGCAAATATAAAGGTGAAAATAAAATTATCAACCGGACATAACCTATAAATGGTTTTCATTAAACTTGCAATGAGACTTATGTATAATTTAGTAGGTAGTTGACTAGGTTAGGTATGTACCTACTTACTTTTACGATTGTTGCGCAGTCTTGTTTTGTGTGAGGAGACAGCTCTTGGCACAAATATTATCCTTCATTATGAAATAAAATCTCCGAAACTAGGCCTTCGGCAAATCGAAAAGAGCTCTTGAACTGCGATTCTTTCTCTTCTTCGGTCATTTTTCTCCTCGTAGTGTCTAAGAACCCAATTCCTACCCCGTTTATAATAGCCAAAGACCATAATACTTTTACGAAATACGAGAGAAACGCTTGTCTAGGCCCCGAGAGGTGTAGAGAATTTTGGAAGAATACTTTCTATTCTCAAATGTCAAAAATAGAGTAAATTGATCGCCATGCTCGCAATGTGTAGACTCGTCTCTAGGGTAGAAAAGAAACCTTTCTATCCGCTCATTCTTTCGAACGCCATGCTCGCAACCGAAGAAAGCTTTCTACTCTCTACACCCAAATGTCACTTTTATTTCATTTTTAGTCTTGTCTACCTAGACAAGAAAGCCCATGCTAGTCCTGCAATATCAGTAAGAAAGAAGAAACAAATATTAACAATTTACTTCTGAAGTAACAAATCCCTAATCTAAATAAATAACATTGCCCAACCAAACACTAATATTATAAATGCGAAAGTTTGGATGGATGTTAGTTTTTTCTTAGGTTCTCAATAACACATACTACTTTTCATCCCACGAAATAGAAATAGCCTGACGTTTCCATAAAAACAAGGCGTGCGAAGCCGCGGGCAGAAACTAGTAAAATTATCAATAATTACCCACTTGCAAAAGATGCTATTCTAAAAAACTACTAACTAGCTACTTTCGCGATAATTCACACACTTGCTTTATGCTAATTTAGTTTGTATTCTGTCATTGATTATATCTTATTATATCTATCTTGGTTATATTATGGACAGGATCGGTTAGTTCATGAAATAGACGGGCTATTTCATGAACTAACCGATCCTGTCCATGCAATTGTTGCCAGGAAGAGTTCGCTGTTAGCGATAGCTACCAACTACAATTAGTATTTGGATCTAGTTTATAAACATATTTTGATGATACAATACAGTTATAACCTTTCATCCAGGATTGCGGAGAAACAGCGCTGCACCTAGCCATATCCCGGGAACTAGGCGACGGTTCCTGTCTCCATATAGTCGATTTTCTAGTCCAGAACGGTGGGGCATCGCTTTTAGATAAGGCTACGACCACCGGCATGACAGCTTTACATCTCTGCGCGGCGACTGATAGGACTGAGCCCATGAAGTTATTGCTCAAAGCTGGGGCGGACGCGACGGTTAAAGACGGCAGTGGACGCACGCCTTTACAGATTGCACGGCAGTTGGGACATCATGGATGCACTGAATTGGTGAGTGAATTTTAAGGCTTACGTATTTTATTGGTTATTTTGTTCTTTTTGTACTACTCTGTCAAGAAAGTACCGGGAAAAGATCAATAATACACAAAATGTTTGTTATTCATCCAAATTTATTTTATCACCTTCAAAGTATGCTCCTTCAGAAACGATACACTTACGCCAACGAATTATCCAATCATCAAAACATTTTTTAAATGCTGTTTACGGAATTGAGTTCAGTTCTCGCCGCGAATTCTCTTTTATGTCTTGTACCGATTGTTGGAAGGCGCCACTCCGAAGCTTGTTGACTAGTTTGCATGTCAAACTCATAAACCCACGTCTCGTCACCAGTAATAATGCGTTTCATGAATGTTGGGTCGGAATTGACTCGTTCTAGCATGTCCTCAGCGACTCTCATGCGATTGAGTTTTTGGAGAAAATTCAGGTCTTTTGGGACTAGTCGAGCGGCAACATGTTTCATACCCAAGTGATTATTTAAAATGGTACGGATCGACTCGTGAGATACAGAAAGTTCGGCGGCTATCTCTCGCAAAGTTGAATGAGGATTTTCAGTCACTGTTTCCTTCACTTTTGCGATGTTAACTTCAATTGCAGACGTTGATGGCCTACCAGAGCGAGGCAAATCTTCCATCACATCTCGACCGCTTTTGAACGCTTTGTACCACTCATAAGCACGTGTTTTTGATAAAGTCGATTCACCGAAAGCCTTCTGTAACATTTTCAGTGACTCCGAACACGAAATTCCATTGGCGATGCAAAACTTAAGACAAACTCTTTGTTAGATGTTTTTGTCCATTGTGAAATTCGCAATACACACTAGATATGATGTAACTAAAAACAGCACTGTATTTAATATAAATAACAGATGCAACTCAAACTCCGCGCCAAAATGGCAAACAGTTGTGCCAACCTAACAACAACAAAAAAAACAAAAATTTGAATTTGGAACCATAAACAAATCATCCATTCCCGATACTTTTTTGACTGAATGTATACTAAAAATATATATCTATGTAATATATTGTATTAAGTACTAGCAGCTAGCCCTGGCTTTGCACCGTTTTTTATACGTATAAACCTACCTCTTGAATCACTCTATCTATTAAAAAAACCGCATCAAAATCCATTGCGTAGTTTTAAAAATTTAAGCATACAAAGCGACATAGGGAAATAGGGACAGAAAAAGTGACTTTGTTTTATACTATGTAGTGGTTTTGTTTCTTTCTTAATTTGTTTCGGGGTTCTGGGTGTACTCTATGTATAAAAAAAAATATCTATCTATGTATTGTATTAAGTATATCAATCATCTAGTACCCATAACATAAGCTCTGCTTAGCTTGGGGCTAGATGATGCTGTGTCGTTTGTCGAATATTATTTCTAAATGCAAAGATTACCTATCTATGGGTGATTTGCCTCTGAGGCAAAAATCCTGGTGGTGATGTGGATTCTGTTGCTACAAAACCTAAAGTTACCAACTGGCTTATAAATTTACCGTCTGATATTTATTTAAAAAAATTGCGGCTAACCATTCGCACCCACAAAAATAACACAGTTAATTTTTTACAGTTAGGAATCGCAATGATTTGTATCCAGAAAGTAACATAGTTATTTTTTACAGTTACGAAGCGTAACCATTTACATCTACAATCTAAAACAGTTTGTTTTTTACAGTTAGAAAGCGTGGACAAGCGAGAGAAGAGTATATTCGAGAACATCAACATAGACTGGAATTTATCTCACGATGACGGCTCTACGGACTTCTCGGACGATGACACAGTTATCGATGAAAGGGTAAGCTTAGATTCTTCCCCCTAATTCAATATTTGCTTGATACATTATGTAGTATTCTGGGAAAGCGTGCTCCATCTTAGGCCTCATCTTCACTTACGTGAGATAGTGGCCAAACGCTCGACCATTTTCAATAAAAAAAATATACTGTACTAGCGACCCGCCCCGGCTTCGCACGGTTTTATTATACGTATAAACCTTCCTCTTGAATCACTCTATCTATTAAAAAAAACCGCGTCAAAATCCGTTGCGTAGTTTTAAAGATTTCATACGGATATAGGGACATAGGGACAGAAAAACCGACTTTGTTTTATACTATGTAGTGATTAAGCAAATCAGATAGCTATACAAGCTTGTATGGGCTTGATAATGTGTGAATTGTACAGAATTCTTATGAATGAAGTGGCAATTTTAGGTATGTTTTGATTATAGAAATAGATTATATGGTAGATTTTTCTCATCTATTATAGTTAATGTAGGTCATGCATGTGTTACGTAACTTTATAGTCGATTGATTCCCACGCTTGCCTGATAGTATTTTTAACTTATCAAGTAGTAAATCTGTAGTTAGCACATTCTCACTTGTTTTTACAATCTTCTTTTATTGTTTAGTTTTCTTGGTCTTTACAACCCCTATAATATTTTTAAATTTACTTAATTCAGACTTAGTACTAGTTAGTCTAGTCATTCAATATAGTCAGCCTTTCTTTAAAACTTAGCAAACTAACAAAATAACATCAACCAGCAACGAACCAGGCAAGTCGGCATGCAACTAAACCACCAACAAAATCTATCCATTAACAAATTTCTTTCAGATATTCATGGATTGGTTTTCAAAATTGCAGCAAAACGGGAGCGTTACGCCAGAGAAGAAATGCCCTCGGTCGCGACCGCCGTCGTACGCCGGCGGTGTGGAGAGACCTTTAACTGGTGGTGAGTCGCCGGTTTTACGCTCTCGCTCATCGACTTGCGACTCTCTGCATCACGCCCCGCCCACTCCCACCACATTACCGAGGAAACCTAACGTTTGTAAGTTCTATTACATAGAGCTTATTTTGTGTAGATTGTCTTTTTGTTAGTTGTAGTGATCGTGTAGTTTAGTAATGTAGTTTGAGTGGGTAGTGGATTTGAATTTCGAATATGGGTGGGTGAGTCGCCGTGATGTGATTTAATCGATTAAAAAACTCTAGTTAATGACTAAGGATTATACTACACGGGCGGTTGTCACGCCGCGGGAGTTTGAACACTATATTTGAATTAACTAACAGTTTATTTCTTATATCATTTTGATAAATGTATAAGTAGTTTAAAATTTTACTTGTCAAAGGACTTATTTGTAAGCCTAACGAAATAAAGTTATTGATTTACTGCATAGAGCTTCTATCTTCCAGTTTGCACCAACCAATAATAAAAACAATCTCAAAATTTTAACAAAACCGCACTAACAATGTGACAAATAGTATTTGCAAAATACTGAGGCACACCTACGTTACAGATAACATAGGCAGTCTAAAGAAACGCGCCGCGCCGTTACCGCCCGCGGTCGCGTTATCGCATCCGCCACCGCACCCGCGCTCCACGCCTTCCCCTTCCGCGGATAGTGCCCGCTCTTTGCATGGTGAGTTACAATTACAACATGTTTATTAGTGTTGGGTATTTGTAGGTACAGTAGAACTCCGATTATCCGAATTAATTGGGACCGGGGTCGAATCGGACAACTGATAGTAAAGAAAAACTAATTGTCACATGTAGAATAACAACATGTGGCTTGCCTCTATCTTTCAACCATAACAGTTGAAATATATCTGGACTCCAGTGAGTTCCAACTTGTTACAACAAAACAAACAAAAATAACTTGGTTTTAATTTTTATATTATATTAAGACCGGTTCGGATAATTGGCGATTCAGTTAATCGGTGTTCGGATAATCGGCGTTCTACTGCACTTCAAAATAATTACGACGGTCACGGTCACGACCTACCTACGACATACTGAATTAAAACAGATTTGATGTGTAACTTATGGTTTTTTCAAATATATCACTACTATCGACCGGCCCCGGCTTCGCACGGTTTTATTATACGTATAAACCTTCCTCTTGAATAACTCTATCTATAAAAAAACCGCATCAAAATCCGTTGCGTAGTTTTAAAGATTAGCATACAAAGGGACATAGGGACAGAGAAAGCAACTTTGTTTTATACTATGTAGTGTTTAGATAGATTGATAACACTTTAGTATGCCACAGAGGCGCTCATTACATATGGGAGGCCTATGTCCAGCAGTGGAATAATATACGCTGATGATGATGATGCCACAGATGAAACAATACAGACAAGATATAAATAAAAAGATATTATTTGGTTCCTCTAATGTGAAAACACGACTAAGAATAGTGCTATCTTTCGCACACAATTTGATCAAGATCTCAATTGTGAACTCTATTCCCAGTGACGACGGGTCTAGTAAAGCACAGGCCGCAACAGCCGCCCCCCACCCCGCCGCCGGTCACGATGCACAACGGAGCGCATCATAGGGACGAGCCTACGCCGCCCCCTAGAAAGGTAATACAGCTTTTAGGTTTACAGATCTTTATTCTCAAATTCAGATTCTTAATTGGCAACCACGGAGCTAAAACGAACTTCGTTTTAGCTCCGTGTTGGCAACATTTTGTTGTAAGTCTATTAAAGTACATCATTTATTACTTGGGGTAATACAAAAAAAGTAATGCAGTCTCATACAAACATACATAGTTTACTTATACTAGATACATAGATACTTTACTAAATAATCTAGGTTTTATAATGTTTTTAATGTAGTTTTAAAAACTTATCAAGAACATTTAAATCTAGAAAGTAAATAATTTAGGGTTATATCTTATTATACAAAAGCCTATGATTTCTTTTCTCCCTCAGACACAATCGTAAAAGTGTGCCCAGACATTCTTAAGGTGATCCGATTGTCATACGTTTGTATTTTCCCAAATATGAGCGATGTGGACATAATTTAACAAATAAATAACTGTTTTTGGCTTTGTTATTGGTCATTATTTGCGGCAAATTGTGTTTGATTCATGAAAACACTCGGAATAATTAGAAATAACGTGAAAATTTTAGGCCATTTTTATCAATGTGTGAGTGAACACGGATAATGTTGTACGCCCGCTTACTTGAACTTGTGAGTGTGACGGCGGCGACGGAATCGCCATCTCTGTGCTATCTAAAGAATCATCTAAATAATACCATAGTCTACCGTTCTCAAAGGGTTTTTCCATCGTCCAAGTATTTATTCCTATCTATTTTTGCTGCATGTCAAATAAGATCTAGGAAGCCTACGTTCCGTTTCCATGACAACAATAAATGACACTATGTAAACAGATAAAATGTTTGCTTATAGATACCAGTTTAGAGAGTTTTACGCTGGGGCCACACTACCTTACCGTCTACCGGGCTGTTACCGCAATAATTATGACATTAAATTACCGTTTAAATTACTGCATGACCTGGTGTGGTTACACTAGAGTTTACCTAGATATGTCAATAAATAAGGCGGTAAAAATATCACGTGCGTCGCCGGTGAGCTCATATTGCACACTGGACAAACGGTAGTGGCCACAAACGCATTAATTACTGCGGTAATCTTCTTTGATGTGCGAAAAAAGACCGCCGCCGGAGCTATTGTCTACCGCCATTTGCCATATTGATTGGCATTGTAAAATTATGGCCATAAATCGTGGTTACACCTAGGTGTTGTATAAGTTATAATTAAAATAATTATCGGCATATCACGGTAGTGTGGCCCCAGCATCAGACGTGTCAGATTGTATGCAAAGCATTTCGATCATTCATCAGCGACAACCGATGTGGCGCAGTGGGCGAAGGTCCGCCTGCGACCGGTTGTGGGTTCGATTCCCGTGTCGGAAAAAATTGTGTACGATCTACAGAAATTGAACATGAAATTGTTCCGTTGGTCTGGGTGTTTTCTATGTATTTATAAAAAAAATATCTATCTATGTAATGTATTGTATTAAGTTTATCAGTCAACTAGTACCCATAATACGAGCTTTGCTCACCTTGGGGCTAGATGATGCTGTGTGGACTGTCCGGAATTATATATATATTTTTTTTATTGGACTAATCGTAACTTTTTACAGAGAGCCAAAACAAAATTTTGAACATGATTTTTTTGAAAAGTTAAAAGTTTTTCTTTTTTAATATTAAAACATCATTGTTTTCGTAATTTTTTGCTCTATTTTTTAAAATAATGGTCGCTGTTATAGCTATCACCCAACTTGATAAAAACTACAAAAGCCCATTTTGCATTAAAATTTTGAAGCAAAGTAAAGATAATTATCCCAATAAAAAGAAATCAATATTTAAATTAAACTAGCTTTATGAAATGTTCTCAAGAGAAAATATACTTTATCAGAAATAAAACCATTTTCTAAATTTTTGAAATGTGGCCGTTTTGCATTCAATGAGCGATTTGTAAAAATGCCTGAACTTAGCTGGCGTAAGAGCTAAAATAAAATAAAAATCAGTTGGTGTTGATAGTACATAATTGTTTCTTTTTATTTTTGTCATACCGTTAGAAACGAGGTCAGGACCCTTTGTGGGATGTACAGACAGCTTCACTAATTGGTATCCCCCTCACAGAATATGCAGTAGTGTGTATTTAGTAGCACGCAGGTTCAAACCCTATAACATAAAAATAATTGATTATAGTTTACAAATTTCTCGATAATTTCGTATTTTGTTTTGTTATAAATTTTATTCAATTACTTAATCAGAAAACTAAGATTTTTTCAATACCTTTCTTAATTTCTATCGGTACGCACGAGTAACTATGCTAAATTTCGAAACATAATCATAAGTAGGTAACGTTGGTGTAGTGAGTGGTAGAAGTAGCCGAGTTAATCTGGCTTCTAATCGCAAGACCCGTGTTCGATCCCCTTTATCGATGAGATGTCATTTTTATATTTAGCATTTTTTATTTTTGTCTATTCTTGTGAATAGTGAAGTCATTGTTTATTAGTATCAATATAATGATTGAAAAATAAAACACAATTTTAGGTAAGTAAACACACTTTTTCTATTTCAAAATTTATGACTACATAACAAAACAAAATAAACATAATTAGTAGCATAGATTGTTTGTTTGTCTTAGACATTTTTTATTTTATAATCAAGCTTATTTATAAGTAGTTCCCTATCCTGATAAATAATGTTCCATTTGCGATTTAGTACTCGAGAATACACATGTTTTCATTAGATTTTTGTTTACTTTTCTAATCTAATGAATTAAACAATTTGAATCTCCTGTAAATCGTGGAACATAGTTTAATCAGATATGTTTGAAAATATATATGAGGTCAAAGGGTGTTTTTCTATTATTTATTTTTTGTAGTCTGTTTCTCATCTGTGTAACCTCTTGCTCTAAGTTATGCTTGGACCTCAATTCATTCGAATGCCAATTTAAAACCATTTGACCCCACATATTTTCTCAGACTTAGGTCCGGACTTTTAGCTAGCTAGGAATAACAGTAATGTCTTCTTAAAAATATAATCATTCAGAAACCATTCGCGTACGATGCGCTGAATGGACAAAATAAATTTGTCCCTCTGGATACACGATCCGCACAGAAAGTAACATGACTTCCTTCAACACTGTCAAATATTGTTCGCCAGTCATTTCTTCTATTTTCCAGGAACCATAGAAGACCCCAATAACCTGAAAATAACAATTTAATCAATTGGTGTTTGTTTTTAGGTGTGTGGGATAAAATACAAATTGCATTGGTCAAATACTACCTATGCTGTTTGTTTGTTTTGTTTTAAAAAGATTAGAATAAGATGAAATAATCTTTAATAAATGTAATTGGATTCGTTGAGAATTATCACTTACTTTTATAATTTATTCTGTTGTTACACTCCTGTTGTTTTTTCTGCCAATTCTTCTTACATTCACATCCCCCTCGGATTTAAATTTACGACCTCATAAGCGCAGGGTTTGAATCTGTAAGATAACAAATCAACATTATATTATGCAGTTAAAGATAACAAGGTTTTACTAAAAAGATATAAGTAGGAAATTTACCGTTATTCCAAGCTGACGAGCAATCTTCTTATTACTTATTTGCTGTTCGATAATAACCGGGATCTTAGTTCTCACAAAATTACTGATATGCAACATTTCCTTCAATATTCTTCAATTCCACCAAAAACATAAATAAAAACAACCAAGTAAACACTGGAATTGAGAATGGCAGTAACCTTTTCTTCGTTCACCAAGATTGTATTTAGATCTACCCTCATCTTTTTTCTTTTCCAGATTTCGTAAATAAAATCCGCTGCCGAACATAAATAACACAAAATTTCGAGCGTCCGATAACTAGTTCATTAGCTTAGTTGTTTAGTGAAGTGGTTAAATGTCATGCGAGCGATTGGATGCCTGGTTCGAACCCCACTTGATGATACAATTTTTGTTTCTTAGAATTTGAGTAAAAGATTAGTCGGTCGGACGACAAATGTAAACTTTAGCTATTTGAGGGGTTACCAATTAGTGATTCTGTCTGTACCTACGCAGAACAGTCTACCAAAGTTTTATATAACAATCAAATAGACTTAGGAAGGCTTACAATAAGTAATTTATGACAAATATGAATTTGTTTGTACTAGGTCTATGACATTGTTCAAAATATAAATAATAAAAATGATAAAAATCAAAAATTTTGGTAGTGTTGAAGGGATTAGACCTAGTCTATGACATTGTTCAAAATATAAAGAATAAAAATGATAAAAATCAAAAATTTTGGTAGTGTTGAAGGGATTCGAGCCCGTACTAACGGGATGTATCAAAATTTTGTGGATATTTTATTTTCAAAAAGCAAAAAGTAAATTAAATTTTCGGTGGTTTCGAACCCAGACTATACATCGTCGCACCCACCCGACTGTTCAAACCGCTAGTCCAAAGTGAGTTATTGAAATACTGTGAAAATTTGTATTACTTTTAATCTTTTATAAGTGGTCGTAAAATCGGAGCTAAAATACCTAAGTACACAAAGAACAGAGTCAAAAAAAGTGGAGACTTCCTTACGCTAATAATTTTAATGTAATTTTATTATAAATTTGGAACAACTTTCACAGTGAGTACATTTAAAATTAATGATTGTTATTGTGAACTTATTCAATTTATTTGTCAATTCCAATGATTTAACGAAATTAATAAATAGCATGAAAATTATTTTTTTTTACCTATGATTTGTAAGATATTCTTTAGCTAATAAGCTAGTTTGTAAATAACATTACCCTCTGCGCCTTTTTACTTAAATTGTTCAAAACGATAAAAGAAAATTACCTCCAATTTTTTTTAAAATGTAAATAGAGCCTGTTTTTATTCTTAAAAAAAACAAGAGTCGAAAATTAGTTCGTTAATGGTTTTATTGAATTAATTTTAGATGTAATTTAGTAATGTCCCGAAAACGGAAATATTGGTCCGAAAAATATTTAGTCCTAAGGCGTCTCCAATTATCTCTGTTATTTTTCGAACAGTAGTTATTTTAGTTCCACTGAATTTATAGGGTTTGCCTGTGTGAGTGACTCGTAGCGGCCGATCACTCACACAGGCAAGATCTTTTTTTGTGTGAGTGACTCGTAGCGGCCGATCACTCACACAGGCAAGATCTTTTTTGCTCTTCCCAAATACAAGCTCCCTAAATGCTTTCAACACTTGAAAAATTGCTTGGTACATAAAAAACAACATACCATTTGCGGCAAATACATTACCATTAAACAATTATGAACAATTTAATTAGAAAATAGTGAAAAACATCAAAATTGAAAATCATCGCCATCTAGTAGCGGAGCTATGCTTAGTCCTGGACGCGAAATCACCTTAAACGAATTGGAAGTTTGTGTCCTCTTTTGTTTATATATTTTTTAATATGTTGAAGATAATGTAATTGACAACTTTTTAATTATTAAAGATGTTTATTTGCATGAATAAAATGTACATAGATCATAGAATTTAAATACTTCCAGTTATATTCTATCTAACATAGGCATGAAAATATTAAATTAAAATTTATAATTAAGTACAAAATTTTAAATATTTAAATTACAAATACAAAAAAGAATTATTTGAAAAAAAAAATAGTTAATTGTGATAAAAAAGCTCATTTTACTTTATTTCAAACTAAAAAATATAAATAGGTATATTTTGCATTTTTTACCAAAAGAAAACAATATGTAATTAAGAATAAGAACACGATTTTCTAAAATTATTCAAAAAGCCTTTGAATGTTGTCAATATATTTTTAGATCAAAGTTTGTCTTGACTATAATAATAATACACGTCTGGTACTATTTAACAGACTATACTAGTTAACATCCAAGGAACCTAAGATAACAAGTTTGAATATATGTAGTTATTTCATTATTATAATTCCTGCAAACCCTGAAAATGATTTCACTATATTATAAATATTTTCTGGATGCAATAATGACCCGTCTGTTGATATAATTTACCAATAACCTAACCCCTTTGAGGTTTACCCTTTGAAAAACATCTAACAGCCCAAATAGCGATTAATGTACAGGGTAATTTGTTTTTGCTTCAGAAGAAAAATAGATTGCATCTGGATAAGGCGAAAGCGAAACTCAGAAGGGTAACGATAAAAGAGAATTAGTGTACTTACGCTTTCCCTTGTTTGATTTACGCCGTTCTTTTATACTAAAATATATTTGTGTACTCATTCATTTTGTAAAACGAGAATATTACTTACATACTCAGTCGTACTCAAACGGAATATTAGAGCTGGCTAGGTATCAATAAATTAATTAATAAAGACTGCCGAGTGGGCAAAGATATTAATTCCTTTCTTTTCTTTTTCTTGGTGGATTTTGTTGCATTATTTGATTTCTATTTGTAATTGTGTTACTAATACATTTATCAGCAAAAACAATAACAAATAGAAAACAAAGAATCATTTATCTTTCAAGCAATTAAGTCTCGTTTTCCAAAATGTAATGAATTTGGTGTTTCCCCATTTTACCTTTTGTGTCACTCTCTAATGCCTTGATGATTATCTCGGAGACTGGAGTAATCAGGGGAAATCATTTAATATCCTTTCTGTTCGCACAAATTTTCACAATCTAAGTGATAAATAATCAAATAAATACTTAAAATTTCGTTTCGTACTTTACAAGCTTATATAACTTTTAGATTAAATATAATATGAAATCTATTTACCTACCTACTGCTTATGCGCAAAGTTTTAGAATTAGATTTGTTTTCTCTACGTATTATTAATAGAAACAAATTTTATTGAAACTAGTGTTTACAGTTGAAACAGTTTAGCTAACTGTGTCTGCAGTCAATAAACAATCTATCTAGGGTTTTCGTTGTGTAGATTTTATAAGCCTTTACATATTAGCATTCTGTCGCTATACCACTAAAAAGTGTAATATTTTTGTATTGTTCTAGAGGTATAGTTAAGATTCTTTTAAAGTATCCCAGCCTATAGTTTTATCTCATTGCATGCATGTCGCAAACAGCTTTGGATTATAACAATTTTGTTGGACTTAAAACTATCCAATTTCTTTTTTTTATCTGTGTTGTTCTAACACGCTTTGTGTTGAACTACTATTACTACTTGCACGAATTTTATTTTACTTTGTTCATAACGCAATAACATTTTTATATTTCTATTTTGCTCACAGAACTCTATCTAGTTTTATAGACATAAACCAATCACAATAAGTTTTATATTTATGTTAGGAAAGTAGAACTAGAAATTAGATCTAAAGTAAGACGTCATATGGTATTCGAATCTTTATTTTGTCTTATCTAGTTCACCTTCATATAAATTAGAAAAATCTTAATCTAGAGTTAGTTATTAGATCAACTTCGTCTAAGTTAGAAAAATTGTCATAGAATATAGTAAAAGTTGTGCGTACACTACACTGATTAATTAATCAATGTTCAAATATATTCTCGAGAGTAATAACTAATTATTACTCTCGCCGAGTCGACGCTGAAAAGATTTGATCATTGATTAATTAACTATAGAGATAATCCACTTACAAGCAATAATCTGAAATCTTGTTTAAAATTTCAGGAATGTTCTAGTCAAGATTCTTCGTTAGAGCTTTGCGACATGACCGACTCGTGTCTAGACGACAGTCGTCTCCAGTCAGCGTTGTCGTGCGACAGTACGCGGTCGCGCGACCGGTCGCGTCGCAGCGACAGTCGGTCGCTCGACGTTTCTGATACTTCAAGTGTGCATTCTCGGTCTCCTTCTGCGTCTATTACGATGGTAAGAAATGTGTTTCGAATTAATAATCTTTTACAAATTATAATATAGAGGCCTGAGTCTGTTTGACGGTAGTATCGGGACGTGATCGTGACGTCTCATCCTCATTTCCTTTCTAATATCATAAACGCGAAAGTTTGTATGTATGGATGTTTGTTGCTTCACGCGAAATCTACTGAATTTATCGGGCTGAAATTATGAATAGATGTAGTTCTAGCCTCGGAATTAAACACAGGCTACACCCCGTAAATCAGTTCCCATTGGATAGAAATAGCATATCTATCTTTGTAGTATAACATATTAAGTATATCAGTAATTGTACCCAAACACAAGCTCTGCTTAGCTTGGGGCTAGATTGTCAATCATTATTCATTAATTTACATCAACACTGATAAAAACTTCAATATCTCCAGATGGGTGCCATCAGACGGGTCCGTGCCCTCTACGATTGCTCAGCAGACAATGAAGACGAGCTTTCATTCCGCGAAGGAGAAGTCATCGTGGTCATCAACGAGAGAACCGAAGATGACAACTGGATGGAAGGCCAAGTCGAAGGCACGGCTCGTCGGGGCATGTTCCCCGTCTCTTTCGTTCACATGCTGCCCGACTAAGCTAGAGCGAGACGACCGGCTGTTTAGAACATTTCGCAGTATTAGTGCATGGCCATAGAGGTGGTTTTTGAAGTTAAAAAGAAGTTACAATTTGGAATCTAAATGTTAGGTTCTCGTAATTGAACGATTTTAGTCAGTATTTGCTCGTGAAATAAAGTTTAAAATGGATTTGATATGACAGCGATTCTGTTTTTAAACCAGTGACTAAAATTTCAGACTCAACTTTCACTATAGGCCTAAGCTATGGCCTCTCATTTCGGCTATGAGCTTATTTTCAATAGAATTCTCTTGCACAATTTACAAAACTGGATAAACTGTTAAAATAATCTTGATATTCAATCGTTTTGAATCGTTATTCAATTGTTAAATCAAATAACCCCATAGGTTTTTTTAATGTTGAAAATCACAGCTAATGCAATTTTGAAATAAGTGTTTTTTTAGATGCATATAAGGGATATATATATATATACACAAATGTTCAATAGAACAACAGAAAAACCCCTTGAAATATTTCAATGTTAAAAGTAAAATTACAACATTAAGCAGGATATAGTTCTAAAGTGGTTCTAAACGTAAGAATTTTCTCTACTAAAATGTTCGAGGTGTTTTAAATTAACAAAGGCCAATGAGACAGGCTGGTAGTAAATATAATCTTCTGAAATAAGGTATTAGGAAGTCACATTCATTGTTATAAAAATTGTTTTATACAAGTTTTAATACTCACATGTTTAACCATTCCTTGTTTGGATATAATATTGTAAACACTAAGAATAAACTTAAATATAAGATTCTGTTTTCAAGTCAAAATTATAAAGGCTTTAGCGGTTGCCAAGAATTAATAACACCAATAAAGATTTAAAGATTGCCTGTAAGCCCGTCCTTGCGGATTTTTATATTGTTTTGTCTCTTCCATAGTTCGTGTAGGCGTCTTAACTTAAGACTATGGTAGGAGTAGCTTGTTTTACTGCGTATATGTAAAACCTTAATATTGTGTAAAGTTGAGACTAATTTATTAAATACCATAAATATGTGTGATGTGATGAAAGACAAAGTAGATAGAGATCTTTCAATCTTCTAGAACAAAATTAATTGAGTATTCTAAATTCTATACTTGTTTAAAATTCAAGTCGATGTTGTACCCTTCCCTTAGCGGTAGCGTATACAGCTCAAACATTATTTGCCAAAAAATTATGTGATCTGTAGAAAGAAATGTAGAGTTCATTGACTGGAAGTGGGTTAACTACGCACCTAGTAGTGTTGGAAAAATACTTTCGATTCAGTCACTAATAAGGGACTTCCGATGTTAATCAGTGGGCGAAAGACCGCATGCTATGCAGCAGCATGCGGGTTCAATTTCCGCTTTGGGACAAATGTTCGTACGATCTGCCAATATTTATTCCAGGGTTCTGGGTGTTTTCTATGTACACTAAAAATATTTATCTATGTAGTGTAATTTATTAAGTATGTCAGTCATCTAGTACCCATAACACAAGCTCTGCTTAGCGTGGGGCTACTAGATGATGCTGTGTAGGTTGTCCATCATTAATATAATAATATTTTACTTCTTCAGGCAGAGTTTTGAGATTTTGCGAGCACTCAAAAACTAGTTACGTAGTTAACCCGCTTACAGTCATACATAATTAATTCGTCAAACTACGTAAGTTTTATAGATGTAAAATAATTGAAAATGCTATCGGACCACTTACTGTTTGTTGAATTTGTAGTTGAGGTGTCTTAGATAGTTGGTGCATGCCCTATAGATGTGTTCGTAAAGCGAGACTATGAGCCAAGGATTCAAATGAAAACGTTTAAAATTTTTATTAGATTTCGTTTCTGTTTCACGGACCAAAGATAGTCTTATAGCCTCGCTTCTGGATATTTGAAATTGTTGTTACGTCGTGTTAAAGTTTATCGATTCCCATTTTAGCAATAGATCCCTTCAAAAAAATCTACATGTTATCTTAGCGCTAAATGCAAAACTTATCGACTTTGTCAGTAAATGTTCATATTAAAGTTGAACTAGGTTTAATTATTCTATAGGTACTCGTATCTATCATTTTTTCAATAGGTGAAAACCTTTCTTGTAGTTTAATTTAATCCAAGTTAATTCTAACATTCCCAAGTCTTGTAAATGTTTGTGTAATTTTGTATATTTTGTTTTAGTGTCATTGTATTCATAGTTCGTAAGAGATAGGCATTGATTATGTACTGATCATATTGTGAAGTTACCTAAAAAAAACGCGCGTGTTGCCATATAACTAGTATTATCTCTGGTTAGTTGTATCCAATAGCAAGATTTAGATGTTCCAATTATAGATGTTAAAATATTCTTCTTCACTAACTTTTTGATTTCACTTTAGTTTTAGGCATTTGTTAATAGTGACTTTACAAGCAAACATGATTTTGGAACTGAACTTACAGAACATAAAAACTTACAATGTCAGCCCAGTTTATTAAGTTGCCATGTACGTACAATGAAGCTCCTGTAAATATACTATCGACCTATTAGTGCATACATATTCTAGATTAGTAAAACCTATTAATTTATGTTTATTTCGATTTTTCTTCGCGACATCTCGTTTAATTGTAGATGTAATTTCAAAAGCTCTTTTAAAAAGCGTATTTATTTATTATGAAATGTAATGTGATGATTATTTATAAAGCCATTTTAGCCTGTCGATTACTTTGTATAAAAGTTATGTAACCAAATGAAGCTAATAAATTAAGGTTCTATGTAGTTGAAATAGATTCCTTTCTATTGTATCTTTTATGTGGCGAAAATGTATGAATTTATTAAAACATCACTTGGATGTCTAATGCTGAATTTTTATTGCGACAAGAACCTAATTACCCTTAGATATACCTACCAACCATCATGAAGATCATTAATTTTAATATAGCTGATGCAGTTCACATCCATTTGGTTTTCATAGTAAAACTGGCTTAATGAAGTGTGAAGGAACTGGCAAATCTATATTTAATTTTGTGGTAAGAGAAAGAGTGGCAAAAGCTTGTTAGGAATCCATGCTTACCAAATACCAAGCACAACTATTTACGGCATGGGATGAATTGAAGTTAGAAAGCAGAGTATAATAAGCTCATAAGTGATTCAATTTAAAAAACAGGTAGGTATACCTGAATGTGGGCTGAATTGAGAAGATAAACTTTTAAAGTCTAATAAAACTTTGTGATTTATTTTAGGGCTGGTCTCTATGCAACCACATCACACAAAAAAAAATTATATCTGCAGTTCGAATAATTATCATCTATAAACTCATAAGTCATTAGGAGCATGCGTGCGCTTAAAGATGTAAGGCCGGTTTAAAACCAATTAAACCAATCCGTATAAAACGAAAAAAACCGTTTTAAACCGAATTAAACCATTTTTTTCGGTATAAAACCCTTGGTGTTGATGACTAGTATGTTTTTCTTAATTTTAACTATTTTCTTGATTTCACCGACGTAGAACATAAAAACTCTATAAAAATTTGTTAATGCGGCGTTTTCTGATATTGATAACTTTATTTCAATAAGCAATTTGATCCGGTTTAAAATGGTTTAAAACCAAACACTTTCGTGGCGGTCTCTTGTTGTTACACTCGAGTGGGAGTGTGTGAGTTTTATTTTAAACAGAATGTCGGGACATGACGCAAAGTTGTATGCGAGTTTTCAACGGTTTAAAACGATTTATTTGCGGTTTAAAACGGCGAAACTTGGTTTAAAACGTTTTAAATCGGTTGATTTACATCTATACGTGCGCCCATCCATCGTCCATCATGCTTGCATAAAATAATCTTGAAATTCGCGTTTTCGACTTGACTTCTTTGTTGAAGGCATCTTGTGTTTGATTTGACACTTAAGTGCCAGTGTCCATTGCGTGTTTTAATTTTGTATAAATACTGCTTAATAATATTCATATATTTCTCATTACATAATAAATAAAACCTTGCGATGTTTTCAAAACGGTCATTGGCAAAATTGCGTCAAACCAGACGCAGAGCCATAATCAAGAAGTCAAGTCAAAAGTTATATGTGCCAGTCAGTCAGTGTCAAACTAAAAAAAACAATAACAAAACAAAACTAGAAAAACGATTCTCAGTCAGCTGATTACATTTTATTTTACGAACAAAGTATCCCGTACTAAACAAAATAAACAGTCCCAGCTAAATACAACAAAACAATGCAACCTTTACAAAGTCTTTGTATCATTAGACGTCGGTTTCCTTATCAGGGTTTTTGATAGAATTTCGCTTACCTGGTACCTCGATTTTATTGTGATATAATCTCAGAAATGTCGCAGATGATAACGCCAGATAACGCTTTAACACATTGAACTATGGACCATGTACTTTTATAAGCTATCAGTTGCTATTAAAATATCAAAGAATACAAGATGGCATCGCGACAGAGAGTTTTCGACCTCTTCAGAACCATAAATGTGGCGTCGTAAGTCTTTTTGTACTTATCTATCTTAGAAAACAACTACTCCGTGCTATCACCAATTTTCTAAGTATACCTACAAAATGAGTTGAAATTGAATGTAGTTACCATCAGTCATCCATCCACAATTGGAATAGATTAACTGCATGTACTTGAACAGATTTATATGGATAAAAAATCTATTGCGAGCTAGACAAATAGGAAGAAATAGAAAATATTGTTAGTTCTATTAAAAGTACCTACCTGGATTAGGTAGGTACTAGTTTTTATCCAATTACAACTTAAATAAGTCACAGTTCCCCCACTTAGAACTTAAATAAGTGGGAACCTACATACCTTAATATTATTTCAGATGCCAATGCCCTGCCCATGGCTATCGAGGCAAAATTCATGTGTCTAACGCCACTCCTCTTAAGGATTATGCTTTTGAGGTAAGTTCTACTATTTATAACTTTGTAGAATTCACTAAGTGTCACTCAGAATGAGCTGTTTTCTTTCGTAGTCTAATAACCTACCTAAATTATAGCTAAGATACTCAGATTCCAGCCACTTCATAGATGTCATTATTTATTCTTTTATTTACAGATTAAATGCTCAACAGTTCGCTATGGGCTAGGAGTAACTCGAGAGATCGGTCAAGATCTCGTTAACATGCATGCACAAAATGTCTGTGTCATGACTGATCCCAATGTGGCCAAGTTGAAGCCTATGAGCGCAGTCCTGGATTCTTTAACCACAAATGGGATCAACTACAAGGTTTATGATGGAGTTAGTGTTGAACCTACAGATACCAGGTTATTTATCTTTTTTTCTAGAAGTAGAATATTAGAAGATCTACAGGAGGCTTCTTTACTAATCCTTAGGGTAGGTATTATTTATTTACATTGTTGGTCATTGGTGACTACATACTTTAAAATAATTAATCTTGTGTTATGGGTACTAGATAACTGATACATATAAATTAAAACATTATACAGCCTTTATGAAGACATATCTTTTAGTAAGCAAAATTATAGAAAATACTCAGAACTACCTCAAAAGATTTCTGCAGATGTACATAGTATGTGTATGTGATTGTCTCGAGCCGGGAATTGACCTCTTACAGGACAGGCACTGTATTAAATATCGAAACTCGAAAGTTTTTGTGACAATGTTTGCAAGATGGATTGCTGTATAATTTTCATGAAATTCTTTTCATCTCAACCATACTATAATTCCCTGAATCTGGAAATTACTCTTTTTTATAACATATTTATAAACAAAGAAAATTATAATCAAAGAATACCGAATAGAACGAAATTTAAACTGATATAATTGAACTAACTGCAGATGGTTGCATTGCAAACAGTCTAGCTCAACTGAACCAATCAATACCAGTCAGAAGCGCCCCTAAGACACTGGTTGCATTACCAGGATATTACCAGTCAAAAAACTATTAATAAGAATTTTGGTTTTATCACAGTTTTTGTCATAAAAATGTTCCTTTTCAGTTTCAAAGCAGCAATAAAGTTTGCCCGGGAAGGGAACTTTGACAGCTACGTGGCGGTAGGAGGCGGCTCAGCAATGGACACCTGTAAGGTTGCCAATCTCTTTGCCAGCGACCCCGAGGCAGAACTACTGGACTATGTGAATGCTCCTGTAGGCAAAGCTAAACCTGTGACTGTGCAGCTGAAGCCTATGATTGCTGGTAGGCTGTCACTTTAAGATATTTACACTGAGAAATAAATTATTAATAAAATACATATAGGTAAACATAATAATACTAAATTTATTGGCATGAAGACACCAAGAGCTGTCTACCACTATAATACTATAGAAACAAACTTTCTAAAAGCCTTTGATGCAGGAGGTTGCGGGTTCGATAATCCTGTGTATATATTTTAGGGATGCATTCCAGCCTTTACTGTCTTTATATTCGTATTATTTTATATTGTATTTGTTTTGTGCTCCAAATAATTAAATAAATGTAATTTCAGTGCCCACAACCAGTGGAACCGGTAGTGAAACTACTGGAGTCAGTATATTTGACTATGAGGAGCTCCACGCTAAGACTGGCATCGCACACTCGGCGCTACGTCCCACGCTCGCTATTATAGACCCGCTGCATACACTGTCTGTGCCTGAGAAGGTGAGGTTGGTTTTTTTTTATTTGCTCGCGGGGATAATATAGGCCTATCTTGGCCTCAGCGGCCATGATAGGCCTAGATCGATGCTTATGCATTCACCCCTAAAGCTGCGACGTTCGATAAACATTAATCATCCTTCATTTTATTTCGCAGTTGCTACGAGTTGTAGGATTTTCATCGGGGTGATGTCTTTTGGCTCCTCGCTTGTACCTATTTAGCTTATTAAGTTAATCAGAAAATACAACATTTACAGAAAATGCCTTTGCTTGGAGTACTAGTACATTTAAACAAATTTTGAGCTCTATTGTTTTATATATAGTCCAAGGTTTATAAGTATAATACACCCGTGCGAAGTCCGAGCGGGTCACTAGTATCATAAAAAAACATCTATGTAGTATAAAGTTTATCAGTCACCATAACACAAGCTCTGGCTCAACTAGGGGCTATGCTGTGTATAATATCCAGAATTATGTCTGTAGCGCAAACAGCACCTAAAGTGGCGCCCCCACTTATTTTATCATTTAATTCCGTTAAACAAAGGAATTTCCAAAATTCACTCGTACAGTTTGTTAAACCTATCATAAGCTTTTTTTTAATGCATCTGTAGTAGTTTCATTTTGTCTAATTTAGGAAGAGATACGAAAACAGAGTTTGGTGGCCACCGAAGGCAACTCGTATCTCTTCCTAAACTAGACAAAATAAAACTACTACAGATGCATTAACAAAAAGCGCCATAAAATAAATAATGTAATATTTGCAGGTAGCAAACTTCGCCGGTTTCGACATATTCTGCCACGCGCTGGAGAGTTTCACGGCGGTGCCGTACACGGAGCGCGGGCCGGCGCCTGCCAACCCTGCGCTCAGACCCACCTACCAGGGCAGCAACCCTATCTCTGACGTGTGGGCCAGATTCTGCTTACAGGTAACCCTAATGCCGTCTGTCCACCGCAGCCGTCACCGGGACGTCAATGAGAACGAGATGACGGCGCCGAAGTACTGATAGAGTCCGTTTCATGAAAAAAGTCCCACGGAAACTGGTGGAACTAAATTTGACAGATTGCCATTATGCTTGCTGGCTTCATTCGGTCGTACTACTACAGCGCCGCGTCTAGGGGACTTCTTTCGTAAAAAGGACTCTACATAGACCCGCGTGTCCACCGCAAGTCCGTCACGTCATCTCTCGGCCCGAAATAATCTCGTTCTCGTTGACGGTCCGGTGACGGCGGCAGTGGACAAACGGCCTAAAAATAAGTTATTGTTTTCTCAATGAAGTTACATAATAGACGTTCTAAATAATAATACTGGACTCTGACTCTTGAAAGTTGATCAAGGGTCAGATCCAAAAATCGGTTCTCCTGGATTCGGCTCATTTCGACAGGAAGTTCCTCTCTCTGCAAGCGTAGTCACTGGCTGCTTAAGCCTAGCTTCGCGGCCGGTGATCCACCATTTTGATATATTTTTTACTGTTGATATAATTATAGAATAGTTTCATAATATTTAAGTATTTTATAGATTTTTTTAAATAATAAAAATAAATATATCAATATAAATACTCGTATATCAATATCATCTAGCCCCAATCTAAGTAGAGCTTGTGTTGTACACTAGATGACTGATATACTTAATACAGTACATTCCATACTTAGATAAGTTTTTTATTACACCTAGAAAACACCCACAGTAGGTATTCTCTATATATTCCACAGGTCCTTCAAAAATACTTCGCCCGCTCTGTGTACAACGCCGATGACATAGAAGCCCGGTCGAGCATGCACTTGGCGGCGACTATGGCTGGCGTCGGCATCGGCAACGCAGGCGTCCATCTCTGCCACGGGCTGGCTTATCCCATCGCGGGGAACGTCACCACCTTCCTGCCTGAGGATTACGGGTTAGTAAAATACTATGTGCTCTGGACTTCGTCCATATGAAGTAGTGACTCTGGGCAGTCACATAAACCTTACATATTTCCATAAAGCCTAAAATAAAATAAGTATCACGCTTATAGTTTCAAAAATGACGAAACTTCCGTATAAACTTTCTTCTTTTTTCACATAAAAAGTAGCCTAGGTAGGGTAAAAGCGGGTAATGCCGGTCAGTTGGCAATACCGGTCACCTTACTTTTTCACCAAATACAGTGTTAATGCGCAATCAATCATGCAAAGAGTGTGGCGTGTCCATACCCTGCCCCGCCGCACCAACCCCTTCTTAGTTCCGACGATTCATCACTGCGTTAAAGACTTGTGTGTGTTTTGCGCTAAATTGTTATAACTTTCTGGCCTTAGAAAATAAGAGGTGATACTGTAATTTTTATATTTCATTGATTGTCTATAATAATTATTGCGTGTCAGTTATCTAACTATTCGTTAGATTGTGGATTTCAAGCAATAAGCAATGCATTTTTTTTATAATTATTTTTCACCCCAAAAGTGAACATGCGGGTAATGCCGGTCACGTTGACCCGCCGAAGTCTCAGATACAAATAGATGATATTTTGTAACGCAATAAAATTGTTTCTGTTCTATGATTGTAGAGTTTGTCTTTATACCTTATTTATTTTATTAAACCAGCTTATAAAAGGAGGAGGTTCTTTGTTTGAATGTTTTTTTTTATTGTTACTGATTTTTCTGGCAATTAAGGACGAATCTTGATGACCCATTTTTTTTTTATACAAACTGGTTTTATAACTGGTAATTGTTCGTACTCATGCATACATTTTTAATTGTAGCATGTCGAAACAATGGACTAGGAGCCGAGGGCTAAAGGTGAAATGGGACAAAGACGATTTAACCAGGGCATTCAAACTTGTTGAAGATGGGGCTTTAATAAGAGAAGCAGCGTGATCTACAGGTATCCCCTTTCAACCCTCCAAGAAAGGCTGAAAAATAAGAACCCTGAACGATTCCCCTGAAGACTATATTTGCGATTTATGCCGTTGAAATAAATGACCGGTATTGCCAACCAGCTGACCGGCATTGCCCGCTATGTCGGGCAATACCGGTCAAAGCTACATTTTTTTAAAAAGTCTATTATGCCAAGTTTTTTTTAGAAAACAGATCCCAAAATTATTTATTATGAAAGAATAATGATTAAATTTAAGTATTCCAAATAGATTTTAAATAAAAAGTAGTGTTTTTTGTACTTTATGTTTAATTTTTCTTAGGTGACCGGCATTACCCGATATTACCCTACATCCTTCAGGCTCTAGACTATCTCTGTACCAAATTAAATTTAAATGGGTTCAGTATCATAGGCATGAAAGTGTTATAGACGGACAGAGTTACTTTCGCATTAATTTCTAAATGCACCACTACATTTTGGACCAACATTGCCGAGTTAAGGCCAACTTACTCATCGCTTGTTATAACTCGTTAGAGAGATTGTGTTATGGGTACTAGATGACTGATATACATAATATAATCCATTACTGACGGATAAATATTTTTCTTTATACCATAGCTAACAACTAGAAAGCCAGAACAAATATTCGCAGATCGTACACATATTTATCCCTAAGCGGGAATTGTACCCGCAACCTCATGCGTCGCAGGCGGACCTTCGCCCGCTATGCCACATCGGTCGTCTTACTAAGTATTTATTTTAGGGGAAACATTGGTTCAATATTATCTAAATAAACTCGGTATTTAGCATTAAGGTGATAAGTATTTCTATTCTCGGAACAAACGAACGAACTGCAGATATTTGTTATGTTGGTCTGGGTGTTTTCTATCTAGTATAATAAAAATATCTATCTATGTAATGTAAAAGTATATCAGTCACCTAGTACCCATAACACAAGCTCTGCTTAGCTTGGGGCTAGATGCTGCTGTGTGGACTGTCCGGAAATATTAATTTTATTTATTTATTTAATTACTTTTTCCCTAGAACAAAACCAATGATCCCCCACGGCCTATCCTGCGTTGTAACAGCACCAGCAGTGTTCCGCTACACCGCAGCCAGCGACCAGGATAAACACATCGAAGCGGCGGCATTACTAGGAGCGGATACAACCAACGTGAAGAAAGCTGACGCGGGGAAAGTCCTCTCCGACGTTATCCTCCAGTATATGGATAAAATGAAGATCGTGAATGGATTGGATGGATTGGGTTATAAGAGGGATGATATTCCGAATCTTGTTAAAGGAGCTTTGCCACAGGTACTTAATTGTTTAGATAACTCTAAGAATTAAATTATATCGAAAAAAAAATCTACTCTGGCGGGATTTGAACCCGTGACCTCCAAAGTTAGAGGGCTTGTGTACTATCCTTCTAATATTATAAACGCGAAAGTTTGTATGGATGGATAGATGGATGGATGTTTGTTACTCGTTCACGCAAAAACTACTTATAATATTAGTAGAATTTGCAAGGCTTCTCATGTGGTCCCTAATGTGCTTTTATTGTTTTTATAAAAAAATTACCAGTATTTTTTGAATTGTCCTTAATAATGTTTTTTAATAGTGTTCTCATTTTGGCTTTAAAGAATTTGAAGTTGGTTTATAGTTTTTTGAAACACGCCTAATTATTTACTAGCCCGCAGAAGTCTAATAAACTTAGCCGATGTCTCTCAGGGATATTACATAAAATATTATTTTGAAAGTTCTGTATCCTTAACACAACACCAAAACTAACAAAATTTACCTTCTCTCACTATACTGTTAGTACCTACATAAAAGTTATATTGTTAGTACATAAAATGTGTTTATCATTTCATATCTCGCATGAAGGCAATAGTTTATATATAAGCTACCACTATCTTATCATTTATCTCGTGTTAACAAGAGCGATCGATACCCTCATATAAAATATAATATAAACGTTTTTACCATTGTTATCTTACATTCGGCCATTCGCAAATTAAGGCTTGCGTTTTGAGTTTTGTTTGAGTATTCAAAGGTAAAACACAAAATGGCATTGAGTATTCAAAGGTTAAACATTAAATGGCTTTTTAGTCATCTGGGTATTTAACCCTCAAGTAGCTATTTTTTAACAGTTTTCAATTTAAATATGTGTAAAATCGTCACTTGAAACGTGCTTAAGTTTCAGTTTCATTTGAGTAGACGTGATTAACCCCTGTAGAAAACCATAGAAAACTGTCAAAAAATAGCAACTTGCGTGTTACGTGTTTGAATCTTAGTCGGTTGATTATTCAATATTACGTTCATTCTGTATAGTTTTGGCGTATCAGTGTTGTATTTCATTAAATGCAAGTGTCATATATAATATATATATAACAAAGATAAAACTCGATCTATAGATAGATAATACTTTTATGGCATATCTTAAAAAACAGGATGTCTACCGAACTGATTTAATTTTTATATCACGGTGACTTAGTTATAATCCTGATTTATGCATTAACACGTTCACATTAGCTAAGTACTTATTGATCACAATATCACAAGGTCAAATGCTTTGTGTGACTGCCAACAAGGGGAAGTAATTTTGTGATATTCTATCTGACCTTTTAAAACGAGTCTCGTCAATTTCAAACGTATTTTGGGTCATGATTAGGGAATAGCGGTATTGGACGTTTTGCCAATACCGGTAATTTTTCGGTATTCATATTTTTAAAACCGGGATCCCGGTATTTCGGTAATTTTTCGGTATTTTACTATAAATATTAAAATAGTTGAAAAACATATTTTCTTATGTGTTATTTATGGTTTTAGACTGAATAAGTATATCTAAATTGTAATAAGAAAGGGTTCTTTAAAAAAAGCAATACTTTTAAATCCACTTGAACTTTAATTGGGAAATTTTGGTACTTAGTTACTACTTACAGTCTTTCTTTAACTTAAACATACATAACAATCAAATATTTATCACAACAAAAAACAACTTTAACAAACTTACCTTTATTAAACATTTATAAATATAAGGTTTTCACACACCAATGAAACAAAATAATCACGATGAAATCAAACAGATATTAAATAGGTATTAAAAAATTTAGAACTCTAAACATTCCTAATAACACATTAATAAAGATTCGAAATAATCAACATTTAGAACTCCAAAGATCTTTTCTCACATAATTATAATTACCTATTGAATTAACCAATATACCGACGAACTGCCAGACATCAGTCAAGACGAAATCGTGTTTCGTCTTGACTGATGCTGTCCGCATTGAAGTGGTTCTGTAGGTCCTGTATAAAGGAGGCTCTTCCTGCCTTCAGAAGCTATGAAGTAATACCGTCCTCACCGAGGGCTTTTCCATTTTTAAGCTGCCTCAAAGCTAACAGTGGGTGAACTCCTAAGGCGTGGAGCGGGAGTTTGGTGGTGCTCTTTTTTATATTTCTCGTACTTCATGGTTGGATGGAACTGAAAATAGGACGGGTATTTTAGAAAGTCTATCTTCAATAATCTGTATTCTATTTTATATTGAAGACTTAAATAGGAAAGTTATCGACAAGACCACAGGATAAGCAATAACTTTCAAGTAACGAAAGAATCATCAAAAGCGTTTCACCTAGAGAAAAATTCGGAGGTAACATATAAAAAAAACTAAAATAAATACAGTAGAATTAAGATCCATCTACATTTCGGTCGGTCAGCGGTTGAAAAACCCTTCTGTTTTGAATTCATATTATGCCTATTGACATTCATCAGTAATTCAGTATAATAGTTATTTATTTGCTCTAGACCAGAGGTTCCCAAATTCTTTTGTTTCATAGACCACTTTCTAAATTTTGCTGGATCCGGTGGACCCCCTGCAGCTACATAACTACGAATCTCTAAATCTCGAAAAAAGTGAAGATAACATCTATGGAAACTTGCATTGTCGCTGAGTTTCAACGACGAATTAACAGTTTTCTGTGTCTTTTTTTTGTGTTCTTTTGTAAAGCCTGAGCCACCTAATTAGAATAGCCTTTGAAAAAATGTAAACTCTAAGGCCGTAGGCCCTTTAAATCTGAATTTGAAGTAAATTTTTTACAAACTGTAAAAACCGGTTTGCGAGAAAGAATGTGGACTTGTGTTAGGAATAGAGGTAGCCACGTAGAGCATGAAGTAAAAATTTAAAAGTTACATGGTTTGAACTCAATATGTGATTTATTTTAAGTCTGTCTTAAAAATACTGAATCTAACTTTGTATCTAACAAAAAGATAAGTATGTAATTTTAAAAAATATAATAATTCTTCGACTTCAGGGCGAGACTGTCATCAAAAATATCAAAACTCAAATATCTCGAAGACGCTCAACTTTAGAACAGGGTACATCAGAGTCAAATGTGTGTACACTAAACCCTACTATCACACCCTGAAAAGATCAGGTCTACCTACAAGTAACCCTGTATAAATAATTCCACTATTAATTAATTATCGAAACCAAATTAATTTTCATGTACCCCCGCTTACAATTGTGGACCCCCAATTTTCGTCACGCTTAACATAGACACCTGTCGAGTCTCCCGTGGACCCCTGGGGGTCCACCTAGACCACTTTGGGAATCACTGCTCTAGACAATAAGACGCGCAATATAAAACTTCCGTTATGGTAAATTGTTTGAGAAATTAATATATGAAATGATATGAAATATTACTTACCGTTTATTCTTTCGGTGATTGTTTTCGTCTCCAATACCAAACCAACAACACAAACTGTTTTTGAACTTGTCACTGCCTAATACGATACACTGATTACCGTTTGAACCTTGTGCTCGTGCATAGTAACAATAACAATTGATAGAGAACGCCTACCGTGCGAGAGCGCACTATGCAATTGAAAATGTGCTTGACAAAGAAAGACGCACGGATCTGACGGTTTTATTCCCATGAAATTACAGGTACAATACTTTTTTTCACTTGCACGTGCATTCGTCGTTAATTTCGCCAGTCAGTTTTGAGCTTTATGCATGCAGAAATAATGTACGCCATGACGCTATGCTACGCTAGTGCCGTGTGGTGCCGGCTTAGAATTGCACCACCCCAACTCTTCCCGTGGGTGTCGTAAGAGGCGACTAAGGGACACACCGGGGGTGGGCAGCAGCGCCCCCGCAGAACAACTCCTTCACCAAACTGCGATCCCCAACCCGCATGCCCAGCGTGGGGATTATGGGCATTACCCCCAAAATGAAGACACAAGCCAAAAAATGGCCCCCAGTACCCGGCCGCCTCGCTATTCCTGGCTATGGTAGCGGCCATGGTAACGGCGTGGCAGGGGGTGCTAAGAATCACCGGCCGGCAGGCTACCACACAATATCGAAACTGACCCTGGCAACGTACAACGGACGCACTCTGAGGCTTGACAATCATCTAGCGCAGTTGGAAGTGGAGTTAGAGAACATTAAATGGCATGTTCTAGGGTTGTGTGAAGTCCGTAGAGAGGGGGAGGACACCGTAACCCTAGACTCGGGCCATCTTCTCTACTTTCGCGAGGGTGATAAAACATCCCAGGGTGGCGTAGGTTTCCTCGTCAATAAGGCCCTCTCTAACAACGTTCAAGAAATCTCCAGTGTGTCGACCAGGGTAGCGTACCTGATCCTTCGGCTATCCAAGCGGTATAGCATGAAGGTAATTCAGGTCTACGCACCGACCTCGGCACACCCGGATGATGAAGTGGAGGATATGTACGAAGAAATATCCAAAGCCTTACACAACACCACTAAGGCTCACTTCAACGTTGTTATGGGGGACTTTAACGGCAAGGTGGGAATCCAGACTGGCAACGAATCCCGAATAGGCCCGCATGGTTATGGAGTTAGGAATCACAGGGGGCAAATGCTTGTCAACTTCCTTGAGAAAGAGGGGCTGTTCTTAATGAACTCCTTCTTTAAGAAACAGCCCCAGCGGAAGTGGACATGGCAAAGCCCCGACACTGTGACAAAAAATGAGATCGACTTTATCATGACGGATAGCAAGCACATATTCAGAGATGTCTCAGTGATCAACAGGTTCAATACCGGATCTGATCACCGAATGCTCCGAGGCACTCTGAATATCAACTTAAAGCTTGAAAGAAACCGTCTGATGAAGTCCACGCTCCGACCTAATCCAATCCAAATCATGGCGGGCACCGAGAAGTTTCAGCAGCTTCTCGGGGATAGATTCGCTGCCTTGGAACCCACTGATGACGCTGACGAGACCCTACACAATCTGGTCGAAACGTTGAGGGACGAGGGCACTAAGTTCTGCAGCAAGCTAGGTACTGGCAGGAAGTCCAAACTCTCGGATGAGACTCTGGATCTGATGACAAAAAGACGGGAAACCACCCAAATGTCTTCGTTAGAGAGGTCAGACCTGAACAAGCGAATCGCGAAGATGGTACGGCGTGACCTTCGGAGCTCCAACACACGCCTCATTGAAGAGGCGATAGAGCAAAACCGAGGGTCCAAAGTATTCACTCAGCAGCTTGGCAGGAGCCACCTGACGAAGCTTAAAACGCACGGCGGGAGGATCGTTTTGTCGAAGCCAGAGATCTCAGCTGAGATAGAAGACTTCTATGGCCGTTTGTACACTGCACATACCCCTCAGTCCCGAAGAGATGACCATGATTCTAGAGCCACCCTGACACGCCACTATACCGACGAACTGCCAGATTTCAGCCAAGATGAAATCGTGTTAGCTCTGAGGCAGCTTAAAAATGGAAAAGCCCCGGGTGAGGACGGTATTACTTCAGAGCTTCTAAAGGCAGGAGGAGCCCCCATTATACAGGAGCTACAGAGCCTCTTTAATACCGTCCTTCACAGTGGGAGAACTCCTAAGGCGTGGAGCGGGGGTTTGGTGGTGCTCTTTTTTAAGAAGGGCGATAAAACCCTCCTTAAAAACTATAGACCCATCACACTCCTGAGCCACGTCTATAAGCTGTTCTCGCGAGTGGTCACGAATCGTCTCGCCAGGAGACTCGACAAGTTTCAGCCACCGGAACAGGCCGGGTTCCGCGGAGGATATGGCACCATAGACCACATACACACAGTGCGGCAGATTATACAGAAGTCCGAAGAGTATAATCAGCCCCTGTGTCTCGCTTTTGTGGACTATGAGAAAGCCTTTGACTCTGTCGAAACCTGGGCTGTTCTGGAATCCTTACAGCGATGCCAAGTAGACTATCGTTATATCGAGGTGCTGAGATGTCTCTACGATGCCGCTACTATGAGTGTCCAAGTACAGGACCAGCAGTCTAAACCCATCCAATTGCGCAGAGGAGTGAGACAGGGGGATGTCATATCCCCGAAACTGTTCACGAGCGCATTGGAAGATATGTTTAAGACTCTGGACTGGAAAGGTAAGGGCATAAACATAAACGGCAATTACATCTCACACCTACGATTCGCTGATGACATAGTTTTAATGGCGGAGTCGCTAGAGGAGCTGACCCACATGCTGGACGGCCTAGCTTCAGCCTCGCGACGCATCGGTCTTGGCATGAATTTGGAAAAAACCAAAGTCATGACCAATTGCCAAATTGATCCGGGACCGGTAGTCGTAGAAGGCCACCTTCTCGAAATTGTTTCCGAGTACACTTACCTTGGGCAGATTATGCAGTTAGGTAAAAACAATTTCGAGAAGGAGGCCAAGAGAAGGATCCAGCTGGGCTGGGCAGCGTTTGGAAAACTACGTCGAGTCTTCTCGTCATCCATACCACAATGTTTGAAAACGAAAGTTTTCAATCAGTGCGTCCTACCCGTAATGACCTACGGAGCTGAGACGTGGACACTCACGGTAGGGCTGGTCCACCAGTTCAAAGTCGCTCAGCGAGCTATGGAAAGAGCTATGCTCGGAGTTTCTCTGAAGGATAGGATTCGTAATGAATACATCCGACAGAGAACCAAAGTTATCGACATAGCTCAAAGAATTAGCAAGCTGAAGTGGCAGTGGGCCGGCCATATTTCGCGAAGAACCGACCACCGTTGGGGTAAACGTGTTCTTGAGTGGAGACCGCGACTTGGCAAACGTAGTGTGGGACGCCCTCCGGCTAGGTGGGATGACGATCTGCGAAAGACTGCTGGCAGATGCTGGATGCGTCAAGCTGAAGACAGGGCGCTATGGCGCTCATTAGGGGAGGCCTATGTCCAGCAGTGGACTAATGTAGGCTGATGATGATGATGATGATGATGACGCTATGCTCGCTATTAGCTAGGTGGCTAGCTCAAAGCCACCCGCGTCCGTCTATCTGCTTGCTCGTACTATAAAAGTAAAGATTTAAATCAACAAACAGTCTAACACTAGCCTACGGGAATTTGTACGTTTATTTATTTTGAAGTCGGTTTGTGACCACGTGAAGACATGCTGAAGCGAAAACGTAGACTTTCCATCAATATTACAATCATTATAAATTTAAAATAAATATAAATTAGTATAATAAAGTAAATTTGTGTAATCCAGAGCCGCCTTATGAGTTTTTTCATTTATTTTTACGTTTAATTCAAAATACCGAATTACCGGTATTAGCAACTTCAATACCGGTATTCCGAAGTGCCTTAAATAACTCGGTATTACCGGTTTTTCGGTAATACCGAATACCGGTGTCCATTCCCTAGTCATGATAACGAAATGATTTTCTCTTCTCTCTCTTCTGTACCTACGTTTAAAACACAATTTGATCAAATCTTCCCAAGATAAATTCTATAGTTAAAGATAAATTTTAACTTGTAAGTTTTAACAGACTCAAAAATAAAAAAAAAACAAATTCAGAATTACCCAATTTCTGCGACTAAAACGTTTGCAGAAACGAGAAGGCCAACTTATAGAGCGGGTACAACTTGTAGTGTGGTTACTACCTATACCTATATTACTGCCATGTAAATTGATTTTACCAATAAATTGTATTTCTGATTTATTTTCAGAAACGCCTACTTGGCTTAGCACCGGTGGCACAGAGTGAAGAAGACTTATATAAGCTGCTTGAAGATTCCTTGAAGATATATTAAACTGTACCCTAAATAAAGAAGTAAAAAAAATCGGTGATTAATACATTTTGTACTAGATGGTAAGGTTTATGATTTTACCTTGCCCTAGCGATGTTAGTTTATAAGTAAAAAACATTAACGATTATTGCAATGCAACTATTTTTATACTTTATTATATTATCTCAAGAAATCATCTTTGTTTTATTTATACCTTACCTACATATAAGTACTAATGATGTTTATTAAAAAAATTCTAATGAAAAACAGATTAATGAGGTAAAAAGTAAACAACATTGAAATAGTGTTTAATTTTTAATAATTTTAAGTACACAAAATAAACCTATCAACTAATTTGTATATTTAATATATAATATGTATAATCTTAAATTAATTTGTTGTAATTTGACTTCTTGTTACTTTTAATTTTAAAAAGCGCTAGATTTGTCGCGAAGTTGTTCGAGAGTGTAAGGCACTGTACTAATTAATACTCCCCAGAGACAAGATTCAAGCGAACTTAAAGTTAAACTAAAACTAAATAAGGTGCCAAATCAAAAAAAATACATTTACAAAACGCCACCGCTTTTAAACCTCTCTTAAATAAATCAGTAGTGCTAAGGTCTATCATTATATGAAACTCATCTCTGGATTCGATATTGGGCTGTGACTAGCGCTTATTAACTATCACTTACTGCTTATGTAAGTAAAGTGTTAGTTGTGCGGTTTGGACTAAACATGTTCCGGCACGATATTCTGGTGGTGGAAGGGGCTGCTTTCGTACGACAAGTTGGTGGCGTTTACTGTGACGTTCTGTAGTGGCTGATAGCGGCTCAGTTTCGGGGTCTTGGGCCCGGTCAGATCCTCGGACAGTTGCTGGTAAACCAGCCCGCAGTCTTTCTTTGTGCGACCGGCTTGCATTGCGGCGATTATGGCACTGTTGTATCTGATCTGTTGACTCCTCTTTGTGCACATCATCATAACAATCTTTCCTGTGATGAAAAGGAGTAGCAGTGCGCCTAGAATGGCGATACACACCGGCCATAGGTAGTCGTATCTGCCGTGTTCCTCTTCTGAGGTCACTTCTTGGTACAACTCTTTCTCCAAATCGTCTACGTCATTGTCCATCAGTTTGACGTCCAATTTTATCTTATCGGAGAAGATTGATTTGCTTTCAGATACTTTGGGTAGAGTGGGTAGTGGTTTGATTTTTTCATTGAGTTTGACTTTGAGCTCGACATCGTCGTCTTCATCGTCGTCAGCGTTTTCGGCGGTGTCATCGTCATCGTCATCATCTCCGTCTTCCTCATCATCGTCCTCGTCCTCATCGTCGGCCATATCATCCTCATCGTCAGCATCATCCTTATCATCGTCAACGGTGTATTCGTTCTGTTTGTCAGCCTTATCGTCGGCGACCTTTCCATCATCCAAGGTGTTTTTCAAATCAAAGTTGCCCTCTGCGTCTTTGTCGATTCTCTCCCAGATTTCTTCATCGGATACGCTGTCGTTCAGAGGCTCCACGGGGTGTGGTAGAGCGGATCCGCAAATCTTGCTTGTAAGGAATTCCCAGCTGTAAGGCTCGATATCGCCCTTAGACTTCTTATCCATGTTGGCATTGTCTGATACAGCGTTGGGGTTAACCTTGCGTTTGTTCAACCAGGTCATGAGGTTCTCAAAGTCGCGGTTGCAAACTAGCGGATTGTTGGTGATATCTAGAGCTCGCAGTTTAGTCAGCTTGTCGAGCTCAGATTGTTTGATTTCAGAGATACGGTTGTGTGAAACGTTCAAGAAGGTTAAGTTACTGAGAAGAGTGTCAGTTTGGTTCTTGCCTGATTTCCATAGATAGGTCAATTCCGCGTGACTCATATCGAGCCAAGACATCAGAGGTGTGTGAACGAATACTTCAGCAGTCAGGACTGTCAGGGGATTGCCTTGCAGGTTTAGCTTAGCGAGCTCGTTGTTGTTCTCGAAAACTTTACCATCTAGGGTAGTCAACAAGTTGAAAGCTAGATTGACATCAACCAATTTAGGACTGTAAGAGAAAACTTTGTTGCTGACGGATTTAATTTTGTTCCCGGACAAGTTGATAACTGAGAGAGCGCTGAAAGTCTTCAGAGAGTTATCGTAGATCTCTTCCAGACCACTGTTGGAAGCATCAAACAAGTAAATGTTGAATTGATCAGCGGCGCACTCGAATCCTTCACCGGGCAAATGCTTCAGCCTGGGGTTGTTAGAGATCTTGAAGATGTCTAGTTCAATATTCTCCTTGATGAGAATGTTCGAAATGAAGTCTAGATCGTTGAATGAAAGGTCCAGATAGTTCAGTTCCACGAGCTTGTGGAAAGCCTGGTTATGGATCTTTTCTATGCTATTACCACTGAGGTTGAGGTTAGCAATGTATGTCATACCGTTGAACATGGAAGGTCCAATGAACTTAAGGTTAGTTTGGCCAGCGTTTAGGGTCAACAGGTCCGAGATCTGAAGACCGTAAACAGTATCAATGGGATTTTTCAGGATGTGGAGCGTTGCGAGCTCAGTGTTCTCAGAGAATATGTCATCAGGCAAGGAGTTGATGTTGTTATCGCTTAGGTCGAGCTCTTCCAAGTCTAGGAGTTTCTTGAAAGTGGTAGGATCCATATCGGCCAGATTGTTACCAGCCACATTCAGGTACATGAGTCCAGGCATGTTTTTGAAAGTGTTTGCTGTGATGTATTGCATGTTGCAGTACGAGACATCGAGCTCTTGCACAGAGGACGCGTTTAAGAAGTATCCCTCAGAACCAGCTGCGGGGAACTTCAATGAGGGGTTGTTCGAGAGTGTCAGCAACAACAGCTTCTTGTTGTTTGCGAACGTCTCAGGATGTAGATTCTTCAATTTGTTGTTGGAGAGGTTCACCGCATAAAGTTCATGAAGGCCGTGGAAAGCGTTAGGTCCGACGAAGCTGATCGTACTGTTGACGATTTTGACGGTCGCAATATGATGGAGGCCAAGCTTCTTGAAGATGAAGTCGTCCAACTGGATAGGGTTGTTAGGGCTAGCGTGCTCGATGACAAGATCGGTGATGTCTTCGCCGAATTTCTGCACGCCAACTTCGAGGCGGTTGCACTTGGCTATCCTGTATCCCTGAGATACAGTGCATATGCAGTCCCGGGGGCACGGCCTGTCCTCGTTGAAGAGGACCTCTTGCACGTCCTCTGAAGAATCGTAGTCATCGTCGTAGTTGTCGAGGAGGTCCTTGGCTTCCTTCTTCGTGGTCTTGTTGGTGGTCTCGCTGGCAAGCGCACACGCGCACGCCGCAAGAAGCAGCAACTCCCGTAACCTCACCCCCATTTCTCAGCGAACTCTGGAAAGATAGAAAGGAAAAGGTTATTATCTAAAGCAGAAATTGCAAAGATGACGAAGGTAGAGGTAGGTATCTTATCTTAATAGGATTTCAGATCTTGTAGTCATCCGTGATATAGGTATGTATGATAGGTACTGCATCCAAGAAAAAGAGAAGCATGTATCGCAAATGGCATGATTTAGGTACGGGAGGCTTATCGACGATTCGAGAACGAAAATGCTGTAATAGGTCATTACCACTGAAAGTAGCAAATTATGTCAATTATGAAATACTGGTCACGAGTCCTACGCCTACGACTAACAGTATTCGGAAACAATAGAAACGTTTTCTAAAAAAAGTATTCGTGAACAATGGGCAAACAACAAACATTTGGTGCGAGAAATTTCCAAAATACATGCTTTTAAAACAATCACCATGTGCGCACGCGCACTGAGCTCGGATAAAAATAAACAGATGTCAACATATTAATTGCTTCATGCTAGTATGTTCCAGGTTCAACAAACGTATTATTATTTATGCAACTTGTTGTACACGGCATATGCTAATAAAAGCCGTTATTTTCGGTCCTGTGATATTGTTGTAATTTGGGCCAGGTTTATCGTACGGTTTTTGCGTAATTCATCGAAACATCGCGCCGGTGGAAGTCTTCGATTCCCACAGCCGTCTGTCGAGCCACCTCTCAGTCTGTGCTTTGCTCAATATGACGTCAGACCATCTGGCCAAAATATGTCCAACTCCATTTAAGCCCCAATAAAAAGGATAGTACCTATTGATATTCTAACAATCAAGCCTTGATTAACCTTCTTTGTTTATGAAGAACCGTAAACGAAAGTTAAAAGGTTGAAGTAGGTACCTTTCAACTTCTGGGTGGTCCCTTCCGCCCGCGGCTTCGCATAGAGTTATCATATCCCCAAGAAACAATCATTCTCCTTGACTAATTTTATTAAGGTTCGTTCAGGCGTTAAGTCGTTAAAAAGAATGAATCAAACAAAGAAACACAAAGATACTAGCTTCTGCCCGCGGCCGGACCTACCTATATTATTTCTGTTTTTTATTTGTTATAATATGTTAAAACAAAGTCTGGTTAGTTACATTACACCACTTACAATATAGTAACTCAAGAACGGCTGAACATATTTTTAATAATAAAGTTATAAGTATGTTTGATTTGTTTGTATTCATATAAAAGCAAGTAAAAGCAGAATTACTACATAACAGGATGTCGCACTAAAATAAAATTCAACATGGACATAGTACCTAGTGGGCACAGCTTGTACCAAGTATATCTACTGAAATTAAACGACTAGGAATGTTAATAAGCGTGCAAAACTTAGGCTCAATCCACAGAAATCTAAATAATTAGGCACTATTATATAGATAACTGTGGCACGATCCGTTCTATAGTTTTACCTGCCTGCCACTGCGAGCCAGGTTATTTTTCGAATGTTTCTATGGTTGGCTGGCACTTGGCGGGCACTTTTTATCACCTCAATACATTCTAGCTGAAGCGTTTTTGATAAATGAGATATTAAAATACTCGTCTGGAGTCCTTTATGGTTATTTAGCTGCATTAACTCATTTTGCAAATAATTTGAAAAGCCCCTCTCTTGTTTTTACCAAGTCGGATTTTTTATAGTTTTCAATTAATGCTTGCTTGCTGTCGCTCGTTAAGAGATGAAATATTAGTGATCTGTTTCAGGCGAAGAGGAAATCAATTACACCTTATTATTTTCGATTGTACTAATTTTCGTTGTTAATAAAGTCGTTTCAAGTTTAATATTTGACTTGTCTAACTGCATATTTTGTAAGCCTAAAGAAATAAAGTAATTTTATTAAAGATTTCTGAAGAATACCCTAGGTTCGTAGGAAACCCGCTAAAAGTCATAATATAATTTTATGGTGTTTTCTTGTGTGACGAACACACAACTTCACAAACTTTCCCTCATGTATGTATAAGTGTATAGATGACACAGATAATTATGTTATTCGAGGCACATGCAGACTACGTAGTTAGTAACCAGATGTTGGCTTTGTTCTCGTGAAATCTTATCTGCACGCTGCCCATCTGTCGGACGTCACTACACAGATACAATATCTTATGTCTTTGTTCAATTTGATTTACGATAATTTGGCGTTTTAAAATTTATGAACAGACTTCAATTTCATTAAAGCAATATTAAGATCGTTAATGTAGTAGAAGTCAATAAAATAAGCATTATTATGGATAACTAAAAATTACACTGGTCTTTATCAAAAGATGATCACGTGAGAAGTACTTGCTCTCAACTAAAATAATCTTCTAAATAGTTTCATCTAGAAAAAAGTAATTCAGAAACAGTCAAATTAAATACTCATCTTTTCTTTTAGTTCGGTTGAAAAATTATTACATTAGGTATTTTTCATTCGCTCTGGGTAAAAACAAAACAATCATCAACAACGCCTTGAAACACTATTTTCGATTTCTTCAAGTAAGTACTTAGTTGACATTTAGTTTAGAATGTCTTGCATTCTAAAACTAGATTTTTCCATAACCACGCTCGATGGCTCTTGGCCACGTCGTCGTCAGTTGGACATGAAATCATTATAAAAATTATTGTGTCATTCATTATGACGCTCAGAAATTAAAATAGTTAGATAATGAATAATTGATTCGAAGAACAGATTGTAATATTAAAAACAATAGATAGAAAAGAAACCATTAATCTAACAAAGGTGAAAGAATTAAATATAAAACATACCTGTAAATGCCATTATTTAGAAACTGAAAAACAATGTAAAACACTTAGTGGGACGGGCAGTGCATGCTTCTAAATCAAAATAAACATAGTCTAAATTAGAATTTGGATTTCTTTGAAAACAAAGGAGCTAAATACTTAATCATTATACCTAATATTCTATGAAACCGGTGTCATGATAAAAGCTAATCGCAGAATTCGAATTTTGTTTTTGTTTTGTAAGCTTCATTCATCATTCTTCATTAATTTTAATCGTCCGTCGTCCGTTTTCAAACACCAAAGCTTGTTTTCAATCAGTGCGTCCTACCCGTAATGACCTACGGAGCTGAGACGTGGACACTCATTGTAGGGCTGGCCCACCAGTTTAAAGTCGCTTAGCGAGCTATGGAAAGAGCTATGCTCAGAGTTTCTCTGAAGGATAGGATTCGTAATGAATACATCCGACAGAGAACCAAAGCTATCGACATAGCTCAAAGTATTAGCAAGCTGAAGTGGCAGTGGGCCGGCCATCTCGCGAAGAACCGACAATCGTCGGGAAAAATGTTCTTGAGTGGAGACCGCGACTTGGGAAACGTAGTGTAGGACTCCCTCCGGCCAAGTGGGATGATGATCTGCGAAAGACTGCTGACAGATGCTGGATGCGGCAAGCTGAAGACAGGGCGCTATGACGCTCATTAGGGGAGGCCTATGTCCAGCAGTGGACTAATGATCCGTTATCAAGTACCCATGCCACAAACCCTGGCAGGCTTTGGGCTAGATACTGTGTGAATTATCCAGCATTATTTATATTTATTAACTGACATAGGATTGCCTCAACATATCCATAATTTCATATCAATACCAGTCGTGCATTACCCTGCTGTACGGCAATGCTGATGCGCTTCGTGCGCCCCATACCAGCACTCTGGTCACGCGTCGCTTCGGTATAATGCAAATAAAACTAACCTCACTGCAAATACAATTACTTAAGTACCTACTTAAGTAAAAAAATCTCTGTTGTTAGTCACAAACGAAATCCACGCAGTATGTTGCATGTTAAACACGTGATGTTAATTTCAGTCAGTTTATATTAATAAGTTATTCTTTTAATTAATATATTTTTGTGTTAAACCTTTTTAAAGTTAAAATTAATATGTCTACTTTCTGCAAATTTATCTCAAGACGCTGCTTTAGTTTATTATTAGTGGAAACGTTTAATTTTAAAAATTCTTTGTATCTACTCTTTGTCTAGTCTAAGCTGTAAGTTTTCCGAAGATTGTAAAAATAAAATAAAATAAATAAAGCATCTTATACCTATTATGGTTTTCATATCGCGAAAATTGTCGGCGCATGAAATCATAAAAAACGTTTCAGGAGTTATTTGTTCAAGGTTGACTAATAAAAGTCGCAATGAGCTTGAAGAAAATGCCGGCACTAACACAATGCCTGCCCACTTCCTGTTTTGCCTTCTGCTTGGCGTACAGTTAAATCGTCTTTTTTTCTTTAACTGATAATTCTCGTACCTATCGTTTTAGAACCTAATAGAGCTAAGACCTTTTTAGTGACATCTAGTCACCTGTGATATGGTGTGTTTACCTATTTACTAGTAAAGAATATGATGCAAACGTTCTGTTTTTCACTACATAGGATAAATCAAAGATGGTTCCCGCTGTCTGTCTGTCTATACTCCTTATGTATATCTTTAAAACTATACAGCGGATTTTGATGCGGTTTTTTCGAAATTGATAGAGTGACTCATTATGAAAGTTTATTTTTAAAACTAGCGACCCGCCCCGGCATCGCTCGCGGAATCGCTAGCTAGATATAAACGTGATTAAATAAAATATAGTCTAGACTATTTGCTAGGAATAAATAATAGCTCAGTGGTCTAGACATTATTATTTTGATTTCAATCTCCCGGATAATACAGTCTTTAATAGTAGGTACTTAGTATAAATTAATATACATACCTACATCTATTAATATTCAACTTTATCCGGTTTTTAGACATTATTCGTCTGACATCAAGAGTAGAAGCAATGATTATAAAGTATTGGCACAAATAAATAAAGCATGACATCGGTAATACCGAGTGTAGGTATAATTGGTAAAGTATTTTTTATGCAACCAGCAGTGTAATGACGCCATCAGAGACTTATCTGATTCATAGAAAAAGTATTTCGGTATTTCCCACTTTGCAACGTAAAGCCTTGCATGGATATTCAAGTACCTATACTACAATATTAACCTATTATTTTCTGAGGTCTCCACAACCATTACCTGCCTACACATTTAGACAAGACCTAGCATAATCCTGGACATTGGTGTAGGTTGCTTCAAACGACTAAGATACGATTGGATCCTAAGATAATCAAAATCGTCTTGCCTAAGTTGACTAGATGACCTTTAAATAGTGATTTTCCTTCACATTTTGCAATACGACGTCGTTGTTTAAACGATTAATTATTAATACCTAGGAATGACACACTTCTGAGAACAGTTTTAAAAGTATGACTCGAAAAACGCAGTTTGTTAATCTATAATTACTATAATTACAGAATAATATGGATTAATTACACAAATACTGAAGAGTCATCATTTAAATCATTAAATCAATACTTAACTTTATTTCTTTGGGCTGACAAAGAAGCACTTAGACTAGACATGTCATATTTTTAACCTTAATTATCAAAATAATATTTTAGCTTCAATCTTTTGTCCACAGTGGAAGAAGTGGAAAATGAATCAGTAACACGCGTATGACTTATGTGTCTAATACATGTTTATAACATATTCCTTCCTTTAGGTAGGTATATACTCCTTAAAGGAAGGATTATGTTATAAAAAATACCTAAAATTCGTAAAAAAGATTCCTTTTTCTTCATTTACTTGTTAATAGTACCTAACCCAGTAATAGCATAATTATAACTATATTCTCCTTCTCACTTACATTTAATTCCCACTTAGTTTAGAATAATCCACATAACACGAACCACTTCAATCCGATCTGGTCCAACCACTAGTTTATAGGTCCACTGGATTATTATAGAAAGTCAAGGCACTTTCACGGCGTGAGAATACACGGCGCACTGTATCGCTCGAATGTCTCTCGTAGAATGAAGGGCGCCTGGGACTGATAAACCTAAGGTAATGCCGCCACTTGGATAAACTAAAGCCAAACCGCAGTTGGCGCAAGCGAGTGGTGTTGTGACTCACACGATCTCAAATGCGGGTTCGAACGCAACGCATCCGATCTTGTATTTTATCAGACTGAGCTATTATGTTTTAATTTCGAAACCTGTTATATTTCTCGCTGTAGGTAGGTATGTTTTTTTTGCGGTTAGTCGCTGACCGTTGGAAGTAGGGAATTCCTTTATCTTAATTTGATAATTTAAAACGCAAAGTTACTTCTTTTATTACGATTGGAAGAAAGGGAACGAGAAAATAATATCTACTACTGACAGCATAAATATTAAAGCTAAGGTTTAAAAATCTTCTTTGTTCTACCATAAAAAAATATGAAGCATTCACTTGATAAATGATAAGGTTTGTAAACAGTAACTATCAGTCGCCATAGTGGAAACCAGATAAGATAACAGGACACAGGTGTGTGCGTTCCACATATCACAAACATCGAGATTATCAGAGCGAAAAACAATGAAAATGTTTCTAGAATATTGAGATGAACAAAGAAACCTACCTTATCTAGAAAAAATTTGTTAGCTATTGATGTCCATCCTAACGGACCACGATTGAAGAAGTTGTTATTCTAACAACCTACCCCTTTGAGATAACTTATATTCTTTAGATAAACAGGTTTGAACTCTAGTCTAGTAGTTTACACTGTCTCCCCGGGGTACGCGCACTTCAGAATATTAAATTTAAAAAATCGGCCATTTGCTAGTCGGACACGATCACGAAGGTTTCGTTTCCATTATCTATAAAAACGGCAAAAAAAGTCATGTCATATAGCTATTAATTTTTTTTTATTCTGTTCTTTATTAACTATTAGGTATAACGGCAACAGAAATACATCATCTGTGAAAATTTCAACTGTCTTATTATCACTGTTCATGAGATTATAGGCTGGCGACAGACGGACAGCGAAGTCTTATTTATAGGGTCCCGTTTTAACCTTTGGGTACGGAATCCTAAAAAACAGTTTGAGTACTAAAAATACGTCATTGTAAATAAGTTATTTAGCATACAATCGGCCCTAGTGCCTGTTGAGTGTTGACGACATCGTGCGTGAAGATATGCATATGCACATATGCACCGATAATTCCTCATGTACAGGGTGATTCGATACACTGACTGACAATGGTAAGTATTCGGGGTTCTAAAGTTATGCAACAACCATATTGAATCTGTCATGAAATGAGTTTTTGTGAATACTTAAATCAGACGGGAAAAAGCTCAGGCAATGATACATACACTGTTGACCCAAAACTAGATTCGAGTTTAACCTTTCGCAGCGTTGATATATTCCAGGAAGGATAACAGGAAAACTTTGATCAATTGACTTCAAAAGTTTCCCAAAGATTTTAATTTCCGCGATGCAATTAAAAATAATCATACTGAATTAATCAGTCAAAAATAACATTTACAAATCTCTATATTACTAAATAAGACAGTGCTCAGAGCCCAACTGCTTGGCATGTAGAGAATAAGGAAATAAACTCTTGATTAACATTTATCTTAATAAGCAGTAACAGCATTATTACTTATCGGAACTACTTATTATTGTACCTACATACCTAATTAATCTCTAAATTATACATATAGGTAGGTAATAGAAAAGAAATACTTCAGGCATGACCTAAAGGCATTTCAAGAGTTACCTATTTATTTAACTGTACCTAACATACCTACTTATAAATACGTATTTTTACTTAATTAAAAAAATAAAAAGATATTATTATTATAAACATTACAAAGATTCGATTTTTTCTTCGTCTATATAGATTGGTCAAGTTTTCTATTATCCATGAATCACCCTGTACATTCACAAATAATTATTGCAGCAGGAACGTGAGTGCATTGTTTGGAATTCAGCGGTTTGACCTAATTATAATGGAGGAATGAGAATTAACGAATAACAACAACAACCTTTAAAAGTAGGGCTTGTTCTTGCTTTTTCTCAAAGTAAGCTTTGAGTAGCTTACTTTGGGGCTAGATAATGCTGTGTGGATTGTCCAGCATTATTTATTATTTATTTATTTATTTATTTATTTTTACTATAGTAGGGTGAAAACTAAATTCTATTACTTAGCCACCGCTGCTTTAAGCCCGTCTGTCAGCGGGCTGTACCTCTATTATCATGAACTGTAATAGGTTAACTGTTGAAATTTGCTCAGAGCAGATATTTGTTTTTTTGCCGTTTTAACACCATTAAAATATGTTGAATACCGATCAACAAAGATAAGCAACGTCGGGCGCGGTCAGAAATTTGATGGGTGACCGCGTTTACGTTGGCTTTTTTACGAAACATCAAAAATTGACCGTTATTAAAAATTGGTTTCGGGAGGTTTCTCTGTTTGCTTCAGTTTTGCACGATGGTAGTCTTGTGGGAGTCGAATCGCAATTGGCCTGCCTGTTTTATTTTGGGTCAATGTTTATAATAATGCGACCTTTTCAAATGCGCTGAAATCTGCAACTATACCTACTTACGGATTGAGAGACCAAAAGACATGTCTGAGGTGGAGACCATTTGTGATCTAGGGATTTGAGAAGTCTGTCTAGACTTCTCTATGCGTAGTTAATTGTTTGTTTGTATCAAGTTATATTATAAATTATAATACCTACATATGCACGTAGGTAGGTATAACGTATAATACATGCGCACGTGTAATTTAATTATTTACTTATAGGTTTATTTTTACCATGTTTTGAGTGAATGTGCGGTACTTACCTAGTATTTTGTTTTCATACAAAAACTAGAAAGGTATCTATTACGCGCTCCCTAGGGGTAGTTTTGTGAGATTAAAAAACGCGTATAAGTACCAAAAAGAAAATCAGAACTTGGACGAAGTAGGTATGAAGTAGTAAAATGACTACATAGCGGTTTTAGTTTAATCTACGAGGAGACTTTGTTGCATTGTGGTTAACTTCCAACGGTTAATTTGTCACTGCTGTCTTACAGTTTTATTTTCCTGTTCTTTGTTTATAGCCAGGTAATAGTAAATAGGTCGTTTCTTTACATAACACATTTATATACTTACCTAAGAATACCTTACGGACAATTATGTGCCAAAACCTTGGCCAACCTAGAAGTTTCAGACAAGTCTAAGACCTTAGACCTTAAACTAAGACATCCATTTTCTCAAGCTTTGTATAGTTTAGTTAGTAAGTCGTTAAGTTAAGACACAGTCTACAGTCACAGCTATAAGTACTAGGTACCTATGAATGCAGTAGAACCTCAAAAAGCAGGAGGATTTTAATTCGACTGTATTTTTTTATGTTTTTGTGTTAAATCATAACTTTTTTCTAGGTGAACAGATTTTTATGTTTCTGTTTTATTTGAAAGCTGGAACTACTTCTCGTTTAATGCGTGAAATTTAAAGTCTTTGTTTTTGTAAATTCTTACCTATGTCCTCGTTCAGCCACTCCACAACTCAATTTAAACTGTAACAAGAATAAAATAAAGATTAGCAATAGGGTTCAAAATATTACTAATATTAGTAGAAAAAACTGTATAGGCACGTAATCTGCCTAAGCCTAGATTACAGTTCATTGTCTCATGATGAGGGAACCAGAGTTCACGTTCTATTTGCAATAGATATCGATTCTGAAAATAGTCAGGTAGGTATCGGTCGTTTCGATAATCGTATAGAATAAATCAATAGAGACAAGAAGGTATGAACATGATTACACCAAGGCATTATCTTGCTTTTTGAATACAGATTATTAATTTCCAGCAACGGAAATACAAATACTACTGTAATGTGTGACTGATGATGATGATTAATAAATAGGGTAATAATAAAACCGAAAAATACTATGACAACGTTAGTTGTGAGTTCCGGTATAAACTTCTACAAGATAGAAAAATTAAAGTTCTTCCTTGATCATGGCACTTGAAACTCTACCGAAAAATCGGAACACTCAAAACAACTCAAATCATGAATCGTTGTACTCGTTGTAAATGAATTTATGATGATCTTGGATTTACAAATATCTAAGTTTTAAAGTCGAATTCATAAATCAATAACTTTATTTCTTTAGGCTTACAAAATAAGAATTTAGACATCTAAATTATATATATCGAGGAGCTAGAACTAAATAGCTAGAATAAGTGGATAGCATATAAAGCTATGCCTACGCGTATATCTAAGCAAAGGCAACTATAAGTGCTTGGCGTCGTAAGATAACTTGCTACTCCCTTCACGAAGTACCAAGACTGGTTCTTTGAGCTCCATGTTGTAAGCTAGAATATGAAACTAAATATGGCTTGTAGAACTAAAATTTATGATCTAAGTAAACGCTTAGATACTAATGTTATAACGATTTAAAGTTTGTAATTGGTTAGTTTTGATTATTCTACAGAATTAGACTGGCAATAATCTTACCCAAGTTTTACCTATGGGGACAACAACTGAGAATTGTAACTATGATAAGCACCCGCAACATACCTCTGTAAAGACTTCCGTATGTGAGTAAATGGAATTCTAATACTACTTCTAGTAAACCAAGTAAAGTAGCAATAAATTCTAACAAACAAAATCCTAATAAGTTGGCCCCTATAAACGTTTTCAACAACACTAACCTACAAAACAAAGAGCCTTTAGCTGACGAGCTAGACAACAATGCACGCATCGTTTTATGAACTAGGATCGCCTTAGCCGGGTGTCGTAAAATGCTGCCAGCCTATCAACTGAATAGCAATGGGCCTTCTTAAACAACGGTTTCATAAACGACATGTGAGCTGTGTAGAAAGCTCATTTAACTGCCTGTTCGTAAGGTACTATCGCCTAGATGGGCTGACCTAGGGTTAAACCCGTATCTATAAGTTTCGAATAAAGTACAAGTAGTTAATAATGGAATACGGAAATACTGAAATACAGTCTTTATTCATTATTCCTAGTACGTAATGGAATACCTACGTTTGTAAAGTAAAATAGTAATGGAAAACGCTGAATGTTCGGGCGTCGTAAAGCCAGTAGGGGGAATAAACTCATTATGCTTTTACGCACGTAAAGGTTTTCAGATATTTATTTCGCAATAAGGATATTGTCAACCTCAAAGCTTGGAAATATTCTATTGGCAACTGCAAGTTGCTTGACTACGGTAGCGTGGTAAAACCAGTGGCGATAACCTATTAATATGTTGATGGTCAATTTAATTTCACAGAAGAAAAAGAAATGAAACCTAATTTAGATTAGGTTTTTCCATTTGCGTAAGTCAAAGTATATAGTTCGAGTATTTTTGGAGTGATTTATTTTGTCTGCTTGAATATATTCTTATCACGTTATTGATCACTATGTAGGTTCCTTTTGCTTGTTAATTATAAATGAGCAGACACCTGTTCACAAAAATAAGAATAAAGTTCTAGGAAAAACGAATACTTTGCGAATATGGAAGTTGTTTTTCGACAATATCGTATTACGGCCACCTGCGTGCGACCATAAACATCATTCATGCAAACAGTTAGCAAAATCTAAAATTATACCTACTTCTACATCTTAGACCAAGGCTGGTGTTCATGAAATAAAACATAAAAGGAGAATTAGGCAGCCTCGTCGTTTAATTTTGTGAAGTATTTAAACTTGAGTTAAAAACGTCCAAAAACTGTTTAAAGCTGTCTTTTGGTGAACTCGGAGTTAAAGATTTTCAGAAAAAAATGCACCTAAAACTAACATGTAGAGACATAGGTGCTTTTTGGTAGGTATAACATGATAGCGAAACTTAGGTTAGTTGTAAAAAGATTTTTTGGCGAGCTACCAAAATTATGAGAAAATTCCACAAGTTTGTGTCAATTGATTGGAAATGAATGATTTCAATTTCAGAGCAACGAGTGTTTTTCTGTAGTAGTAGTGTATATTTACTTATCTAGAAGGTTCGAGCAATGATTATATGGAAGAGGTGAGGTAGAAGAGCAAAAATAAATACCTACTCGCCTCTTAATATTAAAAGTAAATGTTGGTCGGTTTATTTGTAGTGATATTAGCTTACATTGGCTGGGACAGACGAACCGTGAATATGCATACAAGGTTCTAACATTCAAAATTCGAACTCGTTTGATTTTCGGAGAATTGCTATGCGTAGTTTGCATACAAAAAAGAACGTTTGTAAAGAGATTGTATATTTTGTGCTTTCTTTGATAGGTTATTTTTATGCTTGGTAGGTACTTTTAAACTAGCTTATATCGTATTTTTTTATCAAAAGTGTTTCAGGGAAGCCCTTGCGCAGCTGTAGGACTTAAAACTACACAACATGTTTTTTTTTCTACTTTGATAATTTCAAAAACATCGTCAATCAGCCTCAAGAGTTTGTGACCTCATTTCGAATCCATAATATGAAACGATCAGCACGCTTGCACGGTGTCTACGGACAAAACAAGAAAAAAACCAATGCCAGGTGTTACGTGCGGGGACATCTGTGTAAGTACAAGATAAACTGGTTTTATCAAGCTACTTTGACACCAACCTCTGAAGGAATAAAGATAAAAATGTACAAAGTCTACATCATGAATAAAATACCTAATGCTTTAACCAAGGATAATTAATAAGTAAGTTAGGAATAGAATTTTGGGTTCATATTAGTGGGAAAGTATGCTCTGTCCCGCTAATATGAACGCAAAATTCTTATAGTAAAAGGCGTAACGCTAACATGAAAATTATAGCTTAATACAAGTCATTCCAGTACACCGCTGGGTTCGAAACAGTACACTTTCATGAAATTTCATTATTAATTTTATGTCAATCTTAGTCACTTTCATGATTTTTTAATAGATTTTTTTCACAGTCTTGATCACTTTAGATGAAGATGAGAAATGAGGAATTTTTTGTAATTCTTAAAATCACCCCGGGTTCCCATGAGTACTGAAATCTAGGTCTAGTTTGAACAAATTGGCGTAAGACTCTACAACATTTAATCATCTAATTTTATGTAAATATACGTCTGTTTCATTGTTTTGGGCAATCGAAGATCAAATTACTCAATGTTGTATTTTTGATACAAAAGATTTCAACGCGCTCTAAATAGGAATTTCCGAAAAATAACTACCTTATAGACCTCAATAGGTGGCTAAGATCTTTTAAGTGGAGTGCAGTGTCTATGCCATAATAATTTTTGAAATAAAAGCGCCATTTTTTTAGTCTGTACACTTTTTTTTGACATTATTAAAATGCCTCGTCGTTTTGAAAACTATACCCTGTTAAGTACTTTTATATCAATTGCTTTGTCTTTTACATATTTCATTGACCTTTCATCTAGCTAGAAGGTAAATTAAAAGGTGTTGAAATACCGACTAAAAATATTAAAGGTAAGATATAAAATACACTACTTTCTATTTTATGTACCTTTTATATTTTTATTTTTAAACATAAAGTATATTTTATATACAGAAGATGTTAACGCGCTTCTTTTTCAAAATGATTATCGAGATACAATAAGTTAAATCCATGAAATTAATAGATATTAAACACTTACAAAACTATAGGTAAGAAATTTATTTTCTGAAATCGATGTTATAACGTCTAAAAATAGGTACGTTACCTAGGTACCTAAGAAAAAATATATAAAAATTACTATCAAAGAATAGAATCAAATTAAAACTAGTAGGTATGTACAATTGAAACAATTCACAACTGCAAACTATGGCAAACTATCTGATAGTTGCTCAACTGATCCTAAGAAAATAGCCTCAATAACGATTTGTACAATACTGGCCTCTATCTTTAACCCGCGTGGCTTATCGTCATATTATTTTCAGCTGAATGCACATTGCAAGACTAGACCGTTAAATATTTAGAACACATTGTGCGGGCTACGAATAGGTTAAACTATACTATGAATTTAGTACAGTCAGCTTGAGGAAAACCTTGAAGTTCAGCCTAGCCTAATCTTAAGTACAGTGTCGCGCTGCAAAGCACCATGCGTTGAAATAATTTATCATTATCTAGTTTGGTATAAAATATAAGGATAATAGTAAAATTATTACTTAAATAATTGTAATAAATGGAAATCAATTGCAAAATGCATTATGCCTTGCTTGTAATTTTCGTTGTATATAATTATTAGATATGTATATTAGTAACTACTTAACAACTAAACACTTCTCTGATAAAACGAATTTGATAGGATTTTTCATTGTGTAGTTTGTGTGGATTTTTTTTTCTATAATTTGGTTGTATTAGTTTAACAGTGAGGGTGTGTCTCGTCATTTTTACCTTCTCTGATAGCACCTCAATTTGTGGGAAGAACGGAATGGCGGATTGCATATTGGTCGATCTTATCAGAGGAGGCTCATAGCGGAATTGTTACTAAATCTTTTTATATATCCATAAATTTTGCAATTGATTTCTGTTTATTAAATTTAACTCATTTGTAATTTTATTTTATCCTAACATATTGAACGAAATCAAGAACGGCTTAACAGATTCTTAAAAAATTTTAGAAACCATGATTTTTTGGACTTTTCTTCAACCCGAATAGAAAAATAGCTATAAAATATGTAGGGATCACGCAAAAAAAAAATCTATGCGGGTGAAGACGCGGGAACAGTTAGTTTATATAAGAACTAGCAGCACCTCGCGGTTTCACCCGCGGTAATTCCCGTTCCCGTGGAAAAACCGGGATATCATATAGCCCATGTGTTATTCCAGACTATAATCTATCTCTGTGCCAAATTTCATCCATATCCGTTCAGTAATTTTTGCGTGAAAGAGTAACAAAAATCCATCCATCCAGCCATACCTACAAACTTTCGCGTTTTTAATATTAGTAGGATAAAACAAAGGATACGTAAAAAAAATGTATGCCGTAGATATTATGTAGTGTTTACCTAACACATCATATACATAATATGTATGTCGCAGATCGCTGCATTTCTAGACCTCAATTCTATTTTGTAGTTGCGAGCCTTCCTTGTGATACCATGCATTTCATAGTCAAGAGTAATGATAACTTCTTGGTTATGTATTCGGTCTCTTTGCTCTATGCGCGGCCTGTCCATAGAATCTGTGATTCACCGACAAGTAACTGTTGATGGACCAATGTCAAAAAAAAAGAAAGGAATTATGTACTTTGGTTGCAATATGACAGTGAAGATTTTTATTATTATTATTATTAATTATTATTCTGAGTTGAATCCGGTTTTATGGAGATGATTATGAAGATGATTCTGTTTTCCCTCTATTCGATATGTAAATCTTATCTAATATAATATATTTAATAAACAAGTGAATTATTTAATGAATTGATTGATTGTCATAAAACAATAACACACCTTGTGTCATAGTTGGCAACATGACACAAAAATTCCAAAGTAAATGTTCTTTTGTTTTATAAGAATCACGATTATCTTAAAAAAATGTTGATTTCTGCTATGAGGTACCCACTATTGCTTAATCCTTAGAGCATTTAGGCTTAATCATATAGCCATGTTTACGTTATTTCCTTATAAATAGGTATGCGCTTAATAAAGGCACATTGTGTTTTCATTGTCCATAAATGCCATGACACCATAAATTGTGAGCCCTGAACGGATTTTGCCTATACTACCTCGATTAAGTTAAGTTTGCTGAAGGTACAGTTCGCAACAAAATGTGAAGGTGTCATAATTCAGTTTTTAATCTACTCCAAAAAAGGAGTTTTTATGAAGGACAATACGACGTTTTTTTGTCTTAACCGATGTCATAATTTCACATGTCATTAAAATGATGGGTTATTAATATTACGGATTTAAACACCTTGCTTCTAGTCCATAAAACTACTTTTTACTGTATACGACTGTGTATTTTTTCCCTTCATTCTATTTTATATTCATCTAAAGATGCCTTTTTCGCAAGTAATTTAAGCTAAGTCGCTTAAGCCAACCTTTTTTTTAGTGACTGTACATTGTTTTCACGAGACATTGACCTATTTCGGCTAATATTGGCGACATTTTATGGTCTGTAAACATCTGTTTGGGCAGGGTTTATTATGTTTACAAATTTTGGGCTTTTGCTATTTATGTACCTTTCATCCACATTTCAACAATTTAATTCTTACTAATATTATAAACGCGGAAGTTTTTACGTATGGATGTATGTAGTTATGAATGTTTTTATACTCTTTCACCCAAAAACTACTGAACGGATCTTGCTGACATTTTGAATAAACGTAGTTCTTGACCTGGTCTAATATATAGGATTATTTTCACCTAATAGATCAGACCATACCCATGAGATTGAAATAGCCTTGTAAAGTTACCAAAGAAACAACTCGTGCGAAGTCGCAGGCACATGATAGTTGTCAATGTATTTGGTTTTAAGTTGAATTTCCTAAATATGCATTTCTATTTAAGTATTTAATAAGGTACATTTTGGTTCAAATTAGTTTCCTGATTAAACATTTAGTTATTTAGTTGCTACTTATATTGGCTTGATATTAGCTTTATTTTTATAACCTTCAGTACCAATGCCAACCACATAAATAAAGCGATGTTTCACAGCAAAATAAACCTAATTTGTTAATTGTTTAGTGCCAATTTAGGTCAGACCTGAGGCCGCGAAACGACGTGTGTTCATAAAATGGCGTCATGTTTGTGTTTGTGTCATGTTTGTGTGTTTGTGTTGTGTTTATTAGGGTACCGCCACAGATTAGAAGATTGTAAGATAGGTTCCGTAGAAGGGTTTTGTGGAGGCCCTTGTACTTTTGCCTTTGGCATAGATCATCAATTAAGCAGCATTAGTAGGTAAGTACTTAATACTTACGTTTCAAGGAATTGTGAGAATTTTCAGTTGGATTTTCATTTGGATTAAAGATCTTGCAGCAATATGAGCCGCCTTCTGGTTTATTTTTTATTTAGATCATCATCAACCTGTATCAGCCCACAGCTGGACATAAGCCCTAATGAGCGTCATTTATTTTATTTAGATAAAAGAGAAGAGAAAACAAAAGTGTTCATTCATTCTGTAAGTCTTAGGATGTTTTGGTTGTTTTCTATGTCCGCAAAATATCTTTCTATGTAGGTAGTAGGATTGTATTGAGCATATCAGTTATTAAGTTAGTACACAAGATGTGCTTAGTTTTGTACAAGATGATTTATTATATTATAAAACCAACATTATTATTATATTATAAAATCGAAAAAACTACTTGCGGAATGCAGGTGGAAACTACTAATTTACATAAACTAGGAATCTCTACGTACTCTACACTTGTAGTTTGTCTTATGACAGGACTTTCACCTTTAATAAATATACATTATAAAGGGCACAATACATTGTTGATCCAGTCAGATCGGTCCCCAATTGAAATTGGTCCCAAACCTTGCTTTCTATGTTTTCGGGGTCAGCTACTTCCGGTGTGATTCACTGCGCGGTGAATCAGATTCATGGTTTTAATCGACATATTTTACTTTTACATGAAATATGTTTCAGAAGTCTTATCTGTGGATCTTCGTTTCGAAGTTGAATATATTCCGCCTTGAATGGACACCAATGTGATACCTAATAGCGGTCAGTGGACTTTTAAAGGCAAGCTCAAGTTTAAACGTTCGCAATTTGAAGACACTAATAACAATAAGTTCACAATTGCAACTAACAATCTGGAAATTTCTCAGCGAAAACAAGAATGAACTGAAGATATTCGAATCGAATTCGATGTTTGAAAGTTAAAACTTAACATTCTTTTTACAGATCTAGAATTTTCTCAACGCAGAATGAACTGCAGATATTCGAATCAAATTCGAATTTTGCAAGTTAAAACTTTTTTTACCAACCTCCTTATTTACTGCCAGTCCTCTTTTAGCGGATGTGATCTACGCAGATGTGGAGTAGGTTTTACGCGATTTCTGATTTTTCTAGGGCTCAAACCTCAGTACTGACTGACGAGTCGAGACTTTTGATTCTTATAAGAAATATGATCGATAGGCGTCAAAATAAGACTCAAAGAATTAATGTTGAATTTTTTAGTAATTTATGTGTGTTACCCGTGGTCTCACGAGTACTGATTTTAAGGTCTAGCATTATTAACAAATTAGCTAAGGCGCTCTCTTAAGATATGTTTGGGCTTTTTGAAGCGAAGCTTCCTAAATCACTAGCAAATTAGCGAACTAACTAACACGGTTCGAGCATAAGGTTAGTATATTTTACACGAATTAACCACGAGCTAGAATAAAATAAGATTTTTTGTTTCGAATTGAAGGTGCGCAACTGAATTCCGTGCATTTTCAGATCGAACTAGTGTTTACAAAATGCTTGCATTATGTTGGGCCTCGCATTCTTTCGATATATTTCACTCAAGAGAGAATGATGTTGAATTGTTTGAGGTGGTTCATTTATATTGTTTTAGGTTAGTTACTGTATGACCAAATATACAGAAACAAAACTAACGCAGAACAGCAACAAAAACTAACTTATTGTTTGTACAGTTTTGACGTAAAACAATAATTAAATTAACTAATTAAATTAACTTATTTAAGTTAAACCGTTAAATCTTAATCTTATCAAACAAAAACAGTACAACAGGCGGCCTTATTGCTTAAAGGAATTTCTTCCAGGCAACCTTATTACGAAAAATAGGTATAATTTTATCGAGAGTCGGTAGTGCGTATAATAATAGTTAACTGAGAGGAGCAATAAAGTTTTATCAATAAAAATACATACAATATAAACATAACCTAACTAATAGTCATCTTAAAAAATCATTATAGATGTAAGCGAGTAAATTATGAAATTTGGTTGTGTTCGAAGAATACCAAAACTCATAATGAATTCTTCAAAGTCAGTTAGCTTTTTTAATTAACTACAATATTACAGGTATACATAATTACAATTATAGCTCAATGTTTTTAGAACATCTTTGTTGCTTTCATATTTCCATGTAACAACTCCTTACTCTATTTAGAAAGACCTGTAACCTGTGGGCTGTTTTAGTGTTTTGTTGTTACTTTAAAACGTATACTATTGCAAGTTATATAAACAAAATTAAATGTAAAACAATATGTAACTCAATGAATAAATAATGTTCGACAATCCACACAGCAACATCTAGCCCCAAGCACCCCAAGCTAAGCAGAGCTTGTGTTATGGGTACTAGATTACTGATTTACTTAATACATTACACAGATAGATATTATTTTATACATAGAAAAGACCCTGAACCCGGAATAAATATTTGCAGATATGAATAACTTTCTAATTGAGCTACCTTTAGACTGTTTGCAACCGTCTGCAGTTAGCTCAATGGTTTCAATTGTAAATACTAGTTGTAATTTTTGTATTCCTTGCTTGTAATTTTCGTTGTTAATAAACTTTCTAATAAACTCGTCCTATTAGTGGTTGAACCCGTGACCCCGCCTCCGCATCACAAGTGGTTCAATTAGTGCGGAGGCCAAATATGGTTCAACCAGCCAAATGAACTTGATTCGATGGCTTGGCTTAGGTAATTAATAGGTTCTAAAATAGACTTTGCATAACAATCAACTACCTACTTTAATAGATGAAGTTCGATTATGAAATGAGTACTTGCATACGTTGTTGATAGGTACCGATTATTATGGGCTTTGATCCCAATTTGTTTTTAGTCCCGAAACATATTATACCGATGCTAGATAACACAAACGCAACGCTTTTGTGATGAGTAAACGAGTTTGATTACCGCCTTGGGACAAATTGAACTCCAAATTAAATAGCTTTTCTTCTAAAGTGTTTTCTTTTCTTTATTTCCTTTACACCTTGGAATATTGGGCACGTCAGAAATACAAATACTTAAGTTTAACTAGGAAATAATGTTAGTACAATCTGCAGAAACTTGTTCTGGTTGGTTTCTGTCTTTTATATAAATATCCAAGTGATGTAATTTATTATGTACCTATATCAGTTATTTAGTACCCATACCACAAGCTTTGCTTAGCTTAGGGCTAGAAGATGCGTTGGGAATTGTCCAGAATTATTAAAAAAATGCTTTGTGCAGCCGGAAGACTGATGTTAAAAATCAGTCATAATCACTCTACCGATATAAAAGAATTGAACATAGATACCTAAACATGTAGACATTCATAGCTAAGCTTCATTCACAAATGGCTCTACCCTTGAACCGTGAATATGAACAAAAGCATTGTGGTCGTTTCACCATCATCACTGTAAATAGCATGGCGATAATAGAATTAGACTGAAGCCGGTTTAGGAACACTCGAGTGCTGAATGATCTCGATGATCTTTGTGTGAATGATTGGTTTGGCAAATGGATATATACAGGATGTTTGGTGGAACTATGTACGGGTTTCAATGAGCTGATCAAGAATACCCATGTGATCATTTACTGTATAATGTTATTATGAATTTTATTTATAATTTAATGAAATTATTTATTTTTAGTGATAAGTAGATGTAGAGTTCACAATTTGAATGAATAAATATGTTTAAACACGTCGAATGTCTAGGTCTCCATGCAAATTATCATACCCTAAACGAAAACTATCTTTTCATAAAAATTGTGAACTCTACCTATTATATAAATATTTTATTTGTTGTATGTTTATGTGACCAAAAACTTAAGTTAAATGATTATTCCTTGCTATAATATAATTAAAGGTTCGGCAAACAGTTTGTTTTCTTGATATGGAAATAATAAATACTTATTAATAATGAATACCTACATGGCGTCATCACGCCTGGCTTCATCCATGACAAAGAATTATCACATCGCTAAACCTCGAAGCCTCTATTTATTTTATCACTCATGGCGCCAGTTTGTACAAAGCTTATGCAAATGATCCGCCAAAATCTAGCTAGATACTCGTAATTCAGTGTTACCTTCAAAAGGCTAGTACAAAATCTAAATCTTGTCCCGTGTATTGAATTGTAAATGCAATATTCCTTCATCGCTTGACTGATTTATAATAGACGGTTCAATGTTGGCCACACATGACTGCTTTATAGCGTCCTCATTTGCAAATGATGTTTTATTCATTGATCAAAATCGTATTATGTAGGTACTTGGTACAAAATATTCTCGGGTATTAATGCTTGAGGTATCTATTGTTTACTTCTATCTTTAGATACTGTGTTCTAGAAAGAGATTTTAGCACGCAGTTATAAACGATATGACTTAACTGTTCTTCTTATGTTTGTTGAGTTACATATAACTTGGAATATTGTGTAAATCAACTTATATGTGACTTGTGAATGAATAAACTTATCACCGTAAATGCAGTTTTTTTTGTTATTATAGTGCATGTTTCGTACTAGAGCCTTTCCACAAAAAACCTGTTGGACAATGTTTCGCAATGAAATGCCATTTGGGACAAACAAGGGGTTAAGTTCTATCTAGGGATTGGGTGCCAAATCATAATTATACGCATTTAATTTCATTGGAGTTTTTTATTCAATGGAGTTTTTTAATCTCTTTCTCCATTATTGCCCAAATAGAATTCCATGCTTGCACATTTTACAGAATATTCTTTGATTTTTGTTGGGATGCTCTAAAGAGGTTCAGTTCAGTTCCTGAATTACCTACTGTTTAATCAATTTACTCAAGTTAGATGTAACCTTTATCAAAAAGCATAATTTCTCTTTCTTTCTCAGATAAGATGCCTACAAATAAACCGTAAAAGCATCTACAATTCTTCATTGACGAGTTTAATTTTTCTTTTTGTTTTGATTTCTACATACATAGATTCCTATAGATAGATTAGGTACTACATATCACTACATAATATAAAACAAAGTCGCTTTCTCTGTCCCTATGTCCCTTTGTATGCTTAAATCTTTTAAACTACGTAACGGATTTTGATGCGGTTTTTTAAATAGATATAATGATTCAAGAGGAAGGTTTGTACATATAATAAAACCGTGCAAAGCCGGGCAGGTCGCTAGTAGTTTTATATATTCTGGTGTGACATAGAGTTTTTTTATTGTATTGTATTGTACTTGAGATGGTCTCGACTTGTCAACGACTCTAATGGTAATTTCCACTATTCCGTATTAGCCTGATCACTTCCGGTCGCTTCTCACTAGTAAATGTATGTAGTATAATAAGAGTCTGCCCACTTGTCCTTGAACTGCTTGGCCGACTGTACCTACAAGACGTCTCGTCAGGTTACGTCATTGATTAGAATAAGTCAATCTCCATAGATACATATATATAAGTAGGTATAGATACACAGGTAGGTTATTATTATAGGATATTGTGACAATTCAGAAGGTTATGCTAAACTTCTTATTTATCTACTGCTTCCGTAAGTATTACTTATCGATGGTTATTTACTAAACAATCCTCAACAATTTATTTTTTTGCTCTAAGAATAGGTGCGCTGTATTTGGCAATTCAATTGCTGTTTGAAAACAAATAACAATGTCGTGGTTAGGAAGACTGACTTCCGACTATTCTTTCAAACCTAAGTATTAGATATGTGGGTACATATTTTAAAAACAAGTTATCACCCAAGGGGCAACTGTAAAGAAGACCGAGTTCCAACTATGCTTTCAAATCTCAGTATTTGATATGTATTCTAAAAACATGTTCGCACCCAAAAGTCTAGGTACATTGTACAGAAGACCAACTTCCGACCATGCATAAGACCTCAGTATAAGATGAGTATTCTAAAAACAATTTCGCACCTAAAAATCTAGGTAAGTGCTTACATTGTGCGAGAAGACCGACTTCCGACCATACATTCAAACATCAGTATTAGACGTGTATTCTAAAAACAATCTACATTGTAAAAATAAGGTTCAAGAGATTCAAACAAGAAACCGTTGTTTGATTGCTTCCTTTGTGCGCAGGAGTCGAAATCCCGTTACTCCGACGTCGTATCAAGCCTCCCAGCTAACTTCTATCATCCACCCACACAGTAAGATACCTAATTACCTAGGTAAGTAGGTACTAACTTGCTAAACTCTTTAGTTATTTTAAAGGCAGTATAATGTATTCAAACTTTGACCAAATGTATCCAAGTAAAAGTTAACTACACTATCGTATTATGTAGGCACTTCCATAGAGTTCTAATGATTTTAGCCTTCTTTTGAATATTGTTTTTAAACGTATGGAAATATAGTTTTACAGTTCACGGGCTGAAATTTTCACAATTTTTCGTTTTCGTATCTATGTGTTTTTTGTTCAAAATAGGAAATTTTCGAAACGTGCGTGCGGCAGAATACTATACAATAGTTATAACATGAATAAGAGGGTTGGTTGGTTTGGTTCGTTACCCCCCGATCCCGTTTCCCCCCGGTTCGTTACCCCCCGATTTAAACAAATTTTATATCAATCTTTTTTGTCAGTTTTACCGTAATTTGCATAAAGTACCGACGAAAACTAAAGTGCTTCAGAATTTTATTCTTATTTAAATTATTTAGTTTTTGCTATTATTGATTTATGTATGTATGATGTTCAAATATATGGTAGGTAATAAATTTTATTAAATTATAATAATAATTCCTGTAATAGCAAATAGGTAACTAACAGGTACTTATTTGTGTAATGAACTCATCAAGGGTATACCGTAGTACCCTTTCTATTGTTTAGAACTTACCGCGTGCCTACCTGAACCCGTACCGGTTTATGGATGACAATAACCTAGTCTGGACAGATATTTCCGTCTCTTTTACACTCAAGTCAAAAATATAAGGTACTTATCTATTGCAAAATGCATCCGATAAGAAAGCTCAGTTTGTCATCTCACGATGACGGACGCAGGTCCTTCGCGAGGTGTCGAGCCCAAAAACTATAAAGTAATTACTAATAAGAAAGGAGGAAAAACAATATTACATGTAGGGTTTTCGTATACCTGGCATCGGAATAATAAGTTATCAAGTGTGTGGACGTGTATTAATAAAAGAAACAAGAAGTGTAGTGGTTCAATAAAATTTGAAAACTTACGTGATAATGCTCAAATTAAAGTGAAACATAGTGTAGATTGCATTCTTGTATCTGATTTAAATATCTCAAAACTAAGTTTTATTTAGTTTAAACTAGGTAAGTACATATTTTAAAACATATTATAAATCAGAACTAGAACTGTGATTATTTTTAACTGTGATTATTTTAAAGTAGGAACTAAATAAGTAGTTTAAGTAGAACTGATTATTTTGCTTGTTTTTTTGATTTTTTTCTTATTCATATACTCATGTTATTTATATTATCTAGATGTTAAATGATTCTATATTTTAATAATGCCTATACACAAGAGCTGTGATGATTTTAAATTAAGAAGAAACTAATCTTGTATCTGATTATAAATCTCTCAAAAGTATGTTTTATTAAGTGATAAGGATATTCCGATTTTGCATTTTTTTACTTAGATTACTCAGTTTTTAATTTATTTTAATATTTAATTGTGCAATCACACAAAAACTGTGATGACTTAAAGTAATTATATTATGTATATGATTTCAAATCTACTAGAGATAATAAAACCAAAATGAATATTCCATTTAAGTTTTATTGAGTTATCTTTTTCAAGAAGACCTTAATAAAAAAAAAATATTCTAAGTTTTAAGAACACATTTGTGCCTGCCTGTACTTTTCGTCGAAAATTGCTTCTTATAAAATTAATCGTGGCTAAACCAAATCGGGGGGTAACGAACCGGGGGGAAACGGGATCGGGGGGTAACGAACCGAACCCGAATAAGACTAGCTATTTGTAAATTGTCCCATAAAGAAATCTGCATTTCGAAGATTTACAATTTATTACGAACATTAAATCTTGATTACATTGTTATAGCTATGTCAAACTTTATAGAAGAATCTTGAGACTACTCGCCGACCTCCGGCTGTTGGCTTATGTTTACTTTATTATAACACGAAACTACCAACATTAAAACAGTTGGCGGTGGCGCTATCAGTGAGTATTTTACTTGAATTTAAGAGTATTTTCCAAAGAACAGCTGTAGTTCCAATCTCGACCACCTGAACAGATAAGTTTGCGGCAATCAACTGCCGCCAACACGCCTCACAATAAACACCTACGTAAGTAACACAATACCAAGTTAGAAACACTTTAGTTACTTCAGACTTGAAACCACAAGACGACCTTTGAATTTATCCGACAAATCAGTCTGGATTTTAAGAGGTTACAAATCAATGTGTTTCATATCCCCATCTCTGTTACACCCGTAACAAACGTGAGATGGAAAAACTTTAAAAACATTTCAAACTAAGAAACCAAGCCATAAGATTGAACAAAGTAAGTAGGTACTTATGCTTTTTAAATTCCTATTGTTTCAGCTTAAGAGGACGTCACTTTTCAGTTGTGGCTTTAACCACAAATTGACCAAGAGAAAGAGGTAAATTAAATGGACACCATGACCATGGAATTGTACTTCGAACATGGGTCAACACAAGGGAAATAAATAACAAACATTGTAAAAATATACCTAAAAAATAACTAAAACAAGGAAATAACTCAAAAACGTTCTTAACTCGGCTTTGATTTATTTTATTGAAAGTGTTGAATAACCTTAGATCAAATGAAATCTAATCTGTGTAATCTTATCAGCGGGCTGCTGGATTCCTCTGCTGAGGCTAAAAATTACAGAAAGTCTTGTGTATTTTAGAATGATCCTTGAAATGAAAAAGATTGTCAATGGCAGCCTTATAGCAACAGATTCCTTGAAATGCCTCATTGAAAGTCAATGGAGTGTCAAATTACCTGAGTATACAATGAGATAATGACGGTCGGTTTTATACAAGGCATAATAGCTGCAAAAACTCGGTGGTTTTTACTAAAAGTATCTTCAGTTTTGAAGAAGAGGCCTGTACCTTTGTACAGTGGAACGGCTGGTACGAGGAATTCAAACTAGAGTTGTTTGTTTAGAATATGAATCTTCTCACCTCAATCATGGTAAAGGAGTTAGTAGGGTTGGTAAGTAGGTACTTTCCGTAGAAAAGATGTTGATAATGCTCTTATCAAGTTTTCGGAATGCGAGCCTAATTTGTTTAACATCGTTGTTATTTGAGTATCAAATTCCATAACGATAAGGAATCCTCTTGGAACCCGAATACCCAAGAATGTTGGTAGTTGAGATTTAGAAAACCTAGATAAAAATGTTACGATAAAATAAAAGAACCAGCAGGTAGGTACTAGCCTCACCACTTATTTTATCATATACTTACCTACTTATTAGGTTAAACAAAGGAATACCCAAAAATCAAAGTTCAGTTTGTTATCTATCATAAGCTTTTTAATGCATCTGTAGTCTTTAGTAGTTTTATATTGTCTAATTATGGAAGAGATACCAAGTTGCCCTTGGTGGCTACCTAACTGTTTTTGTATCGCTTATAATACTAAAAAAGTAATTGGCACAAACTGAAAAGACAAAATAACAGCGAAAGGAACTAAAATGAAATCCGAGTGATGTGATCATTGTATGAAGCAATCTTCACGTCACACAATAGAGATGTTCAGTCTGATAAATATTTAACAAAACATAGGTATGTAGAATGTAGGTACACTATGTGTTGGTTTACCCTAAATTTTTAATCTGTTTTTGATTGATTGTTTATGTCAACAATAAGAAAATACCTTAATCAGATAATCTACCTAGAGTATGTTTAAGGTTATAAAGGATACTTACCAATATTATTGTGTCAAGGCTTATGAAAAAAAACTAAAGAAGACAAATTGTTCAATATATTTAAAAAAATCTGTCTATACCTACTAACCTAACTATATAGGTTTTCCTTGTCATTTTCAGTTCGAATAAATATATAAGGTATGTCAGTTCTAACTATTCTATCCACCCAAGGTTGTTTGGTAGAGATCGCTCTTGAGTGATAAGACCGCCTATTATGAGTTAGTCTAAGTTATTTTTTAGTAAATTGTTTTTTTTAGTGTGCAATAAATAATTTTCCATCTATTATTGTGTCAAAATGCAAAGAACAAGGTATTTCGAAGCAAGCTGCTTGCACAAAGTCCGTCTTGAACAACAATTGCACACATATTTAACGTTACAATCCACACTATCTTTATCTTTAGATACACAATCGTATATTTTCAGTCTTTTCTCTTCGATACAAAGTTTACAATCATCTGCTGATCCGCAGAATGCTGGGAATGCACCGTGCTGTTCCGAGAACACTAGAGGACCTTCATTCCTTCCCTGGGGCAGTACAATTTGCTCCATTAGCTTTTTACAAAGGCACAACACGATACCGCTTTCTGATTTCTTTGGTATCTAATTTCATACGTCGGTATTATCCTTTTATAAACATTTTAAATTTTATAGGGGCAGTCAAGCGGGCTATGTACTCTACAATTCTGGCTGGGAATTACGGATTAGGGCAAAACAGATGGCTGGTACCGGCTTTTAGGTAGGTATTTCATCATGCATGTAGAAAAAAATTATCGTGCATTCAATCAGCATTCATTGTCATCAAATCAAAGGCCCCTTATCTGTCGTCTAGTTGATAGATCACTACAACTAATACCTTTAGTACTTACTCACTAATCTTATTTATCTTAGGTGTTTGCAATCATTCTTTAGACATGATGGTAAGGTATTGTGTTTCAAGTTAGTTTCGTTTACATAAAAAAGGTTCTATGAACATGTCATATAATTTCGAGATTCATATCTACGGTAAATTTTTAAATTTTTGTAGCTTAAACTATCTAACTAATACGTTAAGTAGAGTTATCCACTTGTGCCGGAAGTTTGATAAATATTTTACACGGGAAAGGATAGGTTTGTTCATTACTATTTAGAACAGTATTTTTTGGATTTAAGCCACGTTTTGTGCTTTTTCGATTGAATTTGTACTGAGTTGGTGCTTATTTTTGTAAACTCTATCCTCTTTGTAAATTCTAGACGTTTCTTTTGAACCTACCTGAACTGTATGAAATACGAAATCTTCTGTAATAAAAATCGAATCTCAAATTGTGTTATAGTGAGGGATGCGATAAGTACCTAATATTTTGCCCCCAAGTAAATCATGACGTCTTTTTACGACGGAAATCACATGACATGACGTCTCTACTGCGGATATCAATCTCGATATACCTCTATATTGATGACATCGAGATCGAAATAGCATACAAATAGAGTCGGAATTCGCTTGTTTTTCCAGGTTTAAAACAATGTTGAGTGAAGATTGGGCTTTCAGTTTTTGCCTTAACCTTGTTGCGCCGAGTTTCCGTTCCATCTGCCTCCTTCGATTGGCTGTGAGGTACAGGCCTGATGTCATGCTCCTTGCAAACTTTTATGAGGGCAATTGGGTCACAAGGTATTACGTTACACCGCTTTTAGCTTTGTTTAATATTGAAAGACCACTAAGCTCTTAAAGTGTTAAGTTTAGGTAGATACTGGGTAGGTACTTGTTTTAAAAAATGAAAAAAGAATCTGACAATCACTTGAACATTTGATCTAATAACTTGCTTAAATTATAGTTGCTCAGCAAGTTTTTTAAGTAATTAAAAGGTATTGCTTCGATTCGACCAGTAAACTAGTTTGTAAAATTGTACCTATTAGCTTCTTCGTAGTATGTACTTAGAACAAAATCTTAATCGCTCTCTTATAATAACGCAAATACAATAGAAATAAGTCGAAAACCCTTTTTGTCAGGATTAGCTTTACACCTCCAATTTGATTCTGGAAGAACGAATCTTAGTTCCTCTTTTGTACTTTAAAAAAGGACAAAAGAAATACACGTACCTTTCAACAAATTCAAAACACTAGCAAACTATAAACAATGGCATTTTGAGTTTCAACATAATAGTTGGAAACAAATAGCTACTAAATCATACGGCAAATCTTAGAAACGTACCAAGAATCTTTGCATATTTATGATGTAAACAGTACCTAACTGTGCTTACGTCAATAATGTAAATGTACCTAAACTGGTCCGGACAATAAAATAAAACTAAAATATATCAAGGTATATTTTTAATCAAAACAAATTGGGTCTCAAGTGTCTAGAGTATAGAACTTGATAAAGATATAACTTGTAGTAGGCATTTCCTTACATGACATTCATGATATAAGTTTGGTTTTACCTTATACTTATATTATATCTATCTATCTATAAATGATAGTAGGTTATGGAGCGCTCTATGTTCAGAAGAGATCTTATAGAAAGCATCGAAAGTAAAAAAGAGGCTCAAGTGGAAATGGCAGGCACTTGGCGAGATATTGCCACAGCAGGTAGAGTAGGGCCTAAACTGAATAAAATACCAGGAGAACAGACAGCACAAAATAAAGGAAGATTAAAAGCAGTAGAGATAATAGTGTTGATGATACATAATTTTGTTGGGGTAAAATCGAAGGAGAGGAAATGTATACATACAAATTACAATATCAACTATCCAAATGAAATACAAGTATACTTAATTGTCAAAAGTTAGAAAATGTATCTGGTTAAATACGCGGAAGATGTAACAAAACATTGATTGCAAATGCAAACAATCGCTCAGTGATCGATACGATGCAAGAAGAATAATCGATCGTTGATAGTAGCAAAAAACCTGTGATTATCCGGTAGAAAAACTTGCAGAAATCCCGTCTGACTAATTTTGGTTAGAGGATACATGTGTGAACAGCAGACTAGTGTCGAAATAAAAAGGTATCTACCGATGTTGAATCAGATGTGAGGTAAGAAGGAGAGGTAAGAAACTCTGCAAACTTCATTCAAATTTAAAATTACATGTGGGACACCTTAGGTCGGAGTATAGCATAAAACCTCTTTTAGTAAGAAGTTAATGAAAACTTTATACCTAGGTTAAAGGGGTATTACCTTTTTACCTACACTACACGTTATTCAGGGACCCTCACTAAGAGTGGTGTAATAAGATTTAGGGTCCCTAAGGGACGGACCTTGCAAGCCTTGCTCCCTAATCGCCCTAACTACCGGGCCCTGAACAAAGTGTAGTGTAATATCTACCCCTTTTATACAAAAAGAATGATGTGCGACGCTCTACATCCATAGTTCTCTAATTCGAATGTATTAAAAAAGTTGCATTTGGAACACTAATACCTCTTTTAAGAAGTGAAATAAAACTTTGTACCTAAGTCACGTTCAAAGAATGTTGTGCTACGCTCTACATCCATAGTTCTTTTGCTTGTCTTATAGTAATTGCAGGTTCTAAGTTCTTAATTATCACGTCAGTAAGCTTGAAGGCCACAACATAAATTGCGGTCACTTCGTTATTTCGGGACATAGCATCTATTGTAAAACCATTCGTTTTGTCGTCAGAAAAACATTCAATTACATTTATTGTATGAACATTCGTTACGGTGCAAAAACAATTTGATTTATAGACCGGTAAGTAAACGATAAGGTAAAATATTAAAAGTTGCTCAGCGTTATTGTTTTCCCACAAAAAGAGCGAATGTGAAAACGGAGCCTAGTTCTGTTAGTTTCAATATCATCTCATCTTAAATTTAGCCAAGCTTGTGATATGTGTACTATTTTGATAATAGATAAACATAATACCTTCCTACTTCTTTCAATAACTCATCAGCACTTTATACAAGACCTTAGGTCAGACTACATAGTATAAAACAAAGGCGCTTTTTCTGTCCCCATGTCATTTTGAATGCTTAAATCTTTAAAACTACGCAACGGATTTTCATGAGGTTTTTAAAGATAGAGTTATTCAAGAGGAAGGTTTATTTATACGTATAATAAAACCGTGCGAAGCCGGCGCGGGTCGCTAGTAAATAATTAAGTTAAAGAATTTACTTTCTTTCATTTAAAATTTATGTCCATATCTATCTATCTTATATTTTATTTATCTTCTATTAAATCAATCTGAATTGTTTCAGCAATTTTAAAGAACAATTTATGTTTGTATTGTTTCACATCACACTTAATTGTCCTATTATAATTATATCCAATAAGTAGTTACACTTAATTTTTGCTGTGTAGCCGTCTAAATTACATCCTAAGTTAATGGTTATTTATATTTGTTTTACTAGTTACTTGAGCCAAAGTGCCTTTAGACATTATCAGGCTGATTGGATTAGCTGGAGTATAGTGTTTCTATTTCTTAATGTTACCCAAGCGTTAGGTAGTACTTAGTTATTTACTTTACTGTTTAATCTAGAGAAAGCTTTGCACCTATTGCTTTTCTACATACGAATGACGCAATCTATCTGTGAACATGCTGTTTGAATATACACTACCTATTTCGAATTGGTTTTCCAGATGTAAATTGTTATCGTTTTGTGTGAAATAGCGCAATAACGGTGACTTTTAGGTATCGCCAGGCGCCATATGAAACCTGTTATGTTACCCACCAAAAGGTAGAAGTTTTGTAACACGACACCTATTAGGACTAATTGCCGCGTTTCCTTATCTCCATCGTCGTACGATGAAGGAACTGTCGGTCGCTACCATGACTTCATTGTTGACATATCTAATACCACAGGTATAAGAAGGCACGACTTTGTATATTTATAACAAACGTCAGATAACACATACACCTAGAAGGATTACCCAATCAGTGCGTCACTCTAGAGTTCGGATCGACTCCGTAGTTTCACAACACAAAGACTTGTACCTAGTCTTATTGTGTTGGGGTAAAAGTTAAACAAACAAATCACCAAGCTATACAAAAGAGCACAGTAACACTGGGAACTAGCACGTGATTAACTGAAATTGTTACATTTGGTATATTGAATCGGTGTGTGGGGTGGCGGGTGCGCAGCGCAGGCGAGCGGAGGCAGTGTGCCGCGCCATCGAGCCTCATCGCCCGCGGACGAATTCTTTGCATAAATAACCGAGAAAGCTCCTCAAAGTGGAGAACAAAGCCACAGATTCTATCACAAACACTTCACTGCTTCCATAAAACAAATAAAAGCTTCCTTACCTTGTACTGCGCGATGTTCTTTCACGATCGATGTAGAGAAACGAATTCACAGTCACGTTCGTGCGGATACGTCGAGAGTAATGGCTGCCGGTTTTGTACTTCGTTCGTTGGTCGCCTCTCGCAGACTAGCAGACAAGCCTTGTTTGCTCGGTGACGTGAGGCCTAACCTCCTCTCTCTTTTTCGGAGAACTGCGATTTGTAGATGGAAGAAACGAGACGGCACGATCTCGTCAGCACCGCAGTTACCTTTCGGTGCAGCCAGCAACCTACATCACCGGGTGCGTCGAATTAATTGAACAATGTCAAGCCTCGATTTGTTTTTTGGAAAACAGTATTGCGAAAAATGGTGAATCGTAGGTATTTTCTTCTTTGTATTGAACGGTTAAGGATCACCTCTGTGTTGACTTTGACCTGAAAAGTGAAGATTTGCGTGCGTGACCGTCTGGAGCCGTTGTTGGTCCTAAACGAGGTGTGTCACGCATTGTGTAGGTACCTAGTCTGGTAGGTAGGTACTAGGTACTATTTGCAGGCAAAACCTGTTTCTCGTGCCTCAGGAAATCGGAATAACTTTGATGGCAAAGGGAATTGGTCTTGGTTGGATGTCAACTTAAGTTTTCCTTCCGTTAACCGGTAGTAAATAGGTAGGTAAGTGTTTTGATTGATTAAATAAGTACCTACACTGAATGGCCTAATTTTTCCTATAGGTACGTGGTAGGTACATATTAATAACGCATTAGGTGTGCCTGTAACAGTAGTTGTATAATATTTATAATAAAAAAAAACGTAAGGCTCTTTTGACTTATAATATTTTTTTAAGGAGCGAACATCTTTAGATTTTTAAAAAAGAAAGAACATTACCCCTTACAAAATAACACCTAGGCATAATAGTAAGATACAAAAATATAATATTGAATCGTAAGAAAACAATAAACTAAAAGATAAAAAGCTCAGAAAAGGGAAATGTTTAAAAATAAACGACTGCTGTCGCCATCTATACCATTATTGCAACAACAAACATGCTTGGCTAGTGAACTGCTGGTCTCACGATAACACTGAACAATTTTATGTTCACTACTTTACCAGTTAGTTCGGTGGGTGTTCGTTAGATAGAGCTGGAAGCGTTTACATTATATTTTGCACTAATCGCGGTAGAACCTTAATTCAGTGATGGATTATTATAGCAAACGGCTTGTTTAACCTTCACCACTTTCACCTAGTAACATATTGAAGTGGACAAAAATTAAAATGAACACTTAATTTCCTAGTTTTAATATAGGTAAAGTACTTTATACTGTAGCTATAACTATAACTTTCAGACGTGTCCAAAATTTCGGTTAGGTTTAAAAGAAATAAAATTTAAGTTCATGCATATGTAGGTAATTCATAGCATAGGTACATGAACAAGGTAACATGGTAAAGTTACAAACCACTCGTACATTGGCTTAATTGATTGAAATGTATTAGAGATCTACTCACACTCAGGAACCTAAAAAGATAAATAGGAACATAATGTACATTTTTGTTTGCCCATTACCTACTAAAAGCAAAATCTAAATCAATTTCACAAATAAGGTGCAATCAGTAAAATCAAAGTGATTAATGAATTCCAGTACAATTCTAACCACTTTCTACCGCAGAAGTCTATTCACTTATGGCAATGAATGGAACCTGCGACATCATACATCACGTGAATTATTGTGGATGGTACAGAAAGCTACGAAGCTTGGACGAGGCAGTTTTAAAGACTTACCCTGAACGATGTACTAGTAGATTCTCTTAAAGACTTCAAGATCGGTCTCTTGTCGTTCATAAGATCCCAGTTGCTGTGAATAAAATATTTGTATTGTATTTGGACTAGAACATTTTATAGGGCTTTTGGATAATTTGCGATAGATACACATAGTAATAATAATTTAGTGTAGATACAAGTAAGGACAAATTTTCTTGGCAGTTCTGAACTACGCGCGGAAGGCTGCGCAGCAACACTTTTTAGGAACCAAATGGTGGCATGAATAGGGTGCGCAAGGCGGTGGTCTAGGCTAGAGACGCACCTTACATAAAAACAATCAATCCTTTACACGATCGAATTCCGTAATCGATTAGTTTCATTTTCAACGCATTCATTTTAGGGTATAGAAGATTATTTGAGTAGCTAAATTTACTAATAAAGTGAATTTACTCATTTATAAAGAATTAAAAATAAAATGTTTGGTAAAACTATGTTTTCTATTTTAAAAGACATGATTTACTTAAATTTTAGAAATCTATTAAATACTATTTGAATAACGACTGTTTGAGAACATTTAAAACCTCATTATAAAATCGAATAGAAACATTTTTTACCACTTAATTTCAATCGATTTAAATAATAATCGATTAAACAACACCCACCAGTACGCACATTGCACATCTCTTTTATCTTGACTTTTGTTAACTTCGATCTTTATCGGCAATACTCGGTACGAGGTATTTGTCTCTGTCACACGTCAGCATTGGTTTGGTGTTTGTGACGCTGACTCTGTCTTGACCACAGTTGGATACAGAAGTGTTCGTTGTGTTTTTGTTCGATTTTATAAATAAAAAAACAAAGTTAGAGGATAAATATTGAGATATGATACAATTTAAAGATTAAAAAAAACAAACACTGAATAATAGTAATGGCTTAATGCCATTATTATTATAAATCAGTTCCTTCTCCCTGTATAAGATATTTTCTGATCGTATATTCGTTTATCTGGCAATAACAGTTTTCTTCGCGACTGTGCATGCGCAAAAGTTCGCAGAGCCTATGTTCAGAACTGCCAAGAAAATTTGTCCTTACTTGTACATTAGCATGTACTCAGAGATATAATAACATAGAGTTTTGGTTGAGGCTATTTTCAGGTATTTACAAGAAAAGTTATTACTAAAAAGGTTATTGAGAAAGAAGACATCTCTCCTTTATTGAAACCATTAGTGAATTTTTTTTAAGTCTATTGAAACCATCACTCAGCTAAGCACTAAACGCCATCTGACGCGCCTCGTCGAACTCTTCTGTGAGAAAACACCCTTGGTTAGTTTCCACTTTTATTCGCTAGAGGGCGTTAGTGTCAGTCAGCGTAACTGGTGGAGGGGTGTGCTCTTGCTAATGGTTAACTAGCCTTAATTCTTACATAGTTACATATAAAATTTAATCCCCTATTTTATTTCAAGAAAAAAAAAACCTACTATATAAATTTTCAATGATTTTACTAGCGACCCGCTTCAGCTTCACAAGGGTGTGTACATATAAAAGTCTATCTTGAATTCCTCTTTCTTTAAAAAAAAATACGCTTCAAAATCGGTTGCGATATTTTAAAGATAAGTGGCTTTCTGTACTATTCATTGCACTACTACATAGTTAGATATTTTATATATAAAAAACACCCAGAATCTCGAATCCGAACGAAATATATCTGCAGAGCGTACAGATATTACTTAGAGGTCCTAATACATATACCACATCTCTGCTTCATGATCCATTAAAGCACTAAGCTTCAAAGCTCACCGCGCTTTCACTAGAGACTTATTGTCTAGTGCTTATTATTTCCACGGTTAGCTGTCATGACACTGCTGCTAATGATAATGTAAATTAAACAATCCGTACTTGGAGCTTTCAGGAACCTACTCAACTATTGAATTGTTAGACTTGTTAGGAAATCTGATAACTCATAAGCCATGTTGAAAACCTATTTGAACATAAGGGCGAAAGTTTTGAATTGTTTGTGAATTTTATGCAGTACTCTTCCAATATATTATTGCGTAAAAATAGCCTTGCTCAAATCTCTCAAAACCATTCGAAAAACAAATTCGGGTTCGTTTGAGACAAAGATTTTACTAGTACTAGCATAAAAGTAATCCTTCAAACCTACGAGAGAAAATTACAATCAAAGAACAGAAACAAATTAAAAATAGTAGGTTCACAATTATAGACAATTGGAATAGTTGAGCCAACTGCAGACCGATGCAAACAATCTAGTCTACTAATAGCTACCTCTACTAATTACTCGACTGAACCAAATAATACCAGTAGGCAGCTTCTCCTGCACGCTGCATTACCCCGCTGTATAACAAACAACGCTGATAGATATATAATATAAATTAATATAAATAAATATATTAATAACTCATACTTACCACTATAATATACAATATCTTTGTTTATTTTTTATACTCTCAATGAGTAGGTAGATCATGAGTAGTATGTATACTATAATACGTCAGGTAGGTATTCTACCCTATTATTTATTATGTTATGTGTGCTTTCAATAACGGTGCTTTAGATTGCGCATAAATTTACAAGCAAAGCGTTAACTGCAAAAATATTATAGACTAGTTTAACGCTATAATCCTAGCTAAGGACTTGCTAGTTAATGCCGTTTTCATACAAAAGTAGGTTTCACACGCACGACCGTACTGGTATAGGTAACTATTGTTTGTCTGTTTTTATGTTTTGTATGCGCCCTTTTCTTTATTTTGATAATTATTAGTTATGTAATAATAATATTAAACAATTTAGTAAACAACGTATAAAGTAATACTTACGGTGCTGACAAATGAAATGAATTAATATCTAAGTACTTAAAATACTTCAGATTAATAATCACATTATTAACTCGCAAATATTTCTTATTTTTCGGAAATCAAAGGGCCAGGTTGTCTTTCGAGATCGCTCTTGAGTATATAAAGAGTTTTCAATCTATTTTTCTTAATGATGCCCTAGTCTAGTAGTAGGTATAAATATAAATATATATATTTATGATTTCTGATTGATCCGACTGATTTCTCGCTGAATTTATTTGTGTAAGTACTCTCAATTACGCGAGTACAATTAGTTTCCATTTTTCAAACCTTAATTTTTATTACAGAATCGGCTAATGCAGTAAAGTTGTGTTTAAGATAGACAATGTATCATTTCATATTCTTTAAATTTATATATGAAGTATCAACCAGCTACTTAATTATTGTTCTGTCTGGAGTTCTGGGTGCTTTTTATGTACGATAAAGAATAATTTTGACATTTTATATAATATTTTTCTTTTTCAATTTTAATTTTATGTTTTTAATGTTCAATTCAGTTATTATAATAGAGCAAAATTAAAAATAATTTATGATTTAATGATACAATAGAATACCTAGATATCTTTAAGTACCTACCTAACTATTCATACGCCCCTAGGGTAAGATTTTAGTGATACTACACATTATTTACTATAAGACCACAAATTGTACCTACCTAATATCTTATGAATAAATGATTATGATTATGATTATGATTATGAATATCCATATATGGAATGTCTACTGAGCTGGCGCCATATTATGCTTTATGGATTGTACAGAAATAAAAACAGAACATTATACTAAAGCAACACACATTTTTCAATTACTATTAACTCCTGTATTAGAGCATAAAACCCTCGAGCTTTTTTCAAAAGCTCGTACCGTGAACACCTTTGTATGAAAAATGCATCAACGAAAAACATCATGATCAAAACTAGGCTAATCGTCTTCATGCTAATAACGACCTATAATAATAGATCATAATAATGTTTGCGATTTTTTCAAGTGCTTTGATGGACACTGTTCACTTTCTAAAGTTAACTGCGCGCTAAAGTCCGCGCTCGTTTTAATAGGCGGAACGCCTACACCGGTCTTATTGGTGACTAGCAGCCTCTCGCGGTTTCACTCGCGTAATTCCCGTTCCCGTAAGAATTCCGGGATAAAATATAGCCTATGTGCTATTCCAGACTATAATTTATCTCTGTGCCAAATTTCATGCATATCCGTTCTGTAGTTTTTGCGTGAATGAGTATCAAATATCCATCCATCCATCCATGCTTACAAACTTTCGCGTTTATAATATTAGTAGGATGGACCGTTGATTTAGACTTCAGGCAACGTTTTGAACACTTTTCATAAGTAAATTATGCGAAAGTTTGGACGGATAGATTTATGTTTGTTACCTCATGCCAAAACTAGTCAAAGGATCGGGCTGAAATTCGAATAGACGTAGTTGGTTGGACGCTTGAAAACAGGCTACTTTTCAACGATTTTCACGCGGGTGAAATTCAAAGTGCTTTATTCGGCGGTCATTAGAATGTTTTAAGAAACCTCAAAAAACGGAATATCGGTTACGTAGTTCTGGGTGGTGGGTAGACAGTACAATAAGTTTTTGCGAAAATAAGTTTTATCATATTAAATCAATGAACTTTGTGTTAAAGCGAATAAAAAAATTATTTCTTTTTTTCCCTATTTTTTTTAATGAAATCACTTGTCTCTGCAACTGTACCGGCGCACGCGCGCATCCTGCCTTTACCCAGTGTTTGGTAAATATCGCCCGATGGCCCGCGATCCACCTGCACTGCACATTGAACTTGTGTGTTCCGAGAATAGTTAATTCACTTTTATTGTTCTCTGTACCACGTTCGTTATTGCTAGACACTTAACTTTAGCTGTTTTGTTAATAAAATTGGTTTTGCATATTTAATTTAAGTTTCCGTAATGAAGCCATGCAATTATTGCATCAAAAAAATCAAAACTTTTTACCAGAATGAGTTTAGTGAGATTTGTATTATTGATTATGAGAATTGATTATTCTAAATTCTTACAAGCGCAGCGTTTTAAATTGAAAAACAAAATTCCATTAATTATTTTTTTGCTCGACTAACTATCCACACAGCTCCATCTATTCTAGCCCCAAAGTAAGCTACTCAAAGCTTGTGTTATGGGTACTAGATAACTGATATATTTAAAACATATAATAATACGTTATATACAAATATAGGATATACAGAGAAAGCAAAACGAAAGGTGGTCTAAAACTTTAATGAAATGGCACCCTATTAACAAAAAAAGAAAAAAAGGAAGGCCCGCAAAAAGATGGGACGATGATATTGTAAATATAGCCGGGAAGTCATGGAGTAGAGCTGCTAGAGACCGAGGAAAATGGAAGGAGTTGGAGGAAGCTTTTACCGCCGAAGCAGTACGCACATAGATATCACTACATAGTATAAAATAAAATCGCTTTTTCTGTCCCTATGTCATCGTTTCCCTTTGACTGCTTAAATCTTTAATACTACGCAACTGATTTTGATGCGGTTTTTTAATAGATAGAGTGATTCAAGAGGAAGGTTAATACGTATAATAAAGCCGTGCGAAGCCGGGGAGGGTCGCTAGTAGATAAATATAATATAGTTTAGTATTTTAGTTGTGTGTGAAATAAAAGCTATTGTTATACATAGACAGATATTTTTTATTATACATAGAAAACACCCAGATCAACGTAACTTGCAGATCGTACAAATGAGTTCCGAGGCGGGAATCGAGCCCACGACCTCTTGCGTCGCAGGTGGACTCTCGCCCACTGCGCCACTGAGGTCGTCAAAAGTATTTATTATTTTTTAATAAGTAATTGTCCAGCATTATTTATTTATTTATTTATGTTCACACGCACCGACTTAGCCAGATTCTAAACTACTACTCTACCTAAGTCCCCAGTAGCATTCTAGGTTGCAAAAATATCCATTAATTATATTATCTAGTTCTCAATCCAGTTAACCAACTTCCTTCGAATCAGTTGGTGCTTCGAGAGCTATCGAGCAATTTGTTTCATCAGTATCGTTGTTATATCAGTTCATCTTGGAGTAAATTTTAGTAATTTAAAAAGTTTGAAAGTCTGTGTGAATGTTAGTTAAAATGTATCTCTGTAACAACTTAACTTATTTAAGTAGAGTGAGTGGGGGCAAGATCGAACGGTTTTTTGATGAGATGGTCAGTGTTGTTTTTGAATCCATGTAGAAGAATAGATTTTAACTTAAGTTAAAAGTAAATTGGACATAATTAAAGGGTAAAGACTAGATTTTTATAATATGTCAATAACAGCGTGATAAAGCTGTCCAAAAAGTAGAAAACTGTAATTAAAAATATTATTTTTACTTAATTGAAACAGGGGGAAGATGAAAAGGTGACGGGGTAAGATCGAATAAAAATCTAAAATCGTTAAAACGTGTCTTAGGTAGGTCTTAGGCAAAGTTTATGGACCTTAGTCTATAGTGTTAAGTAATTTAAAAAGTTGTAACTGACTGTAGTGCCAAAATACCTATTTTTAACAAAGATATAACAAATTTAAACAAAATATATATTCCGAACTTACCCCACTGGGGGAAGATTGAAGAAGAGATTCTCAAACTTTGGAGCCAATTTGCACATGTTTTGACTGAAGAAATTTTTTTTTATCTATTAATGAAAAATGAAATAAAAACTGAAAACTTTTTTATTTCACATGAAACATATATGAATATTCTTTTTCATCACCATAAATAATTCTTAATTTTTTTCTTTTGTACTTTTTAAGGTATTTTCTTTTTCTATTGGATTCTTTTTTTATTTCACATTTCTTAGCATTCTTGTTATTTTTTGTTTTACTACTTTCAGCAATTGTTTTCTTATTTCTTATTTTCTTCCTGAAACTTACACAAAGATACAGTTTGAGAACATCTGGCTTTTAGTATGAAATCTGAAAAAGGGTCAAAATTAAAACATTGATATGTTTGTCTTACCCCGTGAAATGTAAATGGGGAAAGATGAAAAGTTGAAATAAATTCTAAAATACGAGAAATAGAGAGATTTAGAAGTAATTACATAAATATGCACAAAAAATAATAGGCAGATGTTTCAATGAAACACTCGTACCTGCCTTGTAATTTAATTTACAAGACACGGGGCAAGATGAAATCACTTTTGTGAATCCTGAAAAACACACTGTCCTAGAAAATTGCACTTTACACACAACCAGGCGTTCTCAGCCGCAACCGCTGACTGAGTTGTGATAAGTAACAATTTGGTGGCCCTAACGATGTTGCCAGCACAGTCATATGTACTATAAATCTGGTGTTATTGAAGACTTTTTGTCTTACCCCTTTTTTCATCTTCCCCCCACTCACTCTAGATGAAATTTGGTAGGTAGAAAGTTTAAAATATAGGATACTTAAATTTTGAGAACTTCATCTCTGAGAAGTTTTTATAGGGTGGTGAAGTTTCTATGGAAAATTATTATTACTTAATTCGATTCCTCAAAACTCGGTACCTGTAAATAAAACAAAGGAAACTATCACACCCCCAGGGGTGAGCCATAAATTTCTGAAATATGTTTAAAGAAACCCTGGTTCGGACATTTACTCAAAACATGATAAAAATAAACCATAATGAAATATACACATATTGACTATAAAAAATATAATTTTATTCAAACTAATAAATAACTATGCAAGATAGAACACAGAGCGCATGTCCGCTCCCCGCCGCAGTCGGTTCTAAAATGCAAAAATCCTGAATTTGCTTTCGACATCCAAAACGTGCCCTCTTAACCAAAAAATCAAATTTGTTATTCCTAGTCTTCGATATCCATAGCATTATACATATTTGACAAATAAATTTTCTCGCAGGTGAAGCTGCGGGGCGCAGTTAGTGCTTTTTAAAATTGGGCACATCCTTATCGCGTGAGAAAAATAATTAGTATCTGTTGCTATAAATATAAGTAAAGTTACAAGCCAAGAGTCGCTCAAGAGTTGCCTAGGCTTGTTTAATGGAATTCTTATAGTAAAATTGCTTGGTTTGTCTGGACTACTGAAAAATTATATGGTTAGTTATATTTTATGTTTATTTGGAATTCTAAAGACAAATCAACCTGTTTGAACTGTCTATTAGCCTTATTCTAACATTATTTTGATAATTTTTTATAATTCGAAATTGGACTTGTCTAAGTGCTTAGACTAAAGAAATAAAGTTATTGGTTTCTGAATAATCAGAAATCGCGTTGACCGAAGCGATAGCCAACGAAAAATAAATAATGAACAATACTTTACAAAATATAAAATAAACTATTAGATTTTTTATGTTAATCAGATTACTGTGGGTTTCAAGTTATAAAAATCCTTGTCAATTTTGTCATAGGAAATGGGAAGACCACCCGCAAAGCAGATAATGTAGTTGCCTTTGTTTGTATGGATAAGAATTATTAATTTACATTTTGACAATAGACTGTATCACTAATAGGAATGATAAGATAGATGACTTGTTTTGAAAACTAGTAGAAAGTATTAATAATAGAGAATCGTGGAATGGTGGTGGCATTTTGTAGCTTTAGGCTCGTGTTCTAGAAAAGATGATAACCGGACAATTAGGAGGAAGCTTCTTGACTTGTAATGTATGAAAACTCATGTAGAAATCCTTGCCGTCAAAACAACTGTTTAAAATTTAACCATCTGTAGGTGAACTCGGGTCATAAGGTTTTTATAAATTAGTATTTCGTTTATGGTGTTGTAATTTAATCAATATTTTGTATCTTCGTGGTAGGTACTTTTATTATTTTTGTACCTGTATTATCTGCTCTCATATCATCTGAAAGTCAATTGTTCACCACCAAATCATTAATGTTAAATCTTTTTTTAAGTATTGCAAAACAAATAGCTATCCGTCGGCAACTTCTTGACTGTTTTCAACCGTCTGCTGGTAGCTCAATTGTTTCTTACTGGTTTTAATTTGTTTCTGTTCTTTAATTTCTCTTAAACTCACATAAGAAAAAAGATTCTAGTAGCCTACGAGTATGAATTTATTCAACCGTTAGAAAATTACTAAAATTAATTCCTCTCTATCTGGTAAAGGCTCATCGTAAGCTGATGCACCGCCCCTAAACTTTGCCGTGTCTGGAGGAGCTATAGTACACTATAATAATTACCCGTCTGATCAGTTCAAATAACTGAAATGGCATTGGAATTCATTCCTCAACTCGAGCACCTATTGATTTTGAGAAAACATTACGGACGTGTATAAACATAATGACCGGCTCGATTATCTTCACGGGAAACGCATTGCTCGGGTTACGAGCTGGCATTCTTCTCTGCAATTCTGTGTCACTTGATGGAACGTGTCAAACAAACTATTTTGAAATAGCTTGGCATTCAAGTCAGAAAGGTCTGGACTGAAAAATCTCATCCTTTTACTAATAAAATGTGAGACGACATGTAATTTTGAATTTTAGGTTATACATAATCCTTATTTCTATACTTCGACTTTGCTCATGCTGTAGAGGTACTCTAACTCTAGCTATTTGGATTTGGAGAAGGCATAAACCCAGCAGATGCCGCCTTCCTTCATTCTTTAATTTGTTAAAGGAATCAACTGTTACATTAACTACCTTCATGCCTTACTTTATTAATGCTATATTCAACAACAAGCTACGCCCACGGCTTCGCCCGCGTAAAATTAAATTTCTTGTGCTTCCCATATTTTTGAATTTCTGATATTCACGAATCTACCAAATCGAAGATGGAAATTCGAAGTTCTTGGGTTATCAATGGTGTAACTAATCCAAAATTGTTTTATATAAATATATATGTCGTAATTAGAGGGAAAACAGGATCATCTTCATGATCATCTCCGTAAAACCGGATTCAACTCCGAATAATAATTTGGAAAATCTTCACTGTCATATTGCAACCAAAGTAATTCCTTTTTCTTTATCACATTTTTCCATCAACAGTTACTTGTCGGTGAATCACAGATTCTATGGACAGGCCGCGCTTTGAGCAAAGAGACCGAATACATATCAAGAAGTTATCATTACCTACTCTTGACTATGAAATGCATGGTATCACAAGGAAGGCTCGCAAGTACAAAATAGAATTGAGGTCTAGAAATGCAGCGATCTGCGACATATATGTTTTTTTTATAAACTTTGATGTTGATATATCATAACAAAACACACGATTCTATATAGAGAACTTTATAGAACTAGATGTTTTACTGGGTTGTATAAATGATTTAATACATAAGGCAATGCAACAGCAAGACCATGTATGGAAAGTCGTGTGATGTATGTTCACGGTTGCTACCTGATTCATCGTACATGTAAATGAGGCCACCAAAAAGCAAGGCCACCTTCCTAGAGCTCCATATAAGTGAATCGCGATAAACAAACAAATGAACATTGTTCGATGTGTGTCGAAACTGGACAATAAGAAAGGTTGATGGGCTTCCGTCCTTTTTATTCATTTACAACCTTCTCTTTGTCAAGCCACGCATATCCTGTCGGGTCTACGTTTCAACTTATGATAATTTTTATAATTTTTTATTGCAAGCTCCTGTTCACGGCTTTGTTCGTGCGGATATTCATATCCGTAAGTAGATTACTTGAATGATTCAGACATGGACATTTATCTAGGTATTTACCTATTGTTGGATTTTTTACTAGGATTTACGGCAGGAATAATGAGTGTATTTGCTCATCCTTTTCTTTTTTTGTTATCACTGCATAGCATAAAACAAAGTCGCTTTCTCTGTCCCTATGTCCCTTTGTATGCCTAAATCTTTAGAACTACGCAACGGATTATGATGCGGTTTTTTTAATAGAGTGATTCAAGAGGAACGTTTATACGTATAATAAAACCGTGCGTAGCCGGGGAGGGTTGCTGTAATAATAAAGTCATATCTTTGGAAATCTTGATCTTGTAATAAATTTTTCAAAGCGTTCTCAAGGCGAATGGTATAATTTTTACTAGTTGCATTTGCGGTTTTTTTAAGCATTAAAATGAAATTCTAACCTAATTTCTTTGTGTATGTAGCAAGTTTCCTTGCAATATGCTGTTTATTTATATTACCTATAGGTGATCAATTGAACTTGCAAAGTGAAGTTCGATCACTATTATATGAGTCACTTCATTCGAAGATATAATTAACCAGGTAGTACTTTAAACCTACTAGGCAGTCGCACGATTTTAAAAGTAAATCGATTTACTCGATTTCATGTTTTTTTTTTTTTTTTTTTGAGTGTAGCTATGCTTTAGCTGGCTGTCCGCAAGGCGATCTCTTCATTTCTTCAGAGAAAATTTAAAATTTATGGGGTGGGTAAAATCATACCTACTATGGGTGGGTGATTTTATATCTTCGAATGAAGTGACTCATATAATAGTGATCGAACTTCACTTTGCAAGTTCAATTGATCACCTATTGATATTTCGTCACTTCATTCTTCAGATATAATTAACCAGGTAGATGTTTAGAGTATGCATCATTTGCAATCAAATATGCTTTTATAAAATCAAAATAAAATTTAAATTTAGAATTATAATATACAAGCTTTACCCAAAATGAGTAGGTAGTTTGTTAATATTTTTACTAACTATAGGTACCTACTGCAGGAAGACATCCTCAAACATTTTACAATGTAAGTTATCTTATTTTCTATTGTTTTTTATCGTTACCTAATACTTATAATCAAATAAGTAGGTACAAAAAGTAATTCGCTATTTTTCATTAATAAAAGATTTTGATTTAGGGAAAAATCCCTTCTTATAGGGCGATTGTAAATCCTAGCAAAGTTTTGTGAGGATCCATGCCATCCGACCGTCTTCTGGAAAAAGTCAAACGAGACCTCAACGGAAGCCGTCGCTAATGCGTGCATTTTAAGCGCTAGAAGCGCTAAATATGGTCATGTCAACTCCATTCTCCACTTTACATCAGCAGGACTAAAGCTTGATGTCATTAATCATTAATCCAGCGCAGCAGCCGGATAAAGCTTTGAATTTTCTTTGATAAATTGCAGGATCAAGGTCTGGTTCACCAGCAGTAGGATTTTTAAAAGATCACAAAATTGGATTTGTTACCTTTTAGGTATATTTTTGTTTGACACTTTAATGAGCTAAAGCGCATGAGCAGGTATTACTGTCGTAATGACCGATGTAATGACCAGCTAAGTCAAGCACTAACCGAGAACCCCAAGTTAAAAAATGTTTTGAATTGAGGGGTTTTGTTTGTATGTAAATGCCGTTTTGCATACGTCTAATGTTACCACCCAATAGCAATGATAGTGCTGACCGTTGTAAATAAAAGGTTGATTAGAGTACCTCTGCTGAACTGTTATATTTGGAAAGTGAGTAGGTACATCCACTGGTTGAGAAGTCAATAAGTCACCAGCAATAATATTTTAAATATTCATGGGTATTTACAATAATGTGTTCTGATTACGTCAGTTTAGAAACAATAAACTCCCAAATTTGCTACCACCCACTGTGGGTGGTACGTTGATACTACTAAAGACGGTGGATAACATTAAGTTTTAGACTGGACTTGCTAGAGGTGGGATAGTTTGCTGTTTAAAAGTAGTCCTGAGCTTCGCGGTTCCCAAGGTAGGACTTCTTTGTTGTGATTTTTAGTGGGATTGAAAATGATATTTTTATAATGTTAATTATTCTAATATAGTATTTCATAATCTAATACCGTCTTTAGTAAACCAGGAACCTGCCCAATTCCAGTTGTTTCATTGCTTAAATTTCTTAAGCACTTTAGGACAACAGAATATGGCGGGAATGCATAGAAGTTGCTTTTCTGCTATCTAATCGTTAACGCGTCTATCGCCAAAGTATCTGGATCTCGTTTGTAGACTTTATAGTCGAACATTTCGTATAGGTGCGGAAAGCAAAATGGTTGAGCTATTGGAAAACTCAATGGAATAGTCCTCACTTTATATTAGGTATAGGTAGATATGTGTCGATATTAATTTAGCGTGATTCTTCTCTAGCTACGATGCACTAGCATGACAATTTAAAACCATTTGTAATGTAGTAAGGAGCTCATACAAAATCAAGAAGCTTCTATAAAGACTTCTATGGCAAAATATATATATATTTTTTATCACTATGTAACTTAGAGATAGGTAACTATGTTTTACTAGGTTCAACTATGTTTACTACATTCTGGTGGTAATAATTGTATGTTTCCGATACATAAAATATCACTGAGATAAATATAAAGCGTTAGTATTTTCTAATAGCCTTATTTACAGGTAGAAGCAAATAAGCCTCTTTAAGGAATTAATGAATTAATGAAGGTTTATTGCAGCTAGAAATCCGTGTTTAAGAATCAGTTTAGGCACGATCCTATGATCCGTCATCTTAAAATGAATGAATTTAATGAGAGTTATTAAATTCAACATAAAAGTTTTATGAACTTTAGAATAAGTGGTCACAGTTAGTGAAAATAAAGACTCCTTGAGAGCGACCACAAACTAAAATAGCCCCTATGTATCTAATTCGATTAAATTATTAATCGCTGCTAGCATTTCAGGTTCATCATCGCAAGAAAGATGACTAGGTACCCTTTTCTGTTGTACAGTATAAATAGATAGTTAACTTTTCGAGTAACTAACTCTAACTCTACTAGTTAACTTCATAGAATAACTTGAATCTAATCAGTTTTATAATGGTTGGTAAAAATGTTGGTTATACTCAGGGTGTACCCAATTTTATAATTGCGGTGCTGGAGCACGTGGCTTGCTCTAGTTTAGAGTCTGAGCTGTCGGCCTCGCTCCTGCCTGAGGCCCCTGCAACCTGCGGGGTTACCTCCCCCCCCCATAGTTCATGTATAACGAGATATATGTATAAGGAGGGCTGTTCTGTTCCCCACCCGGGGGCGACTGGTCGTCGGTTGGACTGACGCCACTACGCCACTGGTGCCTTTGCGGATGCGGTTATTTATTCTTTAATATCAGGAACTATATTAATTTTTATAGCCTTTTAATCTTAAAACTAGTCTTAGTGAGAGCTTCTGACCAAACAATTACATCATAGTTTTCGTTCTGGATAAGATTTCATCACGATCCAGACCGGGAGTTACGAAGTTTCCCCTTACAATTTTATAACCTATATATAAGAATTTTATAATAACTTCAATAAGTACCGAGAAGCCCCTGCAGTGGTGCCTTAGCTTAACTACTGCTGAGCTGAGTCGACTCTCTTATCCTCTCTCCTATTGGCATCAGATATTATAGCAGCAATTTTACGTTTTAAATTGAGTGCTTGTAAGAGAGCCCAGTTTTCTGAATTGCAAGTCAAAAAACGGGCAAAGTAAACCAAAACATATAATATATACCAATACTTATCCATCATACTTGGCAATCTCTCTTTGAAACCCACCGAGAGCTTTAAGAATTAATTGTAATTTTACCTCTAACGAGCGTAAAAAGTGCACTTAATGCTTAATAGAATTGCCATGTGTTGTTCGACAGACAACCACCAGGCGAACCCAATGACCTACTTAACAAGAGTGATCTATATTGAATCTTATTATATAAATATTTAATTTAATGGTACTGTGATAACCCACGGTTACCATTTATTCAATAAGAAAGCACGTGTTAACTTTCCGTTAACGTCAAGGTTCTAATTTGCAAAAATAAGCAACTACCAGACTTAGTTGTAATTTTTATAATATTTCGCTTTGCGAAAACCCACGGATAACCTTTAGCATAGCAGGTTATAATTTGAGAGTATAAATGTCAGCAAGTAAAGCACCAAACGTGGTCCCAACATAGTGTAATTATTGTAATATTTTGCTTTGTGAAGATCTATGATTGACTTCTAGCATATAGCAGCCGTGGTGGTTCTAATTTGCGAACCTAAATGTAAGTCAGTACCATACGTGGTAGTGTAATTGTTCTAATAAAGCGCTTTGGGAAACCCACAGTTAACCTCTAACAACCATTGAGGTTCTAATTTGTGAAAATAAATGCAAGCAAGCATAATTGGTTATGTAATAGTTCCATTATTTGCTTTGTGAAAACCCACGGTTAACCTCTAAGTATAGAACAGTCATCGTTGTTCGAATTAGCGAAAATAAATGTTAGCAAGTTTTTATTCTATTATTTGCTTTGTGATAGCCCTCGGTTAACCTCTAAGCATAGAACAGTCATCGTTGTTCTAATTAGCGAAAATAAAAGTTTGCAAGTTTTAGTTCTATTATTTGCTTTGTGATAAGTAGTGGTAACCCTTAGAACAGCCATCGTTTTGACCCACAGTCAATCTCCAGGCCTAAGTAGGTAGTTACCCACCAGAGGTAAAATCTACCTTCTTGCTTTACGTACATTTCGCAAAAGTTAGCATTTCGTAAAAGTTTGCAAGTTTTAGTTCTATTGTTTGCTTTGTGATAACCCTCGGTTAACCTCTAGCATAGAACAGCCATCGTTTTGACCTCAGGGTCAAACCCCCAGGCATAAGTAGGTAGTTACCTACCAGAGGTAAAATCTACCTTCTTGCTTTATGTACGTTTCGCAAAAGTTTGCATTTCGTAAAAGTTTGCAAGTTTTAGTTCTATTGTTTGCTTTGTGATAACCCTCGGTTAACCTCCAGCATAGAACAGCCATTGTCTTGACCCCAGGGTCAATCCCACAGGCTTAAGTAGGTAGTTACCTACCAGAGGTAAAATCTACCTTCTTGCTTTATGTACGTTTCGCAAAAGTTTGCATTTCGTAAAAGTTTGCAAGTTTTAGTTCTATTGTTTGCTTTGTGATAACCCTCGGTTAACCTCCAGCATAGAACAGCCATTGTCTTGACCCCAGGGTCAATCTGACAGGCTTAAGTAGGTAGTTACCTACCAGAGGTGAAATCTACCTGCTTGCTTTACGAACATTTTGCAACAACACTTGAAAAGATAATAGCACTTTGCTTACCTTGTTCACTTAACTCCGAATCTGACGAATACACTATTACTCGTCGGCGTTTTTTATTCTCCTTCTCTTAATTTTATTAGTATAACATTTAATCATGTCGAAACTTCTCTTCGGCATGAGGAATAAATTTATTTTACAAGAGGGAGCTGTTACGTCCGTACGCTGCCTCGCACGAAAAAAGAATGAAGAGATCGCCTTGCGGACAGCCAGCTAAAGCATAGCTACACTCAAAAAAAAAAAAAAAAAACATGAAATCGAGTAAATCGATTTACTTTTAAAATCGTGCGACTGCCTAGTAGGTTTAAAGTACTACCTGGTTAATTATATCTGAAGAATGAAGTGACGAAATATCAATTTAAGTTTTAAGCCAATGCTCTACTTAGGTCATTCATACCTTCTTCTATTTTTTTTTAAAAAGGTTTCTACTTACTTAAATAACCAAAATTTGAAAATATGGTAAGTTAAAAAAAAAAAAATGTAACTAATAGTAAGCCAAACTAAAAACTAAGCAGTTGTAGGTACGTTTTAGACGAATGTAAGTACTAACAAAAACCTCCTTAGGTTTATATGGTAGGTACTTACATAATATTAATTTAAAATCTATTTTGTTGGTATTAAATAAAGTAGAAAACATAGTCATCGGCACACCGGCATTAAACAATAAAACCGGCCATGTGCGAGTCGGTCTCGCACACTAAGGGTTCCGTATATATAAAAAACGGCAAAAAATAATGTTTTGCTGTATGGGAATCCCCATTTAATATTTATTTTATTTTTAGTATTTGTTATTAAAGCGGTAAAAGAAACACATAATTTGTGAAAATTTCATTAGTCTATCTCTCCGTCTAACAGACGGAGACACCGAAGTCTTAGTTATGGGGTCCTGTTTTTACCCTTTGAGTACGGAACCCTACTGCAGCCAATAGTTAGAAACTTCGACAGAATAGAGCTTTAAAAGTAATAAAAAGTGCAAGTTGCGATAACGTTATCAAGCCATGACTAAACATCCGGAGTCCCTCTGATAAATGCACAGAAGTTCATTGTCCCAGGGTCCTAAACCTTGACTCATACCGAGAACTATTCATTATTTGATTTCACTTACTGCGAATTTCCTTGTGGTTTTTAGAGGGAAGTAAAACAAGGCATGTCTGTATGGAATGTTCGGAATGTAAAACGTACCTATTCTTGTGTAGCTGATAGTGAAGACAATACAGGCATTTTATTCCAAGAATGTACATAGGTCATCAATTGATAAACAAACATGGCTTTAGAATTGGTTTGCTATTTTTCCTCGTGAAAGTCTGGGATCACATTGGTGATTCCTTTCTTTTATTATTTTTTTAAATATAGGATAGTTATTTGAAATGAAAAGTATCTGTGAACGTGACCCTACATTCATAAGCGATTTTTTAAGGTGTCTTTATTATGTATGAGGCACTATAATAATATGTTGAAAATTGACAGTGTTTTTGTACAACCCTAGAATTGATAATTTGTGTTTGCCACGTAAATTTTTTGTTGTATATAACAAACTAGCAGCGCCTCGCGGTTTCACCCGCGTAATTCCCGTTCCAGTGGGAATTCCAGAAGCGTCGTTTAGTATTTTTGTATAATATTTTTTTAAAAGGCTATCAATATAATTTAATATCTGTTGATTCTAATCACATATCCTTCTAATATTAAATAATGCGAAAGTTCGTATGGATGGATTTTTGTTACTCTTTCACGCAAAAACTTCGAAACCGATATGGATGAAATTTGTCACAGAGATAGATTATAGTCTGGAATAACACATATGCTACCTTTCATCCATCTCCATCCATCCATCTTCCCATGGGATAGAAATAGCCTTGAAACGTTTCCATAGAAACAAAGCGTGCGAAGCTGCGGGCAGATGCTAGTGAAAAATAAATACGGCATAGGATCATTCTTGCACGGCTGAAAGCAACATAATTTGCGGTTAGGTAATTTTTGCTTTACAAATGACAACCCAGCTACTATGCAATTTGTACAATGCCATTGCTCTACAGGTCATTCAACTTCCGCCTAGTTTTGATACTTTATGACTAATGTTTTGGGGCTCAGTGCTTTTTGATATTATTGGAAACTAGCGACCCGCCCCTGCTTTGCACGGTTTTAGTATACGTATAAACCTTCCTCTTAAATCACTCTATCTATTCAAAAAAACCGCATCAAAATCTGTTGCGTAGTTTTAAAGATTCAAGCGTAACAAAGGGACATAGGGACCGAGAAAGCGACTTTGTTTTATACTATGTAGTGATGATACAAATTTTGGTCACCTGTATAAGGTATGTGTTGTATTGTATGACCACCACCATTAGAGAATCAGAGTTTTTGTTGCGGTGTTGTAAATTCGTCCCCATAGTAGTCTGCTAACTTACAGCATTGTTTTTCTCACCTTGTCTTTTTCTATTCACATAAGTCAGAGTAAGAAAAAAACTTAGCTTAGTTACCGTTCAGATCATTATGAATGAGGGGTTAAGTCTAACATTGATTTTATTGAGAACTAGTATCTGCCCGCTGCTTCGCACACGTTGAAAACGTTGCAATGCTCTTTCTATTTCTATTCCACGGGAATTTATTTATGAGATGCAGGCTATGTTTCATTCCAGGACCACGTCTATTCAAAAAATTCATCCTGATTCGTGCAGTACTTTTTGCGTGAAAGAGTAAAAAACATTCATATATCTATACATCCCTACATACAAACTTTCGCATTCATATATGAGTAAAGATAAAAGATTTTTTGGTATGAAAACAGCAGGACCTTCACTTAATAAGAAATGCATCCAAAAAAACAACTTGTGAGGTTGTGATAAAGTTTTAAGTAGTTTGAAGGAATGCTATTGCAGACTTATTTTGTAAATTGCATTCAAAATCAAAACGTAAAAACACGCAAGAAAGTTCAAAGTGGTTTGAAGGTCTGTCATGGCACGCTCAAGTGTCCCATTTCTCCAGCGATCTCGAAGCACTCGATATGTCCTGCATTATCAGTGCTCTGGTTACAATGTGGTTTTATGTCAATGTTGTTGCAAGTAACAGAATTGGTCTCGTGCTTAAAGAAGGTAGGTACCTAGTTATTTCTCGCACAGAACAAGGAAGTCATTCGTTTGGATCGACGCAAGTTTCCAAAACTACAAAAAGTTATGTTGGTGATTGCTTGATGCTCAAAGCTTTTCCCAGTTTATTAACGTTCTGTTTTTCTCAAAATGATTTTTCCAGGTCTTTCAGTAATTTCAGTTAAAAAAAGACAAGTGCCGCAGCGCGTCCAATTTTTTAAAAAAGTATCGAAATCCGCCGTCGCATCGTCGTCGAAACGAAAATCCAAACACACATTTTGAAAATACTGACTTAAATCATAAAAGAACATAAATCTTTATTGTATACAAATAAAGTGATACACAAAAATTTACCATTTAAAGGACAAATTGTACAAAGGCGAGGTTAACCCTACGTTAGTTTTACAGCAAATAATTCTGGTTATGGAAAAAAGTAGACCAATAAACATTCGACATTATTTTCATCGAAGCTCGAAATGAAACACGAAGTTGCTACTTGAACGAGCATAGGCCAATTCGTGTCCGCAGCACTACACCGGCTGGTGATTGCTTTAATAGAGACAGTTACTAATTGTTACGGTATAAGTAGTTTGCTTGATGGCTATGACCAGACGACTCCCACGAAGCTTGGACTTGGTGTAAGTGGTGGCTTCATGTCTTCTAGGATACTATTTGAAGCTGCGTAGTAAGATAACATAAAAAACTATAAAAGTAATGGTATTGTTATATTTTATTTTTATTAAGCTTATTTGACGTTCTTGCACGGATCTAAAAAAATCTATTGAAATGTTCAAGATGAGAAAGGTAGAGAAGAGATCACTCTTAGCCTTAGTAGCTAGCTAAGTAGGTAGTTCTTCCTTTAGTAGCTTAGTAAGTGGTAGTACTACCCTTACGAACTAAGTACCAATGAACATTACCTCTGCTAAGGAGGGTTGTGTAAACTAATGTTGTGACTATTTGATTTTTTTATGATCCTACTTGGGACATTTATAAATTTACAGTCTTGACACTTTATTTTTATATGGATTTGATAAAGGACCATTAACATTCCTAAAGGACCAAAGATCAAGGGCTACTATCTGTCGTCTTATAGGATTAGGATTATAATTCTAATAAAATAGGAAAAAACTTATCTCAATTTGGATACATAAATTGCAAGATAGAGGGTTTAGTTTTGAAGATCCCGTGTAAGGTTGAGGAGATACGGATGTGTCGAGACTTTTTAGGAACTTATACCGCTTTATCGTAAGTAGCTAACTAATCTACTAAAAACGTTGTTATGCTACTTGATGGACTGATGTATGGAAGGACAAAAAAAGTATGTGTTTCTACACGTATTACAAAATATGAACGCTTTTTGTCATCTACTGCAGAATTTGCAGAAGCACTATGGAGAACTAGTATCTGCCCGCAGCTTCGCGTTTTTTATTTCCCATGGGAACTGAGTTATGGGATGAAAATCAGCCTATATAATTTATTCCACGGGTAGAACTATGTTCAGTAGTTTTTGCGTAAAAGATTAACAAACATCCTGCTACCTCGTATATTCAAACTTTCGCATTTATAACATTACTAGCGACCCGCCCCGGCTTCGCACGGTTTTATTATAAGTATACATATAAACCTTCCTCTTGAATCACTCTATCTATTAAAAAAACCGCATCAAAATCCGTTGCGTAGTTTTAAAGATTTGAGCATTCTAAGGGACATAAGGACATAGGGTCAGAAAAAGCGACTTAGTTTTATATTATGTAGTGATATGTAGTGATTAAGGATAATAGGTATTTTTAAGTAAGTTATATTTAAGTCTGTAAGAAGTAAAATAATTAAATAGATCTGTAAGTTATAAGGTTTTTGTGCTTTGTGTCTTATGATGAAGTTCATACATATCAAGCAAGAGGCGTATTCATCGCATAACGAGGCGTGAACTGTAAGTATAAAATAAACACTACCAGAATGAAAAGCTCCACTAAGCTTGGAGCTTGATGATACTGTGTGGGTTCTATGACATGTGGTTCTTCAAAAAGGATCTTTTAGGACATTTAAAGGGTCGGCAACGCGCGTGTAATGTCTCTGATGTTGCAGGCGTCCATAGGCTGCGGTAACCGTTTTCCATCAGACGGGCCGAATGCTTGTAAGCCAAAAAATTGTCTAGCAATCTCGTGCGAACTATCCCTAACATCTTTTGAGTTCTAAAGTAATTTAAACGAGGTTTTTTCTTTTTTGGAAAACGCCTCATTAAATTTATCTCGACCAGGAAAACAACAAATATTTGAAATGTTTCCCAAATACTTATTATAATTGTAAGTAGGTACTGAGATTTTTTCTTCTGATTTTTTATTGCAAAATGCACTGAAGGCAATAACGATTTTTATATTGCAGAGTTAACATTTTTATTCCGGCGATTTTACGGTAATAGCGATTACTTTTTACTTTTAGTATTCATGGATTTTAGTATTCATCGATAATAATCCTATTGGTCACAGTAGTTTTTAGCAACAAGTCAATGAATGATTTTATGCAATATTTTTAAAACTATTAAATAAACAGTGGTCCTTTTGTAATCATAATCATCAACCTACAGGCCTCCCCTAATGAATGCCATAGTACCCTGTCTTAAACTTGTCGCATCCAGCTTCTGCCTGGAGTTTTTCGCAGATTGTCATCCCAACTGGCCGAAAGGCTTCCTATATTACGTTTGCCGAGTCGCAGTCTCCACTCCAGAACACTTCAACCCAACGGTTATCGGTATATATGCCTACTAAAGATTGTATTAATAAATCTTTCATAAGCACACAGATTTTCCTACTTATGTACTATGTGGTATCGAACGATTCTATTCATCCAAGGTAGAGATCGCTCTTGACCGATAAGACCGCCAGTTGTGACGTAATCAATAAAGAATTTCCTATCTGTCTATCATATAGTCTATCAAATAGCCCTCTTTTTGCATTCGGTCCACAATGCTACTGATGTAGGAGCAGTTAATGCGGAGCAGGTACTTGCCTTGCGGGATGTGTTATTGTTAAAAAGAAAACAGTACGAAACCTGTTTTCGTGTTGAAATCAACAGCTTTTTCAAGGTTAAAAAGTAGAGTATAAGTACTGTTGTTTTGGAATTAACAGGCTATACTTAAGGACTGTTGCATAAATAAAATATGTTGAACGATTCATACAGCATCGTCTAGCCCCAAACCATAGCTCATAACAAGAAGAATTTGTGTTATGGGTTCTTAATAACTAAATAACTACAAAATAACAAATGTCGATGAGTAAGAGATAAGAACCCTTAACCAGTAGGTTAGTTATACTCATCCAGATTCTTAGATAATATTATATAGGAAAATTTAGTTAATAATTAGAAATAATATATTAGGTAGTTGTTTATTACCACAAGCTCTGATCGTCATGCTGTGATGGTCCAACATTATTTATTTATGCAGTCTCTGGTGGGATAAATTGTTTGAATTTTTTTAAACTAGATTTAATTTGTACGCATTCTTTAAAATTATGAATATTATTTGCTTGTTATATTTTTTACTACAAATCACTACATAGTATAAAACAAAGTCGCTTTTTCTGTCCCTATTTCCCTATGTCCCTTTGACTGCTTAAATCTTTAAAACTACGCAACGGATTTTGATGCGGTTTTTTTTTATATCTCAATAGAGTGATTCAAGAGGAAGGTTTATATTATATGTATAATAAAATATAATATATGTAAAATATTTATATGTATAATAAAACCGTGCGAAGCTGGGGCGGGTCGCTAGTATTATATATTTCAGTTTTTCCTAATTTTTTTAACCACATAAATATAATAATAATATATCAACACTGTTGTTTCTAAAACCGATGTTTCTTTTGCCTCCTTGACCTTAAACTCATTTATGAATTGATGCAATAACCTTGAACTTCTGATCATGGTTATGAAAGGCATTGCCCATCAATAAATGAAGACATAACCTGACTTTTGCGGTTACTACCCTATTGTTGTTGTTGTACTTTAAAGTTTAAAGTTTTTCCTAGGTACCGACTTCGAACCTTGGTATATTTATCCGAAAATTACGATTACTTAATTTTGCATAAGCTATTCAAACTTGAAATGTGTACATACATATATTTTTTGTCCAAATTTCAAAATAGTGTACAAACTGACAATGTGACAATTAATATGTGGAATCTCAAAATTATTGTTGCACGAACTTCCGATAACCCTTCAAGCGCACAGAAAATAAACGTAGAGTATTATATAATTAATTATTTCACAGATGTGTTTCATAAAGAGACTACTACAGGTTTGGTTGTCAAACAAGATCTTTATTGCGGAAACACGATAGAGAAAAAACACGAAAATCATGTGTTTCAAGAATGTTTTTGTCTATTCTTATGGTTTCGTTCATAATTTGGTCAAGATCCCAGGGACCCTGGGGTCTATTGGGGTCTATTGAAATAAAATTGTTTTGATTGGTTGGTAATGAATTGACCAATAAGCCAGTTTCTTGAATTTATAGTGAAGTTTTCTTGTTACTTACTTGTTAGAACCTATTTTACTTCATCGATTACAACAAGAAATTGCAATCTTATCCTCCAAGATTGTAGTATAGAGTTATACTTCAATAAACAGACGACGAAGTAAACACACGTTTGAACGTATCCGCTTCTTGGATAAATATTTATCAGCTGTTAGTTAACATACGCCCCTCAACAATGACCCCAGTAATTGCTTAGGGTGATATCATAATTAATATAATTTGCCGTACTCTGGTGATCGGTAACCTTTAGGTAATAAATAGAGCTGGACAATACACACAGCATCATCTAGTCCCAAGCTAAGCAGAGCTTGTGTTATGGATACTAGATGACATACTTATTACATTATACTACATATAGAGACATTTTTGTTATTATACATAGAAAACACCCAGAAACACACCCAGAAGAAATATTGAAGATCGTTAATCACACCGTTACTTTCCAGCAAAATTTAGCGAAAACCTTGATTATATTAGGTATTACATAACTAGTATATTACGAGAGATTTGTATATAATTAAACGTAATCAAATTCTAGGTCAGGTTTTCCATGCGTGAAAATAATAGACCTATTTTGTAGCTAAGTGAGTGAAGAGACAAGTTTTTTCGACTTGCGTGTGGCTAAGTTGGTTGTCTTCTAGACATTGTCAAATTGAGCAAACTACTTATGAAAATTTGAGAACAACTTACGTCTTCCTGCCCAAGTAGGTGTATATTTTAGCGAAGCTTGAAAAGCTGATTTTGTAAAAACCCGCAAATATAGGATTTGCTTATAGGAACAAATTCCATAGGTTAGACACGCGAGATCTTCACGAAACAATATAGAAATATTGTTTTGTTAATAAGCGTATAGGGAAAAACAATGAGGAAAAAAAATAATATAGTATTGGTCCCTACATTTAGAAAGCTGTTTGATATTGTATATTGTATGTCAATGATATGACGCATGGGGGCTTGCTTTATGACAATGCTGATGCGCTGCGCTAGATACTCACGAGCTCTCTGGTCACGCGTCATTGAACATCCTGATGATCATGATCAAGGAATTATTCTCAGATAAAACATGCAAATGCTCGTGCACAAGGGCGAAATCAGGACATAGGTTCCGTTCACATTGAAGCCAGGTCGAATGGGCAGCGTCGGCGATGGCGCGGAACGTCACTCGATCCGTCCACTGGTCAACTATCATCAGGTTACCAACTATCTATTTATCTATTACACCCATTAATACCACAGTAAAGAGGACATTCGACCCTATACTGTACTGATAAGGTCGATGAATCTCGAGGAATGTGAACAGTCAGAGTTGTTGGGGTAGGACTTATTGGCGTCAAGTTAGAACTATCCTGTCTAGATTATTGAAGTGAGACAAGGCGATGTAAAAATCTAGCAAAATTCTTTATTAGCGTGTTTTTATTCATAAATGTGCTTATTGTAATAGTAAATATCTGTCGCATCGACAGCGACAGATATTTACTATTACAATAAGCACATTTATGAATAAAAACACGCTAATAAAGAATTTTGCTAGATTTTTACATCGCCTTGTCGATTTTCTTTATTCGATTTTTGTCGATTATTTGTTAGTTGACTGAATATCATGGCAAACAGACTAGATATAAAAAGATAATACTGGACATCCATACTACATTATTTAGTTCCAAGCCAGAGATTTTAGAATACTAGTACCCAAGCTAAGCAGAGCTTGTGTTATGGGTAATACATAACTGAAATTTTGAATACCTTTAACCTATATAAGTATATTTTTCTATTATATAAAGTAAACGATCAGAAAACCAACAAATATTTGCAGATCGTAGAAATATTTGTCCTGAGGCGGGAATAGAGCCCACAACCTCCAGCGTTGCAGTTTGAAAGTTAAAGCTAAGTTTAGCCGCATAAAAGTTTGGCGTGAGCTTGTAGTTCGTGACAGAAAGCTCGTCCACGACATTTCGTGGAAATGCTGGAGAAAGGTTAATATGCACCTCTATCCGTGTAACCTGTGCAACGTATGTTTGCGATTAAGAGATACCTTTAGGTTAGGTTGTAGACAGAAGTGCTGATAATATCTATTATCTTGATGCAAATTACCCTAACTGCAACTTTGCTAGTCATAAGACTTGCAAAGTTGCTTAGTAGTTTTAGTTAGTTTTAGTTTTAGAGCTCGTTCCCGCTTATCGTCTGTTAGGTCCTGGTTTTAATCGGAGGTAAAGGTGGTATTGTATGTGAAGCTATTCACACTTGTCGGAAACCAATTTTCTTTCGGCGTCGACAAGAAATGTCGGATGTTTTGTCAGCCCTTCTAAAATTACAGATTTGACCGTGGCCGACAACTGATTATTAACCGTTAATGTGAACAGAAGCTTCATCCGAATAATATACGGATCCAACAAACGACAAGTGGGAACGATCTCTTATAGGTTCTTGCTATTTTGAACATTTTTAATTTTTTTCCTAAGATTTGGTTAAATTTAATTTATTTCTAAATGCCAATCATGCTGACCTATCTCTAAGTCACGAATTAGAAAAGGTCTGATTCATGACACACCGAAACGCCTACGTTTTGTTTATAAGTTTAAAACGAGTAAAATAGGGGGGACCAGGATAAGAAATCAGATAGTCAGGATAATCCTAAGGTATAATAACTACAAATTAAGACTTATAGTCTTACTAACAATGAAAATTATAACCAAGGACTAGAAAATAGAAATGATCCTGATCTAACCTACAGTTTTTTTAATTTTTAATTGTGAACTGATAAAAATAAGAAGTCCTCAATTTTTAAAGTATTTGGATTTACTGATCTTTTTTGTTATACTATAAAGTACCTACATAGATAGATATTTTTTAAGAGACCACCCAGAACCCCTGATTATATATTTGCAGACCGTACAAACATCAAAATAGATCTATTTTTTTCCTTAAATTATGAATGAGCTATCTTTTCCATATATACAAACTTTTTGGTAAATTCTGCTTGTCCTTTTTGCAAATTAAAATAAATGTTCTGCTAGAAAGCACAGTGATTTTTGCCTAGGGTAGCGTAGTAAATTAAATCTCTACAGTTTGTGGGACGCCTTATAAAGTGAAACCATTGATGAATGGCGGTGTCTATCGTACCGACCACCCGGACAGTAGATTTATATCATTTGTCACTTCAAAATCAAAGCAATCATTACAAATTACCCTTCACTGATAAAATCAACTTCAAGTTCAGTGCAGCAAGACCGAATTTTGCTAGACATATCTGTCAAATGAAAGTAACAATTTGTAATAGATAAGACAAATTGAACAGTCGACAGCTTACTGTAATAAAGATGATAAAGAGACTATAATATCTGAGGTGATGGGAAAGTAAAATTAGCATATATTTTTTGCTGCTGTATTTTTATGTAGGCCTAAACACTAGCGGTTTGATTTTCAGTTAAGGATTGTAGCGTGTAGCACTTTTCTACATATTATCCCGTCGAGTAGGTATATCCCAAGCGGCATTACGCCGACAAAAATTACTTTAGTCGAGAAAACATACATTTTAAGTACCTTCCTAGGAATATGTAACAATACAAAGGTAAATCCGGTCTTTATTTGATAACTGTTGACATATTATATTATGTTTATAATGTATTTAATTATTTTTTACTTCTCTATTTTCCAATCAATATTGTTATTTTTTTCCTTCTATCATATGAAAATAGTAAAAAAGTTGGTTCTGAATTCTCTGCTCTCAATTAATGCATCAAGTAATGGAAATTTACTTCATTTTTTAAGTATTATTTAAGTACCTACGTTTTTGTTAATATAATTAAAACTGTACCCGCCAAAAAATTTAGAAGTCTGTTAAAAAAAGATTTTAGTAGAGTGAGTGGGGGCAACATGAAAAAAGGGGTAAGACAAAAAGTCTTCAATAACACCAGATTTATAGTACTTATTACAGTGCTGGCAACATCGTTAGGGCCACCAATTTGTTACTTATCACAACTCAGTCAGTGGTTGCGGCTGAGAACGCCTGGTTGTGTGTAAAGTGCAATTTTCTAAGACAGTGTATTTTTCAGGATTCACAAAAGTGATTTCATCTTGCCCCGTGTCTTGTAAATTAAATTACAAGGCAGGTACGAGTGTTTAATTGAAACATCTGCCTATTATTTTTTGTACATATTTATGTAATTATTACTAAATCTCTCTATTTCTCGTATTTTAGAATTTATTTCAACTTTTCATCTTTCCCCATTTACATTTAACGGGGTAAGACAAACATATCAAAGTCTTAATCTTGACCCTTTTTCAGATTTCATACTAAAAGCCAGATATCCTCAAACTGTATCTTTGTGTAAGTTTCAGCAAGAAAAATAAGAAATAAAAAAAATATTGCTGAAAGTAGTAAAACAAAAAATAACAAGAATAGGGTATGCTAAGAAATGTGAAATAAAAAAAGAAATCCAATAGAAAAAGAAAATACTTTAAAAATTACAAAAGAAAAAAATAAAGAATTATTTATGGTGATAAAAAAAATATTCATATAGGTTAAATGTGAAATAAAAAAAGTTTTCAGTTTTTATATGATTTTTCATTAATAGAAAATATATTTTTTTCTTCAGTCAAAACTTATGCAAATTGGCTGCAAAGTTTGGGAATCTCTTCTTCAATCTTCCCCCAGTGGGGTAAGTTGGGAATATATTATATTTTTAAATTTGTTATATCTTTGTTAAAAATAGCTATTTTGGCACTACAGTCAGTTACAACTTTTTAAATTACTTAACACTATAGACTTAGGACCATAAACTTTGCCTAGGACCTGCCTAAGACACGTTTTAACGATTTTTTGAGATTTTTATTCGATCTTACCCCGTCACCTTTTCATCTTCCCCCTGTTTCAATTAAGTAAAAATAATATTTTTAATTACAGTTTTCTACTTTTTGGACAGCTTTATCAGGCTGTTATTGACATATTATAAAAATCTAGTCTTTACCCTTTAATTATGTCTAATTTACTTTTAGCTAAAGTTAATATCTATTCTTCTACATGGATTCAAAAACAACACTGACCATCTCATCAAAAAACCGTTCGATCTTGCCCCCACTCACTCTACTAAATTCGCCTTTTGTTTAAAAAAGGTAAAATAAATATATATATAATTATTACAACAACCATTATTCAGGAAAAACTGTTTTGTTTAGTAAACGTAAAACCAAACAAATATATAAAAAAACATGTTTACAATATGTGCATCGTCATCTTTAATAAGTTACCGCAAGTTTTTAAAGATCTCAATCAATGGTAATTTATTCAAAAAAAATTTAAATAATTGGCTACTTGACAAATGTTTCTATAGTGTAAATGAGTATATTAATTTTAAGTAGAGTATTTTTTGTGTATTTCTTTTCTATTTTATTTTATTTTTTATTTAAATAAATATTATTATATATTATACAATTATTAAATTGACATTTTTTTTTTTAAAATTTTTTGCGTGGTTAAAATACCTAACTCGAAAGCTATTACTTTTCGATACTTACTTAATTATCCAACTATTTTGATATGAAAATGCGTACTTTCCAGGACCACGATAATCAGATAATGAGGTCACTATAATCATGCTTACAAACCCAGTGACCCATTGGTCAACTACCCATTGATATTTTCTTTATCTCACGCTAAAAATAAACACAAGCACAACGTATCGTTTCCTAGTAGGATTATTTTTTGCGTAAAACTTCACTGTCATTGCGTTGGTATTAGATTCGTAACTGTTGCTGTTTTTGTTCGAGTTGTAACAGTATTAGATGGTAGAGATGAGGCAATCTACGAGTTACAAGTAGCATGATGTCTGACGTAGCGTTCTGTCTAGTGGCAGTCTAGTCGTTCGAGTAATTGGCAGGCCTACTTTCTCAGACGAAATCACGTCGTAGTTTTTTCTCTCCGTTACTATAACTGGATAAGTCGATTGTATGAGCACTATAATTATTTTGACTGCGAAATTGCTTTCATTTGAACAGCGGGTGTGGTATTATTTTGTGTTGCTTTGATTATGATTAGTTGGATTATTAATCTAGGAGACTTGTAGGCCAGATTTGACTGTGCTAAGAATGTTTGTGTTCAGGTCAGTGGATCGGGGCATGTTAATTATCTAGAAACAATAATTCATTAATAGCTTCGAGAAAATTAGCAAGGTCTTAAGAAATAGGTTTAATTAGTAATGGTTTCTTTATCATAGATACGATTACCGACTGGGGTTAATGTGCCACACAATTGTTCTTAATTAACGTATTGCCCAGTTTTAGGACTCATCTATAGAATATAAGATATTTCAACAAAATCAGATGTAAAACCTTTTCAAACAAACCACAACAAAAATAACTAAAACTCGCATGATTTTCATGGATTTTCAGAGATAATAGTTAGCTATTAAAAAAATATCACATCGGATTTGGCTGGAGCACACATTTCATAGTAGCATACCTATGTAATTAGAAACCGGGCTTCGTGTTTGTTTATCATCAGGCTGGAAACTCAATTTCCTTTTCTCCTGAGCTCAAGTTTTACGAGCCAATCAAGATACTTGAAGAACAAGCTGTCTCTATTATTTAAACATCACCATAAATTTACTGCGCTTTTTACTAGTTAATGAATAAATAACACTGCTTGAGACAAGCACAATGTTTTGCCCTTGACTTTGAATGGTTCATGGATGCATTAGACATAATAAAAAAAAATCATCATTGACAAAGAAAATTCCAACTAAGAACATAATTGATATGTGCCAAAGAAAATAAACATGAAACAGTTTGACTAGCTGCAGATAATTGCCGACAATGTAGAAGTAGTTCAGCTCAGCTCTCCTTTGGAAATGAAAAATTTTAAAAACGAAATATGTCAGATATATTTTTGTAAGGATACGTTTTACAGAAATCGTGGACCAACTAATACTGAAACTGAACTTGGCGCTAGTCGGTAAATGATATAGGTACCTTACCTGTTTGTTTAATCAGCTTATTCTATCCCACTGCTGGGTTAGTCCCAGAACCATGTATCACTTGCTTACAAACATAATAGTCTAAGATCCGACCCGATATCGACATTCAACGGGTTGATAATAGAATCAAACTTATTTTATAATATTTTCGCATAATAGAAAATATATTAAAAATGGGTTGACAAAAAAAATCTTGGACAGAATATTTTTAAATAAGTATGATTCTATTATCAACTCGGTGAATGTCGAGGTCGGATCTTCTACTATAATCAGTCCTACCCTCCGTCTCCACTTAGATCCCAACATTCTTGCCAAACACTTGAAGTGTCATCATAACCTTGGTGATGTAGCCTATATCATGTTGATTGGCAGTATCCTACAGCTGCATATGCAGTGGTCATATAACGAGCTAAACTCAGCTAGGGGTCTCAATGGACGAAAATAGCAATCTTATCGTTTGTACCTTTCCGTATCCTGTCAGACATGCATCCAGCCAGGGTCGACGATAACAAAGTATTTTTAGTCTGTATTTTTTAAGAAAAAACACAAATAATTACCTCTTTATTAACAAACAAGACCTAAACAATGATTATAATTTATATTAGAAGTAACGAATAAAATATTACCACCTCCTCTTCTTCTTCTGGACCTTATATTCTTCAACTACTACTAGATACGGACAAACTGATATGAGTGTGATGTTATAAAATTAAACACATGTTAAATAATTTATTGAATTTATTATTGTATTAATTTAAATGGTTGTTTGGTATTGTTTCTTTCCTTTTTATGTTAAATATTAGATGACATTTAAATTTTTTAGGATTGTAATCATCACTACATAGCATAAAACAAAGTCGCTTTCTCTGTCCCTATGTATGCTTAAATCTTTAAAACTACGCAACGGATTTTGATGCAGTTTTTTTAATAGATAGAGTGATTCAAGAGGAATTTATAAATATAATAAAACCATGCAAAACCGGGGTGGGTCGCTAGTAAAAAAATACATTATAGCGAAACCAGAACGAAAAGAAGAAAAAAAGAAGTAAAGTGATCAGGATGTCTAAGTGTAAGGATACAAAGCCAAGGATCGGACACGTGCTGTCTGTCCGAAGTAATAATCCTGGTGCTGACTCCTCGCAAGGTCGTCTCGTCCCGGGGAATTGACCATTGTTGAAATGCGGGTACTGGGACTGATGGCAGAAGAAATATAGCAGGCACTTATTTACATCAATATGACTTGTTTTTTCATCCTTAAAGAATGCAAATTCTTAAATTAAAAGACAATTTATTTAAACAGTAGGTACCTACGTTTTTCTCAAAAATTTTATTTCTCCTCTTTGTAATTTAATTATTTTTTAAATATCTACTTAGGACGCACGAAAAACTTTAAAAAGAGAGCCCTGGATCCTAACATACAGTTAAAGTTAGTTTAGGATCCTATGGATTCTATATATTTATACTATTACACTGTGATTGTGTCAGAAAATGTTTTTTTTATTCAATTATAAATGAGATAATTTTAAGGAAGGATGTGTGGATTTTTTATTCTTGTCGCCAAAAGGACTGAGCGGAGGGTCGAAATGCGTGGATGTAGGCCTAGACCTGTAGTAATAAATAAGTTTGCTTATGAATGACTGCATAAACACTATTGTACTAGAACCTACCTACTTTTTCAACCTTCGCATTACGACAAGAGCCCTAACTGGACTCTGTCACCCATGTTCAAATTGGGGCTAAGCGACTCATAATCATGCAGATTCTGCGAGGAGGCGGTGGAAACGCCTCTTCATCTGCTAGGTAGGTATGTGTGGAGCGCTAATGCAAAAACGTAGCATTCATCTGGGCAAACACCTACTAAGCCCAGAAGAGCTAAGAGAAATCACCCCGAAGAAAATCCTACAGTTGCTAGCAGCACATTATTTATTTATTTAAAACTTTATTGCACTTAAGTACAAAGGGTGGGCTTAATGCCTCGGCATTTTCTACCTGCCAACCAAAAACACATTTTGAGACTCAGGGTTGAGACTCAGGTTGCTAATATTAGTTTTAAAAATTATAAATAAAACACATTACCAACGACTTTCATAGTATTTGATCTGTTTTGAAAATCATATCTAAATAAAAGGTCTTACCAAAACCTAACTATTGTTGCAAATAGATGTAGGAACTTCTTCTGCAGTCCATACCAACGTGGCCTCTTTTAATTTAGATGACGTATGAAGAGTGATCGCGGCCACTCTGGGATTATTTTGTCAACAGAACAGAAGAGTTCTTAGATTGTGCGGATTTTAAAAATTCTTTTTACATTTTACCTGTACAACTTTGACTTCTACCGAGTTATTAAACGATACGATACTTTTTTCGTTATGGTAGGTAATGCGCTAACCCATACTAGCCCTCTGATTCTGAATCAGAAGTGACGACGCACTACATCCCAGGATATCATTATCTTGTAGTAGAATTAGCCTGATTTCGAAGTCAAATATGCTACATCCAAGCTGCGGGTCGAAGCTAGTCTTGTTTATATCACTACATAGTATAAAACAAAAAGCTTTATCTATCCCTATGTATGCTTAAATCTTCAAAACTACGCAACGGATTTTGATGCGGTTTTTTTAATAGATAGAGTGATTCAAGAGGAAGGTTTATACGTATAATAAAAGCGCGCGAAGCCGGGGCGGGTCGCTAGTTATAAATAAACCTCGGTGTGCTTGTCAAATCTTGACCAAATGATGATATAATATAATAGCAATCGAAAGCAACCAAAGCGACAGCAATGGCTATGGAATAGTCACGCAGGATTTATATTGCAATTTGATATTAATGAGCTATTGATGAGGCTACATCTGGTTTGATGCGACTAGGATGAGATTAATTGCTGGTTTGCATAATATAATAATTACGAAATTATGGTTTTCTTTTGAGAAAGTCGGTTCGAAGCTCTAGGCTGTGCTTTCATTTGTACCTAGCTTTCCGCATAGTCGTGAAAATTGAACAAACTTATGGTTTCCGATAGTAATTTTACAAATCCCTTTGCTTGTGACATTACCACGTAGTTTAATGAAATCAGTTTAAACAGAGCATGTTGTAATATTAAACATGTAAACAGCCTAACCCAGCAATGATATGGTATGAAATAAGATTTATATTATATTCGGTGTTTAAAGTGCTTTTTTTCATGCAGGGTAAGTCAAAAACGTCTGTAGTAAGCAATTACTTAATAAAGTGCACATCACTATAATGCAAACATCTATTTTGATGAAATATTTGAATGTTCAAACTATTTATAATTTGCCTACCTAAAAAAAGATAGGAGGTTCTCAATTCGTTTGTATGTTTTTACGAGTTATATATATCATATTTATTGCTATCTGGTTAACCGATTTAATTTGTTGATTTCACTATTGTATGTAAAATGATGCCTGATCCAATAACAGTTTTATTCCCGACGGATCTATTTATCTCGAGGTTTATATTTATACCGTAACACTAGAAGATCATCGTCATATTTTAAGGAATCACCACTAGCTGCAACAATTTTGATGATATCCAATCGCCAATAGGTAATTGATGATCTTTCGTTGTTCTATATAGAATGATTTCTAGGTATTCCTATACAACTTTGATTCGCTTAGGATTTCTATGTGAGACTTTGTATAAATCATTATCGAGTCAACGAAACTCCTTATTGGTACCTTTATACACGGTACCTTTATCACAGGTATTTATTCAAGGTCGTAAAGTTCAATTTCAAATAACGAACTACATCATCCAGGCTAAGTCTCAAAGGTGCAGGCAATAGCTTTCAAATCCTTGCACCTTGAGCTATATCGCCCACGGCATCCGATTGCGATTTATTGTTGGCAGTTGGCAACTCGCGTGAATAGATTGTATTGTAGTCAGTGTAGTCAGCCTAGGTAGAGTGAAGGATTTAGAAGCGCAATTACTAAATTCTGGCAGGAAAAAATACATTGAAGCTAGCCTTTGAGTGTTTACCTAAAACTCTCCCAATCTCGAGAATGGAGGTCTATCTCGGCATAAATCTATAGACATATTAATTAAATAAGCTTTTATAACAAAAACTACCGATCAGGTCTTGATAAAATAAGGGTAAACACGCTTTTGTGAAATTAACTTGAGGATATTCAAGAATAATTTTAAAATAAGTTGAGGAAATTCAAGATTATTTCATAAAAGCACGTCCTCATGCCAAAATGTGGATACACCATTAAAATCTGTACCTATTTACAATCCCCGTAATCAATGCTGTACCTGGAAATACCTTCCCCCATGGAATACCTTCTAAGGCATGGTTCTTTAAAAAAAAGTTCTGGCTAATGATTGTAAGCATGACTTGGAATAAAGATGAGCTACTTATTTGCAAGACAGTGTACACTGTACACTGCAGGGCACAGGTACACGTTCACTCTCGCCCACGAGGCTGCTTCGCTGCATTTGTTGTCGCCGACATCCGCTGATTTACAGTCGTCATCACAATATTAAACATTTCCCTTTACTGCGCGTCTCTGAATGTCTAATATGGTGCGTTAACCTGTGTGTTTGAATAAACGCTTGTGTTTTAGTCTGTACAAGCACGGTTAGGTATGTTGGTAGTATGGCATATTAATTAGTGAGAGAGTAGTGAAGTGGTTAAGGATTCTTTGGTGTGTAATGTAAACTATCGGCTATGCTGCCGTGCGGGTTTGTAACCACGCGATTGAAGTTGTGCATTTTCACTGATAGATGAAAAGTAAAATAATCGGGGCTTTTAAATTAATTAATATCAGGTACTCGCCCTATATGTCCTTCCCTTCCCTATGATCATAATTCACAAAGCCCTAGAGAGTTTAAACTAATTATCGAGTTTTGGTCGTACAAATAATGAAATTGTCTAATGATATGGAAAAACCACGTTAAACGTAGGGTTGTTTAAATGTCCAAATGTATGTAAAAAGTACATTTAACTTAAAAATTATTAGAAAAAAGTAAAACTGTAAATTAAATACTCGAATTGGTCCTCGCTTTTTACCAATTGGGAGGCCAAAGGTTTACAACATGACAATGTGTTTTTACGCTATTGGGCAAAGAAGTACTTAGTGAAGAAAATACCAGATTCGTCAGACATACATCAATGGCCGTTTACCTATCACCACAATTAAGCCTTCCTGGCTTAGTTGTTGCAACTATTGGGGGCAATTACTAAGATAAGATAAGATAGGAATAGAGTGTTTTTACACAATAGGCAATTTGGGCCAATCGCTGACTCGTATCAACTATAAGATAGGTAACAACAGACTTTTAAATAAAATAGGGACTCGAGGGTAAAAAGGAAGCTACATTTTAAACATATATTACTTCAAAGATTCACCAATTAGAGGTATACTGTGGCTAGAATCAGAGACAGAGAGCGTCCGTATGTAAGTGCGAATTGGCGCTATGAAGCCTAAACAAGTTAATTTCACCAAAATTGGCGAATTGTATTAAATTGAAATCAGTTCTAATTTTTAATTTTCTTTGTTAATCTATTGTATTAAGTACCTGAGTATATCAGTTATCCAGTACCAATAGTACATTTTGGATTCTTAGCTAAGCTAGATAATGCTGATTGGATTGTCAAGCATTATTTATGTATTTATTTAGGAATTTACTGCATCATGCATGCAGTTGCTCGTTATCTCTTTGGTTAGCTCACGATTAAACAAACATCTCGATTACTCAATTTAAGCTTATTTCGCTTCCGGCAATACTTTCACAAGCACTTCGATTTTCAATAAAATTAAATTTCAGCTCGTAAATTCATTAACTTTAATGTTAAACGTAGTGAAAGAGACTTTCTCTCTTCAGATTGTTAAATCCCTTGCCACATGACTGGATAAAATTTAAATTGGCAATTGGGTATCTACTTAACAACATACATTGATTAATAAATACAGCATTATTTCTTTATGTGCCTGGTTAATTCAATTAATTCATTAACATTTTCACGTTTGAATGGGTTTGCAGGGGGACATTTTATTTATTGGTCATGTTTACCACCATTTCTCTAATTTGGACGATAAAAGGAAAGATATGTGATAAAAGGGGAGATCAGACGTTGATCTACACTTGGGGTACATTTGTGGACCCATTAACGCCCTGTGACATGCCACGGGGTATTGAACTTCAAGAGATATTCTATTCGCACAGAAAAGCCAGTTCCTTAAATAATTTCCGTGTAATAAATGAATCTTGAATTTGTCAAGGTAGGTATCTAGGTATCTATACTACGTCCCACTCCTATAAACGCGAAATCCTGTTTCTATCCTATTCATATGCTGTGCTGTAACCTGACCTCTGAAGTATTTTAACTGTAAAAGCTTTGATTATGATCCAAATTTCTCGTGGAAAATCGTACAAATCGATATTATTAGGTATGCCCTAAGCACTAAGAGACGCTGTGGGAACCTCTGCTGCTTGACAATTTTGAAAAATTATAGTCACTACAGAAACTATCGAACTGGGCTATAAAGAGCATTAGGTTTGGTAGGCATAATAATGTTTTCGTAAACTATCCGTACGTTTCACATTCAACCATTACATCATATTTTGTATGTGCTGCTGGTTTTCCATAAATAAATAAATTACTTTGAATCCATTAGCATGGGAATTTTCGAAATTCCTTAGTGGATGTATATACTAAAAAGAAAATCACACTTAGACTTAATTCGAATTTGAATTAAGACCTGAGATCACCTTTAATGAAATCAGATGTTATAATTTTAAACATTTGCTTACATGTTTTGGAATAAAGTTTTCATGAAAATTAACCGATGTGGCTTCCTCATTCTCTGATATGTTTTGGTAATCAAATAAGTCAAATGGATAGTAGTTGCACATGACCGCAAGAAATGGCAAATTCTGAAGAAGGCTTACCCAAGAGTAGAAATTGGCTAAAAAGAAATAAAATTACCACTGGGAATAGGGATCACTGCGTAAAACGATTCTGGAAATGTCCATTTCCACTCATGCATGTTGTATTGGAATACATCAGGAACACGTCTCTTGCAATTCAAATAAAGAATAAACTGGATTGCCAAGGTCAAATCTATTTTTGTTGGCTCGAGGTCTGCTTCGCTTTTCCGGCTCCAGAGGGGATCAATCTATTCCGCCAAGTCCCCTTCGAGCAATTTACATTTAATACCTCTGTTGTGCACTGCACGGGTGGGGCAACGACCAGTTTTGACATTGGAATCGATTGCTGGATCTTATCCTGTCCAGATAATTGAAAAATGTTGTTATTAGTCCTGCCACAGAGTTTTTAACTAATGTTCAGCCCTGAATTGTACAATTAATTGTTACATTTACTACACAGAATGCATGCAGAGTTTGTTCCTCTTCCACTAGTGGACAAAAAAGTGAGGCGAACTGAAAATCAATTATCACTTTATTTCTTATATTATTTTGATAATTATGTACCTATAGTAATAAATTTGACTTGTCTAAGTTTTTATTTTGTAAGCCTAAAGAAATAAAGATATTGATTTATGGACCAAAATTATCTAAGTTAAAGATAATTGCACCATCGATATAGATATATGTACTACGCAAAACATATAGGTAAGTGAAAATATATAGGTCCCTAATATTTAGGCTACACAATTTTTGATTTTTCGGTTGTCACAGCCCTGTATTTCTACTTATGCCTATTTGTTTATCTCAATATTTTTTGCTCTGCTCGTGACTTAGCCCAATTTTCCGGAATAAAAGCTACTCTAAAATTTAAATAATTTCGGGCATTGAATAGATTTGAGGTAACAAACATAATATAATAGCATTTATTATTTTATGAGTGTGATTTACAGTATTGGCAACCTTTGCAATTGTTGTCAACCTATTGTGAAACCACTCTGTACTCAATACGACAGACACACATTTTTGCAATCAAATTTATGTATGTTTGATATTCACATGCCAGTAGATAATGTCGCGAGAGAGGTTCAACTTCACTACATAGTATAAAACAAAGTCGCTTTCTCTGTCCCTATGTCCCTATGTCCCTACGTCCCTTTGTATGCTTAAATCTTTAAAACTACGTAACGGATTGTGATGCGGTTTTTTTTTAAATAGATAGAGTGATCCAAGAGAAAGGTTTATACGTATAATAAAACCGTGTGAAGTCGGGGCGGGTCGTGTAATTTACTTATTTGCTTTAATTTATAGTAAGGTTTCGGTTAGAGTTCCTGTTGATAGTTATTCGATAGTTTAAAAATCTCTACAGCAGTACTGTTAGTTAGTTAGTCTAGGTTCTGGGTGTTTTCTATGTTAACGTATCTATCCATGTAATGTATTATGGGGCTAGACGATGCTGTGTGGATTGCCAAGTATTATTCTATTATTCATTTATTATGCTTCGAATTTTTACTAGCAAAAATTAGAGCAACATCAATGTAGTCAAAGTCAATAAAATACTTACGCATTATTAAAGTTAACTCAAAATGAGGACAAATGAAGCACCCAGTTTTCATTAGAATAGAATAAATCGGTTAACCTTGTATAAGAAATTCTGAGGAAACACACACACACAATAATATCAAATTGAGTCTGTCAAATTGAAAACCTCCTCCTTTTTTGAAGTTATTTGAAAATATCCTACAAATCTACATGTCATGTAAAATTTCGGCCAATCCGCTCAATAGTACTGGCGTGTACCAACAAACATCCAAACTTTCGCATCACTACATAGTATAAAACAAAGTCGCTTTTTCTGTCTCTATTTCCCTATTTCCCTTTGACTGCTTAAATCTTTAAAACTACGCAACGGATTTTAATGCGGTATTTTTTAATAGATAGAGTGATTCAAGAGGAAGGTTTATACATATAATAAAACCGTGCCAAGCCGGGGCGGGTCGCTAGTTTATAATATTAGTGCGATGAATCTGGATGCCATTCAAGTAACTGTACTCCTCTCCTATATTGCATTGTGCGTGATTAACAAGTCGAGGTGTTAATACGAAAGGAGGTAAATCATTGTAGCACTTTATTTTAATTAGAATGCTACCTATATAATTAGTAATTCAAATAGAATGTACTAGTTACCTAGTTATATCTAGGTGTGTAGTTATAGAGCTATGTTATATTTAGAAAACACGATACGAATATTTGTTTATTTTTAAACCGACAGGCATGTCAATCATTCTCTAAATACTTCTGTAGTTATGAACTATAATTATTTTATTTGTAAATGTAGTGTTTTGTTTCAATTCTACATTTAAGAAAAAAACCTGTGTTGTCTATTTACGTTTTTCTTTAGTGACGTCACGAAAAGGCTTTATCGGAAGACCAGTTAACAACTGGACTGAGGTAGAGACCGTTTTGTGACTCAAGCCAAAAGAATTTTAGTAGTGTAGTAATTTAGTTGTTATCTGGACTCACTTTTTTCTTAAACCGTGTTTAGAGTTGCAGCTAAAATAATATTCTAATAATATCTATCTACGTTTGATACTCTTTATAATTTTAGTTTCTTAACGCCTGAATACGGTAAAGGAACGCAGATTTTTTGAACGCTTTTATTTGAAAGATGTTAAAAAATCACGCCTTGAATCTTAGTAGACATTTTTATAATTTAAATAATTTTTAACCGTTTTGCGAAATAAATAGTCAAATTTGTATCCTAAATCTTTTACACGAAGGGTATAGTTTAAAGGCACAGCTATTTTTAAAATAATTAGTAACTAATATTATAAACCATCAACTTCGTCCACAACCCGACTTCCCCACTAGTGGTGGTTAGGCCTCCAAACTTATGTGTCATTCCACATAGTCCTCCACTAATAAATAATTACCTACATCGTTTCAAATAATTTGTGTAATTTGAAAAACTATAAACCGACTTATTTCTTTAAAGCAAAAATGAGTACATTATCAATAGTCGAATTTAATAAAATACGCATTAGAAAGGAGAACTCAAAAAATACTGACCAAATCTTGATTAAATTTACATGGGACTACATGAGGAACACCAATTTTCAAATAAAAGATCATGAAAAGGAAGAATAACTAAAATCGGATAAACAAGTAAAGAGTAATAAACATAAAAATACAGCAGTTAATATTTACTACGGTACCCTTAAACTTTGACCTTTGATTTTGACTTACATTGCAGACATTGTCGTTTTGTAAGGTACCAATTATTTCTGTGAAAAAAGTAGTAAAATATAAAGTTATATATTATTATTGACCGTATAGGTTATCCGGGTCAATGGACGATAAGGAGCGCAATTGTCGTTTGAGATAGAAGCGCAAGAATAATCTGTTGGCGCAAATATAGTTTTGCCTCATCTTGTGCTACTTAAAGTAAATTATTATTGTTTCTGCACGCAGCTTCGCAAGCATTCGAATCCTTTTTATTTAGCACAACAAGTTAACAATCTAATAACATAACTTGACATTTGATCAACAGTAATATTACATAATTTACATATTACAGTGTTTCAATTATTTTAGTATAAAACATATATGAATTAATTTTTAATTTGTTTCTGTTCTTGACTGAAATTTTATTTGTAAATAAAATTTCATCATCACCATCATCAGCCCATATAGTCCACTGCTGGACGTAGGCCTCCCCTAATGAGCGCCATAGCGCCCTTTCTCCAGTTAAACGCATCCAGCATCTGCCAGCAGACTTTCCTGGTCATCTCACCTGGCTGAAGTGAGGCCTGCATTACGTTTGCCAAGTGTGGACCTCCTCTTGGCCTCCTTCTCAAAATTGTTTTATCCAACTGCATAATCTACCCAAGGTATGTGTACTCGGAAACAATTTAGAGAAGGTGGCCTTAAACTAAAAACTTTAAACTTCCATACTCTCAGTTCGGTTTATTCAGTCGTCATTTCTCCGAGTATCATTTAATTACCAAGGACCAGAAACGAAACCTACGACTTTCGATCGTAAACGTAGCTGCCACCTACATTTATATAAACTTAATCTCGAGGTAGAAAGTCTTTTATAAACATTACTTCTGTGATAGATGAATGGCTAAGTACCCACTCAATGCTCAATACATAAAATGGGTATTAATCCATACAGCATGTAAGTCTCCGCAAAATATTATTTGAGGTAATCACTACATAGTATAAAACAAAGTCGCATTCTCTGTCCCTAGGTCCCTATATCGCTTTGTATGTATTAAAACTATGCAACGGATTTTGATGCGGTTTTTTAAATAGAAAGAGTGATTCAAGAGGAAGTTTTATACGTATAATAAAACCGTGCGAAGCTGGGGCGGGTAGCTACTCATATTCTAAAATGGATTCATTGGAATAATAGAAACTTTCCCTATCAAAAGCAAGTTGAATCATCCCTCATCCTCATGAAGTAACCATACTTTTTTGTTCCTATGTAAACGATGAACCTCTTAACTGAAGGCTGTCGAAACAATAACATAAACAACACTTATAAAATAGTAAAAATATCATTTATTGCAGCGCCTCGCGGTTTCACCCGTGTAAGTCCCGTTCCCGTCGGAATTTCGGGATAAAATATAGCCTATGTGTTATTCCAGACAATCATCTATCTCTATGCCTTATAAATTTCATCTAAATCCGTTCAGTAGTTTTTGCGTGAAAGAGTAACAAACATCCATCCATCCATACTTACAAACATTCGAGTTTATAGTAGGACTATTACTTTTTAGGCTTCCGTATCCAAAGGGTAAAAACGGGATCCTATTACAGTACTAAAAACCAAATAAAATAAATTTTGATTTTTTGCCGTTTAAATAGACACGGAACTCATCGTGCGCGACTCGTACTTGGCTAGTTTTTATTAATAGTAGTAAAACAGTAAAGGAAATACTTAGATAATTGCCTGTTTAGTTAACAACGCCAAAGTGATAATATTATTAGAAATGTAAAAAAAACAAAAGTTACAAACCTAATGTGTTTTCAAACAGGGGTAATGTACCTACCGTAATAATTATTCAAAATATTAGAAGCATTACTAAGTAATGCTTCCGTTGTGTGGATTGTCCACAAGTCTTGTGGACAGCACCGTCTAGCCCCAAAGTAAGCTAGTGAACGCTTGTGTTATGGGTACTAGTTAACTGATAAATCTACTTAATACATTATATAAACAGGTGCAAAGATAGATATTTTTATTATATACATCTTACTAATATTATAAACGCGAAAGTTTGTAAGTATGGATGGTTTTTTTCACTCAAAAACTACTGAAGGGATATGGATGAAATTTGGCACAGAGCTAGATTATATAGTCTCGAATAACACATAGGTCGGAATTTTTAGGAATGTAATAAGAACATCCACTAATGAGCCTCCTTCATTAATATTTGACTTTATTTTAATCAGCGTTAGGTACATTTTAAATGGGACTTTGCAGACTATTTTCTATGGTCAACAACTACTTATCGGTGTTATCGTTACCATGGTTACGGTTGTCAACAGTACGGAATTAAAGGTCGGTTTGTCCTACTAATATTATAAACGCGAAAGTTTGTAAGTATGGATGTTTGTTACTTTTTCACGCAAAAACGACTAAACGGATTTTGATGAAATTTGGCACAGAGATAGATTATAGTCTGGAATAACACATAGGCTACATTTTATCCCGCAATTCCCACGGGAACGGGAATTACCGCGGGTGAAACCGCGAGGCTCTGCTAGTAGTTTTATAAAACACGTCATAGATAATATATACAAAAATTAGCAATGGCAATATAAATCAATGTCTTCATCAAAATTATAGAATTTGGTAAACTGTGCTACCATTAATTTCCGTCGTATTGTATAAAATCCTTCAGCAATAAGAACTAAACAAAGAAATACAATTTACTTGCTACTTATTACACAGCTGAGATTAACAAAATAAAATATGGTGTGATAGTTTCATCCAATCACGAGGCAGATGGCACAAATGCTGATCACTCGATAATTGAAAGAAAGTTGATCAGACTTGTAACAAAGTCAAGCACTAAGCTAGTAGGTAGGTATTACATACACTGTGTTTCCTCAAAAGATGCTGACATACAATTACCTAGTTACGACTGCTAATCCAGCGTTATTAGTTTTATTATAGTTACTAACCCATTGTTAGGTAGATACTTAAACTTTTTGCTGTAGCATCATTGCTGTCTAAGCTACAGATTTTTTACAGAAACAATAAGAATCATGGTTAACGTGTTGACTAGATACAAATTGTAAAAAGATAATGGGTCTCCATTACATAATTCGGCGTATCCAGGCAATTATGTAACCGAAAACATGATTGCTAAAGTTATATCAAACGCAGCCAAACGGGTTAAAAAGTAATAACACAGTTGTTTGAACGAATGGCGAGCTGACGTGATATCGTACGATCCCACAGTTATCGAGAGATACGTCAGAAACTTTTTCTGGTTTTTTAAATTGCACATTCAAATGAAGGTCATTGTCGGATTCGACCAATCTTTCCGACTTCTGAGCTAACAGCGATTTATTTCCGATTGAAGGAAATTGTGATAGGCTAGGTTTCAAGCACTATCAGCTGTGCGATTACGCTAAAACCACTAAAACCACCCATCCAAAATTGACATAGCCCTTTTAATGGCCTTCGTAATTTGAAATTGTATGGAAAAAACGCGCGCGATGGCCATTGCAATGGCTCAAGAATGTCAATTTGGATGGGCGGTGTCAGCGTAATCGCACAGCTGGACGGATTAGATTCCATAATGGGAGAGGAACCATTTATGTTTATGGAGATAATTTTTTTAAATAATAAGTAAGTGTTCCAGTTGAAGCTAGGGACTGATATCCGTGCTCATTTTTTTTTATTTGAGATTGATCATTGATGAAAAGTAGCCCTTGTGTTATACCATGCTTAGAAGTACGTCTGATCAAAATTCAGACCGATACGTTCAGTAGTTTGGATGAAGACGTAACAAACATCCATCCATCAAAACTTTTAATATAACTAGCGACCCGCCCCGGCTTCGCACGGTTTTATTATACGTACCTATAAATCTTTCTCTTGAATCACTCTATCTATTAAAAAAACCGCTTCAAAATGCCTTGCGTAGTTTTAAAGATTTAAGCATTCAAAGGGACATAGTGATATAGGGACATAAGGACATAGGGATAGAGAATGCGACTGTATTTTATACTATGTAGTGATATTAGTGTCATACCTACAAGTGTTTCCCGCCAACATTTAAATAAGTACAGAAGTTGTTCCGTAACCTAAAACTACCAAACTATCAATTCTCATTTGCCCATGCCATCTCCCTAGCAAATTCCAAAATTCCAAGGCACAAAAGCGACCCCTTATGTTATCTTCACAGCTGGTCGACTAGACGGTCAGCCCCTATACCTGTGGTCCGTAATTCGTCAGCATATCGGCGTAGTCACTTCAGAGCGGTTTCGTCGACGGCGTGCGGCGCGCGCGACCGGCCTCCAGTCCACAGCTACCTATCGACGCTACTACACGCACCGCGATAAGGAAAAGCCGGTCGTGCCAGTGACAGTGCGAGTGAGCATATTTTGTGAAACGGAGGAACGAGACTGTTGAACGAAAACAACGAATTCGACTGAAAATAATAATTTACAAGTTGCATTATTTTTATTGGTGAGTTTTTTTTTCTTTTGTTTCTGACGGTTAACTGACAGTGTTATTTTTTAGTTTTACAATATTGATAGCTGGTAAAAAATCTTATTGGCACGAAACCGTGATGAGAATCATCGACACTTACCTATTGATTTATGTATTCATACTTTTTGCATGTTAAAGTATGTATTGTTATTTAACTTGGTTAAAAGTTAAGTTACAATTGAAACTTTGAACCATCGTAAGATGATGACAGTCACGTTTTCAAGGTTCTAATTCGCTTAAATTATTTCCTATTTCTCGTTTTTACGCGTGTTGCGCGAACTTGTGTGACGAGTTTGTTTTATTAATGACGTTAAACGTGAATAAATAATTAGTGAATTATGACCAATTTTGTTTTTATATTGTAACTATATGTGTATACAATTTTATTATAAATGGCCAATTTATTTTTTTAATAAAAACGTTATTAATTCAATGCAATATTTTTAAAAGAAATGATATGTAATTTATTTGAATCATATCTTGATTGATTTTAAAAGAAATTACTCAGCACTACAATGTTTTTAGTCACGTAGAAGTTCGAAATGCGTCCTACCCTCGCCATAAGTAAAAATAAATTTATTTTTTGCAGAATAAATGACATTAACTAAAGACAACCCGCATACCTATTTAAATTGATTGACATTTACAACGCAATCCCGTGTGAAAGTGTAAATTCATGGCAAAACTCAGAAATGGGCAAGATAATGAGGAAATAAGTAATTAAAGCCATTATTTGTGTTTATTATCGGTAATTGGTGATGCTGACCTTTTTTTAAGACTAGGCCAAAGTTCACCTGAAAATAACACGTTATTCAGATTTAAGAAAGCCGATAAGTTTAATTAAACTAAACCTAGGCTTCAGTTCTTGTTCTTTTGGGACTCCCGGGGAAAAAAACCTTGAAGTACCAACATAAAATTCAACATATTTTTTTTAGTTCCTCTAATGTTAAAAAAGTGCACTGTTTCGCACATTATATCGTTGAGATGTCAGTCAAGATCTCACGAACCCTGAGGTTTGTAAGATCTCGATCCTATAATTTGTTTCGTAGGTTATTATTCATTATTTTCTTAGCCAGTTTCTTACAAAGTTATAGTGTATAACTATAGTTAAAATTTCTTGCTCTTAGGTATGCCTATCCGTCACCTTTTTATATAATAATGATAATTAGTGAGTCAACTTCATATCAATTGACGCCGTGTTTTCAATAATTAGATAATAAATTACATTGCATGTGCATTCTCTCACTAGATACCTAATCAAAAACGTGTGACAAATTACGCGTTGAACCGTCGAGTTCGTTCCGTATAAGAGCCGTGTAAGGAATAGTCGTGGTACAGTTTAGAATAAGGAAATGAGGCTGAAGGCCTGAGGTGGTCGGGTTAATGGAAGCAAGACCTGAAACCGTTCTAATAGCTGCCTATGTTAATAGCAAGATTAGTAAGGCGTTGCAACTACCGACGAAGAACGCTTTGCTGATTTTATAGATCTTTGCAATTGATTAGTTGCAGTTGCAAACTTTTTTGTAAACCTCTTTTGTTTTTTGCTACGAATCTGCTTGTCAGATCAGGGGACCTCGAATAGTAAATTTATACTAGTATATATGTAACTTTACAAGTAACTTAAAATAAAAGAGTTGACTTGTAGAGATAAACAGACCTAGATCGAATACTGGACGGAACACGATAATTTGACATCGGATGAAGACCAATTGGGTCAAGATATGACTTCAAAAGTGAGGAGTAACCATAAATGGTTTATTTAAATAGGTTTTTATACGAAGATTCCTTTCTTCATAAAAACACTCCTAGATGTAGGTAATCATCCAAAGTGTAAATATTATTGTAGAATTGAACATCGTGAGAAATAAGTCCAACTTAAGTAAACTTGAGATAAATTCATATCAACAACAGTTAAGTCATGCGTTTCCCACGATTCTAAAGTCCTATGTAGTTTTTTTTTAACTTTTTGTCTTCACACACATTACTACATCATTCTATTGAATCCTGTTGCAGTTGTCAAAGAACCGGCAAGTTAAAAAAACAATTGAACATCTGGGGATAGCGGACTATCCGGGCGTGTTCTCTTGACCAAAACCATACCTACAAATATGCTGTCATGACTGTGTTATTTGAAACCTAGTTCTGTGAAATTTCTTTGTTATTGTTAAATGAAGAGTCGTGGTGCATTATTATAAAATACAATTTGTGCCCCGTGCTTCCTACCGCGTAAATTTGAATTCTATAATTTGATCTTTCATGGAAAATTGATATGTTATCATTACATAAAGTACCCTATTCTCACAATTATTTAAACTAAAACTTGAAAAAAAATCGAGTCGATTGGTTGCTTAGCTATGCTTAGGGCGTGAAGGAAGGACAGACATTCTTTCGCATTTATAATAGGAACAAGCTAGGACGTGGCAGTATAGAGTGATAATTACGACTTTGACTACTAAATAGGTATTATACATTCAAAAGCCCAAAAAAAACTCACCTGTAGCAAGCCTGTGTAAGCTAACGAAGACCATAACATACCTATAACTTCCTACCTTTGCATGCACTAGATTTTTGGCAAAAACTGTTTATCACTGTAATTATAAAACACGTCTTACATTATACAACTTATGGAAAGCGAACCGTGCACAATTCAAACGACCACGTCAACATTTTAATCTGAGCTGTCGATGTCAAGTATCTTTTGTCAGACGATGTTAATAAATTAAAGTCTCTTGCGCAAATTTTTTGTAAAGTAGGTAATTCTGCCACTCAGTTTGTTTAATGATATTACTTTTGTATTGTAGGTTTGATACGGATAAAACATACCTATGACGTATACACAAATGATTCGAAGGTATTCAAATAAATAAAATCAAATATTTTATTGGTACCATACGTTATTTAAAGTAATTCAAGGTACACAGACACAGTTTCCCCTTTTTCACCTTTATAATATTATAGGGTTTTCGCACCGAAAGGGTTAAACGGGACCGTATTAATAAGACTCAGCTGTCCCTTTGTCCCTCTGTCACCAAACTGTTTTTATTGAAATTTCACAAAAGATGTATTTCTATTGCATTATAACAAAAACTACTAAAATACTAAATAAAATTAATGTTAAAGGGGAGCTTCCTTTAATATTCCATCAAATATGATTTTTTCCATTTTTATAGATAATGGTATAATAGGTGCGGAGTCCGATTCGCACATAAACATTTTGCGGAAAAAAAAAACGATTTCTATCTTAGATAGAATAAATACACATTATAAAAGCGGACAATCTCAATAGGTATTATTATAAATACAGGTGAAGCATTCTAACGTAACGCAGAGTTAAATTATGTGCAATAAAAATGGAATTGCTTCGTTTGCGAATCGGATGTTGAAACCGCTATTATTTCTATTCTTTTTGCTTTTGTCTGTGTTGAAAATAATATAAGGGGTTGGTTTCCCCAATAAATTTTAAATAGTCCATAGAAATTTCCTTATTGAGATTAAAATATATCCTTAATTAGTTTGTTTATTATAATATTACTAGCGACCCGACCCGACTTCGCAGGGTTTTATTATACGTATTAACCTTCCTCTTGAATCACTTTATCTATTAAAAAAACCGCATCAAAATCCGTTGCGTAGTTTTAAAGATTTAAGCGTACATAGGGAGATAGGGATATATGGACAGAATGAGTGACTTTTTTTATACTATGTAGTGAAACTATGTGATTTAGTAATATGTCAATACCCTTTTTATAGACACATAGAGACATGATCTGATGGTGCAGATAGAATTATTTCCCCAGGACCGGAATATCGAGATGATAATTGTATAGAAAAAAATATAAAGCTATTCAATTCACATTGTCTGTATATATTATGTACCTATTGTAGTATAATAATATAAAATCATTTATTTCGGAAAAAATTAGAACAAGTAAAAAGATCTTATATAACTTATTCTACGGTCCTTCTCAATATATATACCTTAAAACTCAAATACATAATTAATAAAAAAACTAATGACTTTTATTGTAGTGTGTCTTATCTGTGTATAGGTATGTAGTTTAGTATTTAGTTGGCATTGGCACGCTTTATAAAATCTTTATACATTTCAGTGGTTTTGTGTGTGCAACGTTATCAAAGATAAGGATTACGTTATAATCCTCAGATAACGCCGGACATTCATTGTCGACGTCATTGTTGAAGGTCGAGTTTTTAACATTGTAGAAAATATTATCTGAGTTATTCTAGAATAAATGTCTCGGATGTAGGACCTTATTAACAGCACTATGTCTTTTCACCTTCGATATCGAAGCTTTTCACATTATTCTATGAGCAGAAATTACCTTGTGAAAATGAATCAACTCTTTGCATTTAGTACAAATTATGAAAAAAAAAATTCAAGTCACACGTTATTTATCAAAATAATTATATTTTGAGTATCAATGAAAAAAGTGTTCTGTGAGATCTCTTACATGATTTAATTTAACTTGTAATGATGCTTCTAAGTCAACATTTTTTCGCTATTATAAATTACGTGCAAACATTCAAATTTGTGTCTGACAAAGAAACGATTTATTTTCACAAAGAAAATCTGCCCTTGAACATATTTTGCACCAGTAGATTTTATGTAACCGAAATATTTTAGTGTAACGTTAAAAACAAATTCGTGATCTGTTTATTTGTGGTTTTTGGTTTTGAGACTTTGGCTATTATTTACTCAACTTAGTACTGTGCTAACTTGAGTTGCATAAAACGATCTTGAATATTTAGATTTTTCGTTTGCCTCTATGCATATATTGACCATATTTGTAATTATTTATACAAAGCCGATAGCTTCTCAATAAATACATTAATTGTTAATAAAATATTGGTAGGACTAATAAACAGGTTAGTTGATTTCAAACAGTTCTTGAATATTTACATGTTTTTAAGAAAAAAGCATATAAGTAATTCTGGCACTGGTTTAACTTTTAGAGTGTTTAAATTAAAACAAGTGTCATAATCATTAAGCATGTCCATGTCTCGTAAGATCTCCATATTAAGCACTTACTTAACCATATCCTAAAGAGCTATCTGTTAATCTCACCAAGTTTGCCAAATGTCACGAGTTTAATATTTTATATTTTCAATGTTGGTACCTAGTGAAAGCGCACCTACTTTCACCCCCGTTTGCGAATATATATCAAAGATTGCATGAACCGCGCAAAAAATGATGCCATTGGGTCTTTAACCGATGAATGTGGAGCATTGCATAGACTCAGATAGTCTGAAAGAGGTTTTTGTTGTTCGGAGAATACAATTCATTTGTTGATCAAGAATGCATGCAAAATGATAAATGATGTTTAAAGTTAGATTGTTCAACATGGATCGAAATTCGAAACATCAAGACTTTTCTAAATTCAAAATGATGAATGATGTAATAAATTGAAAATGAATGCCCAAAAAATCGTAATGATATTTTTTATTTATTAACAGTATACACATTTTAAACAATAGAGAAACATTAGGTACAATCTAGATACAGAATTATCTAATTTGGATTTATTTTAATATTAAAATTGGGTTTTAACTTTTAACTAACTTTTAATTTTATTAAATTATTAGTAATAATGTGCCCATAGGGTCTTTTCTAATTGTCTCTAATTTTGTTCATGTGTTATAGTTGGAAATATATTACAGGCAATTATATATAGGTTATTTTGTAAAGGAAGGCTGAATATTACATAATATACCAACCTAACCGTAAAATTGTATTATTATATTCAACAAGTTTGATAAAATGTCGTAATTTCGTCCGTTAGAACTACTTACATGGTTATGTCCTGGATTTGATATCAGCAACAATCTCAAGTACAAATCCAGTCGTGTCGTAATTAAAATAACCTACTTTAGAGTTCCCAGCTAATTTAATCACAGTAAGAGAATCGGCTAATGTTTCATGCTGTGCGGTTTTAGGAAAGCTAGCGGTTATTTACCTTGTTATGTTCTCTAAATGCTATATTAATTTGATTTCTGTGAATGTATTATTATTATTTTATTTTTTTTCTTGTCAATAAGATTTTTTTTCTAATATACTAATGCCTCCCAAAGTTTTTTGCCATCTGTTATAGTCCTTTACTAGCCAACTGCATTTATTTTGCTACTTTCTCGACTATTTGTGGTTGCGGGTTTGATTCTTGCCCTGAGACAAATGTTTGTTCAATCTCTGCAAATATTTATTTCAGGGTTCTGGGTGTTTTCTATTAACTTATAATTAAAAAAGATATCTATGTAGTAAATTATATGTATTATCATATCTTTATCAATAATCTAGTACACATTGTCGTAACACAAGGTCTGTTTTGCTTGGAGCTACATGATGCTGTGTTTATTGCCCAGCATTGTTTATTTATATTATTGCTTTGGGGTTACTAGGTGATGCTGTGTGAATTAATTTGAATATTGTTAATGTTTCATAAAGACCTGCAATTATTGTAAATATTTTATCTTGTTTATTTACATCCATAAATGCCAAAAATAAGTAACAAAAAATACGAAGAGGAACAGTAGTTCCTAAAAAGGCAAAGGTGCAGTTAACAGTATAGCATTTCATTTTGGTCACGTCTGGGATAATAATATTTGATTATCCAGTACAAAATGCAACTATAACATTGTTTGTGTAGATTTAAATAGTGCATAGAATGTATAGATTATGTATGTATTTGGCCCATTGTTTCATTTCGTCTGATCGTTAGTTGACAATAGTAATATTCTATATTGATGTGATATGAATAAATATGTCTTAGTTACAGTACTTGTGCCTATCCATCTAAAATTAACCTTCTAATAAGTATGTATTTTCAACTGAAATTATGGTATGTACGATAGTAAAAATTAGAAAAGCAATACTGAAATATATTTCATTTCAGATACCATTAGGTAAAGCTACTGAACTATTTTATTTCTTCTTCTGGCAATTTAGTCTTACTTAAACTGCTGACCATCTGTCAAATGTAGTAACCCTTTGCAACGCGTGACTGACTCAACAATCCATCAAGTGTTAAATAGGGCATCTCCAGTGGCTAGGAGTGTCTCTGACTTCATACCCCATTATGCAGGACGTCTCATAGATAAGTAGAGACTATTGTGACTTTAGTTCAAGCCTTTACAGGCCTGTGTGTAATGGTTACTCAAAAACACTTTAAAACAAACGACAGTCGTGTCTTTCTATTGTATGTTAATTACCATAATCGAACAGGCTTTTGTTTAATAATTAAAAAACAAATGAATAACAAATTCCAGTTGTATTCCCTGAATGTATGAATCAGAATCAGAAATGTTTATTGTAATCTGAGGTTAGTTTTAAATAAAAGTACCTAACAAAAGCGTGTTAGCGTTTACGGTAAAGTTATTTATCACTTTTAATAAACGATGGTGATGTAATAAGTACCTTCATAACTGTTTGATGTCAAGATGCTGCCAATTATTGGAAAAAGGAATTTCCAAAAATCGTACCCAGAACAATGAAGGGACGTGCTCATAAATCTGACTTAACAAGCCGCCCTCAATACACACTTGTTATGAAACTTATCGCTACACGATAAACTATCAACCGATACTGAGAAATCTGGAATCTGCTCGAGTAAATCACGAAAAGCATCCAAACGATCATTACTGACTAAAGGCCTGTTTGTTCAGCTTTTATCTTTGGTAAATACTTTCTCATGGTCAGTTACAATGGGCCCTTTGAAACTACAAAACAACATAATTGAATCTGTGTGAGTAAGTATATGTATTGGAAATTATATTTCTTACCCACAAAAAAATGACAGGGATAAAACCTTCTTCAAGTGATGAACGTCAGACCCTTCTATTAATGAACTTTTTTTTTATACCACCCTTCAAGCGTTTCTCTAACTTTAGATAGTGTTACCATAATCGTAGTATTATCTCATTTGTGCCAATCCATTACTTTGTCATGAAGAGTCCGGAGCGTCTATCATCAAATTATGTATTTCATTGTTATTCGATGATATCATTTCTAGTAAGAATGGCAATGTTTATATCCTAGCATCCTACTTTACTAGTAATTGAAATATCAACCATTAATGATACCTAAGTATCTGTTGATAAGACACTGTTCAAAGTCGAAAAGGCACTCGTCACCGAACGTGTCATTTTCTTGCATAATGAAATAGAAGTGTTTCCTATTTATAAGTCGAAAGGTCTTTACTTCCATCTGAAACAATAAATACGCATTTATATTAAACAAACGGACACTATTTGGATAAAGAAGGCAACCATTAACTTATTAGTTACCTATTACAATGACTTTATTATATTAAAATGGGCCTCAAATTAACTGTGATTTGCTAGATAGAATAAGGAAAAAACTTAAGCGCCATCGTCAATATTTTTTGTATGTTTTGGTCGTGTCTACTCAAGTCAAGTTTCATTAGTTACGTTATAAAGCTATTCATGTAACAAAAAGTGGTTAGCTGTGTGTTGTTTTTCCAATCCAAGTTATGTTAGCACTAGTCTTTATTCTCTGCTTATAAATATTTTTCTTACTAGACATACCATCCATGTTCTGTAGTTCAAAGATTCACTAAGGCAAAATGAGAGCTAAAACCAAGGGAAATAAGTGGATAATTATGTTCTTAAAAAAACAAGACGCCCATAATTAAAGATGAAGGCATCTGTGACGCAAGTAGCACTAAAGGACATACCGACCATCAGGTATATAAAAGACTAGAGGGTTAAAACCAAGCCTATCTGTTACCAGATCTCCCACATTATTCAAATGCCGGTCCTTATATCAAACCGTCTTTTTTACCAGCTAGTCGTTCGTAGCATGGCATTGAATACGGAAGACTAGCTCGTTCCAGCCTTTTATGGGGTCTAGGACCTAGTACTAGTAAACGAGATGCCAGGACGGGAAAGGCAAGGGGTAGTACTGGGCACGTTGTTTGACGATGGTAGAATACGCAAGGTACAGATAAAGGCAGGCAAGGCTTTCAACTGGCAAGTGTAAACAAATAACTGACTAGCGTATTCCTGTTTTTGCGAACCGTACAGTGTACACTGAAAGCCAGTGTTTGAGCTAACTGTTCATATATATCATCATTATCAGTAGCTATTATTTACATCTCTCTGATTTTTAATCTTTATGTTAAGTAGATTTAAGAAGATTTAAAAAAAAAGTTGGGAGAGGAGATTATAAAGAGAAACAAATATTATGGCAGAAATAACTGAAGTAATTTTCGAAACAGAAGTAAGAACAGGGCTAGGAAATATGGTGCACAATTATTTTTACAGACACTGTTATTAATTATCTTTTAAAAGGTTTTATTTAATTTGCCTTGTTAGTTAATATGATGTGTGCGACAAATCTTGGAACTGAATTTTTGACCACTTATCCTGAAACGATTGAGCTGAAATTTGGCAAATTTATTTAAATTCGGTGACAGTGAAATTCTATGAGCTGGTCTGATGATGGAGACAGAAGGTATTCACAGGAACTCTGGACAAAACGACATAGCCCCGTTGATTTTGAGGTCGTTGGGTTTGTCTTCTCGAGCACTTTGACCCTAAATGATAACCAGTGTCCAGAAGATGAAGGTGGACTACGAAATGACGTAACTTTATTGATTTTGGATATGAATTTAAGAAAAAGGCTTATTTTAAATTATCAGTACTAATGTGTATGAATATCATCTATACTAGTATTGACAAGTCGACAAGAACGTAATTCAGTGCGATATTGCTATTATGCTGCCCTTGATGAGGCGGTATTGATTACCTTGCTAGCTAAGCTAGTAATATTACAGGAATTAATTACGTATTATGTATTTAGGTCTGGTTTCATCCATAGTCAACTTTAGGTATTTAGTTATAAGATTATTAGTAATCGTATATGTAACGTTAAAAATTACCTATTAGATGTTACGAAAGTAAAAATTGAAGAAGGCAAAATCAATAACAAAGTTTCTAAAAACATCGCAATCAATGCTTTAAATAAGAGCATTATTGATGTTTTATGGGTAAATATACCCAGTCTACTTATTCAAAAGAGTACTAGACAATGATTAATGGATACGATGTTAAAAATTTCTTCAAAAAAGTCAATGCAGTGGTACAACGACGTTAAGAATAACGTAAGAGAGATTTCATAAAATAAAACAAATTTTTATTTGTTCTATAAAATCCTAAGTAGTAACTATTAGAAATGTTATGGGTGTTTTAATAGCAAATAAATAACATCCATCAGAGTTTTATTGTAAGTCAGGATGATATATAGATATCGTTAATAGCCCTGACAATGTTTACAAGGGGTGAGGTTATCCTTGTGTCTATATTTCTTTATTAGCTGCACAACCTAAAATCAAACATCACTACATAGTATAAAATAAAGTCGCTTTTTCTGTCCCTATGTCCCTATATCCTTATGTCCCTTTGAATGCTTAAATCTTTAAAACTACGCAACGGATTTTGATGCACTTTTTTTTAATAGATAGAGTGATTCAAGAGGAAGGTTTATACGTATAATAAAACCGTACGAAGCCGGGGTGGGTTGCTAGTTAATAATAAGTTAATACCAAGTAGTTAGATTGTTTTCAAACAAACAAAAGTTACCGGAGGACTCGTGCGTTATGTTGTGTAAACAATCAGAAGTTTTGGTTTATAGAAAATACAACTTCCCTTCCCAATGTTAGTGAATCGCTTGACCTTCTTGATGCTTCGGCACATGTTAAACAAAACCAAATATAACTTTCGCACTAAATTGCCCGTTTATACAACTCAGTGTGTTAAGATCTATTTTTCCTTAATTTTTTTGTTTGTTCAGTAAAAATTTACCAGATGTCGATGATAGGTTGGCTTACACTGTCTGCAGACTTTATATAATGCGTTTTTTATTTATTGTGTGTAATTTGTTAAAGGCATACATTTACGTAATCGGTTCTTGATCTCAGAGTCCGTGTTAGAAGGTCAAGGTGTGGTTTTTGCTGGCTTGTTATTCTTTTTAAGTTGTTACAACTTACAACCTCCTAAATCAATACATATTTGACTTGAGCAATTTTCTTCGTTTTGTTTTTGAGTACTCTATTTGTATGATAATACTGGATAATACCATAATGGATGTATATCTAAAACAGAATATTTTTTTATAAACAAAAAAAAGTAGAGTATTGTGTAGTTTCCAAGGGTAATACACTATATCCTGTATTGTAGATGTAGTTACAATAAACTAGTAATCTGAGTGTCCAGAGGCCCTACAGGCAATCACAATTCACGCCTACATTGCAAGTGGGCTCAGCAGTAAATCCTTATTCAATGTCAAGATTGTCATGAAAGGGTCCATTGCTTGAAAGGATTTGATTTCTCTTGCTCGTACTGTTATTTCCTTAAATATAGTTCGGAACCATGTTTTATTATAAGTCACAGTGGGTAGATCGAACGAAACAGACATTTAAGTTATATTGTAATGTTATCGTATTTTTGTTCAAGTTAAAGTACATCCTACTAATATTATAAACGCGAAAGTTTGTATGGATGGACGGACTAATGAACGGATCTGGATGAAATTTGGCACAGAGATAGATATATAGAATATATATAGGATGTATTTTATCCCTGAACTCTCACGGGAACGGCGCAGAGGCGCTTCTAGTCATGTTATAAAGTTTCTGAGATAAATTTATTTTATCCATTACTGAAATCGAGAGCCGCCGATGACATGTCGTATGTAGGTATAGTTTTATTAAATTACAATTGAGGATTAGAAACAAATTTACTTATGTGAATACAGAGATAAAATGATTATTTTGCAAAAAAAGTTAATAATACTTGGTTGGCGATTAGTCGAACAAACTACTCACAGGTCAAACGAAAGAAAGAGAAAAATAGCACCTTACCGTGCCTCGAAGATAAGGTGACATTGCTCCTGAGGTCATTGCCCTAACACTAAGGTCTATACCAGGTCTAACAATACAGGTCTGCGCCCACGACAACCACTCTCGAATCATTTCGTATTCTAGCTTTCCAATAAACAGGAATCGATTCGACATCGCTATTGCGATTCGCAATTTGATAATCACATTGAATTTCATTCGAATTAATCGAATCGTTTGTTGCTTCAATCACCATTACAAGATATCTTTTATTTTGTTCTGCATGATAAAGTTGTATGGGTTGATGTGAAAGATAGATAAGAACACGTTCATATCACTGTTTACTATTTCTTCAAATTATATAAGATAGTTAAATTTTTTAAAGTAAATATAATATAGAGACTATAGGAAAGTAAATAGAGACTAGAAGAGTAACCAATTCACCTTCAGGGATTGTTTAAATAGCATTCTTCCTTTTCTAATCGAACAAACAGTTCTCATGATGTTGCTCAATATGTCAATTAGAAAGCCCTATCAACCCGAAAATTACCGTTTGAAAGACGCAGGCGTGGACCACTGTTATTGAATACTAAGCCAGGGCAGTCGAGCGAATGATCGGTTATCTGTTACGCAATATGTAGTTTTAATTGATTGTGAGGTTCAATGAATCCTTTTCCGGCAACCAATTCTAGTGCATTGTTGTTGATCGGTGCGTTTAGCCAATGTAGTTCATGTCAGCATTTGAAGTTTCTATTATGACCATATAGAAACCAGGAATCAATAAATTAATTTCTTTGAGCTTACAAAATATAGATACGTGTCCATTTTTAAACTTTAAATAGTTTTCGAAATAATTTAAAAAGTAAAGTGTTTATTGATATACTCTTCGCTGGTTTTTTTTGTCCACAAGTGGAAGAAGCGACTAATAAATCACTCGCACGTTAATGTTTAACTTGTGTGTCTAATATGTTTGTTTTATTAATAATTACATAGTCAGTGTGGAACTGAGCTACATCTGGCCAAGTATTAACGTCATTGATGTAATAATTTTATGTGGTAAAGTTTTTGATGATAAGAATTTTTAATTTAAATCTACTATTAGAGAGCTCCATTGTACACACACTTTTTCAAAAAGTTACCGGTTTTTGTGTGTCAGTATATAATATTTTTTTATTTATAAGGTTTATTTGTAAATAGTGGTTTTCAACTACCGTGTTATGATTATTAGTTTGAATTGACATAAAATTGAAATAGTGGACACCCTATTATAACCTTATAGGTGTAATGCCTTTGTAACCACAAGCTTGATTAATTAGGACAAACAACTAATCAAATTATTTTCTAGTTTTTGAATTGCGACACTACTCATTTCACAAATTAATTTAAATTCAGTATCACCACAGTTAACCTCGTATGTAGTGCCGTCTAATGTTATGTTTGTGTGTTCAGTCGTATGAAAAACAGTAGTTTTAAAATCACGTCGACCTTCTTGCGGTCACAGCTTTCCGCTAATTAATTTGAACAAACCACTTGACTCATATCCGTTTGGCATAAAGTGTATAATCGAATAGCGGAAAACAGTCACTGCACAAATTCGAGGACATTCTTTAAAGCAGAACAATTCAACGTGTCACGGGAAAAAACGACTGAAAAGTTATTCGTCGCTTTTGGCTAATTAGCTTCTTGAAAGTCGCCGCAAGATGCCCTTCATTAAATCTGTCGTAAAAGATTGATCATAGGAGTTTTCTTGCCATAATGCGGAGAACTTAAATTGTTATTGCCTTTTTAGATCGGTCGCTGCCGCTTTAACGAATAAGTTTTATGGATTAAGAGAAAGTCATAATTTTCTATATTATTTTTAAACTCTTTTTATGACTGCAAGAAATTATAATGTTCTTTGATCTAAATCTGTCATGAACATTTTTATAATGAACTAAGTTCACTCGCAATAAGTTGCTTTAGAAACTTTGAATCATTGTCACAAAAGTTTTGACCATAAAAAGACGTCGCTAGTGGAGTATTTCGTTTCAATGAATTTTATTTTTTTACAAGCTGAAAGGAAGGTAAATAACCTGTTAATGATTTAAAATAGCTTCGTTTCTTGTTTTAATATTCTATGAACAGATAACACATACAGATGCATTGGCATCGCAGTTAATGATTACGTGATTGTCATGATTGCAAGCCTGTACGCTCTCAATTGATTCAATACAAATAGGGCTTCTTTTAATTAATGTACAATGATGGTATGATCACTATGTTCTCATGATAATGACAGTTGGAGTATGATTAGAAAAAAACACTGGGAAACAAATACGGTAGACTAATTTCTGAAACTTTAAATATCATCGTTGCGGAAATGTGACGAGAAAACTCTAATAAATCAAGTAAGATCAAGATTTTATTATTTCGATATACCTAATAAATTTAAATAATTTTGTTTACAACGAAAAGTACAATCAAGGAATAATTAATATTAATAATTATTAATTTAATAATTTGCACGAGAAGTATTAGCTTTTAATAAAAAAAGAATCGATCAAGGTTCACCTAGAAAAAAAACCACCTAAAACACATTAAAAAATAAATTCAAATAAAGAATATCCTTCTTTTTTGAAGTCGTTGAATAATGACACACATTTAAAATTAGAAAGAAACAGTGCACACAAATGCAACCATTTGACCTGTTTGTGTCCTGTCGCATGTTCAGGCCCTACAGACAGTGATACACAACATTACAATTGTATAGCTGTAGACATAGACAGCCCTTTGTACAGGGACGAGTTTTTTGACAATTCTGACCTTTGGCCAAGGACAACCACTGAACAAACTCAGAGGAGAACCCTTGTAAATAAACCTGTTTGTATAGCGGAAAGAATACATGATTCAACAAACTCCATTATCGTTAACCTAGATTTTCATGAAATCGATTCCTATTAGATTTCATATACTCTGACCCTTATTTGGTAATTCTTTTTACTCAGAACCATATAGAGTGCAAAAAAGAAGCAAACATGGATACAGTATTTGAAACTGACGGCCTGCCCTGTGTTTATCTAGCATATCCATATTTTATGCCCATTTTAGCGTAAGTTTTTTGGAATAAACGTAAAACGAGACATGCTCCCAGAAAGACATTATGTGGCAAAAAGTTTTTGCACCTTTGTTAACATAATTTACGTTTTAGCAGGGATTTCTGCTAGCGTATGTTACTCAAGGATAATGTAAAATTCAAATTTTGGAAGAATTAGTTTGTGAGACTATTCGTTACAAATACACATTCAAAAATCTGCAAAATAATATTATTATTAAGTATATATATAGATAATACAGCTAGTAACGAAGTCGCGTATGTTGACTCGAGTCGCCATATTTGTGCAAACACTGAGATAGCGAGCTCTGTACACTGATAATGCTGGAGGATAAATTCCTACCTGCGTCGGTCATTCAAAAAACCGTTTCCTTTACAATCTGTTTACAAGACCTCCGACACTGAACCTTGCTCGGCCCTTAGGCCCTTACCTACGACCCTTTTTTTGTCCGAGTTTTTGTGTGGATCGCAAAGCCGCTAAAACGATGGTAGTTTAGGTACTTATTTAAACAGCGTAACGGAATCCGCAGTGGTAATTATATATTTTGAGTTGTTGGAGTTGTTTTGGTGTAGATATACATAGATACCTTACTTAGGTACTAGAAACGACGCCGATAAATACTAGTAAAAATGCTTGACAATTCAAACATTTTCTAGCTTCAATCTAAGCAGAAATTGTGTTATGGGTACTAGATGAAGGATAAATGCTAACTATGTACTTATATTTTGATAAGACTAATGAAAGTGATGATAATAGTGAGTGACAAACCCGTGTGAGTGATGATATCATTTTTGTCACACACACCGACTATAGCACACTTATTTACAACTCTACAAATCAAGTTTTCAATGACGTAAAACTTTTGAGAATTCTAGAATCCTGTTTAAAGACAACATGTGTCATAGCTAGAATTCCCCAAAAATAATAATGTTCATGTTAATTATCTTATACACGGTTTTTCCTTAAATATACCAATATTATTGCCCAAAAATAGAACGAACTCATTTAAATTGATTTGTAGGCGAATTGTGACTAGCTAGCTAATCGGAGGCGTCGTTGTAAGTTGACTCATGTCAACTTACACCAACGCCTCCGAATCCAATGCAACAGTTTCTGGGAAAATCATATTTGTCATTGATTTATAGATACAGTTCCGTAACAGCTTATTATTCACTGTTTTTGTTTTAAAAAGTACCAAAAAAAACATATTCTGGTTATTTTTTTAGCTTGTGTTTCTATAGCCCATTAGGTTTAAGACTGATCACGTTGTAATTTTATCACTTTATTCATAGTGATTTCTGCTCTAACCTTGCTAGCCTTACCTAAACAATTCTAATGACTGTGGCCCGTTCTTTGTGGAATGTATTCAGATAGCCATTTTATCCTCTCCGTTTGTCCATATTTGTTCAAGAACGTCAGGTGACTAACGAGATACCACTACTTAGCAAATGTAGTGATCTATTTCTGTCTAGTCTGAGTTTTATTATTGTCTTAATCTTGACGTGACGAAATTCCAAACGTTCTGTTTAGAAAAATAAATACCCTAACGAAAACATTATTGGGCTCAATTCGGAGCGTTCCTTTTCATAGCCATTAGGGGAACAGGTTTAGTCGTATTTGATCTGAGCGCGACTATCTTTAAAATGTTTTAAGCCAAATTGGATCCGTCGGCGGCGACAGGCCGTGATGAAAAAACTTTCTTCATTTATCAACTGAATAATTCTGACGCCTGAGTTCCACCAGATGATCTTGCTTTGCGGTTCCCACGCAACTGCATCTATTGCATGTTTGCTAATAAGCATAAACCAGATGAGATTATGTACACTCACGCACAATTTACGCACTAATGCACAAGAACAGTTCTCTGCAAGTGTTTATGTCCAATATTCGAGTAAACCGAAGAATCCTTGACTGGTCCGGAATTACAAGTTTTTATGCAACGTTTGTCCCACACACCGTGTCATTTTTGCATCCGGTTTAACTTCACTCCCCACATTTAGCAATTTAGTTGTTATTTCTTAATCTTTAAAATGTTATTTTTCTTTGAATTATTTTTGTGCAAAATCTTTAAGATTGCAACAGACTTCAACTTATTTTTTACTGTCTTTGAATATGTTATTGACTCACACCTATGATACAATTGTTCTTTTTGCTTTTGTATGCGGTTTTAAATTATGTGTACTTGTATTTAGCATGTCTTAATTGACATTTGAATGGCGAGTTTCGCAAATCACACCCACACTCTTATTATTTGCAAAGTCACTTTCTCTGCGTTGGCGCAAGTGACCACTTTCAATTGTCATAATGTGTTTTCTCAGTGCTCGAATGTGTCAGTAGTAAACACCACTTACCAAAATTGACTATACCTATCTTGGGATCACGCGTTTATTATACCTTGTTTGAACATTCCTTATTGTGTTATAAATGGTTTCGAATTGAATCGTTGGTGGTGTAGGTTTGCGTATTTTACATGCAGTTTATTTATGTCTTACATTGCTGGTTAAAGCATTTGGGTTATTGAAACCATTACCATAAACTTTAAACAGGTGTGCAATGATTGACCTTGACATAGAATGTTATCAGCTTAAAATTAGTCGTTGCTATCAATACAGTTTACTTTAGGCAGACATATACTTCACAGGTAAATTCAAAGAGTTTCTTCATAATTTCAATGTTACAAACGCAGGTTACCAATTTGTTACAGTCTCGCGTTATAGCGGTAATCCTAAACGGGATACACTTGGTCACGAAACGGATGGTGCCATTTTTGTCATTGTCATTTTGGTGTTATCGTGAATCTTCTACAAGGCTTTATATACTTTGGATAATATTAAATTATCTTGCTAAGTAACTTGGAACTAGGCAACGGGGGCGCAGCTGTTCCTAGATAGTTTATAGTATCTATTACAACGCATTTGATTGTAATTGAAGACTTCTAATTTATTATCTACCTAGATATACTATAGTTACTAATTGCAGTCCAAAGTTCTTAGTAGAGTGGTATCAAAACATTAGCCATACTTGGGAACAGGATAAGTAATTTGCTTATTTGATTATTTTCATCTTTTTAAATATCTAAAAGTAGCAAAAATTTCATTAATTACATGTAACGGTATCTTAAGCGGTAGATTTGCAGGTTGTTGATCTACCTACTAGTGAGGTAATTTGTTATCATAATTTTGCATATTTATACTATCAGAATACCGTTTGTTTTTGAAGGCGTACAAAATAAGCACATATCCTAATCAAATTATACATTTAAATTCGGATCTTTTGGGTCCTATTTTTATAAATCGTGTTTTCTGACCATAAATTAATTCATAGTTCGTTTGATAAAGAAGTTTTCTGGATCATGATATCATTTCGTATTATCTGAATATCTAGTTCTCGCTTTGCTTACACAGTCTAATGCTTTACTTACACTGGTGAAGTCAGCACCAATTTTAGATATTGAATTACCTACCTTACATAATATTGTGAGTCAGTTACCATGTTACAACTGTCATCGGATATTCATTGATGATCACATATTTTTACGAGAAAAACAGACAACTCTATCTACCTAATGATAAATTTGTTATGAATAACGCTACGTTTAGTTTTTTCTCATGATTACTATGAAGTATTTAGAAACTCATAATTTATAATCACATATAGTACCTATTTATAAATAGCAGGTTAAATATTTTCACGCATTTTGATGAAAACAATGAGTGATATTGTACTAAAGGTTATCGCGGGATTTATGTTGGTATTGAGTCAAATCAAAGTCAAACTTTATCAGCATTTACCTAACCTTTTCTCGTTTATTCATTACATTCATCGTGGTTTCGTTTCTGAATAACATTTTAATCAATTTCTTGCTATTTATCTGTTATTTATTCAATCCACTTTATCTGAGTACACATTTCAAGAAATTGCTTGCTTTTTTGGCGTTCATTTGATTTCTTCTTTAACCATCATTTAATTTTGTTTTCATTCTCATTGTTGTCATATTTATAGACTTTAATCAAAGACCTCGTGGCCTCATTATCAAGAGTCATCACCCCTTGAGTAGCCGCCGAGGCCTTGGCCTCAAGGCCTCTCTGAGCTGGATCTACCTCGATTGGATATGCAAATTATGTAGATCTTAGTCCGCTTCAAAGTAAATAAATCAAAAAATTGTTGATTATGTTACAATAATAATAGTTTCATCATTGGAAGAGATAGAACAGTATTAATGATTTTCTGTGCAGAATGTACTATATAATATTGTCATAAGCTACTTTCATTGTTATCAATTAACAAGGGTCTGCTATCTAACAGGAAACGTGTTCACGGAAACACGATTGCGAGTGTTTTGTGTAGAATAATTAAGAAGGGAAGAAATTTCAATAAACATAAAAATTTCACTTATTTGGTCTTTTTTTCATAAATAACAATAATAGGTATAAATAACATATATAACAGATTCAGAAACAAGAAGGAACACAAAAACAAGAAGAGTAAAGCCATTTATAAAAAACTAAAACTAATATAAAATAATAATAATTTTTAAATTAATTGTCGTTGTAACTTTTATGATAGACTAGGCATCATTTCAAATATGTTCAAAAAGAAGAAAACCTAGTGCTTAGACAAACCTAACGGCTTTAAGGTACTGCTTACAAACTTATGTTAAATGATTGATCTTTCTATCTAGTACAGTAAATATCTGTCATTATAGTTGCTGTCGCATACCTACTAGTTTTACAATCGTTTTCTTGTGAACTATTAAAAACCTTGCAATCACAGACTGATCTTTGAACTATTTATACTTAGTCGGATGAGTAGATAATTATATATTTCAGCCAAACGAAAAGTGCCACACTGGTACCTACTATATAGATAGATAGATAGATAGAAAATTCTTTATTGCACACTTAAAGGTTTTATACAAAACATAAACAATTTACAAAATGTGTAACAATAGGCGGTCTTATCGCTCAAAAGCGATCTCTACCAGACAACCGTGGATGGATAAGAGTGTTGGATTGGACATGGGGATCCGTGTGCATTTTAATGATTAAATAATATATTGGTATAGGTACACATAAAGTTATAATGTAATTATGTTTACTTTCTTTGCATTAAAAATCTATAAATTGGTAAATCCATTTCACTTGAACACATGGTTAAACTTTAGTATTTCAATAATGCATCATTTTGATGCCTGTGTTATTCAGTCGATTTATCGTTCCCCAAATTGGATGAAAGGTGCAAGGTCGTATTTTACCTGAGCAATAATAATACATAGTTGGCTAAAGGTATGGAGCAGCTGTCTGGGGATTTAATAAAAGATTGTATGAGCATAGGTAGATGTACCTTTCTGTATTCGCCTTCATTGAGGCAATTATCTTCGACAATAAACCGGTATCTGAGTTGAACAGCTGTTTTTTTCGGTTCAGAAATAATAATTGAGAAATGAACTTGAAATAAATCGCGAATTGCATAACAATAAGAGTTAATAAGAGCGAATAAGAGTAATCAATATATTAACTAAAGTTCTAGAATATTTAATTAGTCTTATAAGCATTGCCATATTTGCCATACAGCGTGGTAATGCAGCCAGTGTCTTGGGGACGCTTCCGACTGGTATTGACATGGATCAATTGAGCTACCTTTAGACTGTTTGCAACCGTCTCCAGTGAGCTCAATGGTTTCAATTGGAAATACTAGTTGTAATTTTTCTATTCCTTGCTTGTAATTTTCGTTGTTAATAAAGATTATAAGTATTGAACCTAAGGTGGTTCAGCAAATTCGAAATTTTATACTTACGACTTTTTTTGCTTTTATACAGAAATCAAAAAAGGAGTTACTTCAAAACTTTTGTCTAGGTGAACCGATGATTCTTATTAAGACGGAAGCAGATGCTTGTCATATAGTCCCACCTTTATAAATTGAATCAAAACCTGAGCAGTACTTTTTGAGTGAGAGTATTTTGCTTCTTCCACTAGTAGACAAAAAATCGAAGCAAAGGGGAAATAAATTATCACTTTATTTCTTAGATTATTTTGATAATTATATACCTTTAGTTTTAATTTGACTTGTCTAAGTGCTTATTTTGTAAGCCTAAAGAAATAAAGATATTGATTTACTGATTTACTGAGTTAAACCAAATAATATGCTACATGTATTATTCCCTACATTGAGAATGTTTTAATTTTTGTTTTAAACAATATGAACTGCTTGACTATTTATAAAACCCAAGTTGTGAACAAAGTGGATAAAAACTAAACAATAAACCAAACCATAAACCAAACACGACTAAAATTACTATTCATCTGAGAGTCTATTCGAAACCAAACACAATCAAATCTAGTTCTCTGAGAGTCTATTCAAAACCAAAAAAATAAACCAAAATTAATCTTCTTAGACTACTTTTGTAATTTCTTTTTTATTTTTGTTACAGAAGTGCAAGATTGGTGATGTTTCCAAAGACCTGGTGAAGTCTTCTTTCGTTTTATAAGGTGAGCAAACAATTTACTTTCATTAAAATCCAGGTCATTAGGACTTGAACAAACAGACCTCTCAAAATGATTGATGGAGCTAACGAATCTTTAAGATCACTATCGTTTTTGCGCTTGCGCTCCTTTGACGTTTGATTTGCAACAGTAACTGTACATGTTTATAAGATTTGAATGATCTATATGTATTACAAGCCATTTCTTATATACGTTGATATTTTGTTTTTTCTTTCTCTTCACTACTTAATATAAAACAAAGTACCTTTTTCTGTCCATATGTCCCTATGTATGCTTTTTTTTAATAGATTGAGTGATTCAAGAGGAAGGTTTATACGTATAATAAAACCGTGCGAAGTCGGCGCGGGTCGCTAGTTAATGATGTTTTATAACGTTTTGCGTTATTTAAAAAGTACCCCTACTCATAAGGTTTTCTTTAAAAAGGGTTAAGTAAGTAGTTAAGCTATTGCCGTGGTAGAGAGCCTTTAGAGCAAAGGGTTGAAACTAAAACTAAGAAACTGTGAAATAAATGGTTCTATCAATATTTCCATAATTTTCTTTGTTATTATTCTATGATATTTAATAACATGGAAATTCTTATTAATTAGTACTAATTTCCTTAATTAATGTTTTTAATTAATACTCCGTCTAGTAATTAGGTAGCAAATCAAATCAGAAGTTATTTGGTGGCTAACCGAATCTCTACTAACTTAATGGCTAATGCTGTCTGATATAGGTACCATGATATACCATTATAACTTATGTATCTCATAAATTGAGGTTATAGGTAGGTTCTTAGCTGATTAAACCTAATTAAGCAATACTTACCTAATAGCAGCTATTATTTGTATTTAACGCATTAATTTGCACCGGAGGAAATGCACTCTTATCTGAACTGTTCATTTAAAATGGGTCATATTATTGCGTTTATTTCTTTATTGGGAACAAGTAAAGCGTTATCAAACACTGGATCAAATTAACCCATTTAATCCAGATAAATAACTATTAGGTGTTACAACGGGTTAATTTATCAAATCATTAACCGGAAGAATGGATTTTTCGATTAAAATAATTAAGTCACCGTCAAGTTAAAAAAAAATAACCTTTTATGCAGTGAAGCGAAAGAGTGTCACAACTTTGGTAGGAATAATAAATACATATCTTATCGTTCAGTTAACACTCAGTTTTATTAATAAATAATATACACAAGCTACTGTTTGTGGTTTCACATTCATGTGTTTAAGAGATAATACGATTAAAAATAAGTAATAAAATATAGTATATAAATCAATAAATCAATATCTTAATTCTTTAGGCTTACAAAATAAGCACTTAGACATCTAAAAGTTCTACATCTAGAGATGTAGTATCTCAGCGATAAGACCGTCCATTGTGTAACTGTTTTCTCCTGTTATTGTAATTGAGTTTTAATATTTGTTTTTCTTTATCAAAAAAGTGTTTGTCACGGTTGTCTGGTAGAGATCGCTCTGGAGCGATAAGACCGCCTATTGTTACACATTTTGTAAATTGTTTATGTTTTGTTTATTACCTCTAAGTGTGCAATAAAGAATTTCCTATCTATCTATCTATCTATCTATGTACATAAGTCCGTGAAACATTAAAATAACCTTGAAAACACTAATTACTACTGGGTAATAAGTTATTCTGAGATAAATAAAATATGTAAAATTATTGTAAATACAAATTTTTATCTCAATGTAAATTTAAAGATATAAAATATGCTTGTAGGTATTTTGGATATATCAATAGATGGCGTCGCCTTGTCTCTCCGGAACTGACTTTGGATTGTCGCCAGACCACTATTTTATTGCAATCATGTAGGCAATTATTTTATTTTTAAACTTGAGCTCTAGGTTTTTATATCAACTTCAAATTTAGAACCTAGATTATAAAAGCAAAACCAATTGATGTCATAACATAACGCGGGAGGTTGCGAGTTCGATTCCCGCCTCAGGACAAAATGTTTGCCCTTCTGTATGGCAATGCTGATGTGAAACATTAAAATAATTATAACGCTTTGCGGATTGTAGTTATGACATTACCAAACATAATTTTGGTTTAATCCATTCAAAATCTGTATTAATGAAACAAAACTATTAGTTATTTTTGTCACACAGAGTCAACGTTTTGTTTTTGTTTACTTACCACGGATCCAATTTGAAATCTCCGTCAAGAATAGATTAAATGTCGTTTGTTTACATTATAAATTTCAACCATAAATAGAAACAAATAACATGTGACAATAAAATTAAGATTTAGGAATAGATTTAGAAAACTTTCATAACACATGTCAAAAAACGACAGCAATTCTAAATTTACCTACTTACACAAATTTTTGGAAACATAACGAAAAAAAGTCGGTTTTATCAGTTGATGCTCAGTTCAGTTCAGCTTCCTCTTTGTTGTTTACAACGGTCTGCAGTTTATTCTCGACGAAATATTATTTGTCCAGCAAAATGTATAAAAAAGTAAATATTAAGGAATTTAAAGTCGGTTTTCAATTTGATGGAAACGAACAAAACAAAAACAAATTATTTTGAATAATAAAATATGTATCATAAATTAAATTTAATTACGAGAACCCGATGACATGATATTTAAAAGCAACCAAAATACGTTGTCATCAAATTAACTGAACTATCAAAATTAGCTTGACCAATCGACAAAATTAGGAGACCAGGTTAAGGGGGCGACTACACTGCATAATCTATTGTCACATCCACGTGCAAATAGCATAATAATGACTCTTTTCACGTTTACTGGTTGGCAGGTCTCCAGTTTCAGGCCTTGAGAGCGAACACAAATAAAATGTGACTTTCCTTTCAGTAGTGACTAGTGAAGGTCAGCTTTTGGCCGAAACCGACAGTTTATTGCTGGCCGACTGAAATGACAACCGAAATGTTTCGGCCAATATACAATTATGTAGTTACTGTGTAAAAATAATAAATAAATAGACAATGCTGGACCATCCACATCGCAGCATCGAGCTTGTGTCATGGGTACTAGATGACTGACAAACATAATGCATTAATGATTCAAATTAAATTTAAACTAGTATTTACAGTTGAAACAATTGAGCTTATTGTAGATGGTTGCAAACAGTCTAGAGGTCATCGCGTCCCCAAGAGGCTGGCTGCATTACCACGCGCTCTGTATGGCAATCCTGATGCGTTGGGCAGATTACTTATTCAGATTAGTTAATTAATTTAGTAAAATATAAAAATAACGTCGAACGTTAGGTTTTAAAGGAGCATTCTACGTTCCTTTTTCTGATATGTGCGATTGCAAATCACCGTGTTTATTTCGGTCTTTTTTCATGTAAGCCGAATTTACACAACAAATTACTCAACGACAAAACTAGTGTAAGAATAGTAGTACTTGCATTGGATAGTTTCAAACGCTTCACGAATCAGTTCAGTGGAACATCAAGTTTCATATGAAAGTGAGATCATGAGACATGTAAAATAAATAATCAAGGACCTATGAATTACTGAAGTGTGCGTGCATGAACATTATTTAGTGTTAGCTGCATGGAAGTATTTTGTCATGCGAGCAAGCTAATGAAGTGTGTGCACATTTCTATTTACATGATTCATGAATTTACCTACATGGTGAGTGTCTCAATCACTTTGCTGGAGTATTTGAAATTTTATCTAAACGTGACTCAACCTTTTCCTAAATTACAAAAATGGTCTTTACATTAAATTTGATTTTCTGCCCGCGGCTTTGTGAACGTTATTGAGATTAACAATAATAAATTACTTACTTACCTTCTTTTAATCTAGAGATCAAGAATTGAACTGACTGCAGACGGTTGGAAACTTTCCAAGCGTCTACAGTTAATTCAATTCTTTCAATACTAAATACTTATTTTAATTAGTTTCTATTCCTTGATTCTTTATTAATAAATATTAATAAATATTTTCTACTTAGATTATGATATCTTTGATCAAAAAATTATGTTTGATATATTTTAGCCAAACCCTTTCAGTGGTTTTGTCTTAAAAACAAACACAAATATATTTTTATTTTTTATAAATTAAGTAAGATACTTATAGGATATTAATATAGTTTGTTTCCTACATGTAAGCATAAACTATCAATGTACATATCAATTTCATTGTGAGTTTAGTTGTGCTCGTATACACGTAATATGCTTTAATAAGACGCACCCATGCGTTAATGGCCCGACCACTAATTATACCAGCTTGCGTCACACTGTCACAACCCTTTGTACTCAGTTTGTGTAATATAGGTAAAAAGTAGAGTAAGGGTTTATAACGTGTGATATTTGTGAATATAAAAAAATATTTCTATGGAATCAAAATAAATTGTAGAAAAAAAACATCAATAAAAATAAGTAGGTTACTTACATAAAAAAATATCTGAGAAAATAAAAAGAAGACTGCTTGATTGACTTTGAACAACTTAAATACCTACTATAATTTATATGTATCTGTTACATGCATTAATATTACTATCTATATATGTAACGTACTTAATTATGTACCCATAACACGAGCTCTATGATCTTGGGGCTAGATGATTCTGTGTAAGTTTTTTATTGTTTTTTATTATTATTTATTAGTACAGTAGGTAGATGGTTTTTTGATAGAATTCGAGAAAAGTAGTCACTTACTTTTTTATATAAATCGTTTAGCATATTTTATTTTACCAAATATACTTTGCGCTTCGGAGTAAATAATCATTACTATATATTATAGTACAACATTTAAAATAAATATTTACATTGATGTCCTTATTTTACTAGCTTTAAAGAAATTTAAAGCTGGTTTTTAGTTTATTTCAAATAGTTGTAGCCAGAAAATAAAAACATTTGACCTAATAGAATAAATGGAAATATTGTACCTTTGCCTCAGTCTAAAACAATTAGGTTTACGATGGCATAAATTGTGCACGTTATTCTATTTGTAATTTTAGTTCATAATTGTGCCTAGGTGATGCTCTGTGTATAATTATGTTCTTATTTGTTACGTTATAATTATTATTAATAATAAGTATTATAGCAGTATGTCCATGGAGGTAAAATTGCCAACCAAGGTGACAAAATGACTCCCTTCTACTCAACACCTTAGTTAAGAATTGATGAATGAAAGTAGGTTTGCGCTTTTTAGGGTTCTCTACCCAAAAGGTAAAACTCTATTCCTCGGAGGCTTAGTAATAGGATTTTTACCTTTTGAGTAGTAGCTGTCTGTCCGGCCGCCTATCAGCCGGTTGGTTGTTTGTATCGATATATTTGAACCGTAAATGGTAGACAGTTGAATTTGCGCAGGGTTCTTATATATTTTGCCGTTTTAACAAAATATTATAAATAATCTAGTTAATAACCTTTACTTTAGTATTATAAAACAATTAATGTAAATATTTATTTCATCTCTATTAATATTATATAAATAGAAATGAACGGTATAGATCAATGTATACACATTTTAAAAAATACTAATTTTAAATCTGCTGTATCTCCTGAACCGTAATAAATACAAATTAAATTTTGACAAGGTAAACATAACTATTGTCGCTAAAATATTTCTAAAACAATTAAAGAGGCAAACATCCATACCATATTGAATACCGACCATCGAAAGTAATCTACGTCCGGTGCGGTAGGTACTTGGATGAGTGACCGACCGCGTCACGGTGGCCTTTTGCTAGTTTTCTTCAATTCTTTTGCGTAAAAGTTTTGTACAATGGTATGGAACCCTTCATATCTGAGTCGATTCACGCGATTCTATGTGACATATTGGGATACTGTTATTGAATCAGTTCAACATAGAGCATAGTAGGTAATCTTACAGTATATGTAGTATCTATAAAGACTATCACGCATCAAAAAACTTTAATTTTATGTAGTATAGAGATGTTGCGGGTTCGATTTCCGCCTTGGAACAAATTTGTACGATCTGCAGAAATTTGTTCCGTTGGTCTGGGTGTTTTTTATGTACCTCTATAATAAAAAATATATTTCTATGTATGTAATGTTTTAAATATATCAGTTATCTAGTACCCATAATACAAATTGGTTTTCATTGCTAATGTTAATGTTGGTGGTATGGTAATTTACCAGGCCTTCCATTTTAAGATAAACCAAATCAAATCAAATAAAATCAAATCAATTTATTCAGGAATAATATTTCACAAGCTCATAAATACATATGAAACGTTGACACTACCGAAGCTTTACAACTGTGTGGTAGAGTCAGCGCCCATCTCCTAGACATAGGTACAATTCTGAATAACTAGGTAACTTATTTAAAGTATATAAAGCTTATATAAAGCTATAAAATAAAAATAAAAACAAAATCAATATTTCTTAAATACATTTCTGGCGCGTTAAACCACAAAAATTAAATAACAGAATTCATTCGCAATTTGATTTTAAAAGTCAACGAAGTCGATTTCAAAAATATTATAAAACCAATTGCGTCATTAGACGTTATTTTACGTAAATTGTGAGCTAAAAATTAGCATCGACCAAAACGTCCTCATTAAAATCGTTCGTAGAACAGCAAAATTTAATGGGCAGATAAGGTACAACGATACGATAAAAAAAATGCTATTCATTTTAGTACTAGTTAAGTAGCTCGTACTGAAATGGATTGTTTTATAGGAAACATGGCTTTAAGTTTCTCTACTTCCACTTAAATAAATTAAATTGGCTATAAAACCCCGACGATAAAGTCCATTCTCGTCTACTCGTGTCAGATTGAAGTAGATTTAACGACTGAATGCGTCCGCGCATAAAATTTTAGCATTAAACGTGTAAAAGTGAGAGGTGTTGCCAGTTTATAACTATAAAGAACTGCAAAGGCAGCCGCAGAAAGCTGCACAACAAATGAACAAAATTAACACTGTTGCTTTAAGAAAAGAAATAATCCTCAAATACAATTTGCAAACAATATTTAAATACAATATAAAAAAAACATATTTTTTAAATTAACTACTGAAGTAAAGGTACAACAATGAACTAAATGGAGCCGCAGAATTTAAAACTGAAGAGCGGTCTCAATGAATTAATATAAAATACTATTGCTGAAATTGATAAGGTTCCTCATTATAAAAACTCGCAAATTAACTCTAATCTATTTCAAATCGATGAATAGGTATACTTTTTCCTTGATACCAGTGTAGTGAGGAAACCGACAAGAATCACAATAAAAAAATAGCTAATTCTGAACGGTTTTTTCACGTCGAGTACTTTAGTTTTGTTTTATTTGCTACAAATTTTGTTGTATTTAAATTTAGGGTTCCGTACCCAAAGGGTAAAATGACTCCAAACTATTACTAAGACTCCGCTGTCCGTCTGACCGTCCGTCTGTCACCCGACTGCATCCCATGAACCTACAATACAATACAAAACTCTTTATTGCACACCAGAAACATTTAACACAGGACAGGAAAAAACAAATAATAGGTTGTACAATGGGCGGCCTTATCGCTATGAGCGATTTCTTCCAGGCAACCTTTGGATGGACATGGAGTGGAAGCGTAAATGAAGACGGTGGCGTGTTAGATAAATGTTAATAAATACTAATAATTAAATAGTTATGTAGTCAAATATTAAAGAAAAATATAAGATTATGGTTATATAAATAGGTACTTATAAAATATGGTGTATACCATATTAACCTACCTACATATCTGTGAAAATTTCAAATGTCTAACTAAATTTCAAATGTCACAGTAAGACAATTGAAATTTTCTTAGATAGGTAGGTACTTTATGTGTTTCTGTTGCCGCTATACCAAAAAATATTGAATGATAAAATTAATTAAATATTTAAAGGTGCTCCCATATAATTGACTTTTTTGCCGTTATTATAGATAATGGTAGGGGAACCCTTCTTGCGCGTGTCCAACACGCGCTTGGCTGTTTTTTTTTAATAAGATACTGATTATGTTATATAAAAATACTAATTAATATTTTGTAGGATAAATATTCTTTATTAACAACAAAAATTACAATCAAGGAATAGACAAAATGACAACTATAATATTTACAATTGAAACCATTGAGCTAACTGCAGACGGTTGCAAACAGTCTAAAGGTAGCTCAATTGATCCATGTTAATACCAACTTACCATAGTTAATGTCTAATTAATTAGATAATTATTAAGATTTTACTTATCCATTCCGCATTTTTTGGCATCCAAAAACAATATTGGGACTTGGATCATTATGTTGGACCAATGGGTTATATATTCTCCGAATGCGAAGGAAGATAATCCTTAGACCAATAGGCTATAGATAGACCAATTTAACAGACCAAGGTTTGCGCTATCAAAATATCCGGTACGTAACTGTACACTTGAACCTGAATATCCAAGCTACATAGTTTATAGTCCACAATCCCAAGGTAGGCAAAGCAATAAATTCTCAGATAACTATTACAAGAGATATCCACCTATTTTCTATGCCATTAATATCGGCGTTAGAGAAATAGATATTAGATAACCGTGATTTGCGTATGCGGCGAATTGACGTGGGCAAGTATAGTGCAAGGAGTATATGTAACAATCAAAGGAGGTATTCAACCTTCATGCATGTGTAGTCTGATTTAGAATCAATGATATTTTATGTAAACAAAGACATTTATATATGAAATCTTAACAGAAAAAACAGGCAACAGCAAGTAACAGCAAGGTAATAATTAAAAATGTAACACAATTCCAAAAAAATACAGTCGAATTGCGAAACTCCTTTTTTGAAGTTGGATAAACATAAAAAATATGACGTGATTTATTGAAAGCGTACATTATAATGTACAGTACACACTACATTAGAATTTGTTACAAGTTATAAGTAACGTTATGTTACTTATAACTTGTATATTATGTTATAGGTAACGTTAAGTTATGAGATGACATAAAATAATATACTATACCCATACTTATTATTTAAGTTTCGGTGGTGCTGTTCTAAAACACATCTCACGTATGAACAATGATTATTATGTTCCTACGTCAGATGACGTCTGCGAAACCAAACAAAACTGTATGCAAATATAAAAATAAGCTATAATTAATAGCTGTTCGGTATATCTGTAATTATCCACAAAAAAGGTTCCTATGTTAGGTCAAAAGTCATTTAAAATATTATGGTTGAATTTTTTGTTATGTTTTGTAGTCAGCCGAGCTAAAATTTAGAAACCCGGGGTTATTGAAAAAAACTCATATCGAGTTTCAAATTAATTAAACTGAAAATAAAGGTGAATTTAAGCGCTTTATTTCCTTTATTTTTTAGCCCTTACAGGACTTTTCGACAGGTCACAAAGTTCATAGTAAAGAGGTTACATTAAATTTAAAATAAAGTGATCGCTTTCATTTTGTTCACTTCAATCTTTTTAAGGGTATTGTAAAAAAGCGAACAAGAAACCTTTACCTTGTTAGGTTGTTACATTTTAGAAAATTTATTTAATTTATATACCGATAATTTTACGATTTACGATTTTGTGTAATCAAATAAAATAAAATAATTTTTAACACTTACCTACATGGAGTTTTTTTTATAAAAGCTATACATTGCATATATTAATATATAATAATAAAAACAGACTGGGAAAATAGAACGGAAGTGCGATTCTATTGACAGATCGGTGTCTATCGACAGAGGCGTTTATAAACATATCGCTGAACAATACTGTTTTATGTTTTCTGCGAAAGGTGAACTCGGACCTTTACTGTGATAGCAAACTGTGGTAGATTACGTGGTGTTGGGATTTGGAAAAAACCGGCCAAATGCGAGTTGGATTCGCGCAGACAATGTTACGGAACACTTCGAGTGCGATTCCGTCTCGCACTTACAGTTTTTTTATTTTCTAATAATAGTACAAAACTTAAGGCGAAGAAGCATTTTAAAATACGCATGTTAAATTATGATCGGTATTATATACCTTTCTGAAATGTATGCCCAGAACTTGTCTATATAAGTGTGTTTTACAGAGTAGGTACTGAAGTAACCTATTAACCTAATTGAGTTTACTTGCATGTGCAAATGTCTAGACTGATAGGTATTATACCAGCGTCATATTTAGTTACCACATTAGATGCACTGTCTGAGACGCATCTGTTTTATTTCAGAACATAAATAGAGCGTTTATATTTTATCCATACATTTAGTTTAAGGAAAATCTAATTTAGTTAGAAAACATCGTATCGTGGCAAACAAATGAAATATCTATGTCTAAACATATAATATAACTACGTACGTACGTTCCTTATTACATATTTTGTGCAATGCATTTTTTTCGACGTCATTATGATAAAATCGCACTGGCTGACGTCAAATTTTTTGACATTTTGGGGTAAGGGTTGAAGGGTTAAATGGCACATACTGATTACATAATTATGTTACCAGATCGATAAAAGTTAATAACCCTCTAAAAGGGAACTATTAAACATCTGATTTAACAGATCCGTCAAGTCAAGGTTAGGTACTTCATGTGCCTGTGTAAAATTTCTTCTAGTTACTACTTTAAAAAGTGAATAAGTTCGTAGTAAACACTGTGCAGTCGACTGTTAAAAGTGCATTTCCATGTCTACTCCATCATGGTTCTCGCAGCTCGCATCAACTTGTTTACCTGCATCATTATCACTGCATCTTACGTATGATGAAACCAAAGGGTCTTTTGACCTCATACGTAGTCAACCTTCAAGCCTTTTTACTCGTAAATATTATATTCTTAGAAATGTGACGCTGGCAAACCGGTTGGTTTGATGATAATTGATTTTTTGCGCAACTTTTGTAGACGTTATCTTCATTAACATAGATTGGGCTTCACGTTCGTCAGTGTACCTTTGATCCTAATCCGCTATATATTTTGTATAAACTTTACTACACCAGCGCTAGGAGGAACAAAAAGTTTTAAACTCAAAATATATTAATACACTTCAGTCGAGTATTATTTTTGTAAACTTATCTTAGAGCATGAATTCGCAAATGACGATTATGAAAAAACTTATCAAATTATGACAATTTATTACCGCTTACTGGTCAAAAATCAAATTTGATTCCTGTGTTAGTACGAAACATTATACCTGTTGGTATTCTGTATGGAGCACTGTAAGTCTCTAATGTAGAAAAAGGAAACATAAGAACGTAAGCTTTTATAGTTTTCACAAACTACGCACAAATCATACTAAGACCTCTGAGGCGTTAGTCAATATCACTATAAAACAAGTCGCTTTTTCTGTCCCTGTTTCCCTATGTCCCTTTGACTGATAAAATCTTTAAAACTACGCAACGGATTTTGATGCGGTTTTTTTAATAGATAAAGTGATTCAAGAGGAAGGTTTATACGTATAATAAAACCGTGCGAAGCCGGGGCGGGTCGCTAGTTTTAAATAAATCTTTCATATTTATACTCAGACTCGAAGGTGAGTATCACTGTAACTGTAGGTAGTAAGTAACAAGGCTGACTGCATATTGTAACGATACAACGTATGTGCGCAGCCAAACATATGTAAACAGGGCATTACATAAACATGTATATGTACGTAACATATTGTACATCGATGCGTCAAGTCAAAACATTACACCAAGGACTCCTTTATAGTACCTTTAATGCGCGACCAGAATTGTGTGAACTCAGAATTATAAACATAAATCGAGAATTAAATCTTACTTAGTCAGACAATTCTGTTTTTCAATCCCAAATTCTAATCTTGCAGCTGCGAAATCTCAAAAAAATCTGAATGCATAACGAGAAAAGTCACCTCAGAAAAAAAGTATACATATGCTTTAAGTGACAGTGATAAAGGTTGTATGAAATGTTAAAAACACTGATAAATATTTCAATGCCGGGACGCAGACCTACATAATGTATATAACGGGCTCATTAAATCAACCTTGACGTCATTTCGCCAATAACAATTTCATATCACACTATTATTATAAAAGCGAAAGTTTGAATTCATGGATGGATGTTAGTTACTTCAAACTCAAACCAAAACTACTGAAGGAAGCGTGCTGAAATTTTGAGTAGACTTAGTTCTAGGGCTGGAATAAAACATAGTCGCGATAACAATATTGTTTTGATCAATTTTCACGCGGGTGAGGCCGCGGTGCCTAGCTAGTTTACAATAATGTAAAATATATTTATCAAGTTATATTAACATGGTATTATTAAAACAAAGTTGTTAGGGTGACAAATCTAAATCGAGCTGTGCTGCGCTGTTTTGCGCTGTGCTGTGTCAACTTCAACTCGCTCGTCTAATATTTTAATGAGGATACAAACTAACCATGCTGTGCTGCGCTGTGCTGTGCTGCGTCAATGAGTTGACCAAATATAGCACAGCGCAGTACAGCGCAGCACAGCTCGATTTAGTTTTGTCACCCTTACTATCTGATAGCAACGAGGTATTTAGCCGAATTCAATAGAGGAGGTGTAGTTCTCAATTCGTAGGAATATTTATTATTTACGATTTTTGTTCACCTTAATCTTTTTAAGGTAAAGTAAAGAAGCGAACAAGAAAACTTAAACATGTTGAATTTATAGTTATCGAGTTGGAGCAAAACTCGTCCCAAGCTTTTCGTAGATAATATGGATAGACTATAATCGAAAGATTTTGATCACGTGTTCAAAATGAAATGAAAGGGTGTTGTGTTGTATCATATTCGAATGAGTCACAAGGACTTACCTTGTTGACCATGGTCTCCAAAATGTCACAGATAAATCTGTGACATTTTGTAACGATTAAAATCTTACGATCATCCAGACAGGTTACTTCATTTTTCAACCTACTGTACAAAAACGAAGAGGTTCTCAAGTTGACTACGTTTTTTAAGTGTCAGGGTACTTTTTCTCTATTAACCGAATCTGATGTTTTTTTAAAGTTGGTTCTTCTCATGTGGTTCTATTTTAACCAGTAGTTATTGAATTATCTTGTAGTATTGCAGTTTATCTATATTTAATATTTATTTTAGAATAAAATTAAAAAAATACGTCATAGAGATATAATAAATTATGTATATATTTAGTATTATATATATTGATATAATAAATTATGTATATATGTAGTTTCCGTAAGCTCTACTTAGCTTAGTGATGTACTATGAAGCATCCAGCATTATTATAATAAAATTGTTAGTAGGTGACTAAGTGTACGTACAAAAGTTCGTAGGTAAAAGCACTAAGGTGTACTGTATGGAAAAATACAAACAAAGACAACAATGCAGTACAATAAATACAACAACATAAGAGATTCATTCGTTTGACCTGCATATTGTCCCCCAAACAACGCCTCTTCAGTCGCACGTTAGGTGTGACCAATCCGTCATATTCGCACAAATGGGTAATAGGTCCCTTCCTCTCGACTTAACATTGAACCACTTCTTGCCCGGCCAAGTGCACCGAGGATGTTATTATATCCAGAAATAGATTTTTATTACATCACTGGAAATATAATAGTACGGAAGAAGGAAGAGCGTTAGGCGCAACGCAAGTCTCGCTAGTATTAGATACATCATTATAGAGGTATAAACATTTTTGCTAGTATCAGCTTAAACTGCGAGTGAAACAGACAGTAGCAGTTATAGTAATTTAAGGACGTTTGAAGGACAGAGATTAGACTTTCATAAATTGTCAAGATGTCATCCTGAATCAGAGGAAACGCGGAGATTCAAATTGCAGATACTGCAGTTGCAATCACTGGAGAGACTGAGTTGGTAATAGACCGCAGGGGACCGTTTGGCTATAACTTATATTTAGATGGCAGTTTGCAGAGGGATGTTGTGATTTATCTAATAGCCGTAATAACTGCTCGTCTAGAAACCAGATTGGCTGGCTAAATAGCAGGGTACCTACTAAAGATAGTTCTTTCAAAGCATTTACCCTTTACGACATATTGTGTTGACGTTTTGTTTTCATAACTAAAAGTACTTCGAAACTGCTTATAAAACACGTGTGGATTACAGCGCATTGCGGCTGAAATTCGAGACTTGCATGATGCGACCGCTAAATGATTAGCGCTAAATGCATATTGGCGTAATTAAAATGAAATGTTGCGATGCTTATTCTACTTTGTGATAATTAACGTTTTCTTTTTGTTTATTTTCAGGTGGACAATACCGTTTGCGATGTGGCTCCCACTTTTATCGTGTGTCTTCGTGGCGGCGCTTCAAGTGACGCCGACCATGGCTTCTGTATGTCCAGATAGCTGCATCTGTTCAACCACCCGCGACGGTTTGCACCGTGCTACCTGTAGCAGCCTCGCTGAACTCAACAAGTTCACACTCCGACAGAAACACCATAACATTAATATCTTGGACCTCTCACACAACAATATCACAAAACTTAATCACGAGCTCGACCGGCTAACCGAAGTGGTCACTCTGGATCTTTCGACGAACGGCATTCAATACCTAAATAAATTCCTTCATAACGCTAAAAAACTAGTCCATCTAAACCTAGCCAACAACAGAATAGAAGAATTATCATTGATGCATATACCTGGAAGTGTCAGTTCTTTAGATTTGACGAACAATGATTTAAAAAATGTTCCTTCTGATATTGGACATTTATCTGGTTTGGAGCATTTAGAATTGGAAGGAAATCCTCTCGATTGTTCCTGTGACAATTTGTTGGCTCGTGATGAATTGATTTATGGAAACGTGTTGATAGACCGGGTGCTTTGTGCTTCCCCAGCGGAATTAAAAGGAAAATCATGGTTGGAGCTAAAGAAAAAAGATGTATGCAAACATCCAAAAGCTAAAATTGACTATCTTGACATGATGATGGGTGATGAGCCAGTCGATGCAGAACAAGTTGGTAAAGAATCTACCGCTTTGAAATCCATGCCGTCAGCAGCAACTAATGATCTTGAAGACGGTCACGTAATACAAGGCAGGCATGCTGTCGAAGACGATGATTCACAACAATTTTTAATGGTGGGTCATAGTACTTCGTCTCCTTCAAACTATATTGAAGAAGGATCAGGGTCTGGAGATGGCGAGAGTACAACTGATTTGGATTTATTAGCAGATCCGAAATATTCATCTGAAACTCGATCAGGACATTTTAACACTGAAGATGATATTCAGACTATTACTGAAGATCCTTCCGAAGGATCTGGAGAAGGATCTGGTTTTTACGGTCTTCTAGAACATAACGAACCAGACCATACCGAAAAAACGACTACTGAAGCCTTTATAGATTTCATTCCAGGACCTATTGAAAGATTCTTTGAGGATGATACAAATAAATCTACTACAGAATTTCCGATGCCTGAGCCACCTTCAGTATTCCAAGGTGGAAGGAATTGGAATGTAGACAGCAGTCCACCTGAAGTAACAGAAAAAATTACTACTTCTTCAACAGTACGTGATACCACAGTTTCAGAACAAATAAGAGTTACTCAAGCATCTGAAGTTCTCAGTCAGTTACCAGCTTCTAATGAAAACGTTGCGCCACATAAAACAGGCACGTACGTATGTATTGCCATTATTGTTGTACTATTGGTGGGATTAATAGGATTTGCCATAGCTAGGGGTCAAATGAGAAAAAGGAGAGACCAAAGACTCTTACGACAGCAAAAAAGAGACGTTGAAAAGGCATCTAAAGAAATGGTTGATATGAATAAATCACTATTAGGTAAACCAGCTCCTCTTGAAGAACCTGTTGAACGAAGAGTTAATGGTAACTATGAGCTAGTACCAACACACGAAGTACATCAAAAGAAAGCCAACGCTGGAGAAAGCCACAGTAATGGGATTAACCACAAAGACAGGACAGACAGCCCTAGAGATACAAATCAAAACAAAAGTAGCTCAAAAGACAATAACTTGAAAGAGACTGAAAAATTTCCTAAGCAAGAAACATCTTTTGATTCTGCCCCTGCGTCACCAGATTCATTATCTAGTGAAGATATATTTGTTCCCATTAATGAAGATGAACCAAAACTCAATGGCAATACAGTCGTGTCTCAGCCACTTACAAACGGAGATCAAGCTACTGGTTCCGAATATTTGTCGCCGTCACGCGAATATATTCCTATGTACTCCCCTGATATGGGTAGAGTTCGTATTAAGTTGGTAGAGATCCCCAAGCCCAAGACACCAGTACTAGTCACAAGGAGTAAGTCAAATGCCGGAGACATCATAATAACACCTTCAGGCGATGCGACTCGTACAATCACTTGAAACCCAAATTCAAAGAAAAGGACTAAACACTTTGCTTATGTTTCATCAACTTGTCAACATAGATTAAGAATATTTGTGTCTATGATGTCAATAAACAAGCACTTATTTTTGGCGACATTCTGTGATTTTTGAGACATTTTGTTTTATGTGGTGTGGTGAATTGCAAAATGAAGACTGTTAATCTCGTGAACTTTTGCTGCCAAAGTGTGTTTGTAGTCGACAGTGCCTTGTATTTAGTAGTTTTTTAATATATTTATAAAAAATATATTACGAATAAGTTAAAATATTTGTATACGTGTAAAAGTGTTGCCATGTTCACGATAACAGTAAATATTTAATATAACTTATATGAGTATTCTGTCCGATACCACTTCTGTGTATTAGGAATCATTTCCTAGGTGTCTTTTTTAGTAGTTGATAATAACGATCGGATTTGTTCCGAATCAATTCGTTTATGACTGGACATCAATATGGATTACTATTTATGTAGTTACTATGTTATCGTTACCGTAAAAATTCTGGAAATTACAAAACGACTATTATAGAGTTATCTAAAACATAACTACTTATAAGTGAATTAATTCATAACAAATTTAAAATAGAAAATAATTATCTTATCTATTTCTATTTACTTATTTGTACAATGTACGTCCTTGTTAAATTGTTAAATACTCAGATTGTTGTACAGTCATTTCGCGTTAATTTTAGTGAATACTTTAGTGAATGAACAGAGGGTTTTTATTTCAAACTTTATTAAGAATTTCAGATGGATCTTTTCATAAGGGTTAAAATTAACTTACTTCTATCTAATCTGCCCAATAGCTTTGTCTTCTGATACGTTAATAGATAGTTAAGAATGAGGTATAATTGTAGTTATGATACTTAAATAACAAAGGCGGCTACATCTACTAGTCTGCCCGTACCGTGTACTGGTTTCGTAATAACTACATATTTAATAATCCACACCTAGTCCAAAAATAAACAGGTTGAGTCCATAGCAACTCAAACGAACGAGGATATTGGTTGTGTACTTACTTGCAAATAAAACGTACAGTGCACCCCGTCAACGTGTCACTATCCTAACGAAACTTCAATTCCTTCATGGTCTGGCTAAATATAAGTTCCTTGTAGGTTTGTAATGGTTACTAATTGAGTAGGAAATAAGGATGTGATACATTTTATATATAAGCAGGTTCATTCATATTCATGATTGTGCGGTGTATGTGTATGTATGTACATGTACACATATATTTTAAACTGCATTATTTTTAGGGTAATAATCAGATTTTATTGTGAAATTATTTTGTATTTAATAAATGTCTTCGAACTAATGATTATAAAATGTGGCATGTGGTTATTGTAAATTATGTAATACAACTTCAACAAATCGTTGATACTAGTGATCAAGATAGAACAATAAATAGTTCCGTAAGAAGTTTTTATAAATATTGTAATTTTATTGAAGAAATACAAAACATAAATGGTTGATTAATTTCATGTTGTTGTTATTGCTAATAAAATTGTGAACATCCTATTTATGGCCAGATTTATTTATATATTAGGTACCATTTTCTAAAAGTTCTATGGTAATCAAGTAAGTCATCATCCGGTAAGTAAGTATCAGAATTTGTCATTGTAGGTTAAAGTGATGAATTGATGATGATAAAGCTGGGATACTGATGTGCGAGGCAGTGCGGGACAAGGGAACATGATATAAATCTCAGACAAACCTATGATATAAATCTGACCTGGACCTGTAACACCATCTGTTTCAAATTATGTCAATTTATTTCCATCTGATCTGTGTAGAGTTCTCTGATACAAAGACATGCTTTCAGAAGAGTACTCAATTTATAAAGAGCAACATAAATACAAAGTAAACTTTAAAAACATTTTAATAAAATAAATTACATCACGGAAAACAAATTTGGATAAGTAGGTACCTAGAGCTAATTACTCAAATCTTACTTCCTACGAATAGAACTTAAAAATTACTTTCTTGCACAGCATTCTCATCTGTATTACGATTGCGAGGATTCAAAGGGCGTTCCAACTCCGCTTCAACTTCAAAAGTGTAGGCATCTCCATCCACACCATCTTCAGCGTATTCCGACATTCGTCTGCGTCGAGCACCTGGTGAATGGTCCAGTTCTGCAATCTCGTGGCTACCATATCTATTTACCCTACGTCGTCTCCTTCTGTTACCAACTGTCTCATTAGATTCAAAATCTTCTACAACTGGCAAATCACCGTTACGTTCTGTTTCTTCTAAAAGATCTCCACTAGACTTAGTTTTTCTTCTACCTCGTTTCTTCCTTCCTTTTCCTGAGCCTGTTTCATTGAGTGAATAGCTTGAGGTGTTAAGTTTTGGCATAGAGAGAGCTTCGTCGTAAGATGGGGGTGCTATCAAATCTCTTGGATCTGGAGTGTTGCATAATGCCTCTTGCTCTGCTTGTATTCTTAGTTGTCTTAGCCTGTCCCTCGCCTCCTCTACTTGTCTCTCTCTTTCAGCTTGAATCGCTGCTAAACGACGTTTCATAGAGCTTCTTATGCAATTTACTATAAGTATACACAATGAAACTCCTACTATCATTGTAATAAGGAACCATATAAGACCGTCCGTGTTGGTCTTCGACTCTGTAGGGTTCCAAGAAAAATAACAAGCTTCTAACCAATTCTGCCCAATGACGTTATTGGGGCTGTTGCAGATTAGATTATATGATTCTTCTTTTTTGCTCGGCTCTAGAGTAACAAATTCATAAAAATCAAGCATATTAGTGTCAGCACAATCACATCGCCACATATTGTCGCTTAGGTCAAGCCTTTCTAAATACAAATTTGATTCAAAATAAGACTTCTTCCAGATGCTTGTAAATCTATTTCCTATAACAGATAATCCAGTCAATCGAGGCAGCATGAAAAATGTAAAATTACTGACGGCGGTAATCCTATTGTAGTTTAGGTTCAAATACCTCAATGTGTTCGAGGAGATACTATCAGGGATAGCTGACATGACGTTGCGAGATAAATCTAAATCAACTAAAGACTGAAGTCCTTCTAGAGAATCTTTGCCAATTGAACTGATTTCACAGGAACTCATATCTACTACCCTCACTGATGTAGACTTAAGATGCCCGACGTGAGTGAGGTAGTTTCTGGCTAGCTTTAACTGAGTCAGCGATGGCATTTCCAGCAAAGCATCCTCAGGAAAATTAGCAATTTCGTTCCAAGATAAGTCTAAATATTTTAGCATATTAAGTCCTCTGAATGTATCACTTTTCAATGATCCGATATTATTATATGACATATCCAAATATTCTAGCTTCGTATTATTTGAAAATTCATTACTCCTTAGATATCTTACCATGTTGTGATTAATTAATGCTTTTCTAAGGTTAGGAAAACCTTGTAGATTTGGTTGTAAAACGTTACAGTATGATATGTCCAGAAATTTAAGAGAATTTGAAAACAAATAGTATGCAGACTCCGGAAGCTCCAAGCGATTGTTGTGTGACATTTTAAGATAAATGAGTGCAGGTAAAGACATAAATTCGTTATGGTTCAAGGTACTCAGCTGACAATTACTGACATAAAGGTTTTTTAAAGTTGATGATATAAGATTTTGTATCCGCAAAAGAGGGTTAAAGTTCAATTTGAGGACCTTAATGTTTTTAAGTCCACCCAGTGGAGATCTTCCGTGTATGGAATCTATCTGACAATGATCTAGGATCAAGATTTCCAAGGTTGCACTAATGAACAATTCCTGATTAGCCAAATTGCCCATAGTCTTAAATTTATTATGAGATAAATCTAGAAGTTTAAGATTTGTTGCTGGACCAAGAACATCATTAGGGTTTATGTCCAGCCATTGTTCAAAGTAATTTCGAGATAGATTTAATACTTCTAAGGCAGTAAGGTTGAAAAGTGCGTTATCTGGTAAGTCAGCCAAACGATTGCCAGACGCGTCCAATGTAACTAAATTGTAGAAACGACTGATGGTATTTGGGAATGAAGATATCTCGTTATTTGAGATATTCAATAATGTAACCTGAAACAAAAATAGTACACGTTTAAACATAATTTCAGAGCTGCCTATGTTTGTCATAATAGGGTAGATGCCTGGGTAAGAAAAATATTATCTTATTTAGTCTGTGAGTTATTTCGAAAAATTTTAGAAAAATAGTTTTATCTTCTTTTGAACAAGATAAAGCGCATTAAAGTTGAGAAGTGGGAGCTCCTGACTTGATGATGATTGTATAAAATGTCAAAGAGCGTGACGATCATTTTCTGTTTGATTGACAAAAGAAAAAATACCTGCCCAATATTTTTCGAAAATCTAACTGACGGACTAATTCGATTTTTAAGGCACCTAGCCTATTTTATGAGTTATAGGTATAATAATAATTTATTTATTTTCCTTTCACAATAGGTTTCTTAAGATTAGTTAGGTTTAAAGGGAGTGACATGTAGGTACTGACTTGTGGACCCAGTCCATCCGGTAAGTCCGTGAGGCCTCGCCGTGAGCAGTCGACGCTGGTCCTGTCGAGGCTGCAAGCACACAGGTAGCAGAGGTCATTGGACGCCCTGTCATCGAAGTCTATGTCTGCATTCACAGCTGAGCCGAGCAGCAGCGAGATAAACAGCAGCAAATACATTACGTCTTGATTTCATTACTGCCTGAAATTGATAAAAATAGAATATAACGAGAGATGTGGCGCGGTGGGTGAAAGTCCGCCTGCGATGCAGGAGGTTCGATTCCCGCCTTGGGACAAATGTTTGTACGATCTGCAAATATTTGTTCCGGGGTTCTGGGTGTTTTCTAAGTATAATAAAAATACATCTATGTAATATATTGTATTAAGTTTATCTGTTTTAGTACCCAAACACAAGCTCTGCTTAGGTTGGGCTAGTATTCAAAAATCTGTGTCTAATATTTCTAAACTCTACTCATAATATTTAAGAAGCAGGACAAAGGTGGAGTTTCATATTACATTATATTTTGCTATGTTTAGGTAGACTCAAAATTTTAGAAGAATTCTTTATAATATGTAATCTGTTTAAGTTTAACTAGGAAAACTAGTTTTTTCCTACGAACGTTATCAAAGATTTTAAGCAGTTTATTCGCAATGCAAGTTAGTTAATAGGTCACTTCATAATTTGCTACTTGATAATAAACACCTGCACAATTACAAGTCAAAAGTTTCTAGTCACGTCGAGTCTTCGAATAAATTGGCAGATGGAGGTTACCAACCCAAAAAAAACACCATTGTCTTAGCGCTAAGTCGTTTCATAAACCAAGTTAGTCAATATTTATACCAACAGCAGTTTTATCTTTGTTATCAACTATTGATAAACCTGCTGAGGATACTCGAATTTAGGTCGTTAGCACTTGTACCTTTTGCAAAGCGGAATTCCGCTCTTTTGATTCTATGATACTTTGAAACCATTGAAACCATTGAAACCATTTATTTATTTGTTAATTGTGGTATGCAGATGATCTTAAATTTAACTTACGTTCTACACAATCTACTCTTTCGAGCGTACAAATTATTATTATTTATTGATTTGATTAAGCATGCACATGTAACATATTTAAAAGTTAAAATGTAACATATTTCAAAAGTTGTAAAGTTAAAAATTAAATAAAATTTCACATAAACAATCATAATAATTCCATAGATTATCCTTATACCTAAGTCAATATTCTAGAATTCAATTTTATTAATTTACTAGCTGCGCCCCGCAGCGTCGCCCGCGGGGAAATTTATTTATTTGTCAAATATCATATTTTTCTCGCCGTAAAAACCATCCTTGAACTTCAACGAACATTTTAAAAAAAGATTTGGCCAAATTGGTCCAGGCGTTGTTGAGTTATGCGCTTACCAACACATTTGCGATTCATTTTTATATTATAGATTATATGTATCAGTCAATAATCAATAATGTCAACAATCAATAATGTCAATACTCGTTAAAAAAATCATGCAAGTCATAGAAACAATTTTCCAAGAGCCAAGAGAAAAGTTTAGTTTTAAGTTTCTGGAGAGGCAAGGAAGTAATGTCAGTGGGGATTTTATTGTAAATTTTAACAGACATATAATACACACTTTTTCTACTAGAAGATAATCTAAAAACGGGGGTGTCCAATTTATCTTTAAAACGAGCTCGAGTTCTTTCACTTTTCATTTCAGGCTTTATACTGTAAAAGTTGTTATACTTCTTTACAAACATACAAGTTTCATAAATGTAGAGACAGCACAATGGTAAGATTTTGAGGGACTTGAATAATGGCCTACAAGAAACTGTTTGGTCCCAAACATTACATAATGCTCGAATACATTTTTTTTGCGCTATAAAAACTGACTTAATTTCAGTAGAGTTGCCATATAGGATCAGGCCATAACGAAGATTAGAGCTCACATACCCGTGATATGCCATTTTCCCAGCTTCGAGGGATGACTTATCTACTATTCTCCTAAGAGCATATACATATTTGTTTAGCTTAGTACATAGTTGTCTACAATGCTCTTTCCAGTTAACGTGTTGATCTACGGTAATACCTAAAAAGGGGAACATTGAAACCGGTTCAACACTATTACCCTTAAAGTTCACATCTAAAGGTAGAGCTGAATTTCGAGCACAATAAAATTGCATGTACTTGGTTTTTTCAATATTCAGCACCAAATTATTACCCTTCATCCAGGTAGCCAGTCTATCTAAAGTAGAGTTCACATCATTTCTATAATTTTCCAAAGTACTTCCTCTAACTAAAGCTACACTATCGTCAGCGAAAAGAATCATTGGGTGCTCAATAGAATCACACATATCATTTATGTAGAGTATGAATAGTAGAGGCCCCAATATGCTACCTTGGGGTACGCCGTAATGATTATATCTATAAGCAGATGCTACTCTGCTGTTTCTTCTAGGTATAGCCATACTCGTACCAAAAATCGAAGTTTCGGATTATTTTTTGCGCAAACGCTATCTTATGATGTAAAATGAGGGTAGTTTTTGTATGAAAACGAATCGGAAAAATCGATATTTGTTTTCAGTTTTTAAATTAGAATTTTTGCCATGTTATATTAACGAGGTAGATACCCTATATATTTTAAAATCTTATCATTTACTTCTTTTATGGTTTTTCCCTACCCTAGGTGTGCATTGCAGGTAACTAAGCAAACATCTATCGCGGTCTATTTCCAGGGCTATTTTTTTGTTAGTTTTCCGCAGATAATTTTCCTTCATAAACATTGTCATTCACCCAAAATATATCGGTGCTCTGTGTTACTTCCACAAATAATTATGATAAATTACCTCGTCATCACATTGATAAAAACTTGAATGAAATAGTTGAGCCTTCCAATGTATCGACACTCCCTACGTATAGTTGTGTATCTGCAAAACACAAATTTTACAGGAGAGCGTTTTAAAGATTTGAAAATGTTCAAATGCTTATATCTGGAGCCCTTTTTGAGATATTTCTGTGAAAATTGGTGAGATGCTCTTACTGTAGATCTAGTTTATGATGGATACTTTTTTTTATTTCAATCTATACTGGTTTAGATTTTATTACACTTACATATTTTTACGTGGTGCTTATAACCTCATAAAATGCTCTATGTGGCACATACACACTTTTTCGTGGAAACTTAGGAGAATGACAATTTCGTAACTGCCTTTTACACGGTTATACTTAGTAGATCTATTTGAATAATTCTGTTTAACTGGTGCTTACATGTTTAAACGTTGGAAATTGTATAATTTAATAATATGCATCAACATATTTTGTTTCGACAAATTAGGCCTGGTGACCAGTACCTAATAAAGGTCGCCAGGCTCTAATTGCCGAATATTTACTTGCTTACGAAACTAAGCCTATTTTAAGGTAGGTAGGTAATTTTAGTAGTACCTAAAATGTAAAACTGTATTCGTGAATTGGGTTTTTCCCACTTATCTTCTTATTTTTTTCGCTAATATTGGTCGTCCTTATATTATACCTTACCTTAAATAAAACAATAAAAAAAAGCTCAAAATACCATTTATCAGGGAAGTAGGTGCTCACCTAATTATTATAGTACTTCAACCTAATTATTGCCGACAACCGTTGGGGTAAACGTGTTCTTGAGTGGAGACCGCGACTCGGTAAACGTAGCGTAGGACGACCTCCAGCCAGGTGGGATGACGAATTGCGAAAGACTGCTGGCAGGTGCTGGATGCGTCAAGCTGAAGACAGGGCGCTATGGCGCTCATTGGGGGAGGTCTATGTCCAGCAGTGGACTAATATAGGTTGATGATGATGATGAACCTAATTATTATCAAAATGTGAACACATAATTAATATTATAAAATAGCAAACTTGACTATGTCAACATCTAACGCCCGTAATAGGCCCGCATCGTTATGGAATCAGGAATGTGATTCCTGATTCCATTGAGGGCAAATGCTTGTCAACTTCCTTGAGAAAGAGGGACTGGACGAAAGGAAGTGGACGTGGCAAAGCCCCGACACTGTGACTAAAAATTAGATCGAATTCATCATGACGGATAGCAAGCACATATTCAGAGATGTCTCAGTGATCAACAGGTTCAATACCGGATATCACCGAATGCTCCGAGGCACTCTGAATATCAACTTGAAGCTTGAAAGACACCGTCTGATGAAGTCCACGCTCCGACCAAATCCAATCCAAATCATGGCGGGCACCGAGAAGTTCGAGCAGCTACTCGGAGACAGATTTGTTGCCTTGGAACCCACTGATGACGCTGACGAAAGCCTACACAATCTGGTCGAAACGTTGAGGGATGAGGGCATCAAGTTCTGCAAAAAACAGCGAACTGGCAAGAAGTCCAAACTCTCGGATGAGACTCTAAAGAGGTGTTGTAACCTCTTCAATGCCGTCCTCCACAGAGTTTGGTGGTGCTCTTTTTTAAGAACAGTGATAAAACTCTCCTTAAAAATTACTGACCCATCACACTCCTCAGCCACATCTACAAGCTGTTCTCACGAGTGATCACGAATCGTCTCGCCAGGAGACTTGACGAGTTCCAGCCACCAGAACAGGCCGGGTTCCGTGGAGGATATGGCACCATAGACCACATACACCCAGTGAGGCAGATTATACAGAAGTCCGAAGAGTATAATCAGCCCCTGTGTCTCGCTTTTGTGGACTATGAGAAGGCCTTTGACTGAGTCGGAACCTGGGCTGTTCTGGAATACTTGCAGCGATGCCAAGTTGACTATCGTTACATCGAAGTGCGTTGAGGTTCTCTGTGTCATTGCTGTACCCTCCACCACAAACTTGCAAGGAATATTGTAAGATATGGGAAGCTGGGGCATGCAATTCAGAAGATGCAGGACTATCACCGTTAGTGTTCGCAGAATGCAAGATGGAAATGCGCGGTGCAAGAAAAGGTTCTTCATCGCTGGCAGATATTATCTCACCCATTCGGCTTAGGTCATCCTCAGTAAAATGTTCTGAAAATGGCATTGGAGATATTACATTTGAAAAACAACAACAAAGAGCAAAATTATTTTTTTTATGAAAATCGACTTAAATTTCTTGGGAAGAGAGCACCATGCACTTTTGAAGTGCATTTCTGATCATAACTCTGAAGATCCTCAGTATTTTAATGGGGCCACCCTTGGAATTATCTTCTTTCCGACAAAAAAAAGAATCAAAAAAATCGGTTCACAAACAACGAAGTTATCCGCGAACAAAAAAATTCATATTGGGATTTTTTCAATTGGTTAAAAATAATTGTTTTATATTAAAATAACATGAAAACACAAACACATAACTATGTAAGTGCATGGGTTACTATAACTTTAATTCAATAATTTTCCTATGTAAAACTATGTAAAAGTCAGTTACCGAATTTTGATTTAACAACTTTTCGAAGTATAAATATGTAGGTGCCTAGATACACCTTATGATCATAGTGAATCCCGATGTATAAATATGTATGTGCGTAGTTACACATTTGTACGTCGGTTATCAAGATTTTTGGGAAAGTTTCAAAATGTACTTACTAATAAATTGTCTATTTAGTCAGCAATGAAGGCAATAACACACAACTGATTCAAGAAACCTAATAACTATGATTGGACATCAAAAAGTACAAAAAGTTGGTAAATCATTAATTATAATTTACTTACCTGGTCTTGTAGTAGATATAGCTGGGTCTAGGATATCTACTTTTCCTTTCTTAGTAGCATCTGCTTTTAAATTGTTCAGGAATCGGAAACGCTCACTTGTTATTTTGGAGCAATCAAATATTTACGACTTGCACACGCATTCTATTCGTTGTCCGCGCAAGAACCGTGCAACGGGCAGTTACCGCTGCCCGCACCTCATTCAATCCGCGTAAAAGTGTGTATGTGGAAGATACAGCATTATATGGCGGGAAAATAATGAAGTTGGACAGTTATACGATTAAGAAAAACGTACTTAGAGTAGACTTTTTTGATTTTTTGTGAGTTATAATGATAGACTGGAATGTGTAGATGCCAAAAATGCATCAAACGTATAAGTGTGTATCTGGCAGTTACACGAAGATACGTAGGGTGTGTCGGTATGATTAGTAGGTTAAATCACTAAGATTTTTTTTAAATTTCATAATAAAATAATGAAAATGCATACCTTCGTTTTATTGAAACACAATTTATCTCATAATTGTCCACATTATCACTAGGTAGAACTTAATCTTATTTAGTACTTTTTTGTCACAATTCTTCTGACGTGCGTTCGGGTGTGGATGATTACATTGTGTGAGTCAAAATGCGTTATCAATGATAACGATATAGTACTGACGGTGGCGAAAGTGTGTGTGTACCTATCTCATAATCTGTTATTCGTTTCTAGGTAAAAAACCAGTCACAAGCTTTAGTTATTATGCATATTAAAGTACTAGTTATACGTAGAGGCAATGTATTCTAAAGTCTAGTAGATAAATTAACTATTAAATTTGCTCAAAACGTTTGTCTTTTGTTTCTTCGGAGTCAAGTTAGTACATAGTATTGTACGTATGTAGTACATATTATAGGCTTAAAAATAATAATTCAAGTTTGGTTTACCGCCATCTATGACTAACCACCCGAACTATTTAAGCTCTGAAAGCTTGAAGAATAACGTTTACTCTCCTCTCGACTCGTAGAGAGAAACAGCTGTTCTGACAATCAAATCACCTCAATATTTTGACGATAGATGGCATTCCTAGTCCGCAGAGTTTTTATGTAGCTCAGGTAAGGTTGAATAATAAATCAGAGCATATTTAATTAAAATTTATTAAAAATATTTTTAAATAAATTAAGAATTTTCCTATTTGTATGACTATTTACAATCCTTAGGTCTCTAGGGTATGAAATAAATTGCTATGGTATAACTTTGTGGTATAACTTATCTGAACTACTATTTAACAGACTACCAAAGAAGCGGATAATATGTGGTTGGCTCTCAACATATTTAGCTAATATGAATTTCAACAGTACGTCTGATAGAGCGTCTGTCGACCGTCCTTGGCCTGTATTCGGTAAGATCACCTATTGACCTTGATCTTCGAAACCTTCGAGAACACGGCTCTTCTTCATCGATAAAGTCAGGCAGAGAGTGAAAAGAAGAATTCAATCTTGGCATCAATAATGCTTCATCATAAGTAGGTGGTAGATCCTCATCGCGCAACGGAACTCGCATTATCACAGACTCCACGCGTGCTTGCGTGGTGCCATTCATATTTACTGGTAATTCTGGTGGCCTCGAAGGCTCTGGCTTATTCAAGGACATCAAACCCCGACAGACCATTGAAGTAATCACTATACCAATTATTATACCCACCAGCACAGCAATTGTTGTGTATGATTCTGTGACTGAGTCCAAAGGATGCCAAGTTCTTATATACGCCTCCTGCCAGCTCAACTGCGTCACGTTCGATGGCGAATAGCATATTAGTGATGCTACATCCATAATTTTGGCTGGTTCCTTAGTCAAAAACTCATATGTCAGTAGAAGGTTTACACTAAATCCTTCGCAACTCCACCGGTTTCCCTTCACGTATATTTCCCTCAAAAAAAGATTTGAGGAGAAGTGTGAGGTTGGCCAAACTTCTTTAAACTCGTTACCTCTCAAATCTAATACCGCCAAGTGCGGTAGAGACGAAAATGTAGAGTCATTAATGTCGCTTATTTCGTTGTAGCTCAGATTTAATTCTTGTAGTGTTTTGGAGGCAAGGTTGTCTGGTATTTCTTCAATCTGGTTTATCGATAAATCGATTTGCAGAAGTGAGTTCATCCCGTTGAGTGAATTGACGTTTATGTTCAATATTTGACAGTTGCTCAAATGAACCCTCTTCAAGGAATGAGACTGAAAACAGGGAACGTCAGAAAAGTAATTTCTGGATAGAATGAGCGTGTCCAAGTTTTTCGCTTTGGAGAATATCGTCGGCGGTAAATCGTAGATCCTGTTTTCTGATAAATCAAGATGGTGCAACTGCGGAGTAGTTTTGAAAGCATCTTCATGTATGCTATTTATTTTATTTCTAGATAGGTCCAATGTTTGTAAATTGAGATCAAAGTCACTGCCCCGCCAGGTTTCGTAGACATTGTCAGATAGGTCGAGTCTGATTAGTCCTCGCAAGTTTTGAAAATATTCGGGAATCGAATGGGTGATGAAGTTGCTGGATAGATTCAAAACTTTTAGATTTGAAAAGCTTGCGATTTGCGGCGGGAAAGTACCAAAATTATTGTTCGATAAAATCAGTACGTCTGCCTGAAAAACAAAACAAACAAATATTAAAATTTTTGTTAATTATATTCATCTTTCTAAGCTTTGCTTAGCTTGGGGCTAGATGATGCCGATCGGATTGTCCAGAATTATTTATTATATTTACCTACCTTTACCTTAGTGTATTACCTCTACAAGAGCCCCGAGTTCCGTATGACTATAGCATCATCAGGCCTTTCATATACATATTATCAAGGGATTAAGTACAGCTTTCTATTTTCAGAACTACGCAAATCTCATCCCCGAAAAATGAGGCGTTACGATGACGTCTCGATACCACCATCAAACCGAACTCAGGACATCTCAAAAGAGTTCTAACTTACACTATAGACCAAATTATCAGCTCGAGGTAACTCTAAAAAGTCTTTGCTAAACTTACATTATAGTCCAAATTATCAGGCAAGGCACCGGTTAACCCTTGATTGGAGCAGTCCACGTGGCGGAGACTGTTCAGCGTGTATGTTTGACAGACTGGTTCCTCCAACTCCTGTGCAGTATACCGGATCGCGGCGGGAGACGCCATAGCAGGCAGCAGCCATAGTAATGTAATAAGTGTTCCTGGAATTAATCAATCAGTCAGGAATCAATTGATGTATATGATTAAATTGATGATGACGATATCCTAATTATATAATTTATTTATATTGTTATATTATCTTCTATTAAATTTTTATTATATTTATCTACTTATAATAATATTATTTGTATTTTTATTTGTGTGTATTATTTTTGAATTTATAATGGGAAATTAAATCTGTGTCTGTCTGTTACGCTTTGAACGCCATAACTACTGAACCGATTTAAATGAAATTTGGTACGGAGATAGTTTAAAGCCTGAAAACGGAATAGGATTTTTAATGCCATAAAGGAGTTGTAAAGGGTTGAATAGGGTATGAAAATTTCTATGAAAGTTTCGTCTTTTTTGAAGCTAGAAGCTTGAAACTTAGTTTTAGGCTTTTGATAGTAGGGAAGAAGCAAATAAGAAAGGTCTTTATGACATATACACTACCTATGTATCTTAATGATACCTATTCATAATATATACCTACACAACACGTGAGTTAAGGAAATGTATTGCGAAAATAGTTTTTATCTTGCTACTAAAGGACAAGTGTACAAGATTTTTATAAAAAATGCATAGATAGTGTCTAAGAGTGGTATATATGCCTAGTTGTTCTATGTTTCAAGGTCAAAATTTCAAATCATCTATATTTATATGAAGATAAAGGATCATTGCCAAGGAAACAAAACATTTATTCACTAAACACTACACACATTACTACAACAACACTTTCCAGGTTTACATTGTTCTGATATTAGAGGTATGAGTTTCAACGAATTCCAAAATATTGTCTTTTGATAGCTTTTAATTTAAAAAATAATTAATTCTACACGCCTAAAGGATTTCCGTTATTTCATACTTACTGTAGAAAAATAAAAAATATGAAGCATAATAGTGGTCGTTAGTTGTTTGTATGTGTGTATGTCATATGCACTACCACTACTTGATATCTTTAATAAGTTGGTTGATATAACAATATCCAAAGATATTATCTAACTGCACTTTATGGAAATGGATAGAAAAATAATATTGAATAAGAAATAAACAAATAAATAAAAGTTACTCAGTTTTATTTATTTGTTTATTTCTTATTCAATATATTTTTTTTCGTTGGTGGTTATTGCTGAGGAAGGCAAAAGACTATACAAACTAGCCTCTCCATTAATGTTTTCTAAGAGAACATTGAATTTTTCGTGATATCTCTATATGTTGGTATAACAATGTCCAAAGATATTATTATCTAATTGTAATGATGATGGATTATGGAAATGTATTATTATGGAAATTGTAAACTTTTGACTAACTGAATAATAACAAGAAATAAATAAATAAAACTAAGAAACTATTGGTGGTTATTGATGAGGAAGGCAAAAAAGACTTAGAAAAAGTATTAAACTACAAACTAGCCTCTCCATTAATGTTATCAAAGAGAACATTGAATTTTTCTTATCAAATAACACTTCTACATACCCGATCCCATTAGATAAATAGTTTCCACTCAGTTTCGAGCGCCAACATAACTTTCAGTCACATATTCCTCAAATTAGCAATCAAAAATGTATTATCACTGCCACAAACAACGCGATGAGGTGATGTATGATGTGTTTTTGTGATTTTTTGTACGTGAAATTCGAACTGAGCTCTTGGGTTAGAAAGATAACAACACGTAGCAAATACTAGGTGGGATCCAGTGAGCCGCAAAGAATGTCCTCGTATACAGGATGACTACATTAATTCCCAAGTTCAATAGCTTTACCGCAATACTGTGAACAGTCCTTAATAATATTAAAAAACAAGAAAGTGTGCAAGTGTTTGTTACTCTTTCACGCATAAACTGCTGAACAGATTGGGCTGAAATTTAAGTAGAAATGTTTCTGTAGAATCAACGCGTGTGAAGCCAGTAGTTTATAATAGTTGAGATAGAATAGAGAATAGTAGTAGAAGTAGTTTATTACATTTATTATTTGTAACAGAATAATGTTACTTGTAAAATAAGTGACCAAAATATATATTTTTATAAGCCTTAACTTAATGCACGTTAATTTGGTATCACCCTTTATTTTTCTGTTATCGACACTGTCTTATCACTGATTAGGTATCGACTTATCGCTGGACGAAAGAATAACTTCACCTCAAAAATGAATCATAGTAACCTAACCTTACTCTAAAACTACAATTGCATGACCATAATTGTCACTGGATTTTTTTACCCAAAACTTCAGCTTATTAACAAATACTCTCGATATAAAGAGTATTAACTATTTCATGGTTAATGCTGCACGTCCTTACTCCGATAAGATTACGATAAGTATCTACCTGCTGATAGTTTGTACAGTCAGTATTTTTATTTTTGTGGCTGAAGATAATTGTAATAATATGCTATTTTTCGTTAAATTTTCTCTGTTTTAATAAAGATTCAGGCTCCTGTTATTGTCTTTAAAAAAACAGAACTATATAAACTTTAACTTTATATGTCAAATGTTTGAGACGATTGAAGGTGGAAAATAAATTAGCCTAAAGTACTAGCACCTTGTTGAAATCTTCGAGAAATCTGAAAACAGTTGAAGCGCGACGAACCACGAAACATCCCTAATCGATGTGGCTTATCACCCCCTCTCAACCCCCCCATTGATTGACTAACTTCAGTTTGAAGGGGGTCTCAAACGAGCCCAGACAGCCGTAAACAACATGTCACACCTGGTAATCTTGCACTTAGGATTTCAATTCGACAAGATGATTTTCTGCGCCTCCTTGAAATGTTTTATCAACTCTCGGTGGTGCTTTCGTAATAAATTTAGGAGCCTAAACAATTCTACAGGACTATTCTCGTTCGTGCACGTAAATGAATGTCACATTGGTCAAATGGTGTTTTATTAGTAACTTAAGGTTTTTGAAACTAAGATGAACCACGCAAAAGGTCTTGTAGGTACTATACATACATATCTATTTTTTTGCGCTCTGAATTGACGAGCAAGTTAACTTTTAAAGTTTATATCATAACGATTCAGGTTTTGGCAGCAACTTCAATAAATAGGGATAAGGCCCATTACAGACGGTCCGGCAAATCTTCGGCCGCCGAACGCCACTTACTTAGACTTAAAGTGTGGAGGGGGACTATTTTGTTAAGATTTGGGATTGCCACCCAGTTTGATATACAACTGAGTGTTTGGATACAAATTGACTGTTTTGCAGGTATTTTGTGATGATCGTGTTTCTGCGTTTATAGACTTTCAGACTATTTTTAAGCTTAAATTTGAATACTAATAATATTTCATAATTAAGTCTTGAAAAGTGCTAAGTAGATTTTGTATTTTCATTTTCTTGAAGAATAAGTAAATGTCCAATGCGAAGGGGCATTGAACATTTACCTACTCATTTAAATAACTTTTTTTGTAACGTATTTGAATTACCCCTTATAATTATATTGATTATTTTGTGATCCGAAGAAATATGTACCCACTACTACCGAAAATATTAAACAAAAACATTATTCTTCAAAACCCGAATAAAGATGATGAGTGAAAACTTAGATACGATAAAAAACACCAAAAAAATCGAGCACAAGATAAAAACAATTACAAATATTCCAATTGTCCTAAATCGCCCGACCCTTCTTAGTTGGGGATCAGCGAAATATGATACGTAAGGAGCCTCCTATCTATTTGTCCAGTAAAGTGGTAGCTGGACTGCTAGCGAGTCGGTAACATAACATTCATTAAAATCTACTGAATTTTACTAACTGAGTTACAGTGCTTAACTATTTACAACAAACGGGGCAACCCGATTCAAAAGTTTTACTTCTATTTCATCATATACTTAAGTATGTATATCATTATTCATCCAATAGCTAATGTTTTTAGTTCATTTATCAATCACAGCCACTGAAAGCGGACCGACCTTTGTAAGCGACATTAGGTTGAAATGGGCATTTAATTTTAATAAAAAAAATAATGTATTACCTAACTTATCACAGGCAGATAACAAACACTTTCTCTATTCGATATTCGCTTATTAAATTAAATTAAATTCATTTATTTTCAGACACAAAGATCCATAAATTTGAATAATAAATGTCACACACTTAGAGGAAGGTCACACAGATAATCAAATCAAATCTTATACTTTTGCTATAAAAATTACCACTACTTACTTATACTTCGTATATTATCGATAACAACATTTATTTTACTCCACAATGCACAATTCTCCCTCTGTCTTTAATCAAAGGGAAAATTCAAAAGCGAATCGCACTGTACAGCTTTTTAAAATTATAAGCATACCTGTACTATTTTATTTAATTCCAATAAAATTTTAAAATATAATTTTTAAGTAAACCGGCATATTTAGGAACTTTTTGGAGTGCTTTTGATACATTTTAGTTTTTGCAAGTGCAGTCACACTTAGTACCATTACACATTGCACAAAGAAGGAAGACGATATGACGATATATTTTGAGGAGAAGGATATCAACAAAATGTTATCCCGCTCCTAAAACGACCACACCCGTGGTCGTATGTTAAGCTGTTTGACCCAACGAAACGAAATGACGGCAATTTGTTGACTTCTTGATCTGCCCGTGGTTTTCAGCAATAAGGGATTTGTGATTTGTTTTTTTGTAATATCACAAAACACTAAATTGATAAAGAAAAATCAGAATGCCATATTAACAGGGCAAATGGCTTTAATTCAATTCATGCCCTGGTTTAAAAAACTGCAAAAAACTACTCAGCTTTCATATTATAGCGTCAATCTATGGCACAATGGATGAAGATCCTGCAACTGAGAAGGTAGCGGGTTCGATTTCTGCGTTGGGACATATTACGTAAATATGTATGATCTGCAGATATTTTTTCGTGGTATTCTGGATGTTTTCTAAGTATGATAAAAATAATATATCTATCTATGTAATGTAATACATATTTCAGTTATCTAGTACCCTTAACGCAAGCTCTGCTTACTACTCTTCACGTAGTAAGGTTTAGTTACAGTTTAACAAAAAAAACTTTCAGATTGACACGAAAGATTACTGCCCATTCATCGACCACTTCTGAGATTTAAAATCATGTTTATATATTGCAAACATCCATTTGTAGGACTTAATATCTAGGCACTGTTTTAGAGAAACAATTGTACACATAAGAGAGTAAGTGGACTGGGATTTTAGAAAGTTCTCTCGTTAGGTTTAGACAGAAAAATATAAATCTTTGCATTCCCGCTTATAAATCTAGTATTAGCTTATTGATAAACCCTTCATACTTCCAAATGAGACTAATAACCCCTACCGTCAGACAAAGGCTTCGATATTTGAATATCTGCTGAGTATTTGCCATTATCAAAGAAGTACGTATTCCAAGTCGACTTTGTCTCCAACTCAATCCGCTACTTCGTTCGTCCTCAAATGTCAATCCTTTTACATTAGTGATGGGAGCATATTTGATGACGATGAAAAAGTGAAATTTTAAAGAATATTACAAACCAGCTAATCCTAGAACTGTAACGGATAAAGAAGAGGTCAAATCAAGCAGAATTAGCAAGCTCTAGTTGCAGTGGGCCGACATTTTCTAGCTAAGAACGCTGGGGTAAAAGTTTTCTTAAGTGGAGACCGTGACTGGAAAAACGTAGTGTAGAACGTTTTCTTACCAGATGAGTTGACGACATGCAAAAGACTGTAGAATGAAATTTGATGTAGCAAGTTACGCAATAAATTAATATTTTTTTCTTTACACGTAAAACCAATGTTACAAAAGTAAAATCACAAATTGTTTCAAAGTTAAACAAAAATAAAATTATTTAAAAAAATATGTTCATTATGCATAAAAAACTACCACGTGTCACTTTCAAACACATGACAAAAAAAAGATGCTTAAGTGTGTGCGAATTGGATTTCACGTCACATGGAGGGAAATCCAGTGCATACAAGTAGGATTGGTTACGCTCACAAAAACGTGAGCATAATTTTTTTGTCAAGGAGGGGGGAGGGGGGGGATAGCCACATGCATGTTGGACTTCTTCATTATTTTTTAATGACCAATAATGTTTCAAAACGAAGTTAACACGAAGTATCCTGACAAGTTATTACGTAAGTACTTGAGGTAGAGACGTTGCTATTTTTTTATGGACAACTTTCTCGCTCTTTGTCATATTTTCCTAGTTTAACGAAGCTCATCGACATGAACACATCCCTAAATCGTTCAGTATTTTAAGTATTGATGGCAGCAGAAAACAGCATCGAGTCGATGTCGCATCCCTAAACCTCTATGTCGGGAAACAGGCTTATTCTACGATGAGTGCTATCGCTTGTCACAGAGTAAGTACGTCACTACCAGTAGGTATTTTGAGATTGATTCGTATCTGGAAACGGTACACTTCTGTTTTTTGATTTCCGGTTTAATAATCTAAATCTATAGGTAGATGTCATGTCAGTGTAACGATAAGTAACACAATTACACCGCAAGTAATTTACTAACCTATGTAAGCGTGTTAATGCAGCTGGGGCGGACGTTTCCGTCTGGCATTGACATGGATCAGATATACTCTAGAGCTATCTCTAGACTGTTTGCAACCGTCTGCAGTTAGGTCAATGTTTTCAATTGTACGTCCAAGTTTTAATTTGTTTCTGTTCCTTGTAATTTTCGTTGTTTACGTAAGAAACTGACATACCTAGACTATGGAAGCTCTGACAAAGTTTCCCATTCAAAAGTTTTCTTACTGCATGTAGTACTGTGTAGCTGGCCTTTTAGACCTCCCGCGGGAGCTCAGCCTTTTACAGTGTGTACGCGGCTTTGTACGATCGACTCTCAATATGAATTTCAGATGGGTTATAAGATTGTAAGCTCTGTTTCGCAAACGTATTTGATAAATGGTTTTCCGATTCGACGGTTTGATGTACTGTTCTCAAATTTTGTTTTAACTTGAATGTGGGATTATTTTCGGTATAGGTTATTGATTGATTGATTGGACTAATTTTAGAATTTATGATACTTTAGTAAGATGACGCTTCCGACTGGTATTGACATGGATCAATTGAGCTACCTTTAGACTGTTTGCAACCGTCTGCAGTTAGCTCTATGGTTTCAATTGTAAATACTAGTTGTAATTTTTCTATTCCTTGCTAGTAAAAACTTTAGTAACGTACTGATTGCTATTTATGGTAAATAATCCAAAACATATATCACCAATTGTTTTATTATTGTTATACCTTTACGACTATTATGGAAAAACTTAAAAAGCGAGCAATGTACCAAAATAACTTTAAAATACCTAAATAATACATATTACATTAATACATATTTATTTACAGTTCCTTATAACTTCCTACGTAGAGTACCAACGTTTTATTCACTTAACGAGTTCGCGCTGAAGCGAACGCAGAAGTCATAACGAAAATTAAATACGCTTTGATAAATTTTTGCTAGAAGCCACGTCTTATTTCAGAGCTCCTGTACAAGTTTTCATAAAGTTGTAGTTTCTCAAAGCCCGTCGCAAAACTGCGGAACATTCCAGAAAATGAAGAACGAAACCGGTGGACGGAGGCTGAGGCGAAGTAAAGTTGACATTTTTGCAAAGCTACGTTGGAATTTCAGTAAAATTAAATGTGGCAGTACAGGGAATGAGAATAGTGTGATGCGGGGAGTTTCTCGCGCTTTATTTTTGTTGAGAATTTTCAAGTTTTCCAACAACGTAACGAGATGTAACTTTAAGTTTGGAAGACTAATAAATAATGTTGTGCTATCTGTAACTGTATACAGGTAAGTAGTAGTAGTAGGTAAGAAAATCGTTTTCTTTTTTGTTTTATTTAAAAAAACTGTAAATGCATTTTAATTTAATACCTTTACCCAAGCTTTACCCATTCAATACTACTTTGTCACTACTACTACCTACCATTGTCACTTCAAGACAGGAGTGAATAGATGAGTTCTAGATCTATCGAATGACAAAACCTTTTTGGTAAAATTGACCCCTGTAAAAACAAAGTATACATTTAATTTTAACAGCTTAACCCATTCACTTCTTGACCTATTACTTCACTTACGTAAAGACTAAATACATAGGTGTCTTCTAGATCTTTGTGATACATCGCTAATTATTAGTATAATTATAACTTAAATTAAAATATATAACCTCAAAAGATAATGTTCAAGACAAGTATTAGTAAAAACCCAAAAAATAATATTGAATAGGTTCTACAAGAATAAAATTTTAGTCATAAAAAATCATATAATATGCTTATGCAATTAGACAGTCGGTATAAAATAATGTTGTAAGTAGGTATGTTTATAGGATATAATTAATTGTAATATTTTATATGTACAAGACTGCAATAATGTACTAGACTGGTAAACGGTTGGTTACCAAATCAGGTTTGTTATCAACTCAGGTTTGTTACCAAGTCAGCACATCATTGCTGTCCTCAATTCATCCTCCAATCAACCGAGCAAGCCGAGAAGAAGTTCCCCAAACACGTGCATTTAGCGTCAAGCTGTCCGAAATGCGATGCAAACGACGCCTGTACATTAGTGCAACGAATAACCTCTGCCGCAACTATCGCGGGAGACATAAACTAGCGCACATTACCAACCAGCTACACACACGACGAAATAGAATGGACAACTAAACGGGGAGATCTGGAAACGTATATTAAAAAAAATATTAAATGTTACATTTGAACCAATTGAGCTAACTGCAGACGGTTGCAAACTGTCTAAAGACAGCATAACTGATCCATGTTAAGGGAGGAATGTGGAGGGATATAAGGGGAGAGGGAGACCGAAGAAAAGATGGATGGATTGTGTAAAAGAGGATATGCTTAAGAAAGGTGTGAATACGGAGATGACGAATAACAGAGAAGAATGGAAGAAGAATTCATGTTGTGCCGACCCCACTTAGCGTGAGATAAGGCCCGGAAGAAGAAGAAGAAGAAGAAGAACTGATCCATGTTAATATGAGTCAGAAGCGTGACTTGAACCCCTTAGCATACCGCAGTGCGGAATTGTTTTTCATCTATTATGAAGCTAAAGTCTCCATATTTATATCAAAAATATTTAGGTGCGTTTTGCAATATAATATTCGAAATGTCTGCACACTAGTGCAACGAGTTTTATAAGGTCCACCCAACACATACTAAGAAGTAAATGATATTAAAAATTAATGACATTACTGAGAACTGTCATAGTTTTCCATTCTTGTGAGCCGTGTATCTCCCGACCACCATTTAGACCGCGCTATCATATAAGGCTAATGTGCTTTGATCGAGAGTGTTTTGTTTCAGACGGATACAACTTTAATCGGTTGCGATTCTCTTAAATTTTCATACTATATAAATTACTAGCTGTGCTCGCGATTTAATAAGAATACGAATTTCCAAAAATCCGTTCTTAGCGGGAGCTTAAGTCCTAAAAATGCAATGGTTGCCTGAAAAAAAACGCTCTCGAGTATAGAACATACAAAAATGGTGTGAAATAAAAAATATTTGTGTTGTATTTTCTATAGTTTTAATAAAAAACAAAAAATTGTCTTCTTTTTCGTCTCTTAATATGTGGTACTGATAGTACACTGATAGTTATGATTATGGAGTCTCTAAAACTGATGAAAACAAAGTCATCATCCTTAATTTCCACCAGATCCTGGAAGACATCCCTGCATCCTCCAGCTTCAAACCTATATTTTTTTTTATTTATTTCCTGTTTCAAAGCTTATGGCGGTCATTAGTCAGTGTATCTCTGCGCTAAATATCAGTGTCATTTATCGGGCGCGTCGCCTCGACTAAATGTCTGTAATTGGCCCGGGTCCATCTGCAATTAGGAGCCAAGCGTTTTAAAAGATCCATATTTATTCGCTACGGCGTAGCACTCGTAGAGCTCTCGTAGCACTCGTAGACGTTTTGTTGCAGCCGTAGCTTATTCGTAGCACTTTGTAACGGGGTGTTGAGCTAGATGTAAATATCTTGCTACGTCTAATAAGCTAGTAAAATGTTTAACAAATTTAATTGAAAAATATAGATTGTGCCTTTTTTCATATCAAATTCACTTATTTGAAAACATAAAAAGAACTAAGACGAGTATTTTGATTTTTTTGTCATGAAAATTTAACCGTTTCGATTGGTATAAGACTAGCTTACAATATTACATGTAATCATATACATGACACGCGGAAGCAAAAATCTTACGAATACTTAAAATACAACAATAAACCTACAACAAACACATAAACTATCAAGATCTCAAGAACCTTCTAGTATACAGAACGTTGCCAAATATTGAATTATTAAGCCTCGAGCGAGCGTTCTATATTCAAAAGCTTCCAGGCCACTTTCCGGATGATAATGACCCCTGCATGCGGCCAGTAACTCAAGCAAACTTGTCCATACCTTACCATCTTCCCCCTACCGTCTCATAAACGAAACTTTCCCCTATTTTGAGATCCACAAGACTCATATTGAGATAGCAAGGTGGTTTGGAGAGTTGGTAGTTTGTAGGACGTTAGAGGTACAATGCACTAATTATATCAGTATCTTAGAAAGCCCCTAACCAGCCCCTTAACAGTTTTCCACGGTATCGAACAGGCATTAGTGCATTTCGCAGTAATGCTTCTAAGGATGGTCGGTTGGTGACCGAGAAGGCCGATTGCACCATATTGAACAGTTTTAGATTTTTATTGAGCTTGGATTACACTTTTTATGATAAATCGGGTTTAACTTATAACTTTTAAAACTATCATGGTTTTCCAACACTAAAACCGTATTATATGACTTTAGTTTCGGGTTTAGCTTATTTCGGAACTCTACAAAACCATTCCATGATAACCCAAAATAATTGTCATAATTTTTACGCTCAAACGTGTTCTGGGAAGACGTTTGATATGATAGCGTTACATTTATGATAAATTTTTGATAGATGTATCATAATTTGATATTACTTATGCCAAAAGAATAGAGAAAAAGAGATTATTTAAATACATAGTAATCGACTATCAAGTCGAAAATCGAGTTTGAGTTTTCATAACACAAATCAAAGCATACCTACTGTGCATCGCAACCATCAAATGTAATTTTAAAGAATAGGTATATTGCTTGTAAGTTACAAGAAATTTACCTATTCTGTTATGCCAATACCTTTCAAGTTGTAAGTTTATAGTCTGGTTTATAAGTTTTACAGATTGATTTAAACACCGTTTAATGTTTGTTGGAAGCCATCCCACAGCTAATTTAGAACTATTGGCCGGCAAAGTGCTTTCGGAGCGTCTTGCCTGCCCACCGGACTTGAGACGAACTGTTTGAGGTCACAGCTCTGACCGAAATTACCTATCGATATAAACTTGATTTACTTCCTAGCATAAGACAGTAACTTTATACAAAATGTTTATAATTTTTTCTGAAATGAAATTTTTAAAAGACATATTTCTAGACCTGGAATAAAACATAGGTCGACGTCCTATAAATCAGTTACCATCTGATAGAAATAGCTTTGAAACGATTTCAAAGAAACAACGTGTGCGAAGACGGGGGCAGATACTATGAAATAAAAGTGTGATTTGTGATGTGCGAGGTTGTTAAAAATAAAGATCATGCCAAACCTATCCATAGTCTACGTCATTGTACTTCAAAATTGTGTGATTTTGTAAAATATTTTGATGATTTTGGTAAGTATGGAAATTTGACCAATTTTATAAGAATGTGCAAATGTGAATGTGTGTGTGAATGTGTGAATATTGTGAATTTAAATTCATATCATTTCGACATCATGAAACCTTTAGGTACGTATGACATGACATAATTCTTTCTGTCTCTGAAGAGATAAATTAAAAGTCTATAAAATAATTTATAGTCCTATATTATAATTTTATAGTGTTAAGTTCTAGGGTCAGTCGTGGCGTCTAGTTATTTTGTTGATAACCTCAAAAATAACTTAAATCATGAGATCGTATTTTTATATAAAGATGAAATAATATGTAATAATAGTATTGCATATTATTTCAAAATATTCTCAAACCTTTGAATAACCAGACACAATTAAGCACCATAAGATTATTGACCAATTAAGAACCTTTTCAACAATTAGATAGGTGTTGGTACTAAGAACTATCCCTTAATTGCTAAATATCGTCTCACAAAAGGGATCCGTCTTCACTAAACCGTTAAATGGATCTAAGTGCAAGATTGAGGGTTCGATACCCGGTTTTGTAATTCGATTCACCAATTAGTAGTTTAGTTGTCGTAGAACGTCTTAGGTAAGATGAACTTAGCTGTATCGTCCATTTGGGACCTTTCCTTTGTAATTGAGGGGGCAAATTGGACCACTTAAGTTCTTTGTTAGTGTGAACCAGTATGTTTATGTAGATTTGAAGTTAAAATAGTGAGTATGTGGGTATATTATTTGAAAAACTGGTCGTTGTGATCATTTTTAAGGGGCCGGCGGATGAATGAACTTCCCATACAAACGGAATAGGAAAAAACATAGTAACTTCTGTACTATTAAGATATTTTTTATGTACAAAGAAAATTACTATCAAGAAGTAGAAGCATAATATTAACACATAGAAATAAAGTAACGTAGTAGATGTTCATTTTAATAGATAGTGTTTTTATAACAAGTGAAACAATTGAGCTAAGTTACCAAACAGTCTAGAGGTATACTATTATGTACTATGTGTAAAATATCCATATGTATGTGTTACAAAAAAAAACCTACTATATTATAAAAGGAAATCTGGCAAGCAAGAAGTGAAATAAAATCAAGAAATAAAACAAATCAAAACTAGTTCTATTTCTAAAACTTCAATTATTATTGTAAACAAGTACTAGTTTTAATTTGTTTCTATTTCTTGATTGTATGTTCTTACACTTCCTACCGACCGGATTAAATACCTTATATAAAGTAGGTATTTAATCCGGTAGGCAAGAATAAGAACCTCCTTGGTTGTCGGTGATAACGCGCGCAGCTAAGCTGGGCGTAAGGCGTACTATCCGCCCGGCTATCCGCATAGGCGGATCAGCCGGATCAAACAGGTGGGATGAACCGCCCACAAGCCACGTGCTTTTAAAAAACTTTCTTATAAAGCTTTTTAGAAGTTTTCTGGTGGGAAAAGGGCTCTTTTGTGTGACAGTTTTCTGTTGAATTGTTTGGAAGGCAGAATAGGTGTAATGCCGTAGCGTGTTTAGGTATAGAGAGAACTGAGTTTTTAGGCGAAAAAGTTTTCTCCATACTGTTATCTTATATAATTTTTAAATTTTTATATATATTTTGGAGCCTTGCAACTCCTGTATCGGTTAGAGCATAGAGGTAGAATAGTTTAACGCTCGTAGGCTACTAGAATCTTTGATACCCGATTTCAGTTTGCGAAAAAGATTTGACGGAGGATATTTCAGTTGAAAATTGTGTTTATTCTCTTCTCGACGGCCACGGAGACTCCGGTCTATTTATCTCAAACTTTGTTGTATCAATATTAAACATACATACCTATAAAAGTTAAGGTATGTAACTGAAAAACAACGAGTTCCACAAAATGATAAAATTATTGAAAAACTTAGGTAGGTATAACTAAAGTTACATCAATAAATAACCATTACACATAAAAAAAAAACTCCAAACCCTAATGTTTTTAATATTACTAAACTGTGAGCCGAAATAATCGTACCAAATTTATTGGGACATTTTAGTACTTTATGCGTAAAATTGACGAGAGCAGTCGTTACAAAACTTTAGACGTCATTACAGACGAATCAATCAGTAGAAATGGCCGACTTAATTCTCCGAGGATCGCAAATGGCTGTTAGTGTGTCGCTTGTTTTATTTATGGTAATCACTGGGTGTTTCTGTGGGGAGTTGGGAATTCGCCGACGTAGGCAAAAATTTTGAAACTGAGTTATTAGTTTGTTTTGTCATCAGTGTGTAATGTCTGGTTTTTTATTGTAAGTTGTTTTAGATTATGTTTTTACTATAAATTTATATAATGAATAATTATTATGTAAGTAATTTGATTTTATTTGATTGAACAGTGACTGTATCAGAAATACCTAATGTTTTGATCATACTAAAGAACCCTTCTTTTGTATGATTAAAACATTAGGTATTTCAGATAAAGTCTCTCGGTCTGATAAATCATTTAAAACAAAACTCGTGACTCATTGCATACATTACACTACCGAACACAAAAACTGCACAAAATTTGTATGGTTTTCAATTTGTAATTTCAACAATTTTTTGTGCACTTTGTAAATATTTTTTCGGAGGTTCAGGGTAGCTATGTCATGAGGTATTAATTATAAAAGTTATCTAATACCTTATGGGTAGACAAGCTTAGCTCAACTTGTGTCAATTGTCCAGCATTTTTATATTTATTTCTTTTGTTTATGCAGATAAAAGTTTGCCTCCAAAATTCCAATATCAAAATATTTGAAGTCTCAAGCTAGACGGATAAATTCCTGCAATACTTCCCCAAATTTATAACCATCACCGAGTGCACACATATTATCCAAGGTTATTTGTCGCCATCGTGGCTACGTCCTATAAGACCCAAATTAATAGTCTAAACTTGGTTGGATCGCGCGCCTTACTGGCAACTTAGTCGGCAATTAATTTATTGCGCCAACTTTACTTTCCATTCTTTACCTTACCACTTTACGTCTTTGTGGGGTTGCCATGTTATGCAATAATTTTTCGTTGGATTATTGAAATCAATTACCCGAAATCATCGGGAATCAGAGTGAGGAAGTTCAGTTTGCTTTAAAATACTGAATTTCATAAATAAATTAAGAGAAAAAATACATAGTTTTCCTGTGCTTCTTACATGAAAAGATTCTTACAAGTGAAAATAATTATATAATATAGTAAAAAACCTCACTCATTGAGATTGGCTAGTGTGATAAAGAACCAAGCAGAACAAATTAAATAGACAATGAAATAGAAATTACCCTAAAACTAAGTGAAACTCCCAAGCCTGGCAACCCCACACACCGAAGCCTATGCGAACTGCGATAACCGCGCGCGAAAGAGATTTATTATTTCGCGAACTTGTTAAAACTTCATAATTTGCTCGCATTATCTGTGTGTGCGAGCCTTTATACGCGTGCTCTACGATATTGGTTTTTATGATTATGAATTCCTAATTTGAAATTAGTTTTGAAAGTGGATGTAGAGAGCTAAAACAAAAGCAGAAAATCAAAACAAAAGAAAAGCAGACTATAATGTCATTAAATGAGAAAAATAATGGTTGGAAAAGAACAGAGAGCGTTGTAATAAAAGCGAAAAAGATATGTTCTTAATTAATTGGCTTGCTATTCTATAATTAGAATAACAAGATTTTATTCTATTTAATTCTTGGTCAGGCTGAAAATGATTTTCAAATTCTTCTATCATTTCACCATTGGCATATCTAGGTTTACTATCCAGGGGGGTCCATGATCTCCAGAGATTTCGCCTCCTCAAAATAAGTTTCGCCAACTACAAGTGGTCTACAATCTAAAGCTTTAGATTTTAGCTCCTAAAAAACAGGTCATTCAAAAAACTTAGAGAAAGCACGTTTATTACGTGGGGCTGCCAAATTAAAGTGGCATAAACCGTTCTTATTTGGACATGACATGCCAGTCTATTTCTACAAACCTCATTTCTCCTTTAAAAGTTCACGCCATCTAATATACCTCTAGAAAATAATAGAATATTTTTTATTTATTTATAAGAATTAATTTATAAGTAGGTAATTAATAAGAAGAAAAACCTATTTTTATTATTACAACAGTTGTTATAAAAATAGGGTTTTCTTCTCGCCGCCTCATTCGATAAAGACACTTATCCAACTTTCTATAAATATAGGTACATCTTCAGCAAAATAGCTTAGAAACCGAAACAACGAGAAGTCATAACTAAGACATTCTTAATTAGCCCCCTTATTTATGATTCATAAGCCGAAACACAATAAATTCTACGTGAATCTTTCCGTTCCACATGTGTTAGTAAGCCGCGGTATTAGCGAATGTTGAATGTAGGTTCTCCTAATAAGAGATGGGATGTAAGGAATCGCACTGATTACTATATTATTTATTACTCTACGTGCCGCTTTTGTAAACGCTTCCTAATACTCCTATCTACGCTAGGGTCTTGGAACCTTTTCGCTTTGAGCAGCCATTGTCTACAAAGGTAACAAAAGGAGACCTTACCTTTTAGTTTATTGTGGTAAGGTTGTAAAAGTGTGGGAGGCAAAGCGCCATCTATCAACTGGGGTAACGATTAAGTGAGTTGCAACGGCGCACGGCACCTATGAGATTTTTAATTATTGCCTGTATTAAATCGTGATTAATGTGAACCATGGCTTATTATGATTGGTAAGGTGCGAAAATGCTTTACGTACTTTTTTGCTAAATATTGTTTGTGTGGAACGTTTTTTGAAAGTTGAATTAATTATTGAAATGGTGACTGAATCGAATATTAAAATTGTTTAAACGATAGTTTATAAAATTCATTTGAAATTAGAATTTCCAAAAACCATTGTTTTGTTTGTTTTAAGTTGTTATCAATACTGTATAAATTACGCTAAGTTAGTGGTAAAATGTCTTACTTATAAGATTTACCTAAGTCTCATATATAATATAGATATATATGCGTTTTGATAAATAAAATCATTTAAGTACATTTATTGGTATTTTTAAAAGCTAAATTTGAAAATTTCTAACACTTATGATTCAGCTACAGTTAGCTAGTTTTTAAGAAATCACACCATCTTCATTTTAAGCTTTGCCACCTTAGGCTTAAGGGCTCCAACCGATCCAGAGATAATTTTAATGAATATTTATAATGTTTGTGCAATAACTTAAACTTACTTGATGAGATAATAGAGTTATTCGATCAGAAAACTTTAAATTGAAGTGAATAGGAAAATATTCTAAGTATCATATCTAATGTATTTTCTACTTCAATGTAGATTCTAAGTAAGCCCTTAACACCGATTTGTCTACGGTACAATAGATAAACGTCACGACACATTGTCTTCAAATGCGTAAAATATTTAAAACAAGTCGACGTGACAGACCTTGTTCTATCCTAAATATGAAAATCTGCTACTTATTTGCTACAACAATAACTAAATAAATAAATAATGCTGGACAATCCACATATCACCATCTAGCCCCAAGCTAAGCAGAGCAAAGGGTAAAATATTTCAAACAATTCGACCCGACAGACGTTGTTCTATACTAAATATGAAAATCTGCTATTTATTTGGTACAACAATTAAAAAAAAATGCTGCTCAATCCACACAGCACCATCTAGACCCAAGCTAAGCAGAGCAAATAAAATTTTTTAAAATAAATAAAAATTACACAATAAAATATATGTCTGCTAAATTCATATTCATCGAACGCGGAAACTGAACTCGCTTCTATTTTCTGCGTCATTTTACTGTTTACTTTTCCGTTCTAACATTTCGTAGAAGGTTTCTACGAAATGTTAGAAAGCTTTAAAAAAGATGAATGTAATCGATAGTTGGCGGTTAAACAGGGATTATTTATAAGAAAAGTTCATTCCTTTAAATCCAATTGACTTCGACTTCTTGATAATGGCTGAAATCCCATCATTTACGAAATATAGGAAGATAACGATGTCAGTTTTGTCTATTCTACTCGTACCCGAGACATCAATCCCTGTACTAACCCCACGAGAAAACAAAGTAAAATAGGTTTTTTTTTAAATAATTCCGGACAGTCCACACAGCATTATCTAGCCCCAAGGTAAGCAAAGCTGGTGTTATGGGTACTAGATGACTGATAAAATTTATACAATACATTACATAGATTGATATTTTTACTATACATAAGTACATAGAAAACACCCAGACCAACGGAACAAATTTCTGCAGATCGTACACAAATTTGTTCTGGGCGGGAATCGAACCCGCAACCTCCTGCGTCGCAAGCGGACCTTCGCCCACTGCGCCACATCGGTCGTCAAAAAAAAGTAAAATAGTACAAACCTACAGTATGAAGACATCGAATCTTCATTCTGTACTATTTCGAAGTTTATAAAATGTAATATTGTTTTGAGGAGATAAAAAGAAGCTTTATCTCCTCAAAACAATATTACACCTCCTGAGGTGTACTAAGACAGTGTATCATCCTTACTCCGACGTAATCTTCAAAATTATTATTTATATGGTAATTACACATGCCTCCATCTACGGTAATACCTAATGTTATTTATGATGGGGATAAAACAGCGCTTTTTGCATATCGAGGGGAGGCATAAATTGAATGATAAGGTTCAGATTTTCATTGGCTTTTGTATTTAATCTTCAAAATAATGGATAGGGTTACTATCCCTTAAATTTTGTTAAATTATCGGTGTTTTTGCTTTATAATATCGGCTTGACCAGTATTATTTATTAACAAACGCGTTGTTTCTATGGGAATGTATCAAGTCATAGTCATAGTCAATAGTCAAAGTGCTTTATTTCTATCCAGTACATGGGATACATGGGGTACATGTCCAGTATATGGGATTAAAAGTAACTTATTTTTTATTCCAGGGCTACGTCCATTCAAAATTTCAGCCCGAACAACCATACAGCCATATAAACTTTCTCTTCACTACATAGTATAAAACAAAGTCGCTTTTTCTGTCCCTATGTCCTTTTGACTGCTTAAATCTTTAAAACTACGCAACGGATTTTTATGCAGTTTTTTTTAATAGATAGAATGATTCAAGAGGAAGGTTTATACGTATAATAAAACCGTACAAAGCCGGGGCGGGTTGCTAGTTTATAATATAAGTAAGTATTCATCCAGAAAACGCCACACATCTTGCCCTAACTAAGCAGAGCTTTGATGAATCTCTTATCTCCCGTAACTTGGTTAAAACATCATAAATATTCAAGAACCTTGCCAAATATTCCAGCGTTGTTCAAGTTTATTATCGGTTTCCGTTAACCGGTACAGCGTATCCCAAACTTATTTTGCATGTGAGATAGCGTGTGCTGCACTCCTGAAAGAAAGTTGTGAGTTATGGGACATATTCACGTTCAACCTATATATCTACTCTTTTGTCGAAGTCGAGATTAAGTTTTCGGTTATTGGCACGGTTCGAGGAAATATGAAGTTTTTTGCCTGCGAGGTTGCGGGTTCTATCACACCCTTGGACAAAGGTTTGTGCGATCGGCAAATGCTTGTTCTGGGTTTTCTCAAAATATCGCCCTATGTTATACCTCTATACCTACTTATTGTATTATTTATATCAGTCATCACAAGCTCTGCTTAGCTTGGGGCTAGATGTTGCTGTGTGGCTCCATCACTATTTATTTACATTTATTATTCGTTTTTTAAGTGATTATTATAAACCTATTACCATACAAATCATCTTACTCGACATACTATATCTATCAATATGTGTAAATATTATATTCCCTTTCCTTCCCTTCCGTACCAATAGCGGTACCTTTATTCAAAATAAAGTATATTCATTCAAATTTATAAATATAAATATTTCGGTATATTCATTAAAAATAAAGTCCCTTGTGTTTTAAAGAAACTGCCACTGATTTCGATGATTTGTTTCAAAGGCATAAAGTACAACCTTGCAGACTGCATAAAATCCTTTGACACTAAACACCTCTCTAGGGAACCATATCCGCTACTTAAGAAAATCATATTCATAGAGACTATAAATTGTCACTGGCACACCTCTTTAACTGTATTATTTTAACGTAAACCTTCTATTTACCTCCCTTTCTATTCCAACAGTTTACGCTAGTTGTGTCCCTTACCGTTTTCGTAGGATATCTTAATAAGATTCATGAAAGGACGCCATATTTTATATCCAACTCTGCCTCTATCTCCTTATATTATCCGGGCAAGAAGAGGTTTTGAAATATGCGGTGGTTGGGAATTTCCGATCTTTCAATTACCCACGCGACCGTTGGAAGTTTTACTGGAAACAAAAGAACAAAAGAAGGGCTAATGTAAAGTAGTAATTCCCTTATTATTGTACCTATTGTGTGTTGCACACAAATAAGACATTTTATCTATCTTTCTCTTTACCATATTTTTATTAACAACAAAAATTACAGTCAAGAAATAGAAAAAATTACAACTAGTATATATACAATTGAAACCATTGACCTAACTGCAGATGGTTGCAAACAGTCTAAAGGTAGCTCAATTGTCAATACCAGCCGGAAGGGTCCCCAAGAAACTGGCTGCATTACCATGCTGTATGGCAATGCTGATGCGATGAGCCAGATACTCACCAGCTCTCGGGTCATGCGTCTATCTATAAATTATTTGAACCTTAAACCGAAATCTTGAAAAGGATTAAAAGCGTTCTACCATTTCTAAAATAGGTTATTTTACAAAATACAAATATTAATTTAATCTAAGAGAAGACGAGAGCCTTCTCTTGAATGAGGTTATTAGGATCGAACAGTTTTTGTAAGCGTTGTGTTTTGATTTTAAATTGTTTATACAATTCTCATCAATCAAGGGATTTAATAATAAATTATTTTGAAGCCAACGGTAAACTGCTCGTACTAGATATTTGGTACTAAATAACGTACCTAATAAAATTACTTTACATTAATTAATCAATGTATATAAACAAGATAAAATTAACATTCAAACAACATATTCACATAACAATTGAAATAACTGCGAAATTCAAACAATCTAGATGTTGCTCATAACTGATATAAACAATGCAATAGATAGATCTCTTTCAATATTCGAGAAATACACCTAAACCCGATTTTTATCTGAAGATCGCTAAGTATTGAAGTAACCTTGAAGAAAATTGATTTTCAACATTATATTTCAAACATTTAAATTACAAAAAGGCTTTATTGTAGGGAGAATAAAAGTGTTGCTAAGCAAAAGTTGACGTAGCAGCTTAAAAGTTTACATAGGGATGAAGACGTCCCGATATTAAATAAAGTTAAAGCTATAAATATTCCTTCAGCTAACTCCGTAACAGGTATTAGATCTTCGTTTGGCTTACAAAGTAGGTTTAAGAGGTCTATTCATCTTTTTGTTGTCAGGTTGTGGAAAATTAAAAAGTATGCGGTAAGGTTTCTAAGCATGCTTATATTTTGAAATAATCAACAAAGTTTGCAGTTTACTGTCTTATGTTAGATCTTATTTTTAATTAGGTATTATTGTAAATACCTACTATAAAGTATACTAATTTAATTATATTATATATAACTACTACTTACATTAATGTGTGAATTGTCTAAATTGGAACCTTTTGGAACCATTGGAACCTAAATTGGACTCGTCAGATAATTCCTATTATTACTTTCCATATTACATAGCTCCATAGTTATTCGCCAATAATTTAGTCATTAGTTTTGCAGTGTTTAGGTGTTATAAGGTTGGCTTAGTAATTGTAAGAAAGTACTTAATTTAAACCGGTCATGTACGTGACGGACTAGCGCACGAAGAGTTCCGTACGTCCGTATCTATAAAAACGCCAAAAAATCATGGCTGTTGAATGGAAGTCCCCTTATACAGGGTGTCCCATAATGAGTGGATAACCTGAAAGGTGCTTGTGCGACAAGTCAAGGCCAATCAGAAACATTTTTTATTTTTTTTCTAACTTGACCCGTTTGGAAAATATTTAATATTTGGTAAATTTGGAAAAAATTGTGCCTTTGTTCACATTTTTGGACTTCGTGCCCACAATTTAAAAAAAAATAAGTTTTTGTTTTTGGAATAAACTAAATAAAATTTTCTACTTTAAACCTGCCTTGAAAATTACTGGTCCTAGTTACCAAAATATTTCAAATGGTGTTCAAAAAAGCTGTTTTTCTTTAGTATTTCAAATTAACAAAATATTTAATAATTTCCGAACGGGTCAAGTTAGAATAAAAATAAAAAATGTTTCTGATTGGCCTTGACTTGCCGCTTATGCACCTTTCAGGTTATCCACTCATTATGGGACACCCTGTATATAATACTTATCCTTACTAATAATTATTATTTATAATGCGAAAGTTTGTATGAATGTATGGTAGATGTTTGTTCCTCTTTCACGCAAAAACTACTAAACGGATTGGACTAAAATTTGGAATGGACGTATTTCTAGCCCTGGATACCACATAGGATACTTTTCATCTCATAAATCAGTTCACATGGAATTTCGAAAGAAACAATACGTGCGAAGCCGCGGGCAGATAGTAGGTATATATCACTACATAGCATAAAACAAAGTCGCCTTTTCTGTCCCTATGTCCCTATATTCCTATATCCCTTTGAATGCTAAAATCTTTAAAACTACGCAACGGATTTTGATGCGGTTTTTTTAATAGATAGAGTGATTCAAGAGGAAGATTTATACGTATAATAAAACCGTGCGAAGCTGGGGCGGGTCGGTAGTAATTATATAAATTTATTATTATAACAACATAAATACATCTTCTGTAAAATTTTCAAATGGCTATCATATCACGGTTCACGAGGAACAGCCTTCTGACAGACGGACAGAGGCCGAATTCCATTAAATTCAAAACAAAGGTCTCAATAGTGCCATTCAATCAAAATGATTAAAATGACGTTTGTGCATTTGGTATTCTACTACTTTTTGCTGTTGAAGAAACTTTCATAATTAGAATGTCAAATTGGTAGTCAGAAACGTAATCGTCATAGCTATGAATGAATCTTTAAAAGTTAGTGGTAGTAGAATACCAAAAAGAGTTTAACACTGACATTTTGACACGATACTATTTAAATGGTGAAGCGATTTATTTAGTGGAATTTGGGCCCAGACAGACGGACGGACAGCGGAGTCTTAGTATAAGGATCCCGTTTTACTCTTTGAGTACGGAACCCTAAAAAGTATCAAAAGAAAACTCATAGCACGATCTTCATAATTTTCCGCGAACTCTTTCCTGCTCCGTAAAGAACTCAAAATGCACCTTTTTCATAGACATGTCACAGCAGCTTATTTCGCGTGGTAATATAATTCCTCTGCTCGTAAATCTTAACTTTAAGTGAAGGAGGGGGATTAAAGATCAGTAATCTTAGCGGATGAATTATGGCCGCTTTGGCCCTATCCTCTTTATTGTGACTTTAAGAAACTAAGAGGAGATTTTGTAAAACGTTCGAAATTAATTTAGATAATGATTTATGGTATCTCCAGTAAGCAGGAAGCGGGTATTTGCATAATTTGGTTCTGCGGTTTGTTATTGCGGTTTGGGTTTAAGTTACGTGGAACTATTGTTTTGTAGGTGTTTACTAAGTATTTCATGACACGTTTTTTGAGGCGGTTCCAGTCTCGTTAGCTATTTGAGTATCTTTTTTCTATGTCTCTTTTTCATAAACGTTGAGAAATATGAAACATAAAAGTTTTTAATTTTTCACAGTAAGCTATTTTACCAAAAAAGGTACTTATTCCAGAACGTACCTATTCATTAATTACTTTATAATATAAATAAATAAATAATGATGGAAGATCCACATTGCACCATCTAATCTAGCCTCTAGCATCAAGTTAAGCAGATATTGTGTTGGGATAATAACTGATATCCTTAATACAATATATTACATGGAGATTTTTATGAGAAAACACCCAAGGCTCATTTTCTCAAGGCGGAAATCAAACCCGGAACCTCCTGCGTCGCGTGCAGACGTTCCCCCATCGCACCACATTGGTCGTCCATATATCACATAATATTAAAAATAGAAGATAATCTAATATCAGCAAATTAAAAGTCGATAGTTATCTAAGAGATGCTGGGCTCTACGACAAAATCCTGGTCAAAATCCTAGAGCATTAGTTTAAGTGTATCAATCTCAAAATTAATCTGCTCAGCTTCTATTTAATCAAATCTGCAAAACCACGGAACCAAGAAATTAGTCATACCGTCTTTATCGCCGTAAACAACGGGCTTATTCATAAATCTAGGCGGGCATTATTCGCGGAAGGTGAAACAACAAACATTATAGACATAAATCTGAAGACGTATCTCGGTTGAGAGCTGTAGGGACATAGTGGTGGAGGCGGCATCGAGCTTGTTGGGTTATGAGGTCAGAGAATACCGAACTTATTGGGTCGACAAGGTCAATGCTTCTGTGTAGTGAATAGCTTCGTCACTTCACTAGAGATGTGTTGCAGACTTACTCAGTTTGCCACGACACTAGTCTTTAATAATGATCACTAACCTAATTATAAGCTGAAGCATGAAGGTAAAACAACAAACATTATAGACTTTTACCCGAAGATCTCTGAGGGACAGCAGAAGCAAAGGGTGAGCTTGCTGGCTAGGCGAGGTTAAACGTAGAACATTTTTAGAAAACACCCTTATGACAGGGTGCTTTCTAAAAGCTATGTGGTAAAGCTAGGTAAATTGTAAATCAAACCCACAAATGGTTTGCCAACTTCCTAAGCTTTTACTGAAAATCGGGCCTGTTTAAATCTTCTTTGACATTGCGGTATACGTGAGGTATAAAATGACTGTCTGTCAAAAATAATATAATAAAAATCGTCTGTGTAATGAGTCTGTAAAGAGTCATTATTGATTATATTTTCAGGTGTGTAAAAATGGTCATTTTGTTTGATCCGTAATTAACCACAAAAACAACTGTTTGCTGAAATAAAAGGCAGTGTGTCTCAGCCGTTATCGGGCAGAGTCGCGCCATAAGACAATAGTAGCGCAATAATAAAAATGGTGAATAGCCCCCGCAATGATATTGTTACGGTAATGCATTGTTACCCTGATAACGGATAAACTGTACCCAGTAGAGGAATATAGCTGCTGTTTGAGTTATGACGTTGTTTTATCAGCAAGTGCTTGAGATTAATGCTAAAAAAAAGGCTATATAGTAAATATTGAGAACATATCTTCTGAATCTATTACTATTTTAGAAGGAAAGTTATATAATCTGTGAGGGTTAATTCCATTATGTAATTTCAAAACATGTAGGTATCTATGGGACCTTCAAACAAGACTAGCTAGACCATCAAGCAATAATAATTATTGGTAGAGAATTTGTAATTCTTGGGGGCGTGCGTTCGGTTTAGGAATAGAATAAGAATATTTTTTTAAGCAAACTTATAAAACATTGATTAAGAACTTACTACTTACTACTTAGTTTAAAATAAAAAACATAGAAATCATTAACCAGCATTGATTACAAATTTTGTCCTGAATAATTCGTCAACAACGTAACTAATAAATCTAATACATACCTTCATATTCTGGTAGAATAAAAGGTTTACAAAACATCTTCATCCTTACAGCCGAAAACGCTAAAAGCTGAGTTACATAATCTATTTACATACCTAATCAGGAAAATGAAAAAACTTGCTTATGATAATTCAACACCTGAAAAAGAAGCGTAGTATCCTGAACAGTAAGTAATAACATACTTTTCAATTTGTTTCAAAAAAATACAATATTAAAACAACAAAGTTCCACCGTATCAGAATGTTTACGGCTCCATCAAGATACTCTTTCATACTTCCCCGAAGCCGTACGCATATTTTCACTGTTTATTATCCGCATGTCGACCTCCTTACTTATCTTCGTATTGTTAAAAACATGATGACTTAGTAACTGAAAGTCCCATTAAGTAGGCGTCTCTATTCATGTGGTAACACTGCCGCGGAAGGGGGAGGGCAGGGAGAGGGCGGAATAAATACAAATAAAGAAGTGAGTTGTTTAAAAATGGAACAAGCGGGTTCTGGGAGAGATAAGGCTGCGTTTCCGTCCCCCGACGGTAGGTGTCACTGTGGAATTATTTCAGCGATTCGACGAGAAAACCCGATGTCGTGACGGCGTCGCATTCAACACTCTATCTTTAAAAATGGTTAGGGCTGGGCGGGGTGTTAATTTTTTTCGATGTTTTGGAAGTGACCTCTTTGTGTTATTTTTTTAAAGAATTAAACCTAAATAGCGATTTTACAAAAAAATAGGTATGTGATCTTAGAAACCAACTTTTTCCTAGCTTACCATATTCTAGTATCCACTATTATTATACTAAATATATCTATTATCAAAATATTTTAAGTGAAGTGTAAATTAGTCATCATTTAATACTAAATTTCTTACCATAATTAATGAGATTAGTTAATGTAAGTAATGTTTTAGTTTTAAAATTAAGATAACTAATAAAACCTACCATATCATAGCGGGTTTTTATCATTGCATACGTACAAATTATTAACCATTAAATTTTATTCAGGTTTTGTTTTTGGAGCAGATTCATTCATCTGCAATAATCTTCTGGCCATCAAAAAACATCGATAAAATCCCAAAACGCGTTCCCCTCCCTACTAACCAGATCTGTAAAGAGCCACCATGTCAGATGCCCGCCGCTGTTTCTTAATTTCCTCTCGCCGAGATAAGATTGGCTTTTAGCTTTTTATTGAATTTTCTATGTTAGATGGCGTTCTACGAGATACTCCGAGCTTCTTGTTTGTGAACGTCAATAAAGTGACTTTATTTAGTGATTATAAGAAGGTATAAAGGAATCCTTATATTCATAAAAGGGAATCTTTTCGTAGCATAATTAATCGAGGATTATTTTATATGATAGTGTCATATAGGCAAATATGGTAATAAGAATATATAGGGGCATAAGATTTCTAGGGTTTGATAGTACCTATAACAAGTCTACTGGTATTTGGAAAAATCACATGTTAATACAAACTAATTTTAACTTATTGATTAAAAACCACAAGCATTTATTTCGAGCACCCACAATAAAATTAACAAAAAAGAACAATTACACATCTGTGTTACATCATCATCATGTTATAATATCAATTCGATTGCGGGCAGCATGTTCACTTGTTTATCAGTGCCTAGTATATTGATAGATAAGGATTTTATCAGTTTTCTTTTAAAACCTTACTTTTGAAATCCAGGTCCTGTTTCACTATCGGTACCATTGCCACGCCACGCCCTGTAGTAGATGTACGAATTACATAAATAAGTAAAGCTATTGTTTTCTGATTTAAGTGAACTGTTCATGTTCTTTGACAAAATAAACAATCTTTTAACCGAGGTAAGCGGGTTAGCAACTAACTTGTATGAAAGTTAAGTTAAAGACAGAAGTGACTTATTACCTCCTGAACGCCCATTCCGATCCCCATTACCATACACTCATTTAAGAAAGCACCAGGAAACTGAATGAATAAGATATCTCTGCGGAAATGTGCAGCGCTCGCTAACGCGCGGTTTATGCGACAGATAAGGCTGCAGATGATAATGCACGCCTTTATGGCGCGACGAATGTGAATTACTTTTTGGAGACGAAGTAGCTAACCACTTATGTTTGATGTGATATTCTAAATCTCGTAAAACGATTATTGTAACCTTAGAACAACACATAAGACGTTATTCAGATCCGATACATCTGAACAAACACACCTTTCTCGGTACACAGATGCGCGATTGGGTTTATACCTAGGGGAGTTTTTGAAGTCTTGCAAAATGAACACAGTGTTAAGAAAAAAATATCTATTACTAAGACTTCGCTGTATCTTGTATACCGTGATAGTTAGACAGTTGAAATTTTTACAGATGATGTATTTCTGTAGCTGGTATAACAACAAATACAAAAAACAGCTCAAAACAGATAGGTACTGAACCCTATAGGTATGCGCTAGCACACCGTTTATAACAAAAGTTCTGCAAATAAACACTGCGATTTCACGCGAATACCATCGAACCTTTATTTAAAGTCATCAAATTAAACAATGATACAAAAGAAATCCATATCAATGTAAAACAAACGAGCGACGGAAACGTCTCAGCTCATCGAAACAAAAACGAAACGCAAAAATTATGAGAAGAAGAATTTATTATCTGTGCAATTGTCTTACTCGACAGACAGATTCTCTGTGCTGCAATAACGCTGGGGTGGATACTGAGATGTCAAAAATTGGGGTGGCCATGAGTTTCATTAGAGATCCGTAAAATTAAAGTAGCCCTCTAGATTTTAATTTCGATTTTCTGAATAATGATTGCAATTCCACTATAAAGGATATTACCAAAAGCCATATCGCACTTGTACTGTCCAAAACGCACATGCTGAAGAGACCAATGGCTCACGTTGCATCCTGGGTAGGAATGTCCTAATATTAATCGTTTTCGATATCTACAGTACATGTAACGTAGTTTTAGCTGGTGAGTATCTGACGCAGCGCATCAGCAATGCCATACAGCGTGTAATTGCAGCCAGCGTCTTGGGACGCCGACTAGTATTGACATGGATCAGTTGAGCTACCTTTAGACTGTTTACTACCGCCTGCAGTAAGATCAATTGCATCAATTTATTTCAAGTACACTATAGTGTTCTTTCATTAATTCCTCAAACCGTGCTCATTTTTGTAGAAAGGGATACAAATTATAATATATAAGTAAGTACCTACCTTTGTTAACTAACCTTTGACAATTTATGAGAGGTAAATAACCTTTAGAGCAAAAATAGGTTATATCAGCCATATGCGGGCTAAACATCTAAGCCCATAGATAGTTAAAAAAAATTCAGAAAGCCAAGTCTCCGTAGACGAAATCGGCCAGGAAGATAATTATTATTATATTATTGATGCTAATTTACCTACGCCAAAGAAAACCTTAGACGCCAAATTATTTTGCCACAGAACCTTCCCCTTCCAACACTCGCTTGTCCCGGCGTTTAAGAGCTAATTTCCTGATTCCGTCGCAAGCATCAAGTTTATTGCAACCGCGTTCTTTAAACGGCTGATTAGCTCAGCTGTCCCCCGAGGCACAGTTAAACGTTTCATGAGCGCTCGTTAAGAGTTAACTTGTTTTTGTGAAACCGGCCCTTGGAAATTAACCGTGGAGTAATTAATTTAGAACTTGATTTTATGAAAGGTTTAATTCACGCTAAAATCCAGACAGGTTAGGGACGTAAGATAAGTTTAAGATCAAGGAAAAGTTATAGGAAATATTCAGAGACCATCAGAATAAAAAAAATTGTACCTCTTTAGACACGACTATAACTAACATTTAATAAATCATCATGCAGTTTTATTCAAAAAAAACAAGATTGTGTTTGTAATTGTTCTAACAGGGCTATAATTTTAACTTATTACTTAGTAGGACATAAAACATTATTACTTAAATACTAAACTATAATGTCTTTAAAATAAGTAATAAATTCAGGTGTTTACCGCAGTATTCAGGACGATTTTGCTATGTCATATAAACTACTTATACATATTTATTATGTTGACTACGTTAACGTTTTAGTTCATGTATTTTTAGTGACATTTATTTCCAAAAAACAGTTTTATATAAACGACACCGTTATGTAGCATAACTTACCTGGATGCGAGAAGCAGGTCGAGACAGAAAGAAGGCCGACACTCAGTCGTGTGGTAAGACAATGACTAATATTTTGACGTTAACAACAGTACAGACTAACAGCCTAAGCACTTAAATCACTTTAAATATGTACAAAAACGTAAACGTAGCCTGGAATAGCAAAAACCCACATGATGAGTTCCGACGGTAACAGCTAAGCTAGAGCAGACGATATGAGCGTGGGATCTTTCACCTGAGGCCGCGAAGGGTACATTAAGGTAGCTTGCTATAGAGCTGTTATAACGCCGATGTACCCCTAGATCACAGCTTGTTAACAATGAACCTACTAATGTTAACATTAGTAGGTTCTTCCGAACGACAACGTATGAAATCACATGATTATACAAAATACATTCTAATATATTACTAAAATAAGTAAAATCTAATAATAATTTAACCGGCCAAGTACGAGTCGGACTCACGCACAAAGGATTCCGTACCGTATAAAAACGGCAAAAAATAATTTCCGTTGTTGCTACTCGCGCTTGTCTCAGTATGGACAGCTTGCGAAATGCGAAGATCATAATTTGAGGCAGGCTTAAAAACAACAAAGGGCTTTTATAGAACGTGTTATCGATTTAGTGGAAGTTTTTAACCTATTAGGTACCACCGATTTCTACCCTCAGCATAAAAACCTAATGTTAAAATGAAAAACATGTTAAAGATATCACCTTTACTCGTAAATTTATATCAAAAACATTTATCGTCTCACAAATAATTACGTATTATCCTCTCTATACTCTATGTAATGAGTTGCATACTGGCGAGGTTTAGCGATGTCAGGGCATGCGATGTTACTCATGCGTTAATTTTGTGAGACGAGGCAAATTCATTTGGGCACAGATTTAAGAATATTTACTATTTCAGCTATTAAGTTCCTTTGTTGTTTTAATATATTTTCAGTAAGCTTGCTTTTCATTTGAATAAATCATATGGTCTATTCAAAAGATGAGAAGGTACTTTGATTTATGAAAAAGCTGTCTCTGTCGTGGAAAATAAATTACACACTTAAGTTTTCAAACATCAAAAATATCTGTTTTGTGTTGATAAATCAGATCTGTAATAATAATTCTCATACAAGTTCGTCTTCATTTAACTATCCACAAATGTAAATATCCACAACAATCAATAGAAAAAAAAAATGCCGCCATTTACATCGTCGCGTCGGCGGTCATTGGGTGAGATTGCATACTTGCATAGGCGCATAGTCGTAGACTTTCGTAGCAGCCAAAGAGTCGTAGAGCCTCGTAGCATTCGTAGACCAAACGTAGCAGCTTAGCTCGTAGCAACGTAGCAAAAAGGCTGGGCTTAAGTTTATCGATAAACATAAAATACATTAAAGGTTTTTAGGTATCTACTTAAAAAAAAATAAGCTTCGAAACAAATGCACGTAATGATCATTACTATTGAAATAATTACTAAGATGGCTCTTTATGAATTTCAGAACAACACTATAAAAAGGGATTAAAAATAAGCTAATTAAATCGAAATAAACAATTACGCTCCCCAACCGAGATCAAACTGAGCTGAATGAACTCAAAAGCGACTGTCAACTCGATTACACCTCAATCTAACTCAAAAAATTGAGACGAATATCCATCGCAATCAAAATGAATAAAAATAAGCTGTGGCTCATCACAAAAAACGAGAGGGAGTAAAAAAATAATATTATCCCGTGGAAATGAATTAAGCAACTCCTTGATACGCGGCTCAGGATACGAGGCGGAACTAGGGCTTGGTAAGTGTGGAGGAGGCTTTAGTGTCCTCAGCCATGTGCAAACTAACTGACAGCAACACATTGTATAGAAATACTCTCAAAAGGGAAAATATCTTAATATGCTTAGAAAATTAATTAAAAGAACCAAATTTCTGATAGAGTCTACAGCTAATCGCAAAACTGATTGAATTAGCATTGCCATTCAAGGACACTCTGATTCTAGTGTCAGCTTACACTTTTAGAACAATGTTGTAAGTATAGTAAATACTAGTTATAATTTGTCGTTTTTGTTTCAATATATCGAAATAAAAAAAAATGCAACAAATTCCTGAAATAAACTTTATTTAATTTGTGTCGAAAAGTTTCTATAGGAAATATAGCACTTTATACTTTTTCCTTTGTATTTATCCTTTTATATTGATATGCAATGCATTAAAAAGAAATGTGGTCCTTCCGGAAAATACTTTACAGAATAACTTTACACTATAATTTTTCATGTAAAACAACAAAATCACTATCTTACTAAACACCACAAAAAAACTACAAATATTTTAAATCATAAAAGAGTCGCTTCCATACTACGTAGCGTAGCTCTCCCAATCTTTCGAGGGGTAAGTAGGGAATAAAATTAACCGAGGATGATCGCTAATGAAAATAAATTGGCGGCAGGAGATTTGAGATTACACGGACCACGGGAAAAATCGAGTGGCGCGACATTTATGAACAATACTGCACGGAGTTTTTCTTTTGGAAAATTTCAGTGATAACTGTTGCGTCAGACTTAAGCTGTTCACAACAAGCTATTTTTGTGGTCAGGAACTAAGATTACATCAATGACGTTAGTGCTTGGCCAGATGTCGCTCAGTTCCACATCGACAATAGTATGTAATTATTTATAAGGCAAACATGTATAAGACACTTAAGATAAACACATGCTAGTGGTTTCTATTTCGCCTCTTTCACAAGTGGACAAAAAAGTGAGGCGAACTGAAAATCAATTATCACTTTATTTCTTATATTATTTTGATAATTATGTACCTATAGTATTAAATTTAACTTGTCTTAGTGCTTATTTTGTAAGCCTTAAGAAATAAAGATATTGATTATTTGATTATTTAAGCCTGATTCACACAATATATCAGCGAACTCACAGTCCAGTATTAGTTTTAGGTTTTAGCAGAAAATTGACAGATCATTGACCGACCATCAACATAGAATATTGACTGATTATTCACTGATAATCAATATTCTATATATTAGAGATGAATACCTACAGGACTGTGACTTCACTGATATGCGTGAATCAACCTAGTTAGTATTCTAGTACTATTTGTACAATACGAATTATTATTAACAACTAATATAACACATTTAATATAATAATATATAATAATAGCCTGAAGTAAACTTAATAAATAAATTAATTAAAGTGTCAATTTAAAAATGTTGAGGATAACAGGCGAAAAATAATCATGAACGAGTAACTAATGCCATATATGAATACTGTTTTTCCCGTGCATAGAAAAAATGTTAATTAAATATGAATTGCGTTACTTACCTTGCAATACAACATTACAAAGGACAAATTTGAAATAGTATTTCAAATTGCAACAATGACTGAACTTTATTAACAACGAAAATTACAAGCAAGGAATTGTTAAATTACAACTAGTATTTACAATTGAAACCAATGAGCTAACTGTAGACGGTTGCAAACGGTCTAAAGGTAGCTCAATTGATCCATGTCAATACCAATCGGAAGCGTCCCCAAGACACTGGCTGCATTACCACGCTGTATGGCAACAATTATGCAACAATTGACTAACTCTACCTTTAAATATAAAGCTACTTGTAATCTATCAAATTACTAATCTCTATTGATTCCGCTTCCAGGCAAACCTTAACCTTGATAATGTCGAAAATCTGTGCACAACTGCTAAACAGTTGCTATAGATATAGCAAAGATGATTGCCAGAGCTATTTGAGGGAGGTTCATCTGCTAAGTCGATGTGAGGATCAAGTTTGAGTTATAGCCCTTAAGCAGGGGTGGTTATTAAAGTTGATACGAGATATTTCATGCTGAGAATAAGTGAGTTTTCTTCGTGAAGTATATTTTTTCATGTATAATAACTTGTAGCTTTGTCTTATGTTGAGTTGGCGTGTGAATGATTCATGATGTTGTGATTCTCGTCTTTTTCCATAAGTGGACACAAATTGAAGTGAAGAGGAAATTAAGTAAACAATTATTTCTTGTTTAATTATTATTTAAAGTTTAACACTTGATTTGTCTAAGTGCTTCTTTTGTAAGCATAAAGAAATAAATTTAAAGATTTCTGATTTTAGTCAAAATTTTTGTTAACGTTCCGGAAATTAAATGTATAGTTTCACACGTAATTCAACTAAGTTTCTTATTCTAAGAACTGAGAAGAAAATGTCATACTAGTTAGTTACCAAAACCGCAAATGATGAGAGCAATAAAAAGCTTATCAGGGGATGCCTAGGTCCATCTGTGACTTTTTAAAGTGCTGATGTGATATGAGATGATGTGAGAGACCTAGAAATTTCATTCATATTTTAAAAACTCAGTTTGCTTAGGTCTTAAATTCCAACAAAACATCCTTTAGGACAGTCTTAATATTACGCTGTATTAAGTTGCTAGAGTAAATCTTACTCGCCAGGCAATGGGGCTTAAGAGTTTTATTGTCGTACAAGGGGGATTGTGTCTACGGCGGCTTGGCTTAGTAAATAATAAACTTGCTTTTAAAATGATGGTAAACTTTCAAGACATGAATTGTACGAAGAATTAGATTTTCAGCTGTTACTTTTAGGTGTGAAGTAAAACTAAAATTGACGAGTAAGAAAAGAGTCAATTTCGAAAAGCATTGTTGTATTATGTTTTTTAAATATTTTTGGAATGTTGACATCGTTCATCGACTTTTGGCGTTGACTGTTGTTCTTTATTGGTGGGCAATTGAATACTAGATGACGGAATAGAGAATGCTCCTATGTTCGCTACTAATTTATAGCAATACCAGTCGGAAGCGTCCCCAAGACGCTATCTGCATTACCATGCTGCAGTTCAGTTCAGTTAACTTTTTTATAGCAGGAGAGCCTCGGCATTACATGGTCTCTAATCCAAGGGGAGCAAATGCGTAGGCTCTGTCGAGACCTGCATATTAGCGCCTCTAGAGATCCTCAGCCAAATCTACCGCCGCACCAGCCTTCGTGGATGGCCTAAACTCGCACTATCTATATTATGTTCCAGGCACATGTTGTCTATGGTAGCCGTAGTGGCCGATAACTCAGCAAACCGTTGTCAGTGCTCAAGCATTTTTTTACTGAAACAAAACTTATTGCTTTAGTTAACGTTGTACCTTCCGGGAAAACTGATGATATCTACCGTGGACATATATAATTTGATACCTAGATAGAAGATAGATTTAGAAAGTATACATTGTTCATGAACGATTGTAATCGTTTCTTCGTAAAATCATAACTAGTCAGTTTGTTCGTCAAAAATGCAGGTATAGTTTCAAAAGTTGTAACTTATCCGATAAGTATGTCTACCTGTCATTATTTCCTATTAAACAAGACGAGAACTTGAGTCTAGTTAAATCTTACATAGGCTTTTAGGCACTTGTAACCAATTCGTAATGTTATTTTTTACCGGAATAAATAATTACATTTATATTTGTCTCAAAGCCCCAAAAGGAAGTCAGGGGCGCTCACTAGTCAGTAATAAATTGCTCCATAGCTTTCGTCATAATCCTGGTTAACTAACATGAATGCGCGGCTTTGCCTGCGCTCGGCAGTTTGTATAGATTAAAATGTAATAGGCAGTGTAATTGATAAACATGGCGGAGACTTTTTAATTTCCTCGTTATAACTTGTAATATCTACTAATACCGACTGGTGTATTTCTTTACTTTATTTATTACTTATGAACTTTTGCCGAGTTTTTTTAATATCGGTTTACTCAGTATCTACAGTTGGTATCTTGACTGTGACGATGAAGCTCTAGTAGCTGAATTTCGACTACGGTGGTAAGTGTCAACAGAAAATGCCTGCAGAACAATAACAATTAATTAATTATTATTATTCCTTACGTGAAAGTTTGTATGGATGTTTTATCCTTTTTCACGCAATAACTGCTGAAAGGATAGGGATTAAATTTTGAATAGACATAGTTCTAGCCCTGGAATATATCAAAGGCTACTTTTCTTCCCATAAATCAGTTCTTATTTCTTCTGATGGAGTAGAAATACCCTTGAAACGTTTCCATAGAAACGACACGTTTGAACTGCGAAGCCGCGGGTAGATATTAGTGAATAATAAAATTGGAAGGTGTAGTTAGTTTATTTCGTAGTCCGCAATGAAGTGTCAGGTCTTCTATCATCAAGTCAAAGCCAAGCTAGATGACACATGCTCAGTGCTGCCAACATATACACTCTGAAGTTGAACGTAGCGCGTGGTGGGTAAGTTTTAATAATGAAAGCGAGAACAATAAAATATCCGTGGAAGTAATAGTTGTACGTAGTATTTATTACTTCCATGAACATATCTTACATAATGTAATTGTCATGTTAGACCTAGGACTTCATTTATGTAGAGTTTTAACTCGTATTGCACCAAATACAATAACTAACCTTAACTGAACTTGTGTTTTACACAAAAACTAACAACTGAAAAAAAAATTACGCATTCTCAAGGAAAACGCAAAAACTATTTGGTCATTTCGACCACCTGGTGATTATTCTCGATACAAATAATAATGCAATGGATGACTCAGAATTAACTGGTCAGATCTTGATCTTAAATAGACTTAATCGTAAATAAATAAAAAAATAAAGAGTTATCAACAAAAAAACAAAAACAAACAAAAAAAATATAAAAAACAGAAATCGATTGAAAAAAAGATGATGTAGAATTATTTATTTTTACTTGATTTACAAAGTACAATGTAAACGTCTTATAAATAGCTCATTTGCAATGAAATCAGTGTAAAGTATACTAAGATCCAGGATAAGAGCGAATGCCACGTTCAAAGAATCTTCGCTTGGAAGTTGAATGAAATCTCTCTAATTGGCATAATCCGAACAACTTGGCTCAATCGTTCCTAGATACTCGCTTTTGCACTCGAAGATGCTTTATAGGGTGAAGTATGTAGATACTTAAAAGACGACGATAATATATTTTCAGTGCAAAAGGAGACATTTGGCCTTACCACAAAAAAAGTTACGACTTAGACACGTCTTTAACATTGTTTTGTAGGATAACTTTCGCTAAACAACTGTTAAACACGTGTCTAAGTCGTAATTTTATTTTTGTGGTAAGGCTGCATATTTTTAAGGACTTTATTGACAACGACAATTACGATCAAGAAATAAAAACAAATTAAAACTACTTACTAGTTTTAATTGTAAAATTAAATTGTATATCACTACATAGTATAAAACAAAGTCACTTTCTCTGTCCCTATGTATGCTTAAATCTTTAAAACTACGCAACGGATTTTGAAGCGGTTTTTTTTATAGATTGAATGTTTCAAGAGGAAGGTTTATACGTATAAAAAAACCGAAAGCCGAAAGCGAAGCCAGGCTGGGTCGCTAGTACTATATACAATTGAAACAATAAAAGATAGGATTTATAAGGATAGTTGTGTAATGTTTCAGAAAAAATAATTTATCAGGTAAAATGCTTTAGCTCGTTTACTGCTAAAGTCATGGTAATTTTTAAACCACTGAAAAACTATAACGTGTCTATAATATGAAAACACAAATACAAATGGCAAACTGGTTAAGCCAACTTTAAAAAAGTACATTTCATTACTAGCTACCGTAGCTTGTAGAAATTATCATTCATTTTAACCATACGTTTACTCATCTAGCAGTCGATGTCGGAATATTCCATATGACGTGTGACCTTTAAATAATGTAATTGGATCTGTCCGTGTTATTTAAAGTAAATTAAAATAAATAAATTAAATAAATAGACGATATTCCGCCACGCTCGTTTTATGCTGCATGCAACGCCGAACAAAAATGCCATAGCAAATTGTATTGACTGCTCATATGTTTCTTTATTGCATTTGTATTGACATTAGACTATTGACAAACTGAAAGCTACAATGGCAAGCAAATTTTATTTATGAGCTTCATAACAAAGACAATTAAATTAATTAATAGAAACAAATCAATACTAGTTTTTACAATTGAAACAATAGAGCTAACTGACAGACGACATCCTTCCTCTTCATATATGGCTCTGCAAATCTACGATTACTTAAAAAGGAGGAAAACAAGTCTCCCGTTTGTACGATCAAGCAAATACCACCTATCCTAAATCAACATTTGAAAGCCATTGCATGGTCTTCGCTCTTCTCATCATCCAATTGCAAATTACGAAGGACATGCAATGGCTTTCAAATGTCAATTATATGATATGGTGCTTTTTGCGTAATCGCTCATCTGGCCCGTTACTGGCTTTGGCAACACTTGAAACAGGAGAAGGATGGAGATCATCTTATCTCTTTCTATTTCCGAGGTAACTTTCACAAGAATTTAGCTATGAGCAACTCATCAAGTTCCCAAAACTCAGTGATCGAAGAGACGACAAAGATGTCTGCAGATACAACGTCGATTACAGGAGTCGCAGTTGAGTTTGACAGGTGATTTGGGTCCCCAGTCGGTTTCCGCCGTCTAGTCCAGCAGTTATCTATTGACACATGTATTGTATCGTGATAGTATTATGAAATTAAACTTAATATTGTAAACTTTATATCTGCAGCTAAGACTGATAACAATCAACCGGATAATTTTGTTGAAAAAAAAACATGTACTTCTGATGAGCATTTAGGTCTTTTAGGCAGTTTTAAGATTTGAAATACGTTTGAAATCCAAAAGAGTGTACAATTACTTTCAGTTACTTCCACTCTACCTAGAGCCCTTGGGCATGTGTTCTCAGTGTTATTAACACCCCCACACATCTATTATTATTATTTATTATATTTTAAAAGAAAATCCACAGCCCTTCAAAAACGTAGTTTTAAGTTTTTCTTGTATGTTTCTTTATTTGTGCAATAATGAACAAATTAAATAAAAAATAAATAAATAATTCCGGACAGTCCACACAGCATCATTTAGTCCCAAGCTAAACAGAGCTTGTGTTATGGGTACTAGATTACTGATATACTTAATACAATATACTATATAGATAGTAGTTTTTTTATTATACATAGAAAATAGCCATAAAGAGAATAAAGAACATAGGTACATTACAGCATTATGTTATCCATCAAAATGTACGTTCAAAAACAGATTTATATAAAGTTGAGTTTTTATCCTTACCATCCTATGTACGATGTTTGAATCTTTGTTCCATCATTCAAGGGGAACATCCAAACGGATCAGGCTGAAATTTAGAATAGACGTAATTTTAACTCAGGAATAACAAGGTTCTTTTCATACCATAAATCATTTCCAATTGAATAGAAATAGCATTGAAACTTTTCCATAAAAATAACGCGTGCGCAGCCGCGGGCATAACTAATATACTAGTTAATTATAAAGTGAGTGGGTTCACTACAGACCTGGTAAGTATTTTGCTAGATATTTTATTTTGAGAAACCTTCCCACAGATTTGCGTAGAAACCAATGTAGGTTTGTTTTGGTATATAGTAGTAGGTCAGTAGGATCTTCACAGGATATTTGTATGATGGTGAAATAACAGACACATGTTTCTTTTCATAGTATATTCAATTAAATTTCGTTTATATAATTGAATCGAATAAACATTTAGCCAATATTTACCTAAGCAGTAAATGATGTTCGTGTGAGCCTAGTGACGTAGTTAAAAACCTTATTTAACCTTATTTACAATTATTTGGAAAATTCATCACAGCTTCACAAAAACAAGCTTAACATTGAAACAATAAAAACAATTAGATATAACTAGTGTTGTGTAAAACTATAAAACAATATCGATATAATGGAAATGTTTTAAACAGCCTCGATCGATAAATGCGTAAATACTGAAACGTGGTTTGATAAACTGTATCGTTACTAATTATTTATTTAATTTATTTAGGGGCTCATTATAGAGCCTAAAGACCAAAGTAGGCGAGCTATAATTGTCATATTAACCTCACTAACGGCTATCTACAATATCCATGCACTGAAATATTGTACCAACACACCAGCGTTTATCGCCGACTTTGTTCTGTAGACTCCTTTATATAAAGTCTTTCATAGACTACGAAATGTAAGGAACAAATCTGAAAGAAAAAAATACAAATGATCTCTTTTCTGAACTTAGTTACTTAAAGAATTATAGGTAAGCATAAAGACTAAGTATCCATTTTAAAAGTACGTTCCATAATTATTTTTTTCAAAGGATTTCCATAATGCGATATGTATGAAAGGTATTGCGTAATTTCTGGACCAATGAGCAGAAAAATCAACAAGAAATAAATAAAAAGAAATGTGCGTTAACTACTTATAAAAAAATCGATGTAGATAGCTCAAATAGTTATAGTTAGCCTAAATTCCTACAACGCGCTAAAATATTTCCTATCGTTACAATTATAAAATAGAATAACATTGAATACCATCCTTAACATCAAACTATAAATTATCTCATAATCACTACATTATATCCAGTAATAGTGGAATTTCAATGAGAATATTCGTCCTTAATAACCTTTTATACAGCTACTGTAATTCAATAAATAAACCGAGTAATTTGCGTCTATATACATTAAAACTATTTAATATTTGAGATTCATAAACAAACGTGACGTGTCCTTTGATAATATCGTCTTATTTGTACATCTATGTACACAGCACGATGTGATCGCTTCTCTACTTGATAAGAAAATCCTACTTAACATGCTTAATAAAGTCGCAGACATAAGTCCATATGTCTTCGAATAATACGAGCAATTGATTTATAAATTTTTCCAATGGCCAACCAAATTCTTTAACATTTTTGGTATTATTATAAAACGCCTTTTATAGCGAACGCTTCCAGCTTTTGAGCCAATCGATCAATGTTAACTAGAAAAAGATTGAAAATTTTAGAAATAGCTTGTCTTATTCCTTATTTCTTAACAGACCTACTGTCACAATGACGTGGCCTTGGCTCAATTTAATACTAACATGGCACTGCACACCATACCGATTTCACTTCAGTCTTCCTTCCGCGTAAAGCCGATGGACGCCACTAACACAAATCTCCTTGGAGATACAACAAATCCGACACTCTAAACCATTTTTCTATCAATCATGGCGTGCCCATGATGCCCTGGATGCGAGTAATGCCCGGGAGACGCAGGCTCGTACAACGACATCTTCAATCTCTTACACTTTGCCCTTCTGTTCTTGAACCAGAACTGCACGTTTTTCGACTCCAGCCGCGGAAACTTCTGCCTATAAGGCATTCTGTTAAGCTCCTCTGTGTACTTCAGAATCAGGTTGTGCGAAGGATGAGTGTTCATGGAAAACCATTGTTCTAGAACAGGTACTTCAGATACTGGATCTATAAAAGTGCGGTTGCGTTTGCGACGCTCGTCTGAGGCCCCACCGAGAGCGAGGTTTAACCCACTGGCGCCTTCGCCAGGTAAAGGACTGACACCATGGAACCCGCTCATGTACTGGCTCATGTACATAATCCCATGTCCGAACATAGGATGGTTTGGCACCATGGGGAATGGTAAGCGGTCTATGTGTGGAGACTGGCGGTAGTGCCTCTCTTGGATGACTTCGTCGTCGGAAGCCTCGTGGTCGTCAGCCACTCCATTCTCTTCGTCGTTGTTGTTTGTGTTGTTGTTGTGAGAGCTGTCACTGTTCTTGGCGGGGGAACGCTGCGGGGAAGGAGCAGGTTCTGCCTTGCTAAAGTCTCGCGGCTCCATTTTGATATCGTGCACCTGTACGAAAATAACACATGTTATTTGCTTGTTATTGCAGGATATAGTGCACTCAGAAGTAAGCATGCAAGAAGTTGGAAAATCGGGATAAAATATTTAAGTAAGTTTTTTGTGTTTATAGACAGATGAAATTCAGCTAAGTAATTTTACCTTGACGATATCTGGTGGTTTTGGGGATTCCTGCGTCGGCTGTTCAGAGTCGTTATTATTCTTCTTAGTAGTGATCAACGAAAGAGGCGCCTCAGGGCTTTCAGGCCTGTCATCGGGTTTTAGGTCGACGCCATCATCTTCCATGTCAGAGCCGTTATTTGACAGATTATCCTCAGACATCACAGACATTGGATATCGGCCAGGACTCTCCGATAGCTCCAGAGGACTTTTCATGGAATTGTGGTCATGAAAGTTGTATCCGTCACCTCCCATCATAGAGCCATTAGTAGGACTGTGGCTACTGCTGTTGAAACCATTCAAATGACATCCAATACCTCCTATATTGCGAAGTTCAGCACGTTTCTGAGCTGCCCTAGCATTCTTGAACCAGTATACCACATTGTTCACATCTAAGGGTTTTCTCCCACGCCGAGATTCCAAATTATTCAATTCTCGAACGTATTGCTGAATTTGCTGTCTGCTGGGATGTTGATTCTCAGAAAACCAACGTTGCAGCTTTGGGAGTTCCAGCTCCGGATCAAAGCTTGTTCTCATTCTGGTCTTTTGAGTGGGATACTGAGTCTGAACTGTCTGCAATGCTGGGTGCAAATGCTCCGGCATCGAGTTGAGGGTAGGAGATCGGTCTTTCATATTCGGTCCGGGAGATGGATATCTACGGGGACTGAAAGGCGGAGGTCGAGGAGACACTTGTGCGCTCCACCATGACTCGAATTTCCGACGCATTTCCTCCGAAGGCTCATGGAAATTATGCGGGCCCGGCGTCCGGTCTTGACCTCGACATATCTGAGCGAGCGTTACCTGCAACAATAGAAACATAGTCAGTCAAACTTGCTCCAAGTAAATAAAGAAACAAGGCACCGCAAACAATTTTAGAATGTTTTAAATAGGTCAGTCTAACCAGCAACAGATACAGAGATAACTGCTTGAATAAACATCGACCATTGTTTCACAGAACATCGCCATTAGATTATGAAAATATTAGGTTGGTTGTTAATGCATGTGTCATGCACGGTCGGGCCGGTTCAGACGGAGGTGTTTGCGCGCTGGTTAGAACTCAACACTCCCTCGCGCCGCCGAAACTTCAATCATAGTCTGCTCTAAAACAATGAGCGGGGCGGGCGTCTTACCAATTAGCAGCCACCCACTTTGCTCTCAACTAGGCGCCGGCAACGATCCCAGTACACTAAGTGTTTATACTACAGTTCCGCGTCTATTGAAAAAACCCTCCTAGCCGATTGGTAGATATTAGAGCCGTAAACAGACCGTGTGACTTCGAAATATTCCTAAACTCTATTTGGATTTCCCAGTTATTTGTATCGCGATAACAGAAACGACTATTTAGTTATGAATTAATCGAACTGCAAGTAGTCAATCATAAAAGTCGCTGTCAGATTATGCTTCGCCGAGGCGTTTACCCAGCTTGACAGTTATGCAAGTAGATCTCTCGTGTCGCTAGATTACATAGAACAATGCCGGCGATTACGACGTCAAGTGACTTGTCAGAGCCGTTTGCTCAGCTCGTTGCTAAATCAGATGGTAAATTCAAACCTACTTATAACACATAGAGATTGTAGGTACCTATACATCATGTCAGGGGAATTAGCGAGCGCGGAGTGATACCTTAATCCGCTTCTTTGTTTTATATTTTTAAATAGTGAGGCCATATTTGCTTTCAGATATTGTCTGTGCTTCGTGGAAGATTTACGAGAGCTGGCGCCTGCGCGTGATAACTCGCGTCACGTGTAATCCGACTAAGTACGTAATTCGGTGTGTGATTGCGAACATTGCTTGATATGCTTCACTCTGGAGACATCTGAACCCACAGGCTTAGCCTTATCTATTATTATTATGTTGAATACATATGCCACTTAAGTTGAGATGTGAGTTGAGTGTGTGTAAAGCGCTACCTTAAAGTCTGAAGTCAATAACTCTATTTCTTTAGGCTTAAAAAAAAGGACTTAGGCAAGTAAAATTTTAAACACTAAATTCTTATCTATTCGATTTATTAATTTATAGAACATAATTTAATTTCTATAGACTACCAAATTTCATTTCATTTATAAAATATGAAATAAGGGCAGATAATAGTACAAAAAGATGTCTTGAAATGAAATTGATGGCTTACAATTAATCCTCGGCCGTGCCACTCAAAACATTTTATCAAATCGTCTTAAATATTTCTCGATCTGAAAGTTTGTTCGAAGTTAGAACTGAAGTGGCGCAAATTGGCGTGAGATAAATTGCCGTAATATCATAGAGCCGAGTTCATCTGCCGTTTAGCTACAACTTTACTGTTCGAGGTGTTTGATTATCTCCCTTTGGAAGTTCCTTTGGTTCATTTGCGGTAACTTCGCCTTCGATTCTTGAAAGTTGTAATCGAGAGGGAATTTCCGTGGAACTGTGTCACTAGAAGCGCCAAATTGAAACGGCACCGCGACTCGGGTTAAGCTTCGGAGGGCGCGCAACGAGCGCTAACCTCGCGTTTAATAAGATTATAAAGCATTATTTTATGGTATTAATAAGATCAAAAGCGTTCGTACATCTAAAACTCCTTTTAACCCTCTTTCGCGGGGGCATAAGACGAGGGGGCCGTGTGACGTAACCCGTTCGACACAAGGCGGATATTTAGAAAATATAATAAGGCCTCGCGAGGTGCGGATGAGACTGAAATTCAATTAAATTTATTATGTATGGAGATCCCGCTTGTAGGCAGGTGCTCATCGCATCGACAAATTGTTCTTAGGCATGTATCGTATGATAGGAATATAGGTTGATGATGATGATGATGATGATGTATCGTATCGTAAGTGATTTTATACTTCTTCAATATTTAAGCGTGCGAAATTTCCTTTCAACGATCAAATATTGAAAATGTTGCTATGTCGGTAACGTGTAAAATGCTAAAATTACACAAAATCTATATTGTTATTTTTATACTCAGGGGCGATGGATTTTTTTTTAAAAGCACCTACTATCTGACTCGCTCGCGATTTATTCGCGTTGACTTTAGTAGGTAATACTCCATTGACCCCATTTTAATTACGTTAAAAAACGATTTTCAAATGTTAATTCTAATGGGCCTAAAAGGAATCTCCGTGCAAATTAAGAGCTTCGTAGCTCTTGTAGTTTCGGAGAAATCTTGATGAATCGCCATAAGGAGCAATAATTAAATATACAATACCTAATTGTATTTCTGAATAAAAATACTAAATTACTTCTCCTTATTTCCCTCATAAATAATAGGTAAATACTACCAATTGAAAATGTTGCTATGCTGGTAAGGTATATAACGCAAATAATACTACAAATGCGTATGTCCAGCAGTGGACTAATATAGGCTGATGATGATGATGATGATGAATACTACAAACCCTATAGGTTGTTATTTTTAAACTCAGAGGCGATGAATATACCTAGTATATGAATAAGAGTTATTCGTATTTTCCTCTGAGCACCAAATAATACTAAGCTTTGGTAATTAGGGAAAAAACAAACAAGACAAAATCATAATACGAACAAAATGCTTACTCGAGACAAGACATGAGAATTTACATTATAAGATACTAGAGCACCCGCGAACATCAAAACAAATGCTTCCTTAATTCTTCTCTCGAGTGATGATCCCTATTAGTAGGGACTTACGAGTAACCTCGCAATTATAAAGACCTCGTGTACTGACGAAATGCTACTTAGCGAGTTTGATAATCTGTCTCCATCGCGGCTCAGACGTTTTATGTAAAAGAAGGTTGGAACCATAAAGATTTTTTGATGTTTGCTGTCCTTAGATAATAATTTCAAGCTCATGCTATAGAACACATTCCAAGTAATAGCACGCTCTATAAAATAAGTTACACGGGGTTGTAGCAATCCAATAAAAACTATAAAAACCGATGGTTGCATCTGTATTACGTACGAACATATTCATTTATATTATTAACTTCTCGTTTAAAAGCTGTTAAAATTTTAAGCTCATTGAAAAATTGCAATTTGCGATATCACGAGCAGGTAGATTGATTGAGCATTCTGATTATCTGGAGACTTGAATTATTATCGAGAATGAAAATCAGTTTATTTTGTCTGACCATGAATTACTACCTGAAAAATATTGTCTGGTAGTAATTAAGTTTTATTAAACGTATAAATAAATAGTTCATAAGTTTCATGAAACGATATAAAATATTAATAAAATTGTATTAAATTTGAGAAATATATGTTTATACAGACTTAAGTAACAATGGCTTATCGAACTGTTCCTAACAATCACAGGTTTTGCGTTCGCTTCTAGAAATATTAGGTTTCAACTCGCAGACTAATAAAGTAACAAAGCACAAAGAGAATGTGATATTCAAATCCATAACACCAATTAAATCAATTTCCGTCTACACAATACATTGAGGGCGGATCCACGGTTTCAATGGTGGACTTAAAATATGGAAAACAATGAGTTCCACGGTAACAAGGGGTAAAGGTTTTAGTGCGGGGTTGGAACAGGTGGGGGTGACTACAATTGGGTATTAAAGAACAGGACACAATGTGGTTCAGAGCGCTCTACCGTACGCGCTTTGTCGATTATGATGCCCTGAGTAATACGGTTTGACAAATGTTTTTGGACATGCTGTGGATTTGTGTACAGTGTACTCACCACCTTCCTGTTTAGCGCTGTATCTTTGAATTTAATAAAATAAACGTACGTAATAACTCGGTCTATTTATAAGAATGCGACGAAAATTGATTTAGATATTATTTTCCAAGGCTCTAGATACATTGACCTCTGATTAGTTAGAGACTAAATAAATCTTCATGTTAAATTTCCACGGGTGATTATCGCGTTTACTTACTTTTTTCCGACATTTCAACAGGTTTAAACTATGTTGTGGTCACGAGATGACTCTGTTGAAACGTCGAGAAAAAAAAAATGCGTAAAACACCCGTGGATAATAATGTTTTCTGATTACGTAATTTTAGTAAATTGTCCACAGTTTTTATTTTATTAAATAAATAAAATATCTGTATATAATTAAAAAAACATCTAGCTATATTAGAATACTGTAGAATAGCAGTTATCTAGTAACCTATCGGTTACACCAGCTCTTCTTAGCTTGGGTCTAGATCAAGCTGTATAAACTGTCCAACATTATAAATGTTATCTCACCTCATCTAACGGGCATCCAGTCGACATCAACAAGGGACGGCTCTGCACCAACAGCAGCCTGAGTAGTTTGTCCTTAATGTCCTGGAGGGGCGTAGGCCTAGGCCTCAACAGCTGGATCCTCAGTGTCGCCACCGTAGTCAACTCGCCGAGTACCTCTCCCACCGTGGCCAGGGGACCATCGGAGATTCGGTCGAAGGTGAGTGGTTTCCAGTTGTTTATTACTACTGAGCCTGTAGACAAGAAGGTTGAGATTCGCTTGTCAGAGATATGGTTCAGTATCGCAGCAAAAAGTTTAACTTTAAAGTAAAGAAGAAGAACTGCGTGATGAGGCGCTTCCAAAGCGTTTTGTTACTTATATCCAAAAGCAATAAAAGTCTTTCGAAGCACGAGATCACGTCCTTCCAAGAGTACCATTTTTAAAATTAAACTTAAGTGAATTTGATTTCTCTCAAAAGCTTTGAAGTCAGTCGACTAATTGATGTAGTCAATTTGTAAATACAAAGGACTGCCTGACCAAGGCTCACCATGATTTGTAAAAAAAACTTTTAATAATAAAACTAAACTTTATAGTAATAACTAGATGCGCCTGCGGCTTCACCAGCGGAGTAAAAAATTATGACAAGCAGTCTAGATTTTTACCAGGCCTAGAGATCTAAGTCTATTCAAACTTTCATCCTGATCCGTTTAGAAGTTTCGGTGTGAAGTAACAGACATCCATTCCTTCCATCTAAGCTTTCTGACTATAATATTAGCGTGATAATTTACCTTTCGCTGAAGAAGCAAGCTCATGTGGATATCCAAGCCGCATCATAGCCGCTGGCACCAGCTCATGGAAGGCCGTGGCAGCAGGAATGATGACGTAGCTGTCAGTCTCCACCACAGCTCGCCGTCTCCAGGTACCTTCCTCCAATGAGGATACAGCTTCCACCACGCAATGCACTGGTAGCGTTTTACCTGCAGCAAAAAAAATAATGTTTTTGTTAAGAGAGTCACATATCAAAAGTATCTCGTGTATCGTGATAGTTTGGTGAAGGGTGTCTCATATCAAAAGTGTCTCGTGTATCGTGATAGTTTGGTGAAGAGTATCCCATATCAAATGTGTCTCGTGTATCGTGATAGTTTGGTGAATACTTATGTAATTTGCTTAAAAGGAAATGTCCCAAAAGAGACTTTCTCTTCCTAAAGTAGTGATAACGTGATGAGTGATACATCTTTTGAATTAAAAAAAACTAAAACGGTTATTAATGGCTGCATCGCAATTGCAAAATAAATATTTGAAGTTTTTGATTTTTATTTCAGGAAGAAGTACCAAAACCATTCTTTCAAAGGCGACGCAGCAAAAAGTGTAACGGAAAATCTTTTTCCTGGCTTCTTAAAAACCTTACGCTTTCACGTTGAAACGCTGTCGTTTAGAAGGTGTCTTAATTATTTAACAACTTTTCAAGCGAGAAGCAATGCTTTTGACTTGCTCGCGGACGCGGCAAAAAACCGACTGAAACGTTAAAATAATAATTAATCCTTGCTTCACGTCGGCAGTGCCTTTGTCTCGATATTAAATAGTTTTTGCTGCCTCAACGCTCATTTTTCCGGTCCGTTTAAAAGCATCTTTGCCGGATGCGCACCAAACTCTGATGAAAACGACGTTTAGCGGACGCGCTGGGAAGTAAGCTTTTATTTTCAAATGCTGCTTCGATTCATTCCTTTTACACAACAAACTGTAAGCTAGCCTAAAAGCAAGCATTTACATAAAGTATCCGAGTTTAAAACCAAACCGAAACAAAGGAGTAAAATTGTGAACTTGGATTCTAATCTCTTAATGCTAGCAGGTTAGTTGTGTGTTTACCTTTAAAATAACTCGGATTTCCCGAAATATAATCTCCTAAGTAACTTTCAATAGTTTTCGGTATCAAGGTATTCCAGGGTGAATTATTTTATACGAAGCTCGAATAAACTTTATGCAAGTGTTATCTGACCTAAAATTTAGTATAACTGTTATTGAAAAATGTACCTAATTATACTTTTGGAAACTTGAAATCTAACAAAGCTACTTGAGTTCGGTTAGACGTTATCGAGACGTTAACGTGACTTCTCATTTTTGTATGGGATTCACAGAAGTGCCACTATCGTGCGATTTTATAAACAATAACATTATTATATACCATCAAACTAAATACAAAAATAATATTATCTCTCTATCATACAAATAATAATGGCTGAGCGCCATCATATTGTAAGAATCATGGATGATAAACTCTAAAATACCTTCTATATGTTACATATTTCTTCACTTAGCGTATTCAAAGGTAAATCATTGATATCACGCAGAACTATTGAATTGGTTATAGCCGCTTTCATAATTTTCTTTTCAAACTAGGTATGGAATTACATTCCGGATCGTCAGAAACCAAAATGCATTCTAACTGATATCTCGGACTTCAGTTAAAAAATCTACCTATACTTATAAAATAGTGTGATAAGTGCAGCAGAAATCTCTTTATTACAAGCACCCTGTATAACCGTTCGAAGGTAGTTTAGGTTAGCACCTATGGTTTTAATATACAGCCTGGATTACTTGAGGTTTAGTCGAGCGACCGGCGGCGGGTCGGTCTTTCGGTCAACTAATCCTCGGTTATGAAACTAGTGGACTCCAATATTAATTATACATCGTTATCTACAGTGTAATAGAATTTTGTTAGAATATCTGATTTTGTGTAGGAAGGATGTTCTTGGATTATTAGATTGTCAGTAAGTTTTCCATACATAATTTGATCCTAATTTCAAAACAATCTGCTTTAGAAATTTAGACCTTTTTTGATATCAGTTTCCAATAAAGTCGATATTTGAATGAGCAAAAAGCCGGTGGTCTCTCTAACCTTCAAATCACAGAAGTAGAAGCTCTTGAAACAAGACTACAAAATCTTAACTCCAAACAATTTTCAAACCCCATCGATCCTCTAATTCCTGTGAGTGGAAAGTTTTAAAACACACACATGACTTACCACCCTCCGATCTTGAAGAGCTCTCGATCTAAGCTGGTCTTGGCTCTTTGTAATTGTTGTTTTATGTTGCACTAATGATGGTTTAACTTAGTTTAGAAACTAGAACTAAGTAAGTACTACGATGTTTGCCAGTCTTTGCGGATTAGCTTGTATTCTTTTTAAGTTTACCGACTATTGTTAGTTTATTTTGCTTTTGTTTATTTCGTTATTGTATAAATTTTAATAAATAATGTAACACATTGAATCTATTAATTCATAAATTAAAATTACTTAGTACCTTAGTGTTTTTCTCACCACGGTTTTTGTTATTTTTTTATGGATTTATTTTGAACTTTTTGAGGCAGCCTAATTTTGTTAATTTAAGCTGTGACAGCAAAATAGGTTTTAAGACAAAATGTTTTAGCTAATGCTAATGTGTTATTTTTATTAGTTGCAAGTCTTAATAGAATGTGTATTTGCAATGTATTTGTTTTAAGCAAACACAGCAATATATTTTTTTCATATTGGTTTTTAAAATTAGTATCGATATCTATAATAACGTATCCTATGATCACCAGGTGATGTGATGAATATACTATTATGTATTTCATAAGCATTTTATTTATGCAGCATTATTATGATAATAATTGTAGTATCGATATCTATTCTAACATACTTTATCACCAGGTGATGTGATGAATACAATGTATTTAATAAGCATTATATTTACGTCGCATTATTATGATATAATCGTAATATGTGATAATAAATAGCAGGATGCGGTGGCATGTTGTAGTTGCGAGGTTTCAGCATCCGTCACGCCAGGTCTTATCCGATCTAAATAGATCATCGCTCACGAATACACGCACGCGAATCCAATAACCCTACGCTTACAATGTGACATTCAATTTGTTAACCGTACAAAGATATAATTTCACGTGTTTTAAATGAAAAACTCGGCTGAGTGTGAATCGGACTCGCAAACGAAGAGTTCCGTACCAATATTACATACTAACGGCAAAAAAATCATGTCTGTGTTGAGCCGTCTTAAACTTTTATTTTATATATTTTATTATTTTATGTCTATTTTTTTTCTTTTTTTGTGTTTTATGTTGCAGCGACAACAGAAAAACATCATATGTGAAAATTTCAACTTTTTCTGTGAAAATGTCTATTTACGGATCTGGATATATAGCCTGGTGACAGACGAAAAGACAGACGGACAGACAGCGGTGTCTTAGTAATAGGGTCTCGTTTTACTCCTGGGTACAGAACCCTAATAACTGGTCTGATTTGATCAAATGTAAATGGAACCACATGAGCACCAGCTATTTCATCAGTTCACTTAAAAAAGTTCTGAGATAATACACATAAAAATACAATCATTTAACATCCTAGCTAGCTTTTCAAATAATATGTGTAGTACCTATACTCCAACCAAAGTCAAGATATTGACAAGGAAGTTATTTTTAGGTTAACGACTGGATATTTAGGGGGAGGTCCCCGAGAACCGGACACTTAAGGAATAACAAAAATAATAAAAAACCTGTAATAGTCTTATTTGTTTAATTTACTTAAATAAGCTCTCAATTATATACCTAATCATTACAGATATATTAGTAGTCTCAAATGTTACTTTAAATATAGTAGATACTTACAAACAATCAACACAGGAAAAAAGCTGTTTTCAAAAAGGTCCCCTAATGACGGACACCCATTTTTTTGTCAATTATAAGACGTAAACGTTACCCTTCAATAAATTTCTAACAATATCTATTACAATAGAACAAATAAACTGCTAATAAAGAAAACGTATCATAATTTTCTAATACACTTTGGTCTTCCTTCTTTGGTTTCTCTTTCTCAGTGATATTTTTTATAACATCACCTTATAGATGGCTTTCTTCAATTTCCCATGTTTAGGGGTATTCTCACATCTTGGTTTTAGTTTACCCATGTTGAATCTGAAAAACAAAATACAAAAATAATAACTACAAAAAACACACTTGCTGTACAAACGTCCGGTACTAGGGGACTTTGAGAGTGTCCGAACTTAGGGACTCTTCAGTACATACAAGAAAAATTCTCATTCGCGTTGTATGTTATGAATCACGAAAAACGCATGGGTAACATCAGATAAGTACAATAGCAATAATAATTAATAACAATGAACATCATTCCATACTTTAAATACTGTTAACAGACCTCATAAAATGACTTCGAACAAAATTTTAACTAACCTCAAAATTCGCACCACGCTCCACGACGAACGAGTCACCACTGGCCACTGGCACACGCCCCCTATTCTTCACTTGGGAGTTGCTTTCTAACCGCGGCAAAAGCAACAAATTGTCATGCTTTTTAACACTGATACAAATACTGTCCGGCTTTAGGACCTGTCCGGGCTTAGGGGACTTCCCCCTAACCTAAAAATAACTTCGTTTTCTTTGAATTACTGATGGTATTTGTACTATGTACTTGTCGATTTGAGCTTTTTCCTACAATAATGGAAACCTATTCCGTTGAAGGATTTTTTCCACAATATTTTTTCAACGCCTTAGCGAAATTTATTCTTTTCGGTTGTAAATGGTGAACCTTGAGAATAGCTTAAGACAATCCATACTCACGAATGTAATAAATAATAATATAATAAATAAAGCTGGACAATTCCCACAACCGGATGAGGTTGATTGACGACCGATGTGGCGCGGTGTCGAAGGTCCACCTGCGACGCAGGAGGTTGCGGGTTCGATTCCCGCGTCGGAACAAATTTGTTTATGATCTGCAGATTTTTTTCCCGACGGTCTGGGTGTTTTCTATGTATATTAAAAAAAATCTATGAATAAAAAAATATGTAATGTATTGTATTAGCTACATCAGTCATCTGGTAACCATAACACAAGCTCTGCTTAGCTTGGGACTAAATGATGCTGTGTGGACTGTCCGGAATTATTTATTCATCTAGCCCCAAACGAAGAGCTTGTGTTATGGGTACTTGATGAGTGTTGAAATATTTGTTTTTTATAAAGAATAGACAGAAGAACGAAGAAGATAAGTAGTTATTTATGTTTTGTGACATTGTTTTAGTAATCTTGTTGTTTTTTTCCAGCAAACATTCTTGATTTCTAAATTAAGGAGCAAAAGCGCCTCATAGCCCTGTTGTTATTTCATTTAGAACAAAATTCAATTTGCTTACACCTTTTGAGTTCAAACCCAAGTAAACATGTTACCAACATAATAGAGCTAACGCAGTCTGATAGGTAATCCCCTTACCCTAAAGTTTTAGCAGACAGTCTATTTCTCCTTCTAATTCTTCTGTTAACAATGCATACTGCATTCAAAATGTTTGTCAGATCTGCAAATATTTGTACCGGGGTCTGGGTGTTTTCTAAGCGTATTAAAAAATTATGTAATGTATACGATGCGTGACCCGAGAGCTGTTGAGTATCTGGCGCAGCGCATCAGCAGTATTGACATGGATCAGTTGAGCTACGTTTATACTGTTTGGAACCGTCTGCAGTTAGCTCAATTGTTTCCATTGTTTAAACATAGGTACTAGGTTTGAAAATCATACTAGGCTTGAAATCAGTCGAAAATCAGATTTAGTGGTAGTGTAATTATTACCTACGTAGAAATGATTTTTAACTCTATTAAAACTTTATTAACAAACTCTCTATTAAAACTTTATTAACGAAAATTACAATCAAGGAATAAAAAAATTACTACTAGTATATACAATTGAAACCATTGAGCTAACTGCAGTCGGTTGCTAGTAGGTAGTAATTGATAAAATGATCTGACAAACGTATAGATGATCATTCTATTCATTTTTATTATCCAGGACTAAAGCGGGCACAGCTTTGGGAAGAACCTAGTATCTTATAATAGAACCTAGTCAAGATATAAAAGCTAAGCAACGTATCAACTGTCCAGTCTAGCGCGTAATATGACCCTAGGTTTTTGCCCGGGCTTACCTGTCTAAAGCTTCAGTGCTTATTCTCTACTTAAAGAGACAAACCAGATGTTATAAGAAATACTGAATATTTTCAAAAACGATCTGACATAATTCTAACCATATTTATTAAGGAAAATCCATATAAGCTATATATTTTTGCTGAAGGGATGTTTTTACACAATTGACGAGTTCATGACACGAAAATAACATGTATTGACATGACATTAGAATTGATTGTCTTCATTTATTTGTTTTAATTTAATTTAAATTTCCTAATTTAGTAAAAGTTATAAGTAGCTAATAAATGATATTCATACACGATTTAAATTGTTTTTGAATAAATGAAATGAAATATTCCCAAGTTTGACCTTCAAAAAAAGTCTTATTTCAATGCTATTTGAGTGTACAATTAATCACGCAACTCATTCATAGATGTTCCGTTACTATTACTTAAGAAAAAAGCTGAGAAATATAACTACAAGATCATTTCTTTTTTAATTTTATGGTTTCAAAAATAATAGTAACATGTTTTTATAGATATGTACTATTTTGACCAGAATCATTAGGAAACAGGGGTTTTGAAATAATTGTGTGAAATAATGTGGATTGTCCAGCTTTATTATTATATATTTATAGGTACAATTTATTTAGATACTAGCTGACCCAGTACCCGCGATTTCATCCGCGTAGTGTTCTATAAAACCTACCCCGAATTCTGTGTCAACTATCGACGACAAAGTTTTACAGCAAATCCTTACCATTTTAAAGTAATTATGAAATAACCTATAAATTCCATTTTGCCCTTCTAAGAATGCTTGTTCAAGAAATTGGTTATTCGATTACGACCCCATTTTAACTGCTTTAGAATACGAAATTCCAAAACCTGTTCTTAACGAATGCCTACTTTCTAAGAGGAACTCCCACGCAAATTTCAGTGCTGTAGCTCAGATAGTTTACGAGATCTCTTGAAAATTCAGTCAAATTTCTCTTTTTTATAAATATAAATAGAAAGATAGATCCAGTTGGATAATCTTTGGTGAAAAAAGCAAGTTGGTCCCAATAGACTCTATTTCTCATTGATATTACTAAATTTTTATTTTAATCTCTTAGCTATACTTCGTAGTTCTGTTTGAATTCCATCCTTTATGTAAATAGCTTGGGCTTGAGAGAGCATCAAACATGCATGTAACCCTTTAACGTTTTTCAAAATACCCTACATTTTGCTATAGTAGATATAAATAAAAAGAATCAAATAATAAATTAGGAAAATAAATTGTGAAATTTAGTGATAATTCTCTAGTCTTTAAAGCTGACGGTAAGCTTATCAAAATCAGACATTTATATCAAATCTCGTATACCTTACAAAACAACTCCATTTCCGTGTACCGGAATCCAACAATAAGATACCAGATAACGCCAACAATAATGATGACGAACAAGTGTTACAGCTGTCAAAGGCCGTGTTTGAGATTTTAATTAAGAAACTCGGTTCACGGTTCATCCCTCTTTGTGACGTCATCGTATAAGTGACTATTGTTTATTCTATGACGCGAAGGCGTAAGCACTTTTGTTTCTAGAAAGGAAGAACTAGTTTTCTAGAAGTTGCAGAAAGAGATAAAGATAGGAAGGCTTTCGGGAGGCTTTTGCCCACCAGTAGAACAGTATGATTCTATTTAAATGGAATTATATTAGGTTTATTTTTCGTTAATAATAGCAGTACGACTAGCTTTTTATTGAAATTCAAACTGATTGATTACTTTTTTATGATTACAAATTATTATTAAAATTCGTTTATTTATCTCACAAACAAACGAAGATTATTGTAATAATAGGTACTTGTTTTTTTGTGTTCATTGAAAAAATCTTTCTCAAATAAACACTAATCATTTGCAATTTTTTCAAGTTTTTTAAAATAAGAAATGCAATTTATACTATTTTACAAATTCCTTTCACATTTTTAAGTGTTTATTCCCCTTACAGAATGAAATACGCTCTTTTTCTTAGCCATCAAAAAATCGAATTTGTTTCAAAAAATTGAATATTTATTATAAAAATCGGATTTTTTCGAACCCTGAAAAAAATCGCATCAAATGTTTTTTTTGAGTCGCAAAACATACTTAAATTGGAAAACTCAACTCTATGATTTCGGATTTCGCTACTCCTTCACGTAAATCCAGCCTCACTAACCTTTTCTTACCCCGGCTAATTATTTCCACAAGCCGTACATCCCTACGTCATCATTATCTCACCGGAGTAACAAAGCTCGTACATGTATCAAAGTCCTTTTGTCCCATCGTCAATCGCTAACACATTTACCCACTTTCAGCGCGACTGGGTGAAAACTTGTAAAACGAACCATTGTAAAGATCGGCGTACACAGTACAATACTGCTGTCATGCTTATCGACGTTTCAAAGAAGTTCAAAGCTGGTTAGAGTGGTTAGACGCTATCGTTTGTCAGTTTACGCCGGTAGGTGCGATTGTTTACAAATAGCCATTTTGAATCTTGACGTTACGATTTAAATGTGTTTTTGGCTTTTGTGCTCATGTCTTAAGGTCTTTGTCTTGGTGACGTCGTGGAAACGTCTAAGATGTATTTTCTGTTTCTGAAACGGTTCCTTCGTTTGGTTTAAATGGAACTTGGGGGATGTGAGCCGTTTTGTGTTGTGTGCTGTCTTTATGAATTAGGGACACGTTGTGATCTTTATCAGTAAGTTAAGATGTTGTTGGGATGTTTCATGTAACCTATGCTGAATTAATTTAAGACAAAGTAATAAAAAAATGAGAAGGCTGGTCACCATCTTGTTTTAACTTCTAACAAATAATGCATACAGTTAGTTTTGCGACCATTGCAAACCATTCCAAGACTTAATTCAATTCAGCGTTTCATCTAATACATTGACGTTATTTTGATTTTACTCTTTTACATGTCATTAGTTCATAGTAAATGGCATCTTAATTTTCCAAATACTACCTAGACTACCTATTAGCAAGAGACGTTACTTTTTGAACGCAAGAAATACAGAGCACCGGAATACATTTAAATTTCCCTTAAATAGTGACGAGGATCCACCTTAATCTCATAACTGAAACTCGATGTTATTAAGGTCTATTTTATTACAAAACCTTCATTTTTGTAGCATAATATATCTGCTTTACCAACGCACTTTTAAGTACTCATATTAATCTTATTTGTGTAATAAAATCTGTGTCTTAAGGCAAGCGTGATCCGACCGTGAATGCCTACCTCACACGATAATCCTGTTAGGTTAAGAAGGTTTCTACATATAACATGCTTTGCTTCGCCTTAAGGATTAAAACCGACGTGTACATTACGCGTATTGAGAAATGACTATTAGTAGACAGTATGGTTCTTACCGCCTTGGAAGGTATTCTTGACTTAATCCAGATTTCCTACTTAAAGTTTTGTTGAGTAAAGTTTTATAGATTAAGAAGTTTATGGCATATATACCTATATTATATTATACCTTAGGATGATAGGTTTTTGTCTCGCAGCGAAAAATAATTGTTGCAATGATGATGACGGAAATTTTAAGAATTCATTTTAAATAATCAGTTTATAATAATAATTCTAATTAGTCTATTCAAGTCATTACCTCGTTCTAATACATTAATCTCCAGAGATAAAATTAAATAACACATCCAAATAAACGTTGGACAAAGCAAGCTTAAACAGAAATAGAATTTATAGGTATTAATTTAGCAGCGGCCTAAGCCAGGCTTAAGCGATTACGCCAAGCAAAGATGCAACGTAGATTTACAACAAAGCTCGCCATGACAAGGTGGTCATCGCAAACCCCCAGATCTTTACACCGGACAATGAAGACAAAGGACCTTTAAATAATTCACACGAACGAAAATCAACCTTAATAATACAGGCGGAGAAACCAATGTTATTATTAAAGTTGCGCGTCAATTTTGCGTTAAGACGAGTAGTTTGCATGAGAGAGGAATCGAGCGTCTGGGAGCTAAACCTTCCCTCGGGCAGTGGGGCCTAACATAAATAATTAATCTGCTATGTGCGTCCGACGGTTTGCTAAATCCCGAGGTGGGTTAGGAAGCTGCCCGCCGTCTGGGACGTTAAGGTGTACATTGTTTCTTGTTGTGATTGTTTTCACTTTGATTACCTGCGCTTTATTAACTCTTCGGACTATGTAGTTTATAGTTTTTCACAAAGACTAGATTCATGCTTAGACTAATATATAATAATATAAATATTTTTAGATGATCTCAGTGCGGTGGGCAAGGTCCGCCTGCAATGCAGTAGGTTGCGAGTTTGTTTCCCGCTTTGGGACAATTGTTTGTATGATCTGCAAATATTCCTAGGTTCTGAAAATATTAATTTGTGTTTAACGACCAAAAAATTTATAAAATTTACCAATTTTCTCAAGAAAATGTCTACGAATCGTAGACCTCTACGAATCATCTACGAAAGCGTAGCAGCGCAGATTCCAATGTAAAAATGTACTGCTAGACATTTTCGGGAATCCTGACTTATTTTAAAGCTTATCACTTAAGATTAAGCACCAAGTTCGACACCAAAAGTCAACAGTATTGCCACATTTTGGTATATGTATGGTATTAATGATATTCCAATAGTTTATAGTGCGAAGCCCTAGCGTGCAACAAGCGTCTTGCGGCCGGTGGATCGGTGGATTAGGCTGGCTTTGCAGACACACTGACACACACATGCACACTAGGTTCTTATAATACCGTTCTCGTAAAACAAAATAAATATCCCTAGGCGTGGTTGAGAAAATTGGATTTTAGGGTAGAATGTCAATATCGATACCTGTTACAGACATTTATTTCTCATGAACTTCACTAGCTAGAGATCCAATCTTGAATTCTAGAATATTGCTAAAGGCGTAAGTAGTAATAAAAATAAAGAAAGTTGTGGAAGATGCACGGAAAAGAAATATAGAATACAATACAAAACATTTTGTTCTGTTCGATACATATACATGCGAATGAAAGTGGCATGAAATCAATGCAAAAAAATATATATTGAGATTAGGCATTATTTTAGCTATTATTTCTTTATGTGTGGTGCCCGCCCGTGCAAAGTCTTGCAAAATCGATTGTTTACTGGGGTCCTATGCAGAAACTGAGTTAGGTAAGTTTACTCAAACTCAAAATCTTAGTCGTGGCTGAGAAGTCTATGTTTTTAAATGGCTACTAGAAAAAAATACCGATCAGTCCAGCTGTCCCCGTCAGTTAATTGAAACTTAAGCCAAAACATAACTCAAATAAAGTACACGGCTTCGTCCACCAATACGAACGAACCTACTAAAAAATAAAACCTGAATTTATATCTTAGACATCTTTATAGATATTCCATTACAGATATGAGGCTTAATCTGTTAGAAATAGAGAATTTAAATAAAATTCGCAGTATATTTGCACGCTGCAAGCAGCAACCTAAAATCTCATTACATAAAATCACAATAATTAAGTCCTCATAAAGTTAGAATTAAATAGGCAGTCGCATCGACCCCACTAATGGGCGTCCACACCCGCAACCAACATTAGGACAATTTAGACGATAATGCCGCTAAGTCCCGTCCACACTAGGTATTACTGGTTAATTAGTCGCTGTGTGCGCGGCCTACTGGGCTTCTAACCTACGTCATTGTGAACTCGCGGGTACTTTTCACGACTTCTATTGCTAATTTTAATATATTCTTACTTCACTACATAGTATAAAATAAAGTCGCTTTCTCTGTCCCTATGACCTATGTCCCTTTGTATGCTTAAATCTTTAAAACTACGCAACGGATTTTGATGCGTTTTTTTATAATAGATAGAGGATTCAAGATGAAGATTATTACGTATAATAAAACCGTGCGAAGCCGGGGCGGGTCGCTAGTATATTATAAACTCGAAATCCTTACTTATGATATTATAAACGCTAAGGTTTGTATGTATGGATGGATGTTTGTTACTCTTTCACGTAAGAACTACTGAACGGATTGAGCTGAAATAATATGAAGTGTTAGCTTTGTCTCAACCCGAATAGCAGAATAATCATACTGTTAGGTTTCCGCACAAAAAATAAAACAACGCGGATGAAGCCGTGAGCATAGTATGAAACAGTTAAAAACGCGAACTCTCGTTTTTAACTATGTTATTACCACGCCGTATGGCAATGCTCTCGGGTCACCCGCCGCATTGACCAGACGCCTGGATCACTGATCCAACTGGTCAGCGTGTTAATTAAGGAATTTATAGATGTCTAAATAACGTGTTGTCGCTATTTCTGTAGGAAGTTTCGATTCGCTTTCGCTTAAGCTTGTATCCGCTTCCGAATAGGCTTTTAACTTTTCAAATGCGTTCATTAACTGCGGGTCGATTATTTGGTCCATTTTGACCGTCATTGATTGAGAATAGTGTATTAGTGCTCGCGTTAAGCTTTGGCTGTTCAATTCATTAAGTGGACTGCGTATTTGATAATCCAAATGATTTTGTGAATTAATCGTGTTTGGTTCTTATTTTAAACTAGCGACCTGCCCCGGCATGGTTTTATTTTACTTATAAAACATCCTCTTGAATCACTCTATCTATAAAAAACCGTATCTAAATCCGTTGCGTAGTTTTAAAGATTTAAACATACATAGAAACATAGGGACAGAGAAAGCGACTTTGTTTTATACTATGTAGTGATAAATAAATAATGCTAGAAAATCTACCTCTACACAGCGTCATCTAGCCACAAGTTAAGCAGAGCTTGTGTTATTGGTACAAGATCACTGATACACTTAATACAATACAGTATATAGATAGATATTTTTAGGCATAGAAACCACCCAGAACCCCAGTACAAATATATATGCAAATAGTAGAAACATTTGTCCAAAGGCGAGAACCGAACCTTCAACCTCCTGTATCGCAGGCAGACCTTCGCCCGCCGTGCCACATCGGTCGTCAGATAAGGCTGCGCATAGGATACCTAGATATATATGATAGATATGATAGATAAATACTAGAGAATCATCATGCACAACCTTTTACTAAAATAGGTTCTCCATAGTCACATCACAAAGGATTAATGTGACTACCTACAGAAGTCAAATAAAGCAATTACACACTCAGCTCGGAAGGGAAAGTTCATGCAAAATTGCTTCTAATCCAATATCCTCGGGTAGGCTTCAGCGGAATTCAGTTTAGGCGTGCTCTATCAGTTAGCAACTTTTCAGGTAAAAGGTTGTTGTCACTTGCTAATGTTATTGTAGACTTGCCTTTATTTGAGACTAGCTGCGCCCCGCAGCGTCGCCCGCGGGGATAATTATTAATATAATATGATATTAATATGAACTTTATACCATAGCAATAAAGCTCAAATTGACTACGTTTTAGTTACAAATCATTTGTATGGGTAAAAGAAAAGGGCTATTTTTAGGGTTTTTCCAGCAATAATTCTAATTTTTCTCGCCGTAAAAACCATCCTTGAACTTCAACGAACATTTTAAAAAAAGATTTGGCCAAATTGGTCCAGGCGTTGTTGAGTTATGCGCTTACCAACACATTTTGCGATTCATTTTTATATTATAGAAGATTAGGTACACGCATGAAGGTACAAATTCGTAAATCACTACATAGTATAAAGAAAAGTCGTTTCCCGCTGTCTGTCTGTCTGTCTCTATGTATGTATAAATCTTTAAAACTACGCAACGGATTTTTATGATTACCTATACATAATCATATCATTTTACGTGTTTAAAAACTATAAACAGACTTTAAATTCATTTAACAAAATTAAATGAGAACATCATCAATGTATTCGAAATAAACATATTTTGGAGGATAAATAAAATATATTAATCGAATTTAAATGGGTACACATGAGATGCCAGCTTTCAAATAAAAATCATCTAAATCGGTGTACCTAGAAAAACTATCTAAGCTCATAACAGACAGCGCTCCTATAAAACTACTACTTATTTACCTAGATAGTTATCTACTTTTAGGCTAATTATTATAATTTATTAAATAAGCTAAATCAAAGAAGAGAACCTAGTGCTAAGTCAAACCTAACATAGGATTTAAGGCACTATACTAACAAAATATGTAACTTAATTGTTTTGAATAAAAATATTATTATTATTATAAAAAAGCGATGTGCTTTCAACAATAATTATTTACCAAAAATAAAATTGCTTTCATATCACCTAAACACGTATTTCACCAAGAGAACATTTTTCGTATATTTTTGAAAGAATCAGATACATATTTGCATTCGCAGAGGAGACAGAATCCTTAAAAGGGCAGGATAAACCTCAAACCGTCATTGTTGTAGGCTTTGAAAATGAATCGCTTTTAGAGGCAGGCAGACTCGATTTAGTAATTAATTTTACCGCCAGCACCAAATGCACTACTAACTATAATCCTCGTCAAAATAGGAAATAGACATTTACCTAACTCACCAGGAAATTTAGTTCTGCTTTCTAAACGCGGGCAAAATATAATTATTTAAACGTCCGTTAATTTAACAAAATTATTTGCTGGCTTAATCCTTAAGCTAACATATGTTCTAAATGGAGTCTTATTTGTAGCGCAATAACGCAATTTCCACTATGATGAAATTACTTTACGTGGTAAATAAGTAGTTCATTTCGGAAACGACAATCCCCGAGAATAAAATTATACGAAGCGATCATTTTCATTTGCTTCCCGACCGGTCAATTTTTCGCATAACGCACCACCCAATGAAAACACAAATTAATCTTCTCATTTTTTGCATACAATTTTATATCACTGAGCCCAAGTATCCGAGCGAGGCAGTGAGTAATCCCACGTGATAGTTGTGGATTATTTTTGTCTCAATTGAATTATTTCATCAAAGGCTTTAATTTACTATAATGTCATCGCGGATATAATCCGTGAAAGGTTCCGAAGTTCCGATGCTTTGTTTACGTGCTTTTATGTAGGTGTGCCGTGAAATCCGAAATCAATATGAACAAGAGTACGGGTGAGGGCTGTGTCGACGCGATATCCAACACGGGTGCGGATTAAGCTACGTCAAATCCGGGATTAAGCCGGGCCGGGATAAAACGAAGGCCGGGATCGGCGGGCGCGGGTCAGCGAAATTTCACCGACTCGCCGACCAATAAAAGTGTCTGCAGTCGATTTAGACTAAGCCACGTACATAGCTGATAGGTCTTTAGTTACCTCATTTTTATCGACAACTGAATTTTCAAACTAATGACGAAAAGTCATTTTTTGTCTCCACCAGTTTCGTACGTATTCGTCTAAAGATAGAGTCTGATATTGATAACATCATGTGCCATTTACATATACACTCTAAGATTTACACATACATAGATACTAAGCAACGGAGTTCTTGATGTCTCTATTTATTCTATTACAATCACGCTGATTAAAATTTTGAAAAACTTCACCAGCTGTCTTCTTTTTTCCGATGTGCGATTCGGCTTGGCTACCAATTGCTAGGTAATTTCGGCGCTTGCGATCTGTCCGCGCAAAGCCGTTCTAATGCCGCCAATGGGATTAGCCTAGTGTCGTGTGCCCTTTGCGATTTATTGGACGGAAAGGGACACGTATAAGATCACCTAGGCCATTCTTCTGGATTTATTTTGTGACCATAATTATTATCTCAGAACTACATCGACCAATATGGCGACGACCAACGCGCGGCTAGTCGGGACGGAGACAAATTCAACAAATTAAAGATAATTCAAATCGGTCCAGCCATTCTTGAGTTATAATTGGTGTATAAAGAGATGAAGATAGGCAAAGAAAAGTCTTATAAAAACCTAATAAACGTAGAGTACTAAAACTACTACGAAATGTAGATCTACCAATGATGGTGATTACTGTCTTCATGGAAACGTAAGTAAAGTAAGCTTAAAGTAAGTGTATGTAAGGTGGTCGTTAGTTAATACACACAAACACTCACACACACATACACATACTCAGAGAGAGAGAGCTGATAACTCAAAACTCTGCTTGAACATCATGTAGCATGAACACCATGTATCATCAACATCGTATATTATGAACAATAGGTATCATGAACATCATGAACGAACATCGTGTATCATGAACTGGACTCTACTTAGTTATAAGAAGGCACTTTCTAGCTGACAGGTTAATAGTTATTAGTTACGTATAGTTTATTTCTTGAATTTATGTTAGTTACATAACCAACCATGTTATAAATTTGAGTATTTGTGATAGATTTCTTTCGTGTTTAATTTTCTTTGTAATTCAATACATTTAGTATAAATTACTGTGTTTAATCAGATAACCACGCATTCACAATAATCGATTTCTTTCGTGTTTAATTTTCTTTGTAATTCAATACATTTAGTATAAATTACTATGTTTAATCAGATAACCACGCATTCACAATAATCGACGACCCCTGAACGCATACAGTCGACTAATCAAAGTTTTTGTAAACCGCTCGTTTGCCAACGCCGTTGCTCAGCCATAATGGCCTTCGTAATCCGGATCGGAGATTCATTAGGGCGAGATTATACTCTATTGAAATCTGGCTTAGCTGGCCGGGTGGGGATAGGATGGACGAGACTCGACTAAAAGATTGATATTGGTATGTTCGATAGTCATGCACATTATTTGACGACCGAAGTGACGCGGCGGTGCGACGCAGAAGGTTACCAGTTCGATTCCCACCTTGGTTTAAATATAAGGAATATACGTAAACAGACTAGAGACTGTGGTGGCTAGCTGACGCACGAGGAATCTTTGTGTGTTCATACAAGCTTAGCCCACGGCTACGCCCCCGATGAATTGAATGAATTTTTATTTCTTGCGCGGAACCTTAGCTTTTAGCGATAAGGCCGCCGATGTAATTATTACTTTTAAGCTTAACCTGTTACTACATTAAATTTTGATGGTGGTAGATATCAGCAGTCGACGTGTCAAACTTGGTGCAAGGGCGACCATACGGCGGAGTTGCAGTTCTATGGCGCAAGTCTTTATTCCAAGACGTCTCCGTGTTGCAGTCGGGCAGCGATGGCATAGCGGAAATAAAAGTGATTTCAGGACAATAAAGAAGTTATCTATCTATCTATCCTTAGCTGTTTTACAGGACGGAGGAAATACCAAGAAATCAAAGATCAGACGTTCTTGAGTAACTATCCCGATTTTGTTTTAATTAAAGATGTAGGTACACTGAAACCGAAGATTGGTGAACTGTTATGATTATTTAAGTAACTTCACGCATTCAGGCACCGAAGCGATTTCGTTGCTATCTGTACATCTCTATAGAAAGTACGGTAATGTAAAGATCGCAACCCTCCTCCATGTAAACAAAGCACGCCTCAGTATTATCATTATTGGATAAGCGACATCGTACATCAAACGGAGGTGGTAAACAAAAACCGACGCTAGATACGTAGATATGGTGGATGGTGGTATGAAAGATACACATGGATGAAAGGACTCAGGTAATTACAGTGATTCTTTACGCTTTCTGGAAATATCAATAGTTAATTTGCGTAATGGATGCGGAAATATTGATGTTATTCCTTAAGTGAAGGAAGAAGGCAGACAAATTAAGGCATAGCTGCTTACTAGGCACAAATATTCAAAAAGCGTAGTTTTCTCAAACAGAGTTTCAATAGCCTTTTATCGACGATACAATTTTTAGGTTTAGTGTGACAAAATAGCTTTCCTATTTAAATTTCAATAAGTCAAGTACAAATTCAAATAATAATATCTGTGCGTCTGGTCGCGATGCATGACTTGAGAGCTGGTGAGTATCTGGTACAATGCATTGGCGTTGGGATACAGAGAACAAATACAGTCAGCGTCTTGGGGATGCAACGACTGGTTTGAATATGGATCAGTTGAGCTATAATATAACCAAATTATAAGCAACGGTTTGCAGTTTTCTCAATTGAATAAAATAAATAAATAATGTTGCACAATCCACACAACACAACACCATCTAGCCCCAAAGTAATCCACTCAAAGCTTGTGATATGGGTATTAGATAAGTAACTGATTATATTTAATACATTACTATATACATAGATAGATATTTTCTTACACATAAAATTATAAAAAATCCATTTCTAAATATATTTCAAAAAAATGACATCAAAGAGATCGTGATCAATAGCCGACTACCATCAACATAACCCCGTAAGTAAAAACAACTCCACTTTGATGTACTGTACTCGTTCGCAAATAGCGTACAAAAACCCTACACCTAATCGCACTATGGATTATCTTTTTGTAGTCATCCAAGCGAGATTATCCGAGTACCGAAGTAAAATTTTATATCGTAGCGGGGCGACCCCTGTGCTCGACTTTCCGATAATGTGAGGATAATATGCGATTTTCGGAAAAAAGTTGTTGGTGTTTTTGAACTTTCCACTTTAAGATTTATTTTTTTTCGAATTTTTGAAAACTTACAGCTAGAAAATTACAAAACAAACACAACAAAAATTAATAATCTAAATAAGTACCGTACATAAAAGTACTTAAGCTGAGGGCTATTCGTAAAGTTTCTACTTGATCGACAGCAGCACAAACAAATGAAAATTGAAAATAGGAATATTCCTCGTATGTAACGTAACATTTTAACATGATTGACCTTGTTTTCAAGATTGAACTTGCTGGAAATATTTGCTTTTTGGAATTAAATAGCGAATTTTATTTTCATTTTCAGACAGCTTTAGATAATCTTTAATCTCAGTATTGTGGAGTTCATTTGCGTACAACTCAGCTTAGGCAAGCTTATGATGAAGATTTATAATGCCTGCTTAGCTTCCGGATTGGAAATCCATACTTACTTTAACTGTGTATCAACAAACCATTGAATTCAAGTAAAAAAAACCGGCCAAGTGCAAGTCGGACTCGCACACGAAGGGTTTTGTACCATGCTTTATAAAACGCCAAAAAATCATATCTGTTGTATGGAAGCCCACTTAATATATATTTTATTCTGTCAATTAGTATTTGTTTTAGTGGAAATTTGTATTAAAATACATCATCTGTGAAAATTTTAATTGTCTATCACAGTTCATTAGATACATACAGTCTGGTGATAGACGGAAAGACAGACGGACGGACTTCAGATTCTTAGCTTAAGGTCCCGTTTTACTTTTTGAATACGGAACCCTAAAAACTAAATCTACCAATATTTGTCCTCGCATCGTTCAACTTCTCAACCCCTATGGTAGGTCGCGGTTTACCCCGTGAGGTTCATTGACTAGCACATTAAACCCCTGTTTTATCCCTACACACGACTTCCAACCTTACCACCCTTACGATAAAACTGATATTTCTTCAAAGATGCTGACGCGGTAGCTTTACTGCAAGCTGAAGATAAGCCGACGGATTAGTTCGACAGATGAAAAAAAGAATAAAAATTTAAACCATAGCGCTGATTGGGTTTCATTCTTTCACTCTTTTAATGCTCGTGATGTAAGGGATTACGAACATTGAAAATAAGCGCAGAGTATGGATTGATTTACTTTATCCAATTGCTAACTTAAATAAAAACTTTTCAATATTTTATCTGATTAACTTTAGACCATCACTGTTTTACTTCATTATATTAGAACAGAACAATTTCGCGATACGATTATAATTCCATCGGAATGACTAAATATTAATATTTTTTTCTTTCTAACTAGTGACCCGCGGCTTCGCTCGGATGTACCTATTATAGTTCTTTACATATTGTAAACCTTTCTCTTTGAACCACTCTATTTAATATAATTTGTATATCTAAAAAAACCGTATCAAAATCCGTTGCGTAGTCATACCTACATAGGGACAGATAGAAAGATAGCAGGAAGCGACTTTGTTTTTACTATGTTGATAACTTATTAAAGTTTAATTGACACGGTCAAGTTCAATAACATTATCTTAAGATAAGTAAAGTACTTCTCTACATAGGTACATAGTTTCCCTACACCTTAAAGTCGCTAAAACAATCTCTAATATTTTTGCTACTATTTTTGTGTTTTCAAGCTGAAAACGTAGAGCTTAGACCTAAAATCCTTCGCAAGGTCGGGGTGTGCAAATCCGGAATACAACCCTATCCCGGCTTACCTTGATCCTACCGGTTAACTAAATCTACCTGTACCATACACGTATAGTTGCACTGTAGCGATAGCAAAAAATGAAGCTAGATTTATGGATAATATCGATAGAAATGACCTGGGTGTAGAGTTTCTGATTATTTAAACTTACTTCTTAGCTCCAATTTAATCGCACGCTGTCAAAACTTAGTCCAACAGAATTATATTAAAATTACTTAATTGAGTTCAAATGTTTTAAAGAAAATAAATAAAATACGCTGGAAAATTCACATAGCAACATCTAGTCCTAAGCTAATCAGAGGTTGTGCTAGAAAACTGATAAGCTTAGGGCTTGTTTCACCATCGAAAAGTAAGTTCCTGTTAATTTACTTGATATTTAAAAGTCAACTTTAATACAAAAGAGACAGCACCATAGATATCTGTCAGTTAATTTAACGGGAACTTACTTGACTATTGTGAAACAGGCCCTTAGTGTATTAAAGTATATTTCAGAGTGTTTTTTTTATCTATAAGTACTTAGAAAACTCCAAGAAAACCAACAACAAAAATTTTAACAACATTAAACTTTATTTCAATTTATATTTGCACAAATATTTGCAGATCGTACAAATACCTATTTGTCCCGCGGTAGGAATTGAACGCGCAACCTCCAGCGTTAATCCGAGTCCCACCGAGTTATCCGATAAAAAAGTATAATGCAGCCAGTGTCTTGGGGACGCTTCCGACTGGTATTGACATGGATCAATTGAGCTACCTTTAGACTGTTTGCAACCGTCTGCGGTTAGCTCAATGGTTTCAATTGTAAATACTAGTTGTAATTTTTCTATTCCTTTGCTTGTAATTTTCGTTGTTAAAAAAGTATAGACATATTTTGTGACATGACCGTCTTTAACTCGGTTAACTGGGATAAACGCCGTTCTTCAGCCTTTAGCACTTCAGTCGTTCTTTAATCGGGTGTAATTAAAAGAAGTACAGCTTGAATCGGATCAACTTTCTGAATAATTTTTAATCGTTTAACTAAGATCAACTCATATTTCATCGCGTTTTAGTGAAACGGTGAAATTAGTTTTTAATATGCAATAATTAAAATCAAGCGGTTTTTTTAAGGCTTTAAGTTAACGTTTAGTTTAAGTTTAAGTAAACTATTAAAAAACAATTTAATAATTACGCAAAAAAAGAATCGCCATTTGCGGGAGTTAGCTATAAATGGATTACACGTTTGATGTTTATACAAGGTACCGATAGCAAATACACGATGGCCGATTGTCTTTCTCAAATCACAAAGCTTCTTTTTAAAGCTTAAAATGTCATACACCGATATTTATGATGAATTATTGAAAACTCATGTTTTGCTACAGGAAAATTGGTAGATTAGCTACTAATTAAGATAAACAAAATAACTAGGTATTAAGTATAACATAGGTGCCTATTATTTTCAACAGTAAAATTGAAAAATACTATAAAATTCGCACGTAAAAATCCTGTTCGAACCCTGTACAAACTTACTACACTTATGTTTGATTCGGCTCGTCCGCCAGATAATCCCGTTGTCTGTCTCTGTCGCACTCACGAGAGGTATTTGCAAATCCTCGCCGCGTCCCTCTCTAATCCCTTATTTGAATCTTATCAGATCTCAGGAGATACACCGGTAGTGGTCTAAGTCCGCGCATGTGGCCTTACTCTTAGGGTTGTCGCTAAAAATGAAGTCACGATTTTGAGGTGTGAAATAACCAATATTTATAATAAAATAAGAAAAAGTTCATTTAGTTTCCACAAAATAAAAGTACATTCAGTGTAAACTATAACTTAAACGAAGAAACAATAACATGGAACCAAAACACTGACTCAGCGTTGCTGTAGGAGCCACTCAGCGTTGCTGCGGGAGCTCGGGGAGCAACTAAGCGCTGTTCTTCCGTGACACCTAAGTGTATTCTACCTAAAACACCTAAGAGTATTTCAAATTATTGATCATGATGATTATTTGTTTTTTTGATCATGTAAGATCTTGAAACATTCTTCGATTTAGATTATTTGGATAACAACATTAAATAACGTTGTTTTATTTCCGATTTTCACAACAGTCCTTAGTACAATTGCAATAGTTTTAGATGTTTTGAAACATTTTTCGATTTAGATTAATTGGATTACAACATTAAATAACGTTTTTTACGTTACTTTTCGATTTTGATAATTATAGCAATAAGTTTTCGATGTTGATAAAGTTTTCATCTCTTTCCATTTAGCACTTCGCAGCCTTTATCCGATAGAGAGGAACTAATTAAATATTACCTAGAGTGCGAGGGTTTACGCACTACAATTACATAATCCTTAGAAGAACTGGTTTTCGTAATTTAAAGCTCGTAGGCTACAAAAATCTTTGTTTCATACGAACTTTTTAGTTTTAAGTTTTAATTTTAGTAGAATTGTTTTAAAACATTTGTCGAAGGCAGTTTTCAACTTTGCTCCTATAAGCTAAAGAGCTGCAACTTTAAAAATAAGCTGTAACTTTAACTGTCTCTTTTTTTCTTTATATTTAGGGGAGATAGACGTTAAAATGTATCGAGCTTGTATCTTGCCCCAGTGCGATTCATGTAACGTAGGTTAATAAAATAACTCCCTTATTCACAATGGTCTATAAAATTAAAATGTGTTATTTCTGATTATACAATTTATTACATTACCAGCTATGGCCACGACTTCAACCGCGTAGATTTTTTTATTGTGCGGAAACTACAAGTGGTAGAGACACAATCAACAACTTGAAAAACATAAACATCGGTTCAGCCATTATTGACTTTTAAGTGATGTAACTTATCCAACTTTATTTTAATAACATATTTATAACTATTTTACTTTTAAGCACTACCTACTAAACTGTTCTCCACACTACTCAAAGGTTAGCATGTAGAGAATGCTATCTAGCATTATGCTCGCCTATGTACAAATTTTGTGCAATAAAGTATATTCTATCTATCTATATCTATTTTATAACAAACCTAGTTTAAATCATTGTATATAAATGATAATGTAAATGATCAAGAAATACGACAGCCCTGCTACATTAAAGGTCCGTCCACACTGAACCCGATTAATGGCCTTTGAATTTGCGATTGAAGCTAAATTTATGTTTCTGCAACGCGACACAGATTACAGCGACATCAGAATAAGGATACGCGCAGCTTTGATCTGTCCTCTAGAATATCTCAAGATTAGACGGAAATAACCGAGGAAGCTAGGACTCTTAATAAGTTCCTAATTTTAGCTATGAAAACGCGTTCTTAAAAGTCTGTCCACGATTAAACATATTTTAGGAAGTTGAGAGCGAGCGAAGAATTTCAATTCATTCTTGAGTCATTGTTCATAGTAAAATTATTCTTAGATGACTGCTTGAAGCTTTTGCTAACCCACATGTTTTTTTTATAGTTAGTCGTATAGTTGATTCCTTCACTCGGCTTAACCAAGTGTAGGTATCAACAGCTAATGCTAGGATTTTATAGCTGTCTGCAAATGACAATAGTTGTTACGCTTTTCTTATTTTTTTGTGTATTAATTGACTTTTTAATACATCCTATTTTATACGCAGTTAAGCATGTGCACCTAATTTGATAATGTATTTTGTCGTAATAAATACTTCTTAAGTTTTTGTTTACTTCTTTCAATATTCTTATTCAGTATCAAAATAAACATTGGTTATTGATCACAAGACATAATACTTTATAGGATACGCGAATTAAAGTATTATTTCTTGCGCATAATAAGATAATTCTAACCCTTTGTAGGGATTAAGATTTCGTTAAGGGCGCCCCTAAGCCAGACGGGGTCTCGGTACCCTTTGCGTTCACTTCTATGGTTTTTACGACGATGAACAAAGGCCTATGAATTACAGCTATAAATAGTCGGTTAATCCATCCATTTACTTGGAAAATTGAGAATGTTTAAAACGATAAATTATCAAATTTTCCCTGATTTAATTTTTATATAAAATGAAAATTTCCGATTTACATATAAGGTTAATAGTTATAAAGCTTAAATGAGTATAAATTTTAGAAGATATTACAATAATTACACCAGTACCTAATTTTCATTTTCATAAAAAACTAGGACCTTTACTTATATAATAAAACAACAATTTTATGATTAGTTAGTTCTAGAAGCGTTGGCAATGATTCCAATTGAAAAACAATCCGTCTTATAAAGTTCCAATCAAGCAAAAAACAAAAGAACATGGAAGCTCGCACTCCCATTGGCTTACAAACGTAGATCTACGTCTACCCACAAGCCTAACAATCCCTGTAAGCCTAATCTTGACAAATGGTACAGATCATCCGAACCACAGCGTCCACGCTTATTTGTCGACCACGATTTTTTATCGATTGATCAGAGGATCAGCTGATTGCCTCTCTGTAGTCACCGGCGGATTATTCCACACACACACACACGCATATCTATAGCGGGCCTTAAGCGACGCACACATGGGTCTAAAGGTACAGAAGCTAATAAGCAGATATCTTGTTCATGTACGAATGTTTGAATTTTATATATTTTTTTACTTTAACTGCATGAGGTGAACTTTTGGCAAAAGTCGTAATAATGCAAAAAGCAAAATCACGAAAACTTCGAATAAAATCTGGGCCAATACCAACCATTACTGCAGGTTTCATCCGGATTATAGTAATTCCATAAAATGCACAAAGAGAAAATTGATTAAAAAATTCGAAAACATTAAAAAAGTACAATACATTTTTATGCTTGGACATATCAGAAGCAGTTTTATTAAATTTTTAGTTTACGTCTGGTCTCATAATCTTTATACGGATGGTATGAAGTAGCCTTTATCAAAATTAAGCCAAACACAAAGAAATAATCATAAAGGATTTGCATTATGAAACGCACACATGCGTGCTTCATTCATACGATTTTTTACCCTATGACATACGTCATAAAGATCATGTCTTTGTACAAAGATGTGAGTGTGGGTTAAGCTGAATGCATGCCTCAAATTGGGCTGAAGAGGGAGATTATCTAGAGATGATTGATGGGGCTTGCTACTAAGGAACCGGCAGTAGGTACATCTCTAGGTAAATATCAGGCTTTGGTGTTTCTTTTCATGGTTGCTTATTGTTAGGTCATAAGACTCAGAATAAGGCGTGATAATTTTGAAATATCGCATAACTTTGATACATGTGCTAACAGCATCATGCTTAAAAAATGTGTGAGCAGTAAGTTGTTTAGAAAAAAACACTGTTACTGTCTTGTGTCGTTATGATCATCATCATCCGCAACCCCGTTTCAACCACTGCTTGTAGATGGGAGTCAATTAGTCAAGGAAACAAAAATAGTTTTTGAGTTATCCTGAACAATTAGTGTTTTATTGACTTCTTACATTAATGACGTTAACATTTTTGAAACGTATTAAAAAAATTAAGTTGGTGTTTACTATTTTAAAACACGCCAAATTATCATTACGTAAGTATATAAAACAATAGAAAATGAACAAATTAGCATTAAAAGAAATGAATAAACGAATTATCTACTTACGCATCGCTACATCTAAATCGACATAAAATATGTGTTGGATTATAAAAAACAACATAAAAGCACTAAAAGCTTTCAATTCGACTATCAAGTTCTATTCCTGTAAGTCCTTTGAAATATATTCAGCTAAACCGGGATCTCGGTAATCCGGTCTGAGATGTACCCGGACGGTGGGCAGCCGCCGCCTAATCTCGGATGATCCGGATCTCACGGACTTAGCTACGTGTGTGCCTGCCTTAGCTAGTGTCGCCCTCCGGTCTTTGTTGAGTTCAACTTTTTAGTTCTCAAAGTAGGTAGATATTTGAATAGGTGCCTACTTAATCTAGTTTTAAAGTAGCGCTATTACTTACTTTACAGAGAAAAGAAAAACAATTACCACATACTTTGTATTTCAACACAAATGTTTGTACGCATAAAGCTTTAGGGGTTATGGGTCTTTTCTATGTATCATAAAAAATATCCATCTAAGTATGTAAGTATTAACATATCAGTCATTAATTACCCATAACACAAGTTCTGCTTACTTGGATATTGAAATGTTAATAGTCCAGAAATATTTGTAAACAAATCAGTTAAAAAGTAGAATTTCTTTGGGTTAATCTATGGACTCTGACGCCGAAAGCTCTACCTTGTTCAAAGTCTAAAGTTATGGTAACATGTGTCATGTTGCTCAATTCTTTGCGCATTCCCGTACCTACTGCGAAAAGGTTGTGGATACAAGTCTCGTCGCAGTTGAAAGATTTTTGCAAGAATATTTGATAAAATTTCTTAGTTTCACTACTTACCTACATAAAAAAAATTAGGAGGATGATGGTTAAATTTATGTAGTTCATTCTAAGGATATTTGATAAACTACAATTTATTAAGTTTGTGCAACCTGGGTGATATTTTCCGTAAGTGAAGTTAGAAAAATGTTCGATCTTCTTGGTTTTAGAATTTCGAAAAATCGCCAATAATGGAAAACTAAAGTATATTTAGATCACACATCCTACGAAGGCCGAGACAATACAGCGTTAGGGTGTGCACACGCTCGTATCTGTCCTAAGCCGGATTACGCGGACGGATGACGGTAGAGGTCGCGGATATTATGGATTTACGTATGAAAAATGTTCAAAAGCTGTTGAAAGAGGTGTTGTTGGACAATACTTTTTAAGAATTATCTTATGTTCTTATTTTAAATGTAAATTCAGTATTGGAATTAAGAAATTTCACATTTCGTAGATAGTGCTAAAATGCAAGACTTGCATCTTTTGTCTCAGTTATAATATTATTTTGCAGGGTACTTTATTGTGTTGCAGTGTTAATTTTCAGTATCGTTTAAGCTATTTAAGTATATTTTAAAAATAAATGACCATCAAAAACGCTGTGTGCAAGCATTAAAAATCACTCATTATGGTATCCTACATTGCATTCATTAAAGCCCGAGCGTGTATAAATCCAGAGCTACACTGCGAATCGCGCGATCATCCGGATCAACTCCGATTCCAGATAAGAGCGCCTGTAGTGTGTAACCCTCTTTATTCATGAATACAAAGCATTTTTGTTGTTTTAAATCATGTTACGTTCATACTACTGCAAATAAAATATACTATGTCTGACTTTCCCTGTGTGTTTTGTTCAATTCTTATAATTTCGATAAGTATAGAACTCTTAAGAAATTAATTTCATCTTTGGTTTTTTTTTAAACTACACCGATGTTTATACCTTTTTAATGCGTTTGGAATAGCCACTTATTTTCTAAATGTAAATAAAAGCATAAATACAGCTATGTTGATTCGAAAAACTGTAAGCTTCTATCACGCGAGTTTATCATAGGTATGTAAATAATAATAAAACTAAAAACATCTTAAATCCAAGATGGATCCCAAGATTAGCCAAATATTGCTATTTAATAGGTCCGTATTAGCTATAAACTTGGAATCGTATATTAATTATATTCAATCTCTAGGCTGTCCCGTTGATTTTAGCAATAAAATCATGCTTAACTACTCGCGTTATGTCTTACATACAAATAAAAGAAATAATATGGCACTATAAAAAATATAAATCGGCTTATCTGTATAAAACCGGCTTATTCGAGTAGGGTAAGGTCCGCAAATAAACATGATTAAAATTATTTAAAAATCTACTCGGATTATAAAATGAATAACATTTGTTTAGAAATGTACTTATAACTGGGTTCTTATAAACAATTTCCGGTTCAATTTCATAGTTGCCTTATGAACTATCTACATAAATACTAATAATAGTAATATTTTTTAAATTCCTTGATGTTATTTTCGTTGTTTATAAAGTTAGTTTACTATCTAAATCAATAAAATACTATCTGAAGAAATAAAATATCATTCCACTTATTAGTTGCTTTAAACTATCTAAAGCAACAGAATTGTCGTCAAAAAAATAGTTGCTTCTGTAGATTCGTAGCGAACGATATGGGTCATACCCCATAGGGTGTTGCGCGTAAGCGATTATTCTGCCAACGGTACGCAGGTACGAATTGACAAAAAGATATATCTACGGACGTCGGCATAATCCGACTGCCATTGTGCAATGGCTAATCGCCGGATCGACGACGGCGATTTAAAATTAATAATGATTTATAACGTACGATTAGGCCGTTAATAGTAACCAGTGGGCCTTATACTTACTAAGAATTATAAAGTGGGAATTATATATTTACAACAATATTCAACAATCTGAGAATTTGTAAGTGTTGACCTGACGCAATGGCTAAGCTTTTTTTTCTCATTATGACGCTATACCATATACAGGGTTACAGGAAAAGTCGTGCTAGATCCGTTAAGGGCGTGGAGTACCCATCATTCCTGACATATTTCACTATGAAACACCCTACCCTAAACTAAACCCTTTTCGAGATATTCGACTTTTAATTTTTTTATTGAAAATTGCCGATTTTTAGGCAATTAAATTTATTTTTGGTTGTTTTGTGTATCTTATTATTATTATTATTGCATTTTTACATGTGTAATTAGATGCTTTAGGACGTCAATCATTAAAATAGTGCATAAGTTAATTGAATAGACCGTAGTAGACAAGTGAAAGTTAAGAAATAAAAAAAAAATTAGAAAGTTTATTTTTCTCTAAGGGATATCTAAAAAAAATATTATGGCAATTCTTCGGCAGATGTTTTTAAAAATATCTACGTTTCATCAGCTATCTAACGAGGTATAATAATCTAGGGTTTTATTCAATTGCATTGAAAAAAAATTAGTTTTATAGGCGACAGTGGAGAAGAAAATTTATACTTAGCCCTAAAAAGTAAAAGTAAAACAATAGGTAAGCATGAAATGTCATTTATTAAAGGTTTTCACACAACTTTTTCTTATTCTACAGTTCATGTTCAACATGGCCGCCTCTATTTCTGATACATTGTCGCATCCTTCTACGGAGACCAGTCTTCACTACTCCAGTGGTCAACGTGGTCCTCATTTTATTTGCTGCATCCACAATCCTTTCTCTTAGGTCTTCCACAGACGAAACTGGATTCGGCTCGCTGTACACAAGACTTTTCATGCACCCCCACACATGAAAATCCATGGGGGTTAGGTCCGGACTTCTTGCTGGCCATGGCAACGGCCCACCTCGTCCTATCCATTTGTTTGGATAATTTGTGTCCAGCCAGTCTCTGACACTTCTCCTGAAATGGGCAGGGCAGCCATCGTGTTGGAACCACATGTCCCTGATCAGGTTGAGTGGCAGATCATCCAGCAAATCACTCAAGTCTGCTCTCAGGAAATTTTCGTAGCTTTCCCCATTTAAATTATCCGGTAGAAAGTAAGGTCCAATCAAATGATTGGAGATAATGCCCATCCACACATTCACGCTGAATCTTCGTTGGGACCCCTTCACTCTTTTCTTATTGGGATTCCTTAGTGCTTTTGGGGCCCAGTAATGGGCGTTGTGATAGTTAGTTATGCCATCTTTATCAAATTTGGACTCATCCGTCCACAAGATATTTCTTAGAAAATCTGGGTCTTCTACGTCAGCATTTAGCATAAATCTGCAAAAGTCCAATCTTCTCGCGGGGTCTCCTTCTTCAATAACGTGTACCGGCGTGTAATGGTATGGGTATAGGCCAGCAGTATGCACTGTAAACCACACTCTCCATTGCGAAAGTCCCAGATCACGGGCAACAATATTAGTGGAAGTAGTCGGATCCGCTCGAAAGCGTTGCACTATCTCATTGTCCTGTTCTTCGTCGTCAATTCGTGGTCTACCCATGTCTGTATTACGTCTCAAAACAGAGCCAGATTCTCGAAGTCTTCGATAAACTCTGTCAAAAACGGCCACATCCGGCACTCGACGACCGGGGTAGCGAGTTACGTATTCGTTGCGAGCTTGCGCAGATACACAATCGCAGTATCCGTAACAAATAAGCATATCAGCATATTCCTCAGGTGTGTAGGACGTCATCTTCAACACTTCCGTATCACAGGTACAAATCAGAGTCCGGTTAACAAGTATAGTAGTCACAAATCAGAAGAAATAGTCCAGAATCACAGCCAAGTCGAGAAAAAGAGCAAAACGATATCACATCTACTATGTACGAAGCACAAAAGCAGACTGACAACCAAAACAATACCCCCTGTTGTATTCCCAGCCCTAACCGGTCTCTACACATTTTTTCTTTCATTCATACCTACATAAATCGTCACTTGTCTCGCTCTCACGGTGTGTCTGAACTTGAAGGACAATAGGCGCGGGACCGTTAGAACTGCTACCTGGAGCGTCCCAACTACTTTTTTTCCACGAAATGTAATACAAACCCTAGATTGTTATACCTCGTTAGATAGCTGATGAAACGTAGATATTTTTAAAAACATTTGCCGAAGAATTGCCATACTATTTTTTTAGATATCCCTTAGAGAAAAATAAACTTTCTAATTTTTTTTTTATTTCCTAACTTTCACTTTTCTACTACGGTCTATTCAATTAACTTATGCACTATTTTAATCATTGACGTCCTAAAGCATCTTATTACACATGTAAAAATGCAATAATAATAATAATAAGATACACAAAATAAACAAAAATAAATTTAGTAGCCTAAAAATCGGCACTTTTCAATAAAAAAATTAAAAGTCGAATATCTCGAAATGGGTTAAGTTTAGGGTAGGGGGTTTCATAGTGAAATAAGTCAGGAATGGTGGTTACTCCACGCTCTTAACGGATCTAGCACGATTTTTCCTGTAACCCTGTAGATATGCAAACCTATATCATAGAAAAATCTAACCAATTTCATAAATGTTATGCCTCCTTAGACCAATATATGCTCAGTACCTAGGTACACGTTTTTGTGACTAAATATAAGATTTTTTTTATAAATATGGATAAGTTGAGCAACGTCTAGACTGTTTGCAACAGTCTGCAGTTAGCTCAAATGTTTTCATAGAAAATACTACTCCTAATATGTTTCTATTCTACAATTGTAATTTTCATTGTTAATAAAGCTTGTTTATCAATTTTAAATGGAAGTACTTAACATCGTGTTTCAGGCCTTGTATTAAGTACGCATATTAATTACCAAAAAAATAACGAGTTTTCAGCTCATCTTATAGGATTAGTTGCATCCGAACTACATGCAAGCTTGTAACACAATACTTCCAATCCGATCCCGTCCTTCTGACGGATGTCCGGGATTAGATTAGAGGGGTAAAGAACCGTATGAGATAGTTATATCGTTCACAGCAAAGTTAGACAAAGACCACATTTGAGAGATTACGATTTACGAAGGAGAATGGAAAATTATTAATGTATCTATGAAATAGATACATTAATGGTGTTTTCTATGTATAATAAAAAATATCTATCTATGTAATGTATTATATTAAGTATATCAGTCATCTAGTACCCATAACACAAGCTCTGCTTAGCTTGGGGCTAGATAATGCTGTGTGGACTGTCCGAAATTATTTATTTTATTTATTTATTTTATTTTATTTATTAATATTGCTCGAGCCCTAAGCTAAGTAGAGCTCGTATTATGGGTACTAGTTAACTGTTTAAACTTAATACAATATACTACATAGATACATTTATACCCGGAACAAATATTAGCAGATTAAACAAGCATATATCCCGCGGCAGGAATCGAAACTGCAAACTCCTGCATCGCTATCGGACCTTCCCCCTTACACCAGAAAGGCCGTCAAAATTCATTTTGAATATTAATTCAACTGTTTAGACGAAAACTTCTTTTGACTATCTGTGCTTTTAAAATCAGTGGACCCCAATAGCGTAAGGCGCCGCGACAGAGCGAGGAAGCGATGCCGTGAAAAACTGGACCTATGACGAAGCTTGGGGTAGCTGGCTCAAGACCAAGATGCGTGGAGGGACCAGAGAGAGGCTTTTGTCCAGCAGTCACACGGGACATGCCAGGCTACTCATTAGTATGGATATTAATCCATACTAATAAGTAGCCTGGCATGTCCTGTGAGCTTTGTCTCTTTAGAGCTGTGAATTCAATATTAACTCAGTCGGTACTTCTGTATGGTACTAAATATCTATCTATGTATTAAGTATATCAGCCATCTAGTACCCATAACACAAGCTCTACTTACCTTGGGGCTAGATGATGTGGATTATCCAGCATTATTCATTTATTTATTTAATGCTGAATAGTCATATTTCCAGTTACTTCTGTGCTCATGGTCTAAATGCCGAAGTAGCCTTCTAGACTCGTATTATAAAAGGTAATTCAGTCATTGAGAAGAGCTTTGCAATGCTATAAACGTCAGTAAAGCATAGATCAACGACTGAGAATTCGTAATACGATCCATAAAGTCATAGGATATTGAGTGATTTCCACTCAAAGGTGTTCTGCCAAATCAAGAATTGGGTTTATTTACCATAAGGCACAATTTGTATCTGAACTGCAGCTGAGTATATTTATTTTATTAATATCGTGATATAATTATGTTTCAATAGCAATCATTAGCATTGTCGGTTTTTTTATGTATTTTATGAAGTATATTAGCCATCTTGCACCCATAACAGAAGCTCTACTTAGCTTGGTGCTAGATGAAGCACTGGTTTTTGTCCATAATTATTTATTAATTATCTATTGTATCTATTTGTAAGTATGATAATTTGATTTCTTTATTTATAACGAATATAATATTATAAAAAATTCAAACTAGTATACCTACAGTCTGAAGGTAGCTCAACTGATCCATACGAATATGATAATGATTATTATAAGCCTCAGGTTTTCCTTTAAGTAAATAATTTTTACTACTCGTTAATTATGGATGAAAATGTACCTACACTATGATAAAGCTGAAATAACATATTAAATTGAATTTACGATAAAACTTCGTTTCAGGTTGTGTGGACTAAATGGAGGGATTATTGGGAATCTGGATTAACTCTAGCTTTCATTTAAACCCAAACGTAGTTCATTGTATCTTTATTGGAAAACAGATTTATATAGTTACTCAGAACGATGGGGTTTGTTTTATTTTATGTTTGAATTTTAAATCATTTTACTATTTAAAAGGTCTTTGCGGTGTTAAAATTGTTTAGTAGGAATTAGGCACCTATTCGGTATTAGGTACTATTCATTTTTTATTATCGATTGAGTGTGGATTTTTCGTCAATTAAAGTTCAAGTAGGAAAACTATCGATGAATCTATAAATTAAAAATAAACAAACAAATTAAAAAAATCTAGACGCGTAAATGACATAAAACTACATTACTTTAGAACTTATCATGGTAAAAAAACATGTAACAAAGCTGCTAGATTCAATAGACGGTGCAATCTATTATCAAAAAAATACTAAAATTTAATCATATGAACAGTTGGGAATAACCCCTTAATTCGTTACCTTAGTTTTAACGCCACTTCCAGCGGTTGCTAGATCTTTGTAATGTGTTGAACAAAATTGACTTCATGTGCGTCGTCAGTGTTGTCATATTCTATGTCTACCCACATTTTTATTTTTGTTATTTTTCTTTGTCAATGATTACTTACGACTTTAGAAAATATTCCAGATTGGTTCTTAAACAAGTGAATGCAATATTGTTTATGAGAAAGAAAATGTTATAACCAGAAAATTATTATTTTTATTTAGGCTTCGGTACTACGATTATCTAGACATTAAAAGCATTTGCTACAACTTGGAAACTGACAAGCCAATGAGGAATCTTGGATTGGTTTCTAATTAGCTCAGTGATCACTATTATTTTCTCGTTTTACTTGAGTTTTTCCGCATTGTCTGTGTCCTACTGGCCCAAAGTAGTCCAAATACAGTAAATCAAAACGACATATTTAATTCATGATTCGTCCCATTCAAAGATTCCTAACAGAAAACTAACCAAAGTACTTTCATCCACGCACTTCAGTCTTTTTATGCAATTTGAATTTTATGACGTGTCCAAGAGTCCTGAAATAAAGCACTTTGAATTTTTTAATCTTGCCTTCAATGAACATTTTGAATTTTCTTTATGAATAGAACTCGGAAGATGCTTTGCAATAGCTATGAATAACGAATACAAATTAATGCACATACATGAATGAAAATTTCCTTGCTGTCTGACCCCCATTGTCGCTTTCGCCGGCCTCTTTCATGTAAGTTTATTGCGCTATGAAAATTGAAAATAATTCGAGTTAACGACTGGTCATGTTATGATAAATCAATTATGGCATCAGATTAAAGAGATGAGCAAGGATAGCCAACAAAGGCAAGGGGGACGGAACGTGACTCTGAATAATGTGTACAGAGACGTACCTCGCTTTGTTTATACAAGCTACAGGCTTGGATGCTAGACGGAAACATTAAGATACCCTGGTTGTTCAAGTACCGTACTGGACTTCAGGAAATTTTCCTTTAGCTTTATTAACGGACAAACGCGAGAAACCCAAACATAACAAGGTAGGGGCTATACAATGTGATTTTTCGAACCTTGATCAAACGAAATGTGCGGATACACGACACATATTTATCGATAAAAACCGAGATAAAAAAAATTTAATGTTATTTTTTTTAAACACAAGTCAAGTACAGATATCAACAGGAATCTCAACTGATTTAATCTAAATGGCAGAAAGTACCTAATTTAAATGGTGAATAACATGACAACGGAAAGAGATAGACCCCCAGTTTTTGAAGGATTTGTAGAATAAATTATGAAGTTTAATACAACATGCAAAAAAGTACACCTTAATTACCCAGTTTTAAAGTTACAGAGAAAAAATAAAATAAAAATCGTTTTTTTTGTCTTATTTCCAAAAAAAATACTGTTTTTACTACGCTTATGTATCGTATTTGTATTTTTTATTTATTTTATTAGCTAGGTAAACTATCTAGCTTTCAAATGAGACTACTTCGAATAAAATACACCATTTACTCAAAAAGAAACGCAGAAAAAACCAGATGAAGTAGTTTTCATTTTAAAAGTTATTAAAACTGCTTTGTTTTTGAGATAAATAACATATAATTTTTTTTATCTTGATTTTTACCGATAAATATGTGTCGTGTACCCGCACATTTCTTTTGATCAAGGTTCGAAGAATCACATTGTATAATATTTAAATGAAAATTTCACACAGAACTTTTTACAAAGTAGTCTTATTTTGAAAATTCTTTTGTGTTGGAATGGATATACTCCGAAGTTAGACCCATATTTTTTTATGGTTTATATCATTGCTAAAAAGTCATTCAATAAAGTGAAAAATACCGTTTCCGAATACTCGATCCTACATACAGTAATCCGCATTGATAACCGAAGTTGCAGAATTAAAAGAAAAAATTAAGACTCACCAGTAACGCTCTTGTTCAGCAGATTGTTGAAGGCTTCCTTCTTCGGAGACAGGTGAGGGGTGTGCCTCTCATGATGCACCGGTGCCGAAGGTGGCCGCGGCACCGTGCGGTCTTCGGGAGAACGCCGCGGTGGAGATTTACTGCGTCGTAGTTCTGCTGCTAAGGTCTGAAACAATATAATATGTTCTTGGTTATTGTTATGTTATGCCATTTTTTATTCATTATAAAGGAGTGGTATCTTACCAATGCACATAACATGAATGAATGAAATTCATTCAATGAAATGAAAACAGGAATTCAATTTTTAAGAAAAATCCAGTGAGTATATCTGGCAAAATTACTTAAACATTTCTGATAAATATAGCATGATCTTACTATTTATTTATTAATAATTTTCCTTCCTTGCCTAATTTCAGCACAAAGTACATAAAGATTTCAATTTTAAATTTCTTGTGAGAAAAATAATCTTTTTTCGGGATCCCTATTCAACATGACCTTTATTTGTTGGTAGTCGGGTAAACATAAAACAAAAATCTCGGAATGAATTATTCTACGAATCACTCGTTACAGTTGCATAATGTGGAGAGTACGCGACGTACAAAGTAAGGGACGCACGTGATGCGTATGAACCGAAGCCCAGCTCTGATTAATTTTGAATTGAATTACCTAACTGTAAACTTTTCGTTAAAAGGTACCTTGGTGTCGTGCAATGAAATGAAATTTTGTAACTGTATCTGCCTTATTAGGTTAGGTAGGTATGTATTTCTTATTGATTTTTATTATCGAAAAAAATAATAATTTAAGAAGAGCAACAAGAAATAACGAGTTATAAGTAATAAACACAACTGAGCTAACAAAGTATACAAAAAATATAAAAAATAATACTAGACAAATCTCTCAGCGTCATCCAGCATATCATAGTCGGTCATCACATCACCATCACAAAATCATCTGTGATGGATGATTCAGCTAAAATGAGCCTAAACAGCGTAACTTTCGACAACTATTTAACCTATTTACGATCTACGATTATACGCACGATAATAGTAGCTAAGATCTAGCATTACGTTCCCTTTGAATAGTAGTAATCCAAAAACTGGATTTGACTTATGTCAAAGATATGTCACGTGATTTGTTGTTAGTGAATCTATAGATCATTGGTGGACAATGGACATACAGTTCGATAAAATTGAATAATATTACAGACAAATAAATGCCTAGCCAAGTTGCACTTTTAACAAGCGATTTCGCCAAGTCGCTAATATACCTAATGGCTTCGTAGCGAATGCTGGTTGGCTATGCATGCAGTTGTTCTTTACAGCTTAAAAATTCAAAGTATAAGATTATTTCAGGCATTTTGGGTATTGGCATTTTCGTTTGCGTATCAATTAGAACGATTTGTTTGAAATAGATGTCACTATTTTTACCCTCACACTAATAGATAGCATATCGTCACAGCGTGAGGTGTTAACCATTGAAACCCGTATGAGTAGGCACATCAAGTTAATGGTCATCTTTGTTTTACTTGTGATTGCGTGGATTGTGAGTGGAAAGCGCGTACGCACTTTAAAAATTCAAGAGAAATTTTCTTTGCATTATGAAAAAGATTATGATTTGATATTGGAGTTGAGGCAAACCTCGATAAGATGTTATGATAAGCTTTAAACAGCATTTATAAAAAGATACAATCGTGACATCAAAAAAAGTTGTTGCTTACAGCGACGATGACGCTTCTGTGCTTTGGCTGGTTTTATGCGAAACCTAGAGGGAGCAAAATCAGTTGCTGTAACACGCGCGTACATTATGAAGACTAAAATTTACGCGAAAACAAAAGAAGAAAAGAAAAGTGTCAAAACAAAATTATTTATAAAATATACGGTAATTATTCTTTTTCTGAACCACGTCATCACAAGGACACTCAGCGCCCATTAGTGGAACTTTCTGTACCTGCACTGAAATTTCTCTTTTCTTAGTCTAGTCCAAATCATTTTGTAAAATTCGACACATTAAGCCAATCCGAGCTTTGTCTATGAACTAGTTGTCGAAGCGTTGTAATGTAATAAATACCCGGTGTACTTCTTTCTCAGACGTAAGATCAAATAATCAAAACCACAAACAATCCATATGAATTATAATCTAAGAAAAATCTAACCACTTAAAGTGAGACGAGCTTCAAATTGGAGTCGTGGGGATTGCGTCAGTCGATACCAACTCATGAGCTGATTAGATTCATTGAATGTTGTTGCTGACGCCGATCTGACCATGTTATAGCGAATCTGGACGGAAAGATTGGTTTTTAATAGGACTTTTGATGAGAGACAAGTCTTGTGTCTTATGAACGTAATTTGAGAGAAAACCTGTCAGGGGCAATTGAGACAGAATGAATGAAAATTAGTGGACTTAAAATGACAGGTTGGTTACCTTAGTTCCACCATGGAGGATATTGTTCAATATTGATGTATTTTTTTACTCAATATGGAAAATTTCGTGGATTTCATATAACATGGCATTCAGTTTTAATATTGACGACCGATATGTCGCGAAGCTTGCGACGCAGGAGTTTGTGGGTTCCATTCCCGTCTTGGGGATGTTACATTGGTAAATTAAACCATAACATAAGTCAATGTGAAGTCTGTTTAGAACTGACATACTTCAAGTGACGTTTACGTGATGTATCGTTGTCTCGCTCTGATAGACAACTCTTCTTATTCTGTAATGGTCGTTCTGTGTACATTGTGGTGTACATGTACAAGGTTTACAATAAAGTTTATCCCTTTGTACCTATCTTATAAACGATTGATTTCACCTGTAAACCTTCAGGGACACATGTTTGTATGAACTTTAAATATTTTCTCCCGGTTTCTGGGTGTTTTCTATGTATGTTTATTATAAAATTAAAATAAATAAAAAATTTAATAATAATTATAAAAATTATGAATTACATTGTAATGAATTTTTTGTATTACAGGTATATCATCTAGTGTCCAAAACATAAGCTCTACGGCTGTCATTTGGATGTCAATTTCATACTTTTCCATGTTCTTGATCGTCTCTGTACTTTGAACCCACTTACGTCATTCGCCCATTCAGTAGGTAAAACCTGTAATTCAGCAAGCGCAAAATGCAAAGTTCAAATCAATAGACGCAAGTGCATCAACGAGACGAGCCTCCGTAAAATGGTTGATTCGCGCCACAGATACGTCTAATGTCGTATTGGAATTTGTGATGCTGTTTGACCCCAGTTAACCCAGATTACGGTCCTCGGCGCCTGATTCGTCCTCGTACCAGCCTGATTGTGTTGTGACACAAACTGTAATGTATTATGTGTTAACTCTGCCTGCAATCTCGGCGCGACAATTACAGACTTGCCAGTTTGTTTTAGGCGGCTCATTTTTAGTGTTGGTGAGTCAAGGTTCGCGAGTGATGTTAAGATGATTTGCACGAGTTTGTATTTATGAGGAATTTTTGAAAGAAAGACGGAGATGTTTGTTAAATAAATAAATAATGCTGAATAATTCACACAGCATCATCTAGCCCCAAGTTAAGCAGAGCTTATGTTATGGGTCCTAAATGACTGATATACTTATTACTAATACATTATAAAGATAGGGATTTTAACTTTATAAAGAAAACACCCAGAATTTTTGAACATATCTTTCAAGGTCGGAAATCATTTGTTCCAAGGTAGGAATTGAACCCGCAACCTCAGTCGCCATAAGTACCAATTTAGCATAATTTTCATACAAATAAAATTATTTAAAGATACCCTACAACACCTACAATCTTATCAATATAATTCTCAACCCAAACTAAATTAATTAAAATAGGAAAACTCTAATTAAATAAACATCCGCCTACAAATATTTGTCGATAAATATAATATTGTGGGAATTAGCACAAATGAATGAACCTATGATAAAAGGACGATAAACATAAATAAAACTATCAATTTATGAATTGGGAATTTTAGTATATCATAATATATCAATAAACATAATTTATCTTATTGATTCATTTATCATAGTATACCTAAGATAAAAAAATGACGGCATTGCCACAAACCATAATTGTGGATAGAAAACACCAAAAATGGTGACAAAAAATATAACGTATCGCTATAGAAAATTATAAACGCAAAATTTGTTATAAGTGTTGGGATGTTTGTAACTTATTCACGCCAAAACTGCTGAATGATTGCATTTAATTTTTGTATGACAAGTAGTTCTAGACCTGGAATTACATATTTTGTCTTATGTGTTGTGCTTTCCTTGCTATCCTTGTATACCTAGATTCCAGTTAAAAAGGTTTTTCGAAATACGTCGAATTATCGTGTGTCTTTTTCGTAGAGGTGAGAAACGTTCCGATCGATCTACAATTAATTTGTATTGATTTTATACATTATTATCAGTGGCCCCGCTGTACTTTTAGTTTAAAATTGTGATCGAGTTTGGAGTTGTTTTGACGTGAGGATGTTACAAATTTCCACACATCCATCCAATTTACGCATTTATAATATTAGTGAATCTGCAAAACTCATTCCCTTATGTTACGGAAAATATTTCCTGGTATGTCAGATTCGTCTGTGTTATGCATGATCATAGTCCCTTAAAGAGAGGTTAATTTAAAAAGAGGTAAGATCCAGTAATCATGGAGCAATAGATCTTTTTATCTCGTTCAACACAGCAGCACGTAATGTAACAAGCACGCAAACCCCGATAGTAACGTTTACCTTAGAATTATGCTTGTTGTCTATCACGCTTAGCCTGATTAATTTACGTCCCACTTATTTGTAAGAGATAACGTTGTCTCATATTTGAATATCACATGAGCTTATCTTTTAATTCTTTTACTGTCAACGGTATATCACGTCATATTTTCAATGAGAATAGTTATAAATACGACACGTCTCACAGCAACAAATTTATGTTTTTCTAGGTCTTTGTATTTTTAGATGAAAATAACATAATATTTGTGTTTCTGAGTTTCCTCTACTATATTAACCTACTTATAGCTTTTACCACCATGAATGAATAACAATTAAAATTGTTACACTTTAGTGAAAAGTAGGTTAAGTATTTCACTAACCAATTCCCCTTAACTAGCGTAACCTTTTTCTAGAAACTGTAACTTTATCTATAAATTAGTAATAAAAACAGAATATGTCAAAAAAAATCGGATAACCACGTAATTGTGATAAGAAAGCGTATTGACATACGAACAAAACAAACGCCGAGCAAATACTGATTTAGGGTAACTTATATGCAAATTTCCGTTTCATTGCAGAGATTTGGAGACTAATAAATAATCGTAAGTACCTTAAATGGGCTCATTATACTGGGTACTAGTTAAGACATACATAATTAATTATACCAAAGATTTTTTTAAGAGGTTGTAAAAGGAAAATATACATAATTAAATTACTCTATAAGAGAGAGGCGGAACTAGAGGTATATGCCCAAACATGGGATCCATATGTTATTGGTAGACATAGGATTTAAACCCTTAGACTAGAAATACATATAACATCTAACCTCTTATAAATCCGGGATTATTAGGTACATGTACACTGGTAAAAATAATGTACACGCTTAATTTGGACGATTTGACTGTTTAACTTGAGGTTATCCTATCTGTAGAGATAAACTTAAGCCGGAGTTGAACTTGTTTACCATATTCGCAATCATAACTAAGCAGAAATGATAGGTATTTCCTGATATTTGACAACAAATTATTTTTGTTTTAGAAAACACTTTGGTAGAGCGACTCTACTCTAGTTTTGCCACTTACTGTATATCTAGATCGCTTCTGATTATTAACACCGCCAATTTTACACATATTTTGCTGAGGGCCTAGCGGCAGGATAACGAGGTCAAATACAAAAAGAGTCCATGTTCATACTAGTTTTCGTTGGCTAAAAAACTTTTAACCTAAAGCTACCTACACGTGCAAAACAAGCGTGTAGGTAGCTAAGGTCATGTTTACACAGACTACCGGCGACGGGAGCGTGAGGTTTAACTCAAGCTTTTAACCCCAGCTTTATTAAGGTCTTTCTTTTGCTAACTTTGGATTAGAACAGAGATACAAATATCAAAACAATTTGGTCTTAAATCTTATGCATCACTTAACTTTAAGGACTAACGTTACTATTGTAGTTAACTGGAAAAAATTGCTTGATTGTAATTCTATGAAAACAACGCTCGCTATATTTAGGTCATATCTAAGTGTTCACTTTATTGTATTGTGAAATTAATCCTCGTGACGTCATAAGTTCACTAGGTACTTATAAATGATCATATCTTAGCTAAGAAAGGATCATTTACAGAATAGTCTATTATAGTTATAATATTAAGGAACACCCTGTCTGTGAGGAGGGCGATGGTGTCTGCGACACAGTTTTACTAAAAACTACTGCAGAAATCATCGAATTCTAATAGTTATAACCTGTGTGTTTTGTGTTTTCCTAAATAAATTACTTTAAACTTTGAAATTACTTTGAATTAATTTGATTAATAAGTATGGATGTAGTTATTATCAATATCACTACATAATAATATAGGGAGTAATAAAGCATAGTCGCTTTCTCTGTCCCTATGTATGTATAGGATTAAATTTGACTTGTCTAAGTGCTTATTTTCTAAGCCTAAAGAAATAAAGATATTGATTTAATGATTTACTGATATGTCCCTATACGGATTTTGATGCAGTTTTTTTAATAGATAGAGGAAGGTTTATACGTATAATAAAACCGTGCGAAGCCGGGGCGGGTCGCTAGTAATGACTAAAATGGAAAACTAAATCTAGAAAAAATCTAGGCGATGCAACAGGTCTTTCCGTAAGCTAATTAGCAAATGGTGTAAAGCAGTTCCAAAATATTTTATTTAGAGTTTAGAATCTTGTTGCAAATGATGTAAATTAATTTCAAATATTATGCGGAATAGTCGAATTATTTAGTTGTGGTAAACGGTTAACTATAGCATGATTTAATTATCGATTTTCCCACACTACAATCAAAACCAATACTATTTGTATTATGGAATACCTACAACGGAAGTGGTTATCAATATAATAATAACAATTTATTTATTCTAGAAAATCATATAGTAACCTATACATAACTTATTGGTGTTCTTGCAATATAAACTATGTAGGTTCGTAGTTTACCTTCAAATCTGTCGCATTTTGACTAAAACCATAGACTTACTTACTTACTTCGTGTTATTATAATTATGATTTTGATTTGTGACGTTATATTTAAGTTGGTAAATAAAAAAAAAACACTACTTTCAACCTAACTTTATGATTAAAACTATAGATTTGCAAAATGAAAACTTACCAGCATAACATTTTTAAAACGATTTAAAACGATTCTCCCTAAGGCTGAAAAGTATCACTTTCAACCCGCTCTTCAGGCAACTTCAGACCTACTTTCCGAGTATGAGTAATGAAAAATAAGTTTTTACAATATAAACAATTGAGCTAACTGTACATGGTTGGAAACATTCTAGAGGTGGCTCAACTGATTTTCAAGTATTTCATGTATTTTTTACTTACGTAACGTCATAATCTCAGCTAATCACATAATCCGTTATCTTGCCATCTCTTAAGCCTAAACAAGGATAAGCTTTACTCTATTATCTTAAAAAGGCTTAAGGTTTATACGTATACGTTTTATCAATTGATAATAACAAACAGTTCGAGCGTTTATAAAAATAGATTAAAAATACCAAAGACAATAATAATCGTAGGAACGAAAGGTTCATCATTTGATCACATTATAAGATATCTATTTGATTTGGTTTAGTTTTGCACATCTAGTCGGACTTGCGTACGAAGAGTTCCGTACCATCTAATATTATAAACATAAAGTTTGTATGGATTAATGAATGTATGGATGTTTGTTCCTCTTTCACTCAAAAAGACTTAACTGATCGGGATGAAATTTCGTATAGACGTGGTTCTAGCCTTGAAATAACACATAGGCTACTTTTAATCCCATAAAGCCATCATTTCCCACGGGATATAAATAGCCTTAAAACGATTCCTTATAAATAACGCATGCAGCCGCGGGCAGATGCTAGTCATCTATAAAACTGGAAAAAGAAAATCATGCCTGTTGTATGGGAGCCCCCTTAAATACTTATTTTATTCTGTTTAATGTTATAGCGGCAACAATTATACATCAACTTTCTAACTATACGAGTATCAGGGTTCATGAGATATCTCCTGCCTTTTTCGTAACGGACGGACAGTGTGTCCGTTTTACCCTTTAGGTACGGAATCCTGAAAATTGACTACACACGTATCTAGAGATAAAACTTTAAACGTTCGCGATTTATTGACAGTCAGCCTCAAAGGCGCCTCGTAACCATGATTGCTGCAATTTAAAAATATGCTAAATAAGAACTCAGGTTTATCTAACCACTAAATTACATAAATCTGTGTTTTCATTCTGTACTAAGGAGCGCGATAAATATCCGATAAATCACTACATAGTATAAAACAAAGTCGCTTTCTCTGTCCCTATGTATGCTTCATCATCAGCCTATATTAGTCCACTGCTGGACATAGGCCTCCCCTAATGAGCGCCATAGCGCCCTGTCTTCAGCTTGCCGCATCCAGCATCTGCCAGCAGTCCTTCGCAGATCGTCATCCCACCTGGCCGGAGGGCGTCCTACACTACGTTTGCCGAGTCGCGGTCTCCACTCAAGAACACGTTTACCCCAACGGTTGTCGGTTCTTCGCACGATATGGCCGGCCCACTGCCACTTCAACTTGCTAATTCTTTGAGCTATGTCGATAACTTTGGTTCTCTGTCGGATGTATTCATTACGAATGCTACACTACATGTATGTATGCTATGCTACATGTATGCTTAAATCTTTGGAACTACACATTTCAGGTTTATACGTATAATAAAACCGTGCGAAGCCGGGGCGGGTCGCTGGTGAACTCTGAATTATTATGTCTGGAAATCTTAGTGGAAATTTTGGACATAAGATCAAAGAAAGAAACGTGAGATCAAACCTCATTAGCAAGTCATCCAAAACTCTCGATTGTTATTCGACACAAAAAGCGCTTAGTCGAATCCAGCGCGTATGCGCTGTTCATTATCACTGGCCTGCTACACTGCATAATTAGTGTCATTCGCACTATTTCTAGTTGGGATAAACACAAGTAGCCACATTGACGAGCAGCGCACAAATTGGAAACAAATAGTTTGAACCATTTTGAGCTATTTGAAACAGAGAAGTGCTAAGTTGATTTCGGCTTTCGCGTGTGAGCAATCAATATTGGATACTTCTTTGTTATTGCTACGAACTTGGTTCATTGTGGTACCGTTAGATTTATTCTGTTACTTTTTGTGAAAATATTGATATGAATTGTGGTGGTTATATGAGGAATTGATAGTTTTTGCCATGAACCCTGCGAAGTCTATTATTCTAGAAGCTTAACTTTTTCTCACTCAACTTTTAATTGTTTTCGAAGTGTTTGTTTGTTCATTTTGTATGACAATCAATCACTAATAAATAAACTTGACTTTGTTTGTACATCTTTTTTAATTTAAATTTAACTTTTATCGTTTATTAAGTTTGTTTTTTTTGCTTACTCCTGCATCTTTAAAAAGAGGATCACTGTTTTTTTTATTTATAAGCTCTATCCTGTACCCAGAGGTGGTGGTCCAATAAATATAATTGAATCGAAGTGGGAAAGTGACGGCTAAAATTATAAATTCATAAGGACTCATAACGACTTAATCTTTAGTTGTCTTTTATTTTGACTACCTCTGTGGCGCGATGGTCGAAGGTCTGCCTACAATCCAAAGGTTGTGAGTTCGATACCCACATTGGAATAAATTTATGTAAGATCTGCAAAAAATTTTCCCAGATGTTTTCTACATAATTACCTAATAATATGATAAAACATTATCCATCTACGGTAATTTACATTATTAGTTATCTAGTTCCTATAACACAAGCTCTGCTTAGCTTGAGGCTAGATAATGTCGTGTGAATTTTCCATCATCATTGGTATTTGGTATGGTTCGCTAATTTTAACGTCATTCACTGAAGAAGTGACAAAATAAATGATAATTCAAAACCTCTGACCCACCTAAACTTGATTTAAAAATAACATCTTCATAATCGCAAAACCACTATCTTGCCGCTCTAATAGGTACCAAACCAACTTGTACAGTGCAAAACAAAACATCATAATGACTAAGAGATTTATGATAGACCAGCAGCGCCTCGCAGATTCACCCGCGTTATCCTCGTTCCCGTGGAAAATCCGGGATAAAATATAGCCTATGTATTATTCCAGACTATAGAGGTAATCTATCTCTATCCCAAATTTCATCTATATCCGTTCAGAAATTTTGCGTGAAAGAGTAACAAACATCCATCCATACTTACAAACTTTCGAGTTTGTAATATTAGTAGGATTTCAATGGTATTTGAGCTTGCTGTAAACTGTATACACTTTAGTAAAAAATTGTGAGTATAACAGTTTTCGTGCCACAAAAGGCACGAAAACTTTTTCAGGTTAGATAATATGGCTTTGCACAATAACTAGGCGAAAAGTTTTCTTTTACTACTGCTCACCTGTCAAATTTGTATTGCTTCGTAACAAAAAATACTCAAAACCTATTTTGGCAAAATGCCACAAAACAAAGTAGAACCTCAGTTCCTATGAAACTATTGAATCGCTGTCATACTACGAAAATTAGTTCCTTACTTTCCGATATGTTAAAGGCGCTTAATCTACGAAAAGGAAACGAAAACAAAAATTTAACCCAGCCCATACTACGGCCACTGGTTCGATGACTACCACGACTCTACCTTTATTTTTAATTCAGTAACTTTGTTTTTGTATCGCTCAATCACTCCTATAAACGACGTGACACACGTAGGTAATCTGTCACAAAGCATTCCGCCAACGCGATAAAACAATAAATCTGTGCGTAATCTCTCTAATCCAAGATAAAGCACGAACGTACCGCAGTACTATCTATAACGTTATCGAATCTTATCTCGTGGATAATCCGCAGCGAATTCCGCTTATCTGGATTGGTATTGACATGTTTGACACGCACTGGTTTAGTGCTCGACTTGTATTTATTAAAACAATCTGTCCTTGGTCAGAATCACAATTATCTTAAAAGTCGGAATAACGACAATAAAAAATCTCAGCGGTTATGTAGAGCAAGATTATAATGTCAATTGTAATCCATAAAGTCAACATAACAAGCTTAGATAATAAGCCACTTAAATTTTTCTTATCACGACACTTTAGTAACGATTCAATAATATAGTATTCAAAGTTTTAAAGCTGTTTATCACGGAACCAACAAAATACTCCAGATTATTCCACTCAAAGCTAATCAACGAAGATTATTTGTCTTCATGATAATCACTAATTAGCTCAAGTAGCTAATGATTTATACGGAATAACCCAGTTTAACCACTGGCCATAGATACCGTGAATCGATTGACAACACTTTTCTTACTCGTACTAGTCGTACTATTTTGAAGTGGTGCCATGCATTATGCAAGGCGAGTAAGGCGCCGTCTGCCCCACAGAGATAGGAACTTAGAAAATCAAAAAAGCTATCAATGGAGCCGCGATCGATTCACGGGCACATTAGATATTGTTAACAAAACTTCCTCCTCAATTAATATGCATCGGCAGGTAATATTGCGTACGTGTTCCCGCGCCGCCGCGCACTCGCGCAATCGTTTCGCATGCGCGACGCATCCATGCAAAATTTTAGGCGGGATGCGATCGCTAACTAACAAGGCAGTAAAAGCAGATATACTTTCCATCGCCTCTTTGTCTTCGGCGGTCACGTCTCCCGAGTTAGAAAAGGAAGGAGCTGTTAGCTCCCATGCGTTTGGTCAACGCATATCGCATTCGGTTAAAGCTGGTTTTGACGACCGCCGGCGCGCATTCCCATGCAAGGTATGCCTGCAGGAGCTATGTCGGCAATTTAAATATTACGGCTACCTACTCAAAAAACGTGAGATGTGAGTATCAAGAAAACTCGTGTGGCCTGGGATTCGCCGAAATAAGGATACACTGCATCCCTCCCAAAAATAATAAGCCAGTGACATTTTTTCGTAATTAAAATGTTGTTTTTACTTTGATGACGAAAAGCAATTGTCAATTTGCGCTTCATTTTCTACCGAATTTAACAAGGGTATAGTTTAATGCTGCAGAAATATTTCGTGAGCTCGCATAAAGCCCGAACGTTGAGAGATTATGGGTCGTAAAAATTGTAAAGGTTTTATAATGGCGTTCTTGTCTTGGCTCTTCTGTCAACATCAGCATTCATCGGAATCGCGTTGGCGGTAGCCTTTCCCATGTCGGCACCAAAAATAATATTCAAATCGATTCACGCGCGCGCGTCTCCGTCCGAATTTCGCAGTGTTTGATGCGCCCGCGTCGATTCCGGCAAATCCGTCGCGTCGGAAGTGCGTGGCGCGCGCCTCCGACAATGTGTCGATAGGCTCATGTCGACGACCCCGATCAGGACCCTGATAATGACCATCTGGTGAACCGTTACTCATAGTTCACAAAGCCGATATCATAACTGATTTACATTATCGACTCTAATACTTTCTTCGTTCTCTTCCTTTTTTATGTCACTAGATTCTGAACGACTTTAAACTTTAGCATTCCATAGATCTTGTATAAACTTTTTGACAGTTGCATGAACCATATTAAACTTATTTCAGGCGTTCGCATACCATCGAAGTGCAAATCATCGACATTTCGTATTCCCCTCACTAATCCGCGACACACTAATATGGTCACACAATGCACTTATTATTCGTCAGTTCTGTTTCTAAGTAAAGTGCATACGGATTGAATACCGTGTACCTGTGACGTAGCGTCTGCCCTTTGAATGACTTGAATAATATCGATATTAATTAGGAAATAAAAACTGACTTTGTTGCACATCCTAATGTGGATAGTACCGCCGTTTGTGTGTGGTAATTTTGCCCACAGCTTCCTATGTTATTTTTAAAATTACCATACATTACTATGAATTCAAATTCTTTTAAAAGAGTTCTTACGTCTTTAACAGTCCATCTTCTACTGAAGGTATCTACCTATCATGTTACTTCTTTCCTTGCTTTTGACTATGTTCAAAATACAAGGTAAGGTCATCACGGCAATCCTTTATAAGAAGTCATCGCACAAAGTCGAAAAAAATCTATTGTATCCTCATGTTTGGATTCCAGAATCCTGACTTTAGGGAGTTTAAACTTCTTTTGACGATTTCGACAGGTAGATCCCATTGTGTCTAACCTTGGAATATTACCGTTAAGATGATCTTGTTTGTAGCAATATTGTTAAGATTTACTGACGTAATGGGATAAACAATAGACGTCCAAAATGCCTTTGAAAGATTTTTATACATTGTTGTGATGTCGTAAAACACAGGTAAGCTACCTCACTTACAAGAAATCCGCTTAATTGCCTTAACAATATTATGATGCGCTTTACAGTCCGATACCTTTGATTTTTAAGCTGTATAGTTTAGCTACAGAATCCTCAATAGAACCTCTATTCATAGTTTTGTCGGAATAGTTGATAGTGTTGTAAGCGGATACAGATAACAACGGACAAATCTATGAGTCTATTACATAGATCAAGCCCTTTGAAAACGGTTTGACAGTTTGGAATTAAAAAAATGCTGTGAATTTATCATTATTAACAAGGAACCTGCCCTACTATGTTTACTTGATTTTAGCAAAAGAATAAAAGTGTCCAATTACTTGTCTTAAAAAAGGTCTAATTTGAAATACATTTTCAGTCCTATCATTGACTTCCAAACAAACTTTTTGGTCAAGAATGCCTCTTGGTCATGTCAACACGCATTATCTATCACTTACATATAATATTTATCTGACTTTAATAGCCACAGTGTATCATGCGTGAGCACGTTTACATCTCAGTCTGGAAGCTGCCACAAAACAGAGATTAGAGTTCGTTCACACAGGATTTTATTCCACTGCAACGGACGGCCTGTATCACTTTCATTGCATCGTAGAGTCTACCTCTAGTATGCAGTTTTTTAGATTCAATAGGGATAGGTACATAGTTTCAACTACAGATTTTAAACATGGTCTGTAATCCATGTTTTGATGTACGATTATTATATAATGAGTACTACCATGATCAGCTTGATAGCATTCAAAGTCAGATAAAATACATCTACCTATAAATTTAAGGTCAATATCTTCAATATCAATAAGCAAAATAAATAAGAATTAGTGAATATAATAAATCTTTAATAATAGAATAATAATTACTTCTATTCTATAATTTGTCAGGATTTAGGTGTGTACAGGAGTACTTCAAAAAAGGAGATTACAACCTTTCTACTTTTTCTAGGTGAACGAATCTGATTTTTTTTTCTATTCGAAAGCTGATGCTTCTCAGGTTCAAGATTCGACCAGAAGTTTTTGAGTTATTCTTAATAATGAATGATCCTGAAATTATACTATCCTGACGTAAGGTTTAAATTTAAAAAAAAACCTCTAATTATCTCATTTTGTATAAGAATCACCTATTTTGTTATTAATTTTCAATGTCGTTTAAATTTCTAGCATAACCACATTTATCACGATAGATACATTTGGAGAGTGATGCTCCAATCTCCGAACTATGATTTCCTCTGTAGTATCAGTATCGATGCGCGCGCGCATATCGCTGCAGCTCTTACTCATTTGTTGTTGTAATTGTAAAAGGGATGGCGGATGAGATAAGTCAGGTCGATGACATCGGACGACGATTACTGCGATTATGCACTTTGTGCGTTGAACTTTACTACGAGCTTCGAGCTTCGATAGGAGACAGTGGCCACTTTGATTTCGATTATCAATCATTATTATTATGACTTTGGTAATTGACTTTTAGTGGCTTTGTCAACTGATTTGTTGTTATGATGATAAATAAAGAAGCGTTATCGTGTTCAGTCAGTTCATCCGATTGGAAAAGTACTAAGGTTTAGGTATTTTCATATGCTATGTTTAGATATATTTTAGAAAAAATCCCTCAATCACTTTCTTCCTTGTCTATGTTTCATTTGTGCAATAAAGAATTAATGCTTGTACATCATCATAAAATTTGTTGGTTTATAGTAGGTATAACTGCTTACAATAAACCAATTCATTTTCAACATAATCCCATGTTTGTCCTACAAAGTCATATATGAGTCGTTTTATGTACTAGCCCTATCATTATCACCCGGATATTCGGGTTTAAAACAAAACACACTTGTTCGTACAAATTCCCATACATTGCAGTCAGTAGGTACGGTTGGATAGGGCGAATCTATACATTACTGACCACTATTGCCACTATCGCTTCCGTTACGATAAATGGTAGATAGGTAGCAATCTATTGTTCTAACCACTAGATCTGGATACGGTAGGCCTGTTGATGGGACATGGCTTTGAGACCCAAATGTATTGTATTGTATTGTGGCGTAGAGTTGGCTCTACGTTGATCGTAGGGGTGAAATGGAGAATATTATTAACATAGTTTTAGTTGGAGAATGAAGGAGAATTAAAATATGGTGGACAAGATAAGGAAATAAGAACATGAAATTTATATAGATTTTTATTATTAGTATGTTACGCACTGGAAAGTCGACACAGATGCAACTTTAAATAGTGAACTAGGTCTAAAACACATTGTAGTAATATTTAAGACTTCAAAAATAAACGCTAGTTTATTTTTTTAGTAATGACGACGACGACCTCTTTGGCGGAGCAGGCAAATAAAATCGCTTGCGACGCGGGAAATTGCTGGTTCGATTCCCCCCTTCGAAAAAAATATTGACAATCTGCACATGACGTTTAGGGTGTTCTGGTAGCTGTCTATGTATAATAAAAAAATATAAAAAACAAACGGTGCTAAATCTCACTTGAGTTTAAGTAGTCAGTGATATTGAAAATACATAAGATATAGTCGACGGCAATGTTTTTCATTCAAAAATTACCTAACACAAACCGATGTAGAAACGGTGTCGATGAAGCTAATAAAGACACTTAAAATGCCTCCCAAAACACTAATCAAGCTATAACAGTGAAGTGAAGACAATTGTTTACAAATGTGGATATTTGTAATCGGTGTCGGAACGTGCGCTTGCCGCCGAGACTTTTCCCAGACGTGTCCCACTGCAATTCCTACGTCGATGGGAACTTATTCGCTGACTCTACCTCGCACAATTGCACGCTGTAACGTGCTGTAATGCGTTTTGATCATGAAAGTAGGTATAATTCTATAGAAATGTAAAACAATAATGTAATTTATATAAAACATGCAGCGTGATTATGCAGCCAGCGTCTTGGGGACGCCTCCAATACCAGTCGGTATTGATATGGATCAGTTGAGCTACCTCTAGCAGTTACGAGTAGCTCAATTGTTTGTATTATTTAAACTACTTTAAATTTGTTTCTGTTCCTAGGTTCTTTTATTCTTTTTAAAGTATGTTTCTTAAATTACTTACATAGTTAATAAAATATATATCACTTGTGTACAATATAAGCTCTGCTTAGCTCGGGGCTGCATAATGTTGTGATACACTCACAGCACAGTACAGAATTATTATAGATAAATAAATCTTGGTTTTATACCAGATGCAGACAATAGATTTGTACCACAAACTCAGAAAGTTAAATCGACTTTTCTAACGCACATTTCCATTCAAAAAGTCTTTAAGTATAACGTGTGTGCACCGATTCATATTTTTGTTTGTAAGCTGAGAGATTTGATAGCAATCGGAGTAACCGTTAATATTTATAATATAAAGTAAAGAGGTGGTCACTATTTTTTGTGTACTTAAATAGATTTTTTTTGTGGGACTTCACGAAGCCTAGGTATTTTTTTATGAGAGACTTGATTGTTCTAGCCATGTCATACACAGCGCGTTTCGATATCGCAGGTATGTTCTCGGTATGGTATCATAGCGAATACGGACATAGGATCATCGCTTACACGCTACAAACTTATCTGTTCAGTTGGCAGCGGCGCTAGTGTAGTGTTTAGAATTAGAATTGAAGAGTAATTTTGAAGAAACAGTTTTAGTTCTCATTTTGTCCACATGAAAAGATACCTTTGTGGCGTTTCTCCAACAGTTAGTTGACACAATACACATTACTTCTAGGGAAGACTAATCGCTTCACGGAACAATGTAGAGTCTACTACTACAATTTACATTTTAAACGTGGATAATGTATTCGGACTTGAATAAGAAGATGTAGTAAGTTTTAAACAATATGTTTTAGGTTACCAACCATTTATTTTTATTATTAGAAAAATATATAATAATAATATTATGTAAAATGACTAGTCACTTACTAGTAGGCAATTTTATTTCTTTTATTTAAACGTTACAAATCTGTTAAAATATGAATTTTATTTTAAACAACAGATGAAACCTTCAAACTTTTAATAATTTACGCGAAATGTGTAACATATTTAATGTACTTTTCCGCGCGCTGGGATTGAGGACGAATAAATTTTTATTATTATTTACTTTTATTTATGTACGTGGTTAACGTTATATATTACATGTGTACGTGTAGAACATTACTAAGAATAAGTATAAATTTAATAATTTATTCACTAATATAAAAAAGCGAAAATAAATACCAATATACAAAATAGAGTAGACTGGACTGCTCTGTCCAGAAAACCAAACTAGATTGTCTGACATACTAAAGTATAAACAAAAAGTTTACAGAACAATTCTAGATATCAAGAGCGTATTAAAGGCACTAAACTGCAATTGATTCCACCTAAATTCCAAACGGCCCCAATGCCGTGCCGAATCAGAGACGATGAGAGATAGTCCAAAAGCCAGGGTTACGGTGTCAATTAGCTATGTGAGATGACTTAGCTGAGTGTAGGCAGTACCACATCTGGGAAAGAAAGTGTAAGCGCAGTAATAGGCAATCCTTAGTTCTGCAATATGCTGAGAACGGAACACACTTTACCTAATGGTAATATAGCTGTAAGATTTTAGTAATTCATCATCATCAGCAGCCAGTAAGTAATTACCTATGTTATAATTGTGATTAGCCTTTTTATGCAAAGAATATAGAGTTAAAAGCTAGAGCAATGTTGAGAACTACTAAATAAATTGTTAATTGATTTTCTCTTAACTTAAATTTTAGTCCACTTGCGGAGGAAGATTTGGATATATTTTCAAAATCCAAATGTTTAGATGTTTCTAACCTCTTCTCACCAAAACTAGTGAACAGATTGAGATGAAACTTTGCTTAAACTTAGTTCTATTCCTGAAATAATACATAATAGTACCTCTTAATCAAAAAACTCGAGCAAACGCTTGAAATTTTATACGTTATGATTAATTGCTTAGTATAGCGATCAAACAGTAGCTTATAACATAGCAATAAAGCAAGAGTGATAATTTATGAGTCATGAACAAAATTTATGACAAAACTATTAGAATTGAGAGTTGCGCTACTGATTTACTATTATACTGTGTCTAAAACTATCGTCCCACTAAACTTTATTAATTAGAAGCACTGATTCTAAATATAGTGGCTTATGCTATCGCTGATGTCAACGTGCCTGTTGATTATTGTAGATTATCTAGTATCAAAGATTACGGTTTTGGTAAGGAGGTATTTCATTTTATTATATTTTCAAACTGAAATTGTTTGAAGACAAAAATATTAAAAGTAAAGACACAGTGTTAAGGATCGTAGTCTTTTTCATCCTTTTTTCAATTTATTATTACTATACCATTTTTCTACCATCTACCATTTTTCTTTATATAGTATGTATTCAAAAGCATTATAAAAAACGTGTAGGAGTATAAAACAATCTAGTTCATCAACTGACATTTATGTATATGTTTCATATCAAGCCATCATTTATACATTTTATTTGTTTATATAACGGATGATTATACAATAATATCGCTTTAAACGATTACGACTTTTAAACAGGTGTAAAAAAGCTATAAAATATCTTTTATTACACCTTTGGGTTAAGTTTATTAAACACATGAATAAATTAGTCGAGTTAAGTATGAATATTCAATATTCCGGAAAAAAATTTATCTGTTTGGTTCGACTATCAAATAAAGTTAATGAATAGATTTTATTTGTGAAGCGATTGGATTCCTTTGATGTTGATTTGAATCCGATTTGACTTTAAATCGCTAATTGTGCAGTTAATTTTTTGATTTGGTTTTAGAGATAACATAAGTGTGTTAAGATAGCTCTAAATCTATTGTTAATTACCCATATTTGACTCTTTCTCACTACTTTGATGTGGGAACTTTATTTTTATGCAGTTTTAGAGACTATAAAGATGTTTTAAAGTATGTTGTTAGAATTAATTTCATTCATCACCATCATCAATCTATATTAGTCCACAGCTGGACACGCCTCCCCTAATGCGCCATAGCGCCCTGTCTTCGGCTGGCTGCATTCACTATCTGCCTGCAGTTTTTCGCAGATCGTCATCCCCCTTTTGGCTGGAGGTTTTTTTTAATAATGTCTCAAATAATTGTGTTTTAAAATTATAAACGTTGTTTACCTAGTCCCTGTTTACTGTTGGCTTCACCAAACTGACCACACACACATATTGCACACCAAACAAAATAAACTTTATTAACAACAAAAATTACAATCAAGGAATAGAAAAAAATACAACTAGTATATACAATTGAAACCAAACAAAACAAAAGAGAGTATAAAATACTAAAAAAATACAGAAAATAAGTAAAACACATTAACATTACAGAGATAGAATTGTTTAATTCTTTCGTAAAAAATTAAAAAGCGTCTTCGTGTCAATGATAAGCACGTAATTCGCGTGTAAGTGAAAATTAGGTAGGTAGAGTGTGCAATTACATCGATATAACTGATATCAATGGTTGTATAGCTATTTTTTGTTGTGCAGCTAATTATGAACACCTTGTAGGCGTAGCGATGCGCAACGCTTGTTACACCAACTATACAATATGGAGACACCTGTGAGGAACTTCTGCGAAGTTTGCGAACCAACTTCCGAAACATTTATTAGTAAGCACTTATTAACGTAAAATTGTTAAACATAGAAATAATTTGTGGTGATGTAAAAACTATAAACTGACTTCAAAATCTTTCAATGTCTAAAATGTTGTCGAAGTCAATAAAATACGCATACTCAATCTTGATCGAAATTATATGGGACTACATGAGAATTAAGAATCGTCATAATCAGTTTACTGAATATGAATAAACATTCAAACAAATGCATGTCAAATTGAGAACCGCCTCCTTTTTTCGAATATGCCGTGCCAACTCGTTCGTCAACTCGGTATTGTGTAGATTAATGTATTATGGATTTGAATTGTATTATGTATCAATTTCATGTAAATTGTGAGACTTTGAATTTTGTATCAGAAAAATAATACTTTCACAGTACCTACTCCCTTAGTTCCTGGGGCACACTCAATTTATAAATATCTTACCAAACTTCTCATAGAGTCCACTGGCTTTTGTTCCGACCAACAAATTATCATTGCCATTTAACGTGGCAATTAAAAATGCATTCTAGGCACTCTGCCTAGAATTCATTCTGGATATTGATATTATTGTTATACATATTGTTGTTTTTTTTTTTTGATATCTAAGTATTTTAAATAGTCGCTAGGCAATAGGTTATAGAATAATATTTTTACTGCATTTTATTGCCACCGGTACCCGCGTGTCGCTTTTATGGATAAAGTCTAAAGAGCGACAGGGATGTATTAAGAGGTTTTAAGCTCCATTAATTTCTGTATTAGTCATGTATACGTAAGTTTCTTGTGGTTTTCTAAAGAGAAAAGCTATGAAGCCGAATAGCATCATCATTATTTAAAATATTTGTATCTTTAATTTCTTCTGTACTTGTTATGTATTGGAAATACGATATTGCACAGCAAATAAACAAAAGAAAGTATAAAAAACATAAACAAACACAGCTTATGTACAATCAAATGGCCGGCCTAATTTGTAAAAACGATGTCTTTCAGGCAAAATATACCTATTATATATGGACACAATTTATCAGTCCTCTTTTCAATACACAGGGAAGATTCATATGTAAAAAAGAGAACACGCATACAAACAAATCTCAACTCTGTCACTTTTCATTACACAGGTTTAAGAAGTTAAGTTAACTTACAAATCTGAAATCTGTTGTTTTTCAGTATACTGGGTTAAGGATATAAAGAAACCAAGAAGCTTACAGCAATAACACTGCAACAACATTCACACGCAACAAAAATCCTCTTAATCCTGCACCTACTCCAACAGATGCAAAGTGCTACATATATATATATATATATAGGATACACTAAGGGCAAATGTACACGTACGCATGTGTGTCTAAGGGTGAACACACACGTACGCATGTGTGTAAGCTAAGGGCGAACGCACACGTACGCACTATGTGGGTAAGCTAATGATAGCGGGCTTCCGTCGCGTCACACCTGAGAGCCCGTAACCGACATCGGCTATAACTAACCCTCGCCTATAATTCAGCTAACGCGGGATTATATTGAGCTGGTAATACCACTTTTTAAGTTTTTGGACTAAAGGAGTCAGGATATAATGAGGATGGGTCAGTTGTGTTAGCAAAAGAACACATACTCATGTAAAGTTTAATTTAACCTAAACTAGCTGACTCGCTCGCGATTTCATTCTTGTGGACTTTAGTAATACCCCATTGACCCAATTTTAACGATTTCAACCATAAGTACTTTAAAATAAGAAACACAGTATAAATAGCACACAGCAAAAATCCGCAACACTACCATCATAATTGATTGAAGTCCAATAAAAAACTATTGAAAATTTAAAATCAAATTATACATATATAATGTATATCAAAGTATTCATCGAAGATAAAAATCTATGTCAATACCATTTAGTATCAACGGTAGCAAGAAAAGATGGAAATATCTTATCGTTTGATTAGCTTGATTAAACTTAGAAGTGGTCTACATGATACCTAGAAAGATTATAAAATGCAATCTATAATCGCAAACCTACCTATTATATTATTGTTGTGATGTCGTGGTATGAAAACTATACAAGGTTAACATAAAATGACATTTATTTAAAGATAAAACTTCAAACTATATAAATAGATTATGGCAAAGGCGAGCTTAACCCTAAAAAAAGTTATCTTCCAGCAAACATTATCGGGAGAGAGAGTAAAGATTTTATTTACGTGTGACACACAGTTAGAAAGGCGATTGAAAGCGTAATATAAATAAAATATTAATAATATCTTAATGATAAAATTTCAGCCATTTGGTAGTTTGGCGTGAAGAGGTAATAAACATCCATCCCTTAAAACATCCAAAATTTCACATTTATTACATTAGAGTGTCTATATTCCGAATAACATAAAATATAACAAAAATTATTTTACACGAATGTTTTCATTAAAAATGTCTGTGAACATTAACCACCAAAGGTAAAAAAGTCTTTAATAATTAAAAAATAATGAATCGGTAACATCTGCTGCATATTACTTCCGCGAGTGACACGCACAACGATTACGCAAATAGCACAAAAGCTCTCAGAATTAAAAGGAAAAAGTTCAATTAATCCCAATTTGCTCGCCAAGATTAAGCTCGCGATAACCGGCTCTTAAGAACCCTTTACTTCCCGTCCCTATTCAGTTTTAAGCCGCTTTAAAAACCAGTAGAGTTCGACAAACAAGGGACTTATAAAGCGGAACGGTCTAAGAATTGTTCCCAAGAAATGCATCAATTTAGATTATAAGGGGTCACAAGCTCGATGTAATCGATAAAAATCTATCGACATTTGAATGGATTTTATACCTAACTAGCAGCAACCAGTGACTTCATCCGCGTGGAATTAGATTATCCAACTATTTTTGGTCATTAACCTAAGAGGAACACCCCCTCAAACTTATAATTTACTCAGGACTTCAGGTGTTCAGGATTTTAGTGACCCTTACAACGAAACCACACTCATTAAGGTGGGAGATAGATACCCCATTTTGATCTTGAATTCCTAAAAATTGTTAAAACGTAGCATCTTTTCTTTTAAACAATCTTTTATTACATAGAAACTCTTTGAAATCTGCCTTAAAGTAAAAAGCTAAATATAGAGGACAATTGGTGTCATGATTTTTCTAGGTTAATTTCGGAAACGCTGAAACATGTAAATAAATAATAAAATAATAAATAAATATTTATTCAAAAACTTGTAGAACTAAATATAAAACAAGAGGTAAACTTATTATCTAAATATGGCTAGTATAACAAATTAGCCTGAACTAGGTAATCCTGTGTTTCAGGCGAAAAAGTGCTTAAATCGAACATTGAGTAATAATTAACTATGATATTTTACAAAATAATATAATATTACAGACGAGTGTATAAAATGTAAGGAACGTTTACAGTTGAATAAAAGTATCACTATTCTAACTAGGTTAAGGTTATGAATTAAGCTTACAATTTATTTGTTTATTTCTAGAAGTTTCTCTGTACCATCATAAGATAAACTTTTAAGTGTACTTATAATAGATTTTTTACAGTTACTATAGTTGAGTGCGTATAAATTAGCCATTGAATTGAGTCTGTTGTAAAGGAACGGACCAAGAAATAAATAAAATTTATTTACAAAGGCAAATTTTAGGGTGATTGGTTGAGGGCAAACTTTAGCATTCCGTCTCTTGTTAGTAATTTCAGTGTTGTAGGGAAGGGCTGCGTGTTGTTTTAGTACCGTGTTCATTATAAAAAGTTGCCGAACTGTTAACACATCACATGACTCATACAGAAGATTAGTGGGAAAGATGAAAGGGCGAAAAGTTGCAACTTTAAGTATTGCTCTTTGGGCTCTTTCTAGTGTTAGTAACAATGTTTTTCCCGCTCCACCCCATGTGGTAATACAATAAGTTATGATTGATTGACAAAGAGCAAAATATACTTGTCTTATTATATTTTTATCTGCAATATGGCGCAACTTTTTAAAGATAAATATTAACTTTCGCACTCTACCACATAAGATTTTTATGTGGGGCTTAAACGAAAGGTTATTATCTAGTATTACGCCTAAGTATTTTATTTTATCTGTACTTTTAATTACGGGGCACATGCATTGGGTGCTATTTGGGTTATAGCAATGATGTGCGTATAGGTTAGTATTATTTAATGGTTGTGAACGCATCGAAAACTTGGTATAGGTGGTCTTCTCAGCATTAAGTGTTAGTAGGTTGTGCTGTAGCCATTTGTTGACTACATTAAAACCATTTTGCGCAATTTCAAAAACTTCATCATCGGAATCGGCGGAAAAAAGGAGGGCAGTGTCATCGGCGTATGATATAATTTTGCCGTGGTCTAGTTTTAAGTTACACAGGTCGTTAATGTAAATCAAAAATAGGGTGGGGCCCAAAATACTGCCCTGTGGGACACCAAAGGACGTATTTTCCTGTACATCACTCAGAACACCACCGATTCTCAAACATTGAGTGCGTTGTTCTAGGTAGCTTGTAAAGAGCTTAAGCTGAATACCTCTGATTCCTATACATTCCAGCTTACGTAACAGAATAGGTATAGACACGGTATCAAAAGCTTTAGCTAGATCGAGGAAAATTCCTATTGTATGCTTACCTTTATCGAGTTCTTGAACGAGATGGTTAGTCAGGTGATGTACAGCATCGGCTGCGGACAATTTGGGTCGAAATCCAAATTGAGTCTTAGATAAAATTAATTTGTCCTCCAGGTAATTTACCAGTCTTTTATTTATAATTCTTTCTAATATTTTTGATAAAGAGGACAGTAAAGAAATAGGTCTATAATTTGTGATTTGGTCTCTACTGCCAGCTTTATAGACCGGGACAACTACGGCTTTTTTCAAACATGCTGGAAAAACACCAGTAGATAAACATTTGTTGAAAATGTGTGTTAACGGTGGGATTAAAATGTGCCTGAGCTGTTTAAGTATTTTAGTAGGGATATTGTCCCAACCAACTGCACAATCATCTTTAAGGCTCAAGATCGTCCTTTCCACCTCAACTTCATCAGTCTCAAGTAACACAAATGAGGTTAGAATATTTTGACCCACATAACATGTTTGAGTTTGTAATTGGTCTTGAACTCGTTTTGCCAGACATTTACCTACATTAACGAAGAAACTATTTGCAGAGTTAGCGGCATGCAAATCTGATGAGTTAGCTTGTAATAAACACGAAGATGACTCATGTTGTTTTGACGAATACGTTACGTTCTTAATATGTTTCCAGATTTGTTTACTATTGTTTCCCGCTTTTTCTAGTGCTGTTTTGTCATAATTGATTTTTATTTTTCGTAATAGATCATTACAAAAATTACGATATCTTTTATAAGACAATTGCAAAACATGATTGTTAGGGTTAGATTTAGCTTTAGAATGCAATTTATCACGGTGCCTCATACATCGAATAAGACCTGGTGTGATCCAGGGCTTAACGTTGTAGTATTTTTTGCTTAGGCAAACATTAAATGTGCACTTAGCAATTGCGCTTTGCACTTTATCTATTATAAAAGACAAGCTTGACTGTGGATCATCGGACATGTAAACGAACGTAAAGTCTACGTTGCATAAATCATCTTGTAGTTTGTTTATATTTACCTTTGACCTAAAGCGAATATTGCTAGGTTTAGGTAATTTACAGTCTAGAGAAAGTAGGGCAGCCATATGATCGGTTATAGATGTGTTAATGACGAGTGCGAGTGATGGGATATCTGATTTAAGCATAATATGATCTAAGCATGAGCCACTATGGTGAGTTTGAAGCGTGTGTGCAGGAAGCAAACCATGAAAGGAACATAGGTTTAAGTAATTCTGGTTATTTTCGTCGCTATATTCAGGGAGAATATTAATATTAATATCTCCAGTTAAAATTATATTCTTAAAGGATGATAGACTCTGTAGGGTATTATTCAAAGAATCAGTAAAATTGCTGAGGTTTTTAAAAGACGGAGGCCTATACAAGGCAAGTATCGCAGTTTCTGTTCCAATTTTAACTAACAGTCTATTGCAGTCTTGTATGTTTGGTTCCTCAACAGACACATTAAGGTGATCCTTTGTATAAACTATAACACCATCATTTTGATTATAGTTAATTTTAGTTTGGTACATTGAATATCCAGGCATTAGTGGCACATTGTATTGTTTAGTAAGCCAGCATTCTGTTAATACAATAATGTCACAATCGATATTCAATCTTTGTAGAAGAATGGTAAAGCTGTCATAATTTTTATAGACACTACGAATATTTTGTGTTAGTACAGTTAATGGATTGCTATGAGAGGACAGATAATGTTTGCAGTTTTCAACTTCACAGGAGTAAGAATATGATACAGAGAAATCATCCAAATCATTAATTACATCAGTAATCATTTTTACAAAATAAATACGGAAACGGCAGGAAGGTCAGTGAGAAATAAATAAATAAAGCGACGCTCTCAGGCGCCTCCATAATCAATTGAGTTGATATACCTTTTTTCGGCCATCGTCTTCGCTGGACAGTCAGCAGTACCCGTAATGTGCTTGCTTGGCTTTTTGTACAGATGGCAAGTGGCACACTTAGGCTCTTCCGCCTTTTTTGTGCATTCCTTTACGGAGTGACCTTGAAGGCCGCAGTGGCTGCACGTGTAGGTCGTCTCTCGGCAAGATTTTGCTGCATGTCCGTATTGTTGACACTTGAAGCATCTAGTGACCAAAGTAAAGTCCCTCACAGGACAGGAGGACCAATTAACAAAAACCCTCTCCTTAGAAATTAGTGCCTTACGAATGACTGCAGGTACTTCTACTACAAAGTTACAGGTTTCTGAATCTTTTTTGCCTGACTTATGACTAAGTTTAATTTCAGACATAAATTTTTCCATTGTTAGGTCCGGCAGTGCTTCGGCTAAATTTTGTTTGTACAAACAGGTGAAAAGGTCCTTTTCCGGCATAGCTGAGGGCACTCCAATAATTACGACTCTGGGCTTCCGTTTTTTCGGCTCATCAACCATCAGGCCTGAGTTCGTAAGCTGGACTGATTGCTTGAGCTTCTCTATATCGCCCCTCGTTTCCGTGCTGATGATAACACCTCCATTTCTGGTTTTCCTTAGGCCTCTCACTTGCAGTTTCATTTCTTCAGGACAAATTATTTTTTGGACTAGGGTTTTTGTTTCTTCGCTCGACTTTAGGTTATCTTGGGGATAAATGGCCACAGAGCTCAAGTTTAGGGGCTTAATAAAATTATTACCTTTTTTTACCATATCGGCAAATGAGGAGGTTCCAGAGAGAGGTTTGAAGGACGTCTCGGTAATAGTTTCCTTTAGGTGTTGTAGCCGCTCCGATAGATCCATTTTTTCTCTAAGGGCTTGATTTTCAGCTGCAAGGGTCATAGCTCTTGATTTAACGGATTGGTAAAAGGTGACTATTTGCGAAGTTCCAGATGCCATTTTACGGCATAGACTGTTAATTTTTAATTTTTGTTCTGAGTTGAGCTTGCTTCCTGATTCGGCATAAGCGCATATCTCATTTAGGCACTGCTCGACGCTGGTCGTCCATTGAACTAATTCCGAGGTAGCTACCATATCACAAGGTACTCCGTTGGCTCCGTGCTGGCATGAGGGTTGCTGGGCGGGTGGTTGCTGGGCGGGCGGTTGCTGAGGGTTGGGCTGTTGTGCGGCGGAGGACGCGGTGGGCGTCCGAGGCGGGCTGTGGGCCATCCTGCTGCTCCGGCTGAACGGACTGTTGAAATCCATTCTCAAAAGTAGTATACTTTAGTAGATTTTATCGTTCATTTTCACAATTTCACTAATATAATGACACTGTTAGCGTTAATCGAGGTCACTAGTCAGCAATATAATTGTTTGTTAAAATTTCTAGAGCATCGAGTTAGGCACGTCTGCTCTAAACAACGGCAAATTTGTTAATCTATTTTTCATGTGTTAGTCTATTTTTCATTACTCATACTCGGAAAGTAGTTCTGAAGTTTCCTGAAGAGCGGGTTGAAAGTGATACTTTTCAGCCCTAGGGAGAATCGTTTTCAACTGATAGCTATCACGTTACTATTGAACCATGATAATGTTGGAATGAGAAAAATAATAGTATGGCTTTATGGCTTTCGCCTATCCTAGATGGACCTATCCTGGATGGAATATAATAAATAAATAATTAGCGGCAATTCGATTCATTTGTTTTCTTATGTTTTTATTTATATTTCCTTGTATTCGTAATGAAAAGCACAGTGTTTACCTCGGGTGAAAGTAACTTATTTAGTCCCTCGAACTATTGGCGCCCTCGCTATTGGGTAACAATGTACTATTACAGGAGTAACCTGCATGTTAAATTTTGAATGTGTTACGTTAACGGTTCCCGAAATACAGAGAACTTTTATTTCACATTTAACCCCGTTTGTATCCCCTTGGATACGAATTTACTAAAATAAAAGAAATACACAATCCTAATTTCAAGTCTCTAATAGCAGCGGTTTTAGGCATCATTGTTTAGAGTGTATTGTCAGTCAGTCAGTTACTCCTTTATAATATAGAGGTAAGTATAGTGATAATAATGTTAGTATATTAGATCAATCAACTCCAACTAATTATGCATATTGTGACAATGGTCGGATATACCCCACAAGAACCCAAGCTTTTTCTTCCACATGCAAACGCAATGAAAAATTATTTCCCTCTTAATTAGTTAATCATTTGCATAAACAAGTGGCGATCCCATACTAGGACGATCATTATAATAATTGTATTTTTTCTCGCGAAAAGTTACTGTAACGGTCTGGGTTTGCGATTGCAATCGCATCCGCCGATTGATCGAGCAACAAGTCGCGCGACTGTGACGACGCTACTGTTTCACTACAGCCTGTGGAAAAGCTTTGATTGTTATAAAATTCGATGTGATGGTTGATCGTCGCCCGATACAAGCCACGCATTAATTACTTAATTCCGATGCGTGTGTAAATGTATGCAATTTCTAACGCAATGCCCGTTATTATATTTTTTTCCGTTTAGGCACAGAAAAGATAATATTTCGAAGCTTATCGCTTGCTCATGCATTGTAACGATTTGCACTTTCGCATGAGGCAACTGAGGCGAGGAGTTTATATCAGCCTAAATAAATTGTTTTTGTGTAAAAAATAAGCGTTGCGTGCGGCCACTTTGCTTTGAATCCGCAACTTCCTTTATCAAACAATTATAATAAAATATTCGAATTTTTCCGTTGTGTGCGTGAGAATGAATGTCTAGTGGGCATATGATACTCCATAATTACTTATGTACCAACATATCGGTCGCACGCATGTTTTCTTTGTGTCCTTCGATGATATCAGATGCGTTAAATTCATTAAAACCTTCATATCTGTACCTTCTTTTAACTTACAAGTGGTTACATAAATAGGCTTTATTATCGTTTTAATGCATCATCAAAATAACTTAAGCAAATGAGTCTTTGTTTTTTTTTGTAGAATATGATAAAAACGTACCTAGTAAGGGATACAGCTGCATTTATATGGTAAGGAATCAATTTATTAATTATTAATTTTGCATAGACAATGGATTATGGTAAAGCTATGTCGTTACAATACATTGTTTTCAGGGTTGTCACTTAAATCAATTATACAAAGAGGGGCAAAAGTAATCGTCCGAAAACATATGTTTAATTTGGTTGTACTCTTGCCCCACCTAGTTATAACTACAATAATTTTTGATACTAGTGTGTGTGTGATCCTTCTTAGACAGGGACCTATTCATTCATTATCAAAAAGCTTATACTATAGTTTTTAATCTAAGATTTATAATGAAGTCCCATCCATATTTTTGTCACATAAATCTAAGTACACTCAGACAACGATCATACGATGAGTTTCATGCTCATGCTTTGACAGCCCTGCGTGTATAATAACCCTTTTCGATGTGTGCGTCGGATTTGTCGCTGTGTTTCCGTCATTTCCCTGCGCAGGAGTCGTCGATCGCAACGATTGCTCACGCGTTTCGCATCACTCACCCTTACCCTCCGATATCTCGTTCACATACAATTTACATACGATATTCTATGCAATAACCTTTTTTGTGACATTCTATCGATAATCTAATAGTTACGCAGAGTAGTTTCCGAATAAGTAGCGGAACCGTTTATGCGATTATGGACTGTTTTTTTTGTTGATCTATTCTCTTATTGTTTACTGTAATTTATTAGCTGTATCTATTTTAAATACTTCCTCCTTCACTACTGGATATTCATAGGCGATTAAGAACATGTGAAAGTTCTTTAGGTGCTAAAGAAAATTACAATCAAAGAATGGAACTAAATGAGAACAGTATTTACTATTGAAACAATTAAGCTGCAGAATCTTGCATACAATCTAGAGGTAGTTAGCACAACTGAAACATAAAATTAAGAACAATTTCATGAAGCCTTCATTAAGATTGTGATTTTTAACCGACAGCATAAGATGTTGTCTAGGTTAGAAAACAATAATAATGATCAATATTATAACAAAATTATACAAGTTTAAAATCCATAGCAACACGCTGCCGCTGCCCCTAATTTAGCGGTCACGAATTAAAAACAATATTAACAAATCATTATTGAAATCGCACAATGACCACTCGAAACTACTTATAATAATCGCGTCGTCGATTTGTTCCAATAATTCGAGTAGAACAAAAACTGTGGAGCCAACCATCCATGTCTCCACTAGAAATAAAGGTAGCCGTACACACACATGCTCGGGGCGTGACCGAATGCACCCCATTCTTTATTGTTTATCCCACGATTAAAACGAATTCAAAATACTAACTCGGCACTCGAAAATTAAGCTCGAGTGGTACCTACTCGTACCCTTTGTTTTAGGGACAATGTGCACGCATAACCTGCTGCTACGAAAACTACGGACTTGGGGAGGTAAAATTTAACTTTACTCCAAATGATAAGGCTTGGATTTACAATGCAGTTAGATCTACCAATAAATTTCTCTTATAAATAAATATGTTTTGTGTCCTTTTAAATATACAAATTACATTTAATTTCATTTTCATAATAATATAACACGTAGTTAAGGAACGGTTTTGTTACGTCTAGTACGATCAGTTCTAATAATAATTGATATCAGAGAAAGAATGAGCTAGCTGCACATTCTAAAATTTACGTGATTATTAGATATTTCTGCCAATTTCGTCCTTCTTTACTCTCACTATTGATATCATTGATTTAACCTATCGCTTATATTATAATACATAAAAAACTTTTTGGAACTGCTTCGGCTGTAAAGTTGCCAAAATGGATGAATGGATTTCCAGATAATATGGCTCCTTCTGGCTTTTGGCTTTTCGGTGGTATAAAGTGGTATGTGAAAAATACGCACAACGTTAATTGCAAAATAACGAGTGGATAATTGAGTAGTTTCGCAAGAATCTTCCACTTTGTTAATAATGCGATAAACGTATTTGAGGTTAGAATAATAAGATTAAATTGACTGGTTTTATGAGGTGGTATTTTTATTTTACAATTTCGTCCTCATGCATAGTCAAATAGCTATTTTAACAGCATAATTTTGTATGTGGGTGTGTATAAAATTAATTTATTTGCCTATAACTAATCTAAATTATTTTTGTCGGCGTTCTTTCATTTACCTATTTATTGACAAAATCTATATTTTTATCCTATAGAGAACGAGACAAGAATTTGATATTACTTTTAAAAAGTTCATACTAAAGGTGGTTGTAATTAAGTGTGGATTAAAGTGGGGTGCTTCAGGCTGCGTTTGCGCAGGCGACAGCTGATGGTGAGTCGAGCACTAGGCACTCGTTCCCAACGCCTATTGTTGATAAAGCCCTGATAACTATCAAATGATTCAGATATTCAGATAGAATCGGATATATTCATGCAAGTTGAAATACATACAACTATTTGTTCCAAGGTTCTGGGTGTTTTTATGTTCTTATCTACCTCTGAAATATATCTAACTATGTAATGTATTTATTATATTCGCCATTTAGTACTTACAATTGAAACTATTAAGCTAACTACAGACGGTTGCAAACAGTCTAAAAAAGGTAGCTCAATTGATCCTGTCAATACCAGTCGGAAGCGATTAGTACCCATAACACAAACTCTGCTTAGCTTGGGGCTAGATGATGCTCTGTGGATTGTCCAGCATTTTTTTTATTAGTACAGACAGATTAATAACAGTAATTAAATTAGAAAATCAACGTGCATAAAGTATCAAGTTATTTCATCTACTCTATATTCAGACACAATCAATAAAACTAAAGGTTAGAATGCTATGAAATTATTGATGAAATATTAATAAAAACTAAAACATCTTTGAAATGCCACCGAGAATACTGCACCGAATTTGTAATTTAAATATTAGTAATTATAACACGAATGAAATCTAGAGCCGGCATTCCTACTTCCTTTGTGCTCCATAAGAATAAGGTCTACAATAAAAAATGTGTATTTTTCAAAACATGCCTGAGCGTTCGCGAATAATATTTACGCATGCTTTATCGTCAATCAATAATTAATATCTGGTGGTTCGACGGCTCAGACGCTCCCGAATTTCGCCAAGCTCGCTGCGGAGATCGCGTTCGCGTAATCGAACCGACAAAAAATAAAAAATGAAGCAAATACGAAATACTCCATTACTGGAGTTCCTACGGAAGACTGTGGAGAGGCTTTTGTGTTTGTTTGCTTGTGAGAGAAAGGATTATAACGTTTTTACAAATTGGTGTAGGTATTGGATATCTTGTAAGCAATATTTTTATATTTGATATCTATTTGAATCACTAAGTAATCAGACCGAAGACATCTTAATAGAATTTTAAAGAATCATTTGATTTTACCAAAAGCAAATCTAAGTTACTTTAGAGATACCCGCTTATTCTACCCTCCTAAACATATTCTAGGTAGCTACTACAATAACAAAAAAACGATAGCATCACCCAACAATCACTTTGCCGAAACCAATACTTCCCAAACTATACAGGGTGGTCTGATTAATTACGCAAACATCAAAAAAGTGTTTGCGCCACTCAACGGCACCCTTGTTCCAGCGCATTGTGTATGCAAGCCGCGGCCGCCCGCTGACCACCTCAGCTATTTGCTCATGTCCAGGGGCTAAACCATTCAAGGCTAAGAAGCTGGGGCCAGTTTTTGGCTGTTCTGATCCTCGAAGAAAATTCTTTTAGAACTTAATTCCTAACAGGTCTAACGAGTTAATACGAGACTACGTGGGTATTTGGAGGAATTCTTCGAAAATTCTCCTGCAAAAAGTTATTGCGTTTTTGCATTGAAGTTACAAGTAACTATTCACCGGGTTGATACTTGATCTTGAAGGCATGGTAGTACCAATTTACACTTACGATATAATTTTAGTAGAGTCGACATTAAAAAGGAACACCGGCGAATAAAAATATCTGGACAAGCTTGCTTGCGGATTTTAAAATTGCTTATCATGTTTATGATAAGCAATAATTATTTGTAGCATTTTATAACTCAACGAAAACGAATTTTAGCCACTTAAACATCCTCACTGAAACAGACCCTATAACTCTATAGATCATGTACAACTAAAAGATTTCATCAGTAAATACCACCTCTATTTTAGTTAGTAGCTCCATGAGAATCCGCCCATAAGGTGTCACCAGTTTTGATAAGCTTCTTCACCGTCAAGACATTACCATGTGCGTTACCCCACATTCCTCCTCGTAATCTTAAGTAGTGTTTGCATAGATTTCTCAGCTTCCATCCATTATTAATTGCACTCCTCAGGTGTGGATTATCCTTATTAGGCGGCCACAAGCCCAGACAACGTTTCCGGGCTTTCGCTGGAATCCCTGGTATCGTATAAGCCGTATATGTCTTAAGATGTGATTACACCTGTATTTAATTTATTTGAATACTTACCAGTCTAAATAATGTAGACAGGCAATGGAAAATCGATGTCTAAGTTATATTATAAGACTTTAACGATTCTTTGTTTGTTTGTACCCTTAAATAAGGAAACCACTAGACCATAAAGATAGTGGAGCCCTTGGCTATTACTACTAAGTATAGTTAATCTATGCTAGGTTCCCCCTATTTATACTTTCGTTTGACGTCTTTGAGACCAGGGTGAAAATGATTTTAATTTACATACGGTACCTACCAATTTTGCTTCTTAACTATAAAAGATTTTGCTTTCTTCCATACATTTAGCACCTTGCAGCGCTGCCAGATAGGATATATACAATAAAATTATTTTCAATATTTAATAGCTATCCAATAATAGGTTAATATACAAACTCTAGTTTGTATAAAACTATTATTATACAGTAATTGTTGTAATTTAGCAGTAAATTTTAAGAGGCCTGCCTAGCATGAATACCCCATATACATTTTTACCAATTATTGTTTATAAGTCGTGCATATTTCCAGCATTTCATTTTATTTTATATGCAAATAGTATTTATCTGGGTTTTTAAAAATATTTTTTGTCAAAATACTCCTGAAATTAAATGTGAGCGAATCGCTTATTGGAATTAAATTGTGTGTTTTGAATTAAAATCAACAATATGTTGTTCTGGTTTCATTGGAAACATTATCATTTATTGACTAGACAGAATAACAACACTGTGGAAAGTACAAAAAGTCTCCAGTCATCATTTTTGGTAGGTATTACGAAAAACAATCAAATTCTTCAGAAATTTTGAATGTCTACCATTGCTATCGCGCACGCACGCGCTGCGCCTACATCAGCTTAACAGAGATACCGATAATCAGGCCAATTTTTTACGCGAAGCAGTTGAAGCTGGGTTTGCCGGAATCTTAACAGACAGCTGTAGTAGGTAAATGAAAACTTTTCTGTTTTGGTATTTGGAAAACTATACGATCAATATTAGATCCTATAAGATCAATTAAAGACAAATTTTGTCTACAATCTGCTATGTCACGTCCATTCGTCCATTCCATGATCTTGATCTCTTTAGTCTTGAGAAAACAAATTAGATTGCTAATCACGCAACTGCTACTGTAATACAATAATATCCGTCTACGTCCATTGTTGCCTCAACCAGCATATAATTTCAATTATTGCAGATAAATAAACTGCTGTCGCTATTAAGGTAGCTTTCGTTTGATGATTAGGTAACGTGCTTTAATAGACTTCGAATTGATGGTTTTGAAATTGTAGTCGGAGTTGAAACTGACATCTCGAAGGTGATAATGATAACAATACTAAAAAATTTGGATATGGCTGTTTTTAATGGCTGAACTAACGTTTGAGTAAACGCTTACAACCTACAGAATCAACCTCAAACTAAACAAGTCCTTAACATGGTCAGGTGGAGCTTGGACACATGTAATTGGACGAAGATTTTGCAAAAGGTATGGAAGGGCGAGTTGGTACATATATAGAAATTGCAGCTTATGGTAAAATGTACCAACATCGAGCGTTAATTTATTAGTACGTACTGGAATAGCTCATCTCCTCTTTAGCCAATATTTATTGCATAGGAGGTGGCTAGTCCTTGTGCTAGTAGGTACTAGATTGTTGCATTTAAAGTGCCGTTATCGCTCGTCTACCTGCCTCGAGCGTTGATTTATTAGTACGTACTGGAATACTGTCTGTGTTTATTTCTCTTTCTCCTCTTTTGCAAACATTTGTTGCATATGTGGCTAGTCCTTGTGCTAGTAGTTACTAGATTGTTGCATTTAAAGTGCCGTTATTGCTCGTCTACCTACCTCGAGCGTTCATTTATTAGTAAGTACTGGAATACTGTCTGCGTTTATTTCTCTTTCTCCTCTTTTGCAAACATTTGTTGCATATGTGGCTAGTCCTTGTGCTAGTAGGTTCTAGATTGTTGCATTCAAAGTGCCGTGTTTGCTCGTCGTTCGGCGTACTATAATTGCACGAAGCGGCGCGCGGGCAGATTATCAGAAGCAAGTGCGTTCGATAACGCATGCGCACGAATGCGTGTTATTAAATTTATTCCTTTTTCGCCAGAATCTGCATAATGAGGGAGGCAAAAAAAAATATCGTAATCGCTAGAGTGAGCGTCGTCGCCTTCCCTTGGAGAAAGGCGGGCACTTTTTGCCTGTATACATGTACGATGAATATTTAAGCAGTTGGAGCACTCAAAATTATTTTGTTTTGGTATTATTATGGAAAACACGACGTTTACTGCCCGATTACTCCTTGTCAAAGTGCGGTATCATTTCTGAATGTATTAGTAGATATGGGTGATTCTACGAAAACTCGTTTTTTGTCTGACTTCTGTGGCACATTTTTTTTTGTTGAAATTGCACATCATGATAGTATATTCTAAATAAAGATTTAATTTTGAATTTTTTGGTAGTGAAGGGAACTTTATTGGCTTTATGGTTACGGAGTTATTCAATTTTAAAAATATGGTGTCCACGGAAATCAGAATTTATATCACCAAAATCAAATATGGGTTGGTTTATCGATAAAAATATGTGTTTTCGGTAGTAAGTAGATTATTAAGCTAAATACCAATTATTTGACGTTTGTAGTTTTAATCAGTTTTTACAAAAACACCTTTAAATCATTACTAAATACAAGTAACTTTTTACAAAAATCACACTAACAATGTTTATCTTTGTATTAAAAATATTATAATTATTCATTTTGTATTTATTATAAACTTTTATCCTAAAAAACATCATAAAAAGTGTAAAAAAATATTATTGAGATGTTAGTGAACCCGCAAAATCCACGGAAATCACACCACGGAAATCAAAAATAATAACATTATCTTAGAAATTTTCTTAATTTGCTGGTTTATTTTACATTGAAATATGCAGTCGAAATTAGGAACACAAAAGGCATGAATTATCATCATTAATAAAACAATAGGACTAGCATAAACAAATTTATAGTCAACATGGTAATCAGAATTTCTAGATACCAAGCCACGGAAAGTGATTACGTACCGAAATAACAGAGTGACGTAAAGACATACACCTTTGTTGTACACACCACTGATGGGGCGTGACTGATAGTTTCTCTCAATCTAACAACTATTTACGCAGATATTAAAGTACAGTATTTATGAATAATTTAGTGCGCACCAGGGAAATCAGAGCTAAACGACGGACGCGAAGTTATCTCGTTGTAACTTGTCAACTAAAGCTTAGTTTTGCGTAGTAATAGCGTCAAATAAGCAAGTAACTATCTGGGTTATTGTGAACCTATGTAAATTAGTACCAGAGTTTTTAGGAAATGATATAAAAATTTATTAACACCGGAACATGAGGTCCGGACGCACCACGGAAGTCATAATTTCCAAGGATTTTATTTATTTTTACTTATTTAAAATAAGAATATTAAAAAACTAAAAAAGGCCTCCCCTATTATTTTTGTCTAATCTACTATCATAAAAAAAATCAAAGGGCTAGGGATACTTTTTGTATGATTTTTCGAGCCGGACATGTATTTTTGAAGCCCGGGAGAATCACCCATATATCGGAGGTTTTTAAAGGGCGTTTTGCACTATCCTGATAACTTAAAGCTCAAAACGTTTTCATTGTAAAGCGGGCCAACTAAATACAGAAGCGAATTCAGCTTTCAGTTGCGTTTTAATAGCTACCGTATAACTGAATGGGCCTGTTACAAACTATTGTTTTATTTAAAATGATAACTTGAAGTATAAAAGAGCATTTGAGAAAGGCAATTATTTTCAAATTGCTTATTTAGAAACGTGCCTCTGATTCAAAAGAGTGCAAAAACGTAACAACGTTGGAGGCGCAATCCGCCCCTGTGAGCCGTGGGCTACCGAAATTCCACATCCGCGCATGTATTTGAACCTTTATTCGTTTTCATTATCTCCTCCGAGGGTAGTCATTACGATACTTTGGCGAATTTCCAAAATATGCACGCATTACCTTTACGCCGAGAGCTGATCGGGATAGCGAGCACATTGATCCCGCAGTGATTAAAATGACAATGTTAATGCGAATTTCCCATGAAATCGTACGAGACAGAGGCTCATAATTCTTTAAAGTCATTACAAGAAGCAATTTCTCAAAGATATGGTTTATAATGATCTGATGTCCGTGAGAAGTTTACGTCGTAACAGGATCAGGGGCAGTAAAAAAGGCGCGCGCGTGTCGTCAGCAGCGGTCCGGCAAGTAGCCAGTAATTTATGGTTAGTTTTTGGGTGCGGGTGCGCAATGCAGCCTCGCGGCTTTTCGCGGCTCCTCGGCCTGCGGTCACAGACCCCAAGTCATTCCGTCAATCTCGACTACTTATCCGTCGGACCCGATCCCGGGTATTAATCATTTTTCTGCCAAAAAAACGAAACGCAATAAAGATCCGATCTGCCAGCCGCGGGAGCCGCGGCGCTCGACCACTTTCGTAACTTTACAATTGACAAACAAATATCGCAACTAATACTCAATAAGACGTGTATTATTGACTGTAAACTGGTTCATTGTGTCGGCGAAATTAATCTCGGGGCTAAGCTGCGTCACAAAGGCGGCGTGCCCGCGCGTACGGTGGCTATTACCACCACATTATAATTAGCTTTTAAAATAGTTTTTTTTTTCTTTCGATATTAAAACGTCAATGTAAATAACTTGTTAGCCGCAATCTCATTTCTGAGCGATTGGATATTACAATAGTGTACGTGATTTGAGAAAGGTAACGGTGTGGTTGCTTTATCCATTGGGGCTATTATCGGGTGTGATCGAGATGTGCGGGAGTGGATGGCGCGTGCCGGTTACTCGCTGACGGCTCACATTGCTTATGAGCTGGTAAAAAAATCAAATTTATAAGAGACGTGATGCTCAACACGTTTTAAACGCATGCTTTGCTCGATTTATGTTATCTATGCAATGTATTGTATTAACTATATCTGTAATCTAGTAATCAAAGTACTGCTCTGATTAATTTGGACCTAGGATGATTTGTAACATTGATTTTGCTTTTGAGACCTACCTATTTCTTGTAGAATACCTATTTCTATTTCCTTTTACCTATTTCTGGTAGAATTTGTGTTTACCTAAGAGTCAAAATATGATCATTTGACCTCAAAATAAACTGTGTTAACAATTACAAGGTGCCCCATATTACGTGTACCTAGCCGAAAGAGTGTGTTTCAGTACCCGAAGGGGTGAACTATGGATCTACAATTTTAAAAATGTGGGTTTTTTTAATATATTTATATCAAAAAAGATACTATAATTACTTTTAAAATAGTTAACGATCTTTTTCAAATCTTCCTTCACAAGGAAAAAACCTCGAAGAAATTACCATAGCCGTTAGAGAGAACTCTATGTGTGCTGTCAGATGCAAGAACTAGGTTATATCTAATTGTCATAATATTGTACAGTAGTAAGTAATTGAACTGAATGTACGTGATCTAAAGCATGGATTTATCTGAACTATTTCCTAGTGGTTTTTGTGTGCGGCACGCGCTCGCTTTCTAAGGCGTAGGTAATTGTGCTTATACCCTTTTTTATACTGATTTTGAAACTCCTAAGTCATCTTTGAGAATCAGTAACGGTGAATACGATGAGTAGGTTTGATTGAAATGGATCTGTGATCAAAATCTTATTACGTGGTTAATGATGGTCGAATATTTGTGAAATGATAACTGCCATTGCAAATATTATAGAATATTAACTTAACCTCTAGGTTGTTTGCAATAATCAAAAATTTGATATTTTCAATACTTTTACTTTGTTTCTATTCCTCATAGTACTCGTATCTCTATGGGCCTCTTCCTTGGCCCAGATAATCCAATATTGATAAAAATATATAACTGCTTGCAACCGTCTGCAATCTGCTCAATTTTGACAATTATAGATAAGTGATTTTAATTTGTTTCTATTCATCTATTGCATATTTCTTTGTTCATAAAGGTATTTAATAAGTTTATAGCATTCCCAGAGCGGTCACTAATTGGCTTTGCTAATCCACATGACGTCTCATACAAATTATAATGTAATGACAAGTCGTAAAAAAATTGGTATTAAATTATTAAAATCACCCGGAAGAGTATCACGACCTTGATACAGCAATAATTTAAAGCAATAAAAAGTAAAATACATTCTATTTTCGAAATCAATCACATTACGTTATCAGCAAGGTGATAACGGCAATCGGCACAGTAATATTCGCTTATCGCTCTAACAATAATCCATTATGGATTAGCTCACAGCGAATATTTATAAACAGCGCTATCTGAAATCGTTGGATTCCAGTTCATCGATTATTGGATACGCTTTGATTTGAACATGCTGAGTGATAAAGAAGGAATTGAAAATATTACAGTTGAATTTACAATCACTTGAGCACTGTTGAATTTAAAATCACGGGAAATTTTCATATTAGTCATACATTCAGATCTAGCTATAAAATAATGTTTGTTTTTGGGAAAGAACCCTGTTTTATTATTTTTTTAATACCTACTGCTGTTTGGGATGTTTACAAAACATAGTAACTACATTAAAATTATTTCAGCCGTTCTGATGTTTTAAAACTTATTATAATAGTTTAACTAATCCGACTTTTATGATGAAGATAATTATTACAAGTTAAAATTAGTACAATTAAAAAACCAAATTAAATATCATATTTAAACACAATTCTCATAATATTTTTCTCCACCCAAAGTTAGTACCTGAAATAAATCGCTCTCACCGATAAGACTGTCTTTGTACTATTTTTTTATGTAGATATTTACTAATATTTTTTTTTATTACTTTTCAGTATAATAAAGTGTCCATTCATGAAATACTATTGGTAACATTTTATTAAAATTTGTTCCATGCTTTCCTATTCAGAAACTTCACTATGTAGAGATTCGCATGAATGCTGGATTAAAATTAAAATAAGATTAAATTATTTTATTCGTTAATACAGTCTGATATATTAAAAAAAAGCAATATTTGCAGCAATACCTGCAATATTTTAATTGACTTGATAGTTTTACAAGAGTCGTGTAAACGTAAATGAGCGATCAAAAGGAGTCATGGATTATGAGATTATTAAGACAAAATCAACCTCATGGTATGAGAAATCACTTAGCTACTGTACACATACAAAAATGTTGAAAACAAAAAAAAATATTTTAGAAAAGATATAAACCTTTTCATGTGTTTCTTTTTTGTTTTTGGCCAAAAAGTCATATCAACGGAAAACGGACAATCAACCGAGTATTGACTATGAGTAATATACTTTATTAAAAACGTAAATTGCAATCAAGGAATAGAAAAAATAACAACAAGTATAAATAATTGAAACCATTGAGCTAACTGCAGACGGTTGCAAACAGTCTAAAAGTAGCTCAATTGATCCATGTCAATACCAGTCGGAAGCGTCCTCAATACCTAAGTTGATTACAATTCTTCTCCAATTCACTGGGAAATAACCCAAAATTGCCATAGGTATGTTTTCTTTGGATCATCACAATCGATTGGCTAACGACGCCAAAACTACAAAATTGGCTATAGTAGTTCCGTTTATACAAGATCTAGATCTAACCACAAAAAGATTTCCTCAATCAAGGGCAAATAGAATTGGCGATAAAACCGCTAATGTCAATTATTATTGCATTTTGACTGTCTTGTCTAAACTAAATAACATTCAAGTCAGATAAGGTTCGAAATCTACTCACGGTTACGCGCGGGGTCAATGTAATTTTTTTTATGCAAATCATAAGTTAAAACGGCTTCTTTTCAGTCTGACCCAAATTTTGTTTCTCCAAATTTTTTTTTTATTTTACGGTTGCAAACAGTCTAAAGGTAGCTCAATTGATCCAAAAAAAAAGTAAATAATAATATGTTAAATGTTAATAATATATTAAATAATATTCTGTAAATATGATAACATATTTACAGAAAAAAAAACAAATATTAAATAAATAAATAAATAAAATAAAATCTCTTTATTTCGGATAACCAGGATAAACAGGATAATATTAATTTTACTTAGAAACAAAATAAGAATCAAGAAAACACGCGGTGCATGATGAATTTTTTATAATTTACTAATTCAAATGCGTATTACTTACCATTAAAATGTAATAAATGATTTAATAAACTTAATTAGTTTTATGAATAGTGTATACAATTATAACAAACACTTTTAAAAATCTAAGCCGTCACGAGAAGGCAGCGTACCCAGAATGCTGACAAAAAATGTTATATTTTTACCATCACAATAATAATTGCTTTTTTCAGCACTGATTGATAAAACTGGCAAGCCCATGAATATAAATCGAAGGATAACTACTTATATAGCCACAACAAGATTTTATAGATCATTGTTTCTAATTACCCCTGTTTTAAATAATTACTACCAATTAGTAACTTTATAACCTTCGAAGATGGTCAATTGATCAGCGTTTACTATTTGAGATATCTTTAAAGTATTTATAAATAAAATAAATAAATTAAATAATAAATATAATAATTTGTTTATCAGGAAATAAGTAGATATTTGCATTGATTATTCCATTGGTGGATTGGATTTTTTTTTCAGTGTCATCCATCAATGGATTAGATTCGACAGAGACTTTTTTCCGTTGAGTACTCAATACCACCTATGTCATTTGTCTAGACTGGCATGGCATAAGATTTTTCTTCAACAGAAGTCGCAAGCGGTCTATCAATATCAACAAGTAAATTTTTACCAAATATAGCACGTTTAACAGTTTAGTAATTATACTACCGACCCACCCCGGATTCGCGCGGTTTTATTATACGTATAAACCTTCCTCTTGAATCACTCTACCTACTAAAAAAAATGCATCAAAATCCGTTACGTATTTTTAAAGATTTAACCGTACACAGGGACATAGGGTCAGAGAAAGCGACTTTGTTTTAAACTATGTAGTGATTTAGAACAATAATTTTAAATATATTATTCATTATGAAAACTCATAAACAAAAAACGTTATTCCGTTCTGATAAGTGTGTTGCATGCATCAGAATTATCTAAATCTGTGCAAAGAAAATAAAAGTTAATCTCCGGAAAAAAGAGATACTCAAGAAGCTCGTAAAATCCCTACATAATAAATGTGTTAAAACGCAACTTATCTGACAGTGATTTCATATAATTAAATAGAAAAAACCTTCCTTAGCAGATTTATGATTAAGATATAGTCATATCAATTATTTTCTTTGTACAATTAATCTTACTGAGATTTCTTTAACTGGAACGTTTGTGGTATTCCTACTAAATTAGTTAAATATTACCGTAATTCTTTCATTTCATCATTGTTATAATAAGTAGATATTATTGCCAGATATAAATAAAATAAAATATTCTATACCGATTATGACTGGATTAAAGTACACCATATTTTTGAATTGAGAAGATATTGCCAGAAATAAATAAATAACAATATATTACAAGCGGATTTTGACTGGATTAAAGAAGACAGGTTTTCTTTGAAATGACGATATTTTAAAAAACTTTATCATTAGATATGTGAAAAAGTAACAGAAAAACCCATAAATCTAGAGATATTTTAATATTTGCTACGATTAAAAGTTATAAACTTTCATCGAGAAAATATCTGATGTACGTCACGATAATTTATTATTCTGTATAAATATGAATTAAAAGTTTAAAAGTAAAACAACAAACTAACCTGAGAAAGATCGCTCGCCACCTCCGACTTCACCGTGTTGGCTGCTGCCCACGCCTCTGCGAAAGTCTCCATTGCACTCTGAAAGTCCATCTTGCAACAATCACGACGACATCGAAATGCCGAAAATTTCACTCAACATGTGATGTGCGCTCGTAGCAACATGGAGTGCGACACGTCCGATCGCGCCGGCCGGCGGCACGATACTGACTGAGCCCCGCCCAGAACCGCCCGCGACGTGAAAAACCGATACCAACCGAGGCTTCGTTTCAGCGCTTTTCTTTTTTAAGTCGCTATTTTAACGAGTTTCTTTTTTTGCACTCAAGCCCGGCCCACGTTGGTTGGGCGTTCTGGATTATTTACACTTGTAATTCAGCAACGCTTAATTTGTAGGGGTGTCAGATTAGATTAGTAGCCGTGTTGAGCCCGCCGCTCTCCTTCATTTATTTTTGCCGCAGCGGAGTGTTTACTTTCAGGAGCGGAACTCTACAGTTGTTGACTTTAATCTTGATTGAATTTAGATACGTTTCTTTTCTTGGTTTCTTGGTTCGGTAAAGTATTAGAGGTGCGTACCTCTGAGACTTGTGACATATTTGTTAACCTGCATTGCTTTTCGAAATTTGAACCTTGAAACTGGAGAGCCATAACATTTAGCTAAGCTCACTTGCCTTTTCACCTAATTGGTCTTTCGCTATTGAATTTACATAGTAAAGCAAATAACTTATTGCAAAAACATTCAATGTCTTTTATAATTGCTGCTGCTGTAAAAAGCAATATAAAATATCTTCTATATCTTCGTTATTAATGTTCAGTCAATCTAAGATTTCTAATTTATACATACCATACCTTCAAGACAAGCACATCAAAATTTAATTACTAATTAGTAATTTGTCGATACCTAGATCTTAATTAACCAACGTTCTTTCATCGATGACGATCTCATTACGCTCACGCAGCAATTTGAAAGGACGTTAAAACTAATTGCAATATCCATGCAAAGTAGGAAAGCTCTAGGAAGCATTTTTATTCATTATATAAATCATCCGAGCTTTCCACCTCAGAGGGATGTGGAAAAAAATGTCACGACTTCCCATAATTTTGTACGTGGCCGTTTCACCATTATTACCTACAGGAAGACTAATTTTTCTTAATTTCGGTAGCTTTTCAAACGGCTTTTTACGGTGTGAATTATGTAAGCAAGCTTCTTCGTAATTATCTGGGGTGATGAGAATATTTTGTAGTTTTACAAATAAACTTTATTAACAACGAAAATTACAAGCAAGGAATAGAAAAATTACAACTAGTATTTACAATTGAAACCATTGAGCTAACTGCAGACGGTAGTTTTACTAAACCTTTTATATGCGAGTTTTGATTCGGAGTGAGTAATATCAAGCATTCATCCTCACATGTATGTAAGTCTAGACCTGGAATAACACAGGGGCAACTGTTATTAGACGTCCTCTGTGGCGCAGTGGGCGGAGATCTGGCTTCAACGCAGAGGGTTGTGGGTTTAATTCCTACCTTATTATAATGATTGGGTCAAACCACAATAATTATAGTAGACTATGGGCGACGTCATTGCCCAGCTGTGGGGCAATAGAGAAAATAAAAACTCAGAACTCAATTAATTTATTTCTTTAGTAATCTTTATTTACAACAATAATTACAATCAAGGACAATTGAAGCCATTGAGCTAACTGCAGAAGATGTAACAAATAAAAACTTGATTGTATTTTAATAATTAAAATAATTAAGGTAACTGAAAACAGTTGCAAACAATTTGCTCAACATCGTTATCAATACCATTCGTCGCATCCCCAAGACGCTGGCTGCCTTACCACGCTGTATGGCAATATTGATGCGCTGCGACAGATACTCACCATCTCTCAGATCACTCGTCGTATCGACCAGTTACATTACATAAATATAAATAATTGTTATCCATTAAGGAAAAGCCTGTTAATTAATTTTCTCCTCGCATAAATTTTTATACAAGTTGAAGAAAATTTTATTATTCCTGTTATTTTTGTTCCCATTACCTACGTGACATTGTCTTTACGACTAACAACTTCTTTAAACATGAAAAAGAGTGTACATTAGTACAATTAGTACACTAAGGACGAAGGTATATGCGGGGTCGTTACACTAATGGGATTATCTTATTTCAATAGAGCCGGTTCTTTACAAATTCTGTAACTCATCCTATGTTATCCTATGATCACTAAAACAAACAATAAGAAGCCTACCATTTCAAAAATACAGTTATAAGTAGGTAATTATACAATAGAATAGAAGTATAAAATATTTTATTATACAGCGGCAGATCTTTACCGGTCACGCGGGAACTATTTTTTTGGTTTTTATTTTATTAAGTGGTCAAAAAATTATATCTTTTGTTATATTTTTTGCTAATCCTATGACTGGGATATTTTTCACTTCTTCGGTCGGTGTTGAAGTGTTGAAGTAACAGAGGATTAATAAAAAACTGCATGTTAGTAATTAATTCAGATCTAACTATTTACTAACGATAAACAAATAGATTTTTAACGTAAAAGACACTCGACTAAAAATAAACTGGGTTGGAACTTTTATTAGATTTTTACAAAATCTGTAAAACTTTTTTTTCCATTTTTGTATTTTCCACTTTCAAAAAGTTGTATATCTAACTAATAAGTGAGTTTGCGACTATCCTCAACCATTATATATCCATACATACCATGATATAAAACCATGCTACCATTATTCACTTTATTCACTAAGGAAAAGCCACACATATTACACAGATACCTACGACAAGACAGCAGCGGCGCGTCGAATCGGACAAAACCTAATATTTAGAACACATTGTGACGTCACACGGTTTGGATGAGAAATCTCCTATGTCATAGTGAATCAACCCCTGGAGTTTAACGACTTTTCAAATAATTTACATATAACATACTTTTGAAAACGTTGAATTTTTTCATATGCTTTAGAATTGTTCAAGTAGGTAGCAATAAAATATATATTTTTGAATGCAAAAAAAGCCGCTAGACGTGGGGATCAGGTTCATTCAGCAGCGAACAACAGTGCTGACCAGGTCTCACAGTGCTGATCAGTGCCCTTTAGTAACAAAATGGTACACTGTGGCCATCATTGCAGGTGACTCTTCATAGCTGATTTGTAATATAGGTGTGGAAGACCCGAGTTCACCAACAAACGGTTTTTTTAAACAGCTGTCTGGACGTTTTTGATTTGTTTTCATACATGAAACGTCAAATTTAACCGACGAAGCTGTATAATTGTCTGAATATCTTCTGGTGAACACCAGCCTTAGGAGTTACGAAACAAAGTCTCAAATTGAACAAGCACACATGACAATGACCTCTGTCGCTCGTCACCATTCCTTAGAGTATACTCTAAAAGTGATCTATTGACCAAACTTAAGCCTCCACCTCACTGACGCGATTTTGAAACTAGTATTGTGTCGCGCGATTTCTTGCGATTTTATAGCGTCATTCCTTACACACACCTTCTTCTTGTAAGCGCGATGCTAAGTTAGTAGTTAGTACACTATGTTCCGTTAAAATTATCGCAAATTCGCAGGACGCGGGAACGCGTCGGATAACCTGAATTGCGTCGATGAAATCGCACCACTTGTAAAATCGTATGCAAAATGTAGTACAAAATGTACTGCAAACAAATATTGCAGCAAATCAAAGCGAAACAATAGGCGCTTCAAAATCGCGGCAGTGGGTTGGAGGCTTTATATTAGGTACTCATTGTAATAATTTTCAATTTTCCTTATCCACTTATCAATTGTTTCATTCTAATATCGATTACATGCGATGATTTGGATGGATGTCGGATAACAAGTGGTTTATCATCAGAAATTACAAGTGGACATTTTGTATAAACGTAGTTTTAGCCCTGCAATAAAGGCAACTAACTATTCATAACATCAATAAATTCCCATAGGATAAAAACAGCCTTGAAACGTTTCCATTAAATAACGCTTAAATAAAAAGTTATTGAGATCATGTAGAAATCAACGCAACAGCAAAAGAATTATCAAAATTCACAATCAATTAGGTCTATAATCGAGAATTCGGTGAACAATGAAAAATAATATTCAAAAGAAGAATATAGTTCATGTCTTCCTTTTTCGAAGTCAGTTTTAAAATACAATACATTACACAAAAGCCACGTAATTCTTTTAACGCAACTGGTACCTCACAGACACAAACTCTCTGGATTAAGAAAATACAGTCATAGATTACATTTCCTTCCTTCTTACTATCATACACAATACTATACCATAGAATGAACACAATTCTAAACGAAACGAAGATAGATCAAATAGCTTACAATTTACCAACATTAAAGATCTTTGTTCCGCAGCAAGATGATCTATAAGTTACAAGGCTTTGTACGCTCACCTCGCAAAATTAGGTCATCCCCCCATCTCAAGACGCTCGTCCAACCACCCCGTTACATAACCTGAAACGCTGAAAACATTTACGATCGTATGTAGGATATATCCTAATCCAAGAATATCCGAGATACCAATGGCAAGGCTAGGCGTTGGCGTAGTCTTCTCGATCCTCCTCCAATGCGGGGTTAGCCTGATCCGGTTGGATCCGGTAGGTTTTATCCGAGATTAGAGCTCTCTGTCTGGCGCGGGGCGTGGCTAAACCCCGCCCACCGGTCGATGAGCGAGTTCGCGCCACCAGCGCTTCATTGTGCCGTTATCTATCTGAGACGAAGCACGCTCATCCGGCGCTACCGGTAACTCTGTGACGTCATGGCCAACTATCAGGATAGCTCTATGTCTGCGGAGCGGCATAAGTTCTGAATGCTGTCCTGTCTGTACTGTACACGTCCTGCGAAACAATGAGCGACCTTGGGCTATTTAGGGATTTCATCGTCTTTGATTAAGGCGCTGGCTAGTGATACCAACACTAGCGCCGCCACTTATTTTATCACTTATTTTACACTTAAACAAAGGAATTACCAAAAATCAAACATTCAGTTTGTTATACCTACGAGTAGCATAAGTTTTTTTTAAGCAGCTGTAGAAGTTTTATTTTGTCTATTTTAGGGAGAGATACCAAAAGAAGGTTTGGTGGCCACCAAGAGCAACTTGCTTTTTCTTTTGTGATAATACGATAAAAAAGTGGCAGCGCTAGTGTACGTTTAGTTCGCGCCGATAATGCTTAGGTATAGAAATCTTTTTTCTGTCTGGAACTGACAAGCATTTCAAAGATGAGTGGTAGCTAGAGTCAACAGATATTTTTTTTGCCTATTATTAATTTTCTACAATTTTTAGTAGGTAGGTACATACATTTTGAAAATACAACAAGAACGCTTTAAAAAATATTATCAGTAGCCGTAACCAGACGAAGTATTGTAAAAAGTTGGCTGTAGCCGACGAACAGTTTGATAAGTCTCTATAGGTAGCTTTCTAGGTTTTCTACTCGTACGTACGGAACCCTAGAAAGGACTTTTTAAGTTAGTAAGTCGAAAATCCTAACTCAGAAACACATGCTGAGGATGTCCCTTCCTCAGCATGTTTCTCAGTTATTCACTTGTTTTTCATTCTTCTACTGTTTCTGTGTTAATTTTAGATTAAGTACTAGTTGTTAAGTCTATATAAAAGATAATTCGTTCAATATGGGTTAAATAAAGTATTATTACTTTGTACCTGAAGCTTAGGTTCCAATTTCCGAAGTATAATATATGCCAAGAACTAACAAGGAAGCTGCGCGCAGTGGCATCCCTAATAAGGTTTAGAACAATGGCCGGCAAAGTCTGTGATCCAAATTTTGATAGGCCGGGATTTTGTTTTAGAGAATTTGCAGTTACTTACCTACATTTTATGAATGACTAATGGATACTGGAAGTTTTTAAGGAAACAGGAAGAAATGAAACATAGTTTAGACAAACGTGGATAGTAAATACATTTATTACCTAATAGGCAAAAATTAATTTATTGTTAATAAATGTTATACCTAAGCAAATCAAATAAATTATAAAAAAAAAATTATGTGTGTTTATTTTAAAAAAAAAACGAATAATAAGTAAGTCTGATTTTACAAAAAATCTAAAACATCGTTGAAGTTTTAACTAAATAAATAAATAAATATAAATAAATAATTCCGGACAGTCCACACAGCATCATCTAGTCCCAACTTAAGCAGAGCTTGTGTTATGGGTACTAGTTGACTGATATATACTTAATACAATATATTACATAGATAGATATTTTTTTTTTTTTATTATATACATATTAAACACCCAGACCAACGAAACAACATTCTGCAGATCGTGCACAAATTTGTTCCGAGGCGGGAATCGAACCCGCAACCTCCTGCGTCGCAGGCGGACCTTCGCCCACCGCGCCACATCGGTTGTCAACTACTTTCGATTTTCTTCAGAAGACCTTAGAAAAACTCGGTTTAGTCATCTTAAAAACTAAAAATTAACAGAATCGGTTTATCAGTTTGGGAGTATGATCCAACATACCTACTTTTTCAGGTATCACATAGAAAAGTACACTAAAACGTAAATGAAAATCATCGTTAAGTAAAATTTTCGTTGAACTGCCTAAGTAGGTACACTATTTCTTTTAAAAACAAAGAACATGAATTAGACGAAGCATTGTAAACATCGTGTACGTCACAACGTGGTCTTGTGGTAAGGGCACGGTTGCACTAACTTTTGTTTCTCAGCGATGCCAACCACTTGAATAATTCAAGGCAAAGGCAAAAAATTGCATTTACAACCGCAATATCTTTAGTTTTTCTCTATGCGAGATGTCAGTGAAGATGACAGTTCCCCTAATTACTTAGGAATTAAATAGCTGAATTCCATAAAAGTGCAGGGATTACAGAGCGCACCGATGTTTGGGAGTAATTCGTGCGAACCCCAGGCGGATATATTATAGTGCGCCTCTTGCGCACTGTTATAGGCTTCGTCGACACTGGCCGCCGAGACCGAAATTCGGCTATAAAAATATTATGACCGACTCTTTTATGGAATAGACGAGTTATTTTATATGCAGTATGGTTACAGCTTTACTTTGAAGAATGTTAACTGTACTGTTAATAAGTATGCATGACCGTATGCAGATGAGTGTAGGTCTTTACTAAGAAAATGTATTTTTCTGCAATAGTTTTATCGTATGTATTTTGCCTGGAGACGAACCCTCGAAGAAAACGAAGGGTTTTTATTGAGTTTATACACATTATATTTGCGCAGATGGATGAGGTATTGCTTCATTGCGCAAGTACTTTTTTATTCGATTATGCTTTAGCAGATGTATTTACCATAAGTAGAACTAAAACTGTGGCAATTAGGCATTTAATGGCTTTATCAGTTGATCATGGTTGACCTGACATGAAGCTGAATAACTGAAGACATTATGATAGTCTCATTAAATACTTCCATACAAGTTGGATTTTCAAGGAACAGCGGAAGTGGATTTTGGATAGATCTTAATGAAAAAGTTCCTCTAAAGCCTGCCAGAAAACAGATATCTCTCTTCTTTGAAGATGAACTAAAACCAGATGTAATATGCATGCACGATTGGAGAGATTAACTGTCGTCTCTCTACAAGTTATGGTCAAATCAAGACCGTCTTAATTCTGAGGTTTCATCTTTATCTGACACAAGCATCAAGCCCTTTGGGTATCGCCAAGTAATCGCGTAATCATCAATAATCCTTATGTCATACAAAAAATCGACACAAGCGACGGATTTCAATCACGATTTCAAAGTGTTTTCTTCAAGTAACATTCATATTCAGAATTGAACTTTACCTGTGAAACTTTAGGGTTTATAATATGTATATTGATGTATTGTAGCCTGCTGCTAATCGATGATCAGACTCTGGTGAAAAAATAAACAGATTTGGGATTATAATTAATGAATTGTCACGCGATTTTGACTTTCTGCCTTCCTGACTTTGAATATTTTATAAAACTTTAAAGCTTAGCACTAAAAGGTACCAGGCATTACCCAGGTTACCAGATCTTGCAAGGCCGGACCAACTTACATGGTCATGGTTTAACATACAACTGACAGCCTGGTAGACCTATAATATAATGTAAGCAATAACTTCTAGGATCTAGTTATAAAGTCGAAGGATCTGTTTACCTTCAGCATACAATTATTACTTACAATATAATCAGATCTAAAATCTGTGGAGCCTTATTAAATTTGTTGCGCAACTTAACAATTCTTTCTAAATATTTGATATTGATATGGATCAGTTGAGCTACCTCTAGATTGTTGGCAATCGTCTGCAGTTAGGTCGATTGTTTAGCAGTTTTTATTAATATTCCTTGATTGTTATTATTTTGCTCTAAATTAATGAATTACAAATACTGATAAAATACTAATCTACAAATCTGTGGTTTCTTAAAAAGTAGAAAGCCAAATGGATAACTGACCTCCAAATGTTCCAAAACTAACAACCGAGTCCAATCCAGGATCGGTCCATCGCCCACTAGAGAATGCGATGAATTTGACAAGTCACTGATTTTTTATGCGATCCCAGATTATCTCCTTACCCCACTCGATCAATCTTATCGAACCAACTATGACATTGCTTCTATTTAGCCCCCACTTTATCCAGCCACTCGAAAATGGCGCTGTCCGTAATTATTTTATCCAAATCGAAGAGCCTATTTGAAGCAACTTTCTTAGTTCCAATTTTAACCACCCGTACAGATAAGTTTGTAACTCTACCAAATGAGCGAAGGGAGATATAACCAAACAATGTAATTTAAACTTAATGTCAGTGGATTAAAGTCGAGTTTGACATGGTAGATGCTAATGGTAGATGCTGCTCTGAGATTCAATACACCGGATCATCGCTGGATTCCGGGAAATTTGCCTCGCGTGGATACCTGCCCTTACAGGTATGGTGTGGGTTAAGAAGGACTAGAAATGGCCTATGTCTACCTCTTCCTAATTAATTCCAAAAAATAATCATAAGGACACCAGTGTCTTCAGGAGCACCACATTCTCAGATGTACCTTCACACACAACATAGGTATACACACGACACTAAATGTTCCAACCTCGCATGCTAATTATGGGTTAATAAAAATAAGTAACTTTCCTATGTAAATAGACATAAATATTAGATTTTCTTGTTTTTTTAGAAGGGACGCTGACAGCTCTCAATTGTACCATAAGCCTATGTTTTGTTCCCAATTTGTTTTTGTATAATGTAATTATTTAGGAACACAAATACTAGAATTTTTTTAATGAAATTTGTTTGAAATTGCTGGATGAATAGTGTTATTGAAAGTTCTTTCTTAATTCTGTACTAGCACAGTAAAAATAAATATGAGGAACGGCAAGCGTCAGTACCCGAAGCGCCTGACATTTCTATCCCTTCATAGCTCTAAGCGAATGACTTGCTATTTGCTCGCCGTGTTATTGTTGGACCGCCGCTACATTTAAACAAATACCAATGAATACGCGAATAACGAAATTGTGTGAACCTGCCTTTTTTAATTGGGGAGTAGTGTTCTAGGAATAGATAATTTAAAAAATAACTACGATTGAATTATCATTGTAAAATAGTGCATTCTAGCAAAGCCGTAATTTCACTTAGCCATCATGTGTTCTTCAAAAAGATAATCTCACTACATTTTGCCCGACTTTTTTGAAATTTTTTTTCATGTTTTAAACATCAACGTTAATCACGCCTAAACGACAGTCAGCACACAATTGTAAGTGAAGTATTTAGCAAACACCAACCAAAATGTTCTGAAGAAATGCTACCGTTGAAAACAAAAACTTATTAGGAAAAAAATATTTCCCTGGCATAAAAATTGAGACAATGCCTTATGTTCAGTTATAAGCAGATTAACTATAATCGGTAAAGATTGGTCAGAAAGAAATATTCACTCGGCAGAGTTCATGGCATATAATTTACAACTTCTTGAAGCGGCTCGTTGGTCTAGGGGTATGATTCTCGCTTTGGGTGCGAGAGGTCCCGGGTTCAAATCCCGGACGAGCCCAACTTTTTCATTTTTCCATATTTTAGATAAATATAGGTTTAATTAATAATACTGTACGTATTAATTTCAACTATTACAATTGATCGTGATATAGACTGGCAGCTCGTTGTAAAGTGAAACTCTATTTTTTTTATTTTGATGAGACCTTCCCCCCCTTAGCCCCTTATCCCTTAAGGTGATTTCGGGGTTTATAGAGGAGATATATCGATATTATTTTTATTCGATTCCAGTTTTTTCCCTTGGACCTTTGAAGATGATTTCGGGAATTGATTTTGAAATTCTATTTTACCCCCTTATTCATTTCAGAGAGAAACGGGAATAAACCATCATTACTCATTTATTCACATCCACCACAATATTCGCTCCATCTTTTTCTCATTTCTATAATACAGCATAAACACATCCAATATTTCTATTAGCGAAACGTATTTTAGCAATACGTTTTTCCTAACCATTCATTCGTATCTCACATACGAATTGCGTTTAAGCGGAACTTTATTATTTGAAAGCGGAACGGGCCGGGCGCAGATGCAAAATAATTTCGATGTACTAACCGATACAGCAATAAGAACTGCTTTACTTACACGGAGAGAGATGGGAGACGCTGGGAGGGTGCTGTTTACAACATGCGATCTATAATATTAATATTATAAAGTAGAATATAGGGTACGCATTTTCTAGGGTGATTCTACGAAATCTCGTTTTTTGTCTGACTTCTGTGGCACATTTTTTTTTGTTGAAATTGCACATCATGATAGTATATTCTAAATGAAGATTTAATTTTGAATTTTTTGGTAGTGAAGGGAACTTTATTGGCTTTATGGTTACGGAGTTATTCAATTTTAAAAATATGGTGTCCACGGAAATCAGAATTTATATCACCAAAATTAAATATGGATTGGTTTATCAATAAAAATATGTATTTTCGGTAGTAAGTAGATTATTTAGCTTCTTAAAACTAAGGACCAATTATTTGACGTTTGTAGTTTTAATCAGTTTTTACAAAAACACATTTAAATCATTACAGTAAATACAAGTAACTTTTTACAAAAATCACACTAATAATGTTTATCTTTGTATTAAAAAGATTATAATTATTCATTTTGTATTTATTATAAACTTTTATCCTAAAAAACATAATAAAAACTGTAAAAAAATATTATTGAGATGTTAATGAACCCGCAAAATCCATGGAAATCAGTACCACGGAAATCAAAAATAATAACAAAATCTTAGAAATTTTCTTAATTTGCTGGTTTATTTTACATTGAAATATGCAGTCGAAATTAGGAACACAAAAGGCATGAATTATCATCATTAATAAAACAATAGGATTAGCATAAACAAATTTATAGTCAACATGGTAATCAGAATTTCTAGATACCAAGCCACGGAAAGTGATTACGTACTGAAATAACAGAGTGACGTGGAGACATACATACTTGTTGTACACACCACTGATGGGGCGTGACTGATAGTTTCTCTCGATCTAACAACAATTTACGCAGATGTTAAAGTACAGCATTTATGAATGAATTAGTGCGCACCAGGGGAATCAGAGCTAAACGACGGACGCGAAGTTATCTCGTTGTAACTTGTCAACTAAAGCTTAGTTTTGCGTAGTAATAGCGTCAAATAAGCAAGTAACTATCTGGGTTATTGTGAACCTATGTAAATTAGTACCAGAGTTTTTAGGAAATGATATAAAAATTTATTAACACCGGAACATGAGGTCCGGACGCACCACGGAAGTCATAATTTCCAAGGATTTTATTTATTTTTACTTATTTAAAATAAGAATATTAAAAAACTAAATAAGGCCTCCCCTATAATCTTTGTCTAATCTACTATCATAAAAAAAATCAAAGGGCTAGGGATACTTTTTGTATGATTTTTCGAGCCGGACATGTATTTTTGAAGCCCGGAGAATCACCCTCTACTTGATAGCTATCGAAATCGGTCGCAAATTCTTACCGGTCACATTTTATCGATATTAGATAGTCTCCAAAAGAATCAAGAATAAAATCACTTTATTTCTGTAAATACTTTTAAATATTATGAACTATTTTAAATAACCTAGAAAAAATTTAATGTGTTTTCATTTCGGCGATCAGAAATTAGAAATCAAAACTTTATTTCTTTAGGCTTACAAAATAAGTACTGACAGATAATTCAAATTTGAAACTGTAAGTATGTACATACTATAGTTTTAAATTTTACTATGTTGGGTTAGTTCACAAGTTCTTCTCTCGAAGTTTTTCGGACTCTCCAGCTTCTATCTTATGCCCCAGAGTCATGCACCAGTAGCCTCCAGGAGCTAATTCTCTTACCTCCAATGTCCATATTTCTCAGCCGTAAATCAATATTGCTTTAATGACAACTCATATTTGTAATATTAACATGTTATATCGATTTGAATTAAAATAAAATTGAAAATGTTTTGATATGTAAAATAAATAAAATGATTAACGACCTATCATTTTTGAGGTAGAGCAGTATCCACTTGAAAACAAAAAACAAAATAATTGGTATAAGGTTTTACTTTTATTTATACAAAACATAGAATTAAACTGTGCTACGACAAAGCCAAAGAAGCATAACAATAAGTTGATTACTCAGGTGTCGTGTCGTGCGGCGTAAAGGAACGCTCTGTATTTTTAAACGCGAATGAATCTAATAGGTTTCTCAATACAGGTGCAGATGTAGCAAATAGCTCTACGTGAATTCGAGGTATTTGTGTCTATGGTAATACGACGAGATAAATATTGTTTTCTGTCTGAAATTCGAATACAATAATAAAAGTTTTACTTGTAGCAAATTTCGTTTTGACACATGCCTACTTACCTAGTTAGGTAAGCATGAATGGGCATCTACCGAATTCTTCTAGGCCTAGAAGAATTCAGTAGATGCCCATTCATGCTTCCAGAAGAGGTCTCTTATAGGTTGATGATGATGATCTAGTTACGGCATAATCTCGTCTTACTTTCTTCTCATCAACTAAATTCTTCTAGGCCTAGAAGAATTCCTAGGCCTAGAAGAATTCAGTAGATGAGAAGAAAGTTAGACGAGATTATGCAATAAAAAGATCATCATCATCAGCCTTTAATAGACCACTACTGGACATAATATGCCATAGCGCCCTGTCTTCAGCTTGCCGCACGCAGCGTATTCACTGGAGTCTTTTAGAGATCGTCATCCCACCTGGACGGAGGACTAAGAAAATAGTATTTGTATAAAGATACTAAAAGTAAAAAAAGAAACGATTGAAAAAGAAAATAAAGTTTTGAGTTGATTGATGTTCGAAAAGATTTCCTGCGAGTCGGAAATCAAGTCTAGAGTTCATTCGAAACATTGTTTAGTGGCCACCAAGAGCAACGTCGTATCTCTTCCTAACCTAGATGAAATAAATCTACTACAGATGCTTTAAAAAAAGCTTTTGTTACGTATAATAAACTGAACCTTTGGAAATGGGAAAATTCTTTGTTTAACGTAATTATAAGATAAAATAAAAAGTGGTGGCGCTAGTTTAGCTCCTGTATGCGCCTTAATACATTATCTGTGAAAATTTCAACCGTCCAACTATCACAATTCGCGACATGCAGCCTGGTGACAGATGGACAGTGGAGTCTAAGGGCTTGTTTCACCATCGAAAAGTAAGTTCCTGTTAATTTACTTTGTAGATAACAATATTGTCGTCGCCTACTGATAACTTTAATACAAAAGAGATACTACAGCACCATAGATATCTGTCAGTTAATTTAACGGGAACTTACTTGACTATTGTGAAACATGCCCTTAGTCCGCTGTTTTAACTTTAGAGTACTGAACCCTAAAAACGAAAGATATTTAATAATCAATAATCAATAATCAATATCTTTATTTCTTTAGGCTTACAAAATAAGCACTTAGACAAGTCAAATTTAATTCGCCTCAATTTTTTGTCCACTAGTGGAAGAGGCGAAATAGAAACCACTAGCATGTGTAAAACTTATGTGTCTAATACATGTTTGCCTTATAAATAATTACATACTATTGTCGATGTGGAACTGAGCGACATCTGGCCAAGCACTAACGTCATTGATGTAATCATTTATGGAGTAATATGCCTTCTTGATAAGATTTAGTTTTATGTACTGTTTAAATCTACGAATAGAAAGTTCAGTTGCTTCAGATGGAAGCTTATTATAGAAGCGCACACAATTACCCATAAATGATTTCCCCAGTTTTCGTAATCTAAATGAAGGAATGTGTAATTTGTTCTTGTTTCGTGTATTTCTATTGTGAACATCACAATTTTTCAAAAAGTTACTCTTGTTTTTGTGTGTATACATTAAATTTTCATAAATATATTGCGAAATTACAGTTAAAATATTTATTTCTTTAAATAATTCCCTCAATGAGTCACGTGGCTTTAATTTATAAATTGCACGCACCGCCCTTTTTTGAAGAACAAAGATAGTCTGAATATCAGCTGCCTGTCCCCACAGCAAAATACCATAAGACATAATACTATGGAAGTAACTATAATAAACTAACCTAGCTGTGTCCTGATCAGTGAGATATCTAATTGTTCTCACTGCATATGCTGCTGAACTAAGCCTACCCGCGAGAGCATCAATTTGCGGTTGCCATTGAAGAGATGAATCAATATGCAACCCCAAGAATACAGTAGAGTCTACGAAGTGAACAATCTCATTATTTAACGTGATTTGAGTTGGGAGTTCTCTAACATTTTGTAACATGAATTTTATACATTTTGTTTTTTTAGCATTAAGTAACAGGTTATTGGCGGTAAACCAATTTAGTATTTGTGACAGCGAATTATTTACATCGTCAAAATTATATTTATTTCTGTCTACTTTAAAAATTAGTGAAGTATCATCAGCAAATAAGACTATATCACAAAGATCTTTTGCTAGAAAGGGAAGATCATTTACATAAACTAAAAATAAAAAGGGACCTAATATTGAACCTTGAGGTACGCCTAATTCAATATTTGAGCCCGTAGATCTTTCTTTACCAACTTCTACTTTTTGAACTCTATCAGATAAATATGATTTCATAAGATCCAGTGCCTTTTTCTTAATTCCATAATGTTTAAATTTCTCAATTAATGTACTGTGATCCACACAGTCAAAAGCCTTAGAAAGGTCACAGAATACACCAATAGCGTTTTTGGCTTTATCCCAGGCCTCCAATATATGCCTTAACAGAACTGAACCAGCATCGGTTGTTGATCTACCCTTGGTGAAGCCGAATTGGTTTTCATGGAATAACCTATTAAGGTTGAAGTGAGAAGTCAACTGGATGAGAATAATTTTTTCAAAAATTTTACTCATAGCAGGAAGTATTGAAATTGGTCTGTAGTTGGCCGGATCAGTGTGGCTACCAGATTTATAAAGAGGAACCAGCTTACTATATTTCATGAGATCAGGAAAAATTCCTGCGTCGACACAGCTATTGAAAATATAGGCCAAACAAGGAGCCATTTCCTTAATAATTGAACTTAATACTTTGGTGGATATACCCCAGAGATCCTCAGTATTTTTAATGTTAATTGACTTAAAGGTTTTCACTACATAATTAGCATTTACATAACTAAAGATAAAACTCTCATTACATCTAGCAACTGAAGATTCTAAAAATTTAACAGCCATTGATGCTGAGGAGTTTAGAGACTGGGTAACAACTTTAGGAATAGCAGAAAAGAATGCATCAAAAGCATTGGCAATATCTTTTTCATATATAAGAATTGAATTATTAATTTTTAACCTTATTTCTTTATAACGTGGCTTTGATTTACCTGTTTCGTTATTTATTAGTCTCCATGTTGCTTTTACTTTATTAGATGATTTTATTATAACATTCTTTAAAAACAGGCATTTGGCTGTGTTGCAGACTTTCTTAAATGTTTTAGAATAGTTGGTTACATACAATAGAAACGCAGGATCATGTAACATAGTTTCTCTAGAAGCATAAAGGTCATAGAGTCTATTCCTACTTTTATAAATACCCGGAGTGGCCCAATCAACAAATCCGACCCTATCTCTCACTGTGCATGTTTTAAGTTTGAATACTTCACTGTGTTCCTTGTGTATGACATTCAAAAGTGTGGAAAATAATTCATTGGGGTCATCAGAACAAGATATATTAGATACTGCTAGTTCTACTCTACTTTGAAAATTCTTAATACGGTATAATCGAGAGAGTGCATTTTACAGACTGAAAATATTCAGTCACAATATTTCACCATAAATACCAACAGTATCTGCCAATATTAACAGAGACCACTCTATCTACAAAAACTCGTAAAAACCGATCTCAACGTCCCTCAAAGGAAATAATCTGCATTAAATATAAACATGGTCGTTAGCAAATCATTAGCTGAGATATTTTTCCCCTGAATCGAACTTGCTTCTATCAATCGCAAATATGGTGAGCGCTAAAATGTTGTCTCATTTATTTACAGAAATATAAGCTTCGTGTCCATGTTCCATACAAATCACCATTGTCTGAAAACTGTGGTTAAATGAAAACGACGAATACTCATTTGGACCAAAGTTACACGAATGAATATAATATGACTTTATTGCACCATTGAAACATAGTTAAGCATAACATTATAGTTATTACATAGAGTGGCACAAATGGCCTTGTCACTAACAGCGATCTCTTCCATGCAACCTTTGGATGGTCACGAAGAGATATTCTTTAAATTTAATTTTCAAACTCTTGTTATAATATTATGATTGTTTGTTTTGCAAGTGCACAAACTTTAGAGGGAAAGTAAATGTGTTTAACAATTACTTTGCCTCAAAAGTTTGTGATTGCTCTATTAATTTTTTTTAATGATCCTATACCGTGATCTGGTAGAAACGTTCCAAAAATAGCGGTTGAACATTTTAGCGCCCCATAAATACGCCATAATGAGCAGATCGCTACATTGAATCTGCATGGCTGATTGCAATAAGTAGCTCGATATTGGCGAGGCTTCTTTTTAATCAGATAAACATACTTATATTATATTTTAAATAAAGAAACATACGATAACATCTTAGGTACCTACAATACTTTTATGCAGAATTTTATATTAGCAGCAAAATTTCAAAAATATTGCTTAATGAAGTTTTTACAAAATCGATAAAAACAAACTAATAAACGGGGACAAAACTTGAGCTCGTTTCAGATTAAACCCGAGACCTCTCTTACTCAAAGCGAAAATCATACCCTTAGCTAGACCAACAAGTCGCTTACTGAATTGCAAAGAAAACATTTTTAAAAAGTATATTAAATACCTTTACACTTGTTTTAATAATACGAATAATTCCTATAAATTACCGGAGTTAGGCAAATTAAAACATCGGTCGCTAATACTCATAGCTGATAGCCGTGGCAACGTCGACGTCATAATATTATGTAAACTCTGAACAATAAGGCTGGTAAAATGAAAGTTCTGCCAAGCGGCTCGTTGGTCTAGGGGTATGATTCTCGCTTTGGGTGCGAGAGGTCCCGGGTTCAAATCCCGGACGAGCCCTGCTTTTTTGTAGCATTATTTTTCGAGTGAATATTCCTGATGGAAAAATTCTCGGGGCATCAAGACACTACCAAGCATCCCATGTAAATTTTTACTCATAATTATGATAAAGGCAAAAGTTAATATTTGAAATAGTTCGTAAACTAAGTTACTAATTTATAAACCAAATATAATTAATTATATTGGTTTCTTTAGTGGGTTACCTAAGAACCTAGTTATTTAATATCCACTTTAGACTTTTTTGACTCAATTATTCATTCATTATACATCTAAAGGAGTCGGCAAAGTTGCCTAATTGTCCGACTTTCTTTTCGTAACACGAGCCTAAGTCGGACTGCCTAATTATTATATCGGAGGAAGACGTTATTCAACTGAAAGGTATATATATTACCTGTCCTGTTTTATCCAGAATAATTGTAAATTCACAATTAGCAAAGCGAAATGTTCTCAATATAATTCCAAGAAAGTCTAAAGTCAAGAGCGCGGATTCAAATCCTGAGAGCCCTGTTTCGGCTTTTTAGAGCCGTTACAATCTATTTACTTTCCAATTGTAATCTCCGAGGCAGTCAGTAAATTTATAACCACAACTTTAAAACATTCAGTCCGTGGACATTTGAATGTTTAAACATTACTTAGGGCACTTTGCTTTGGGCTAGCGGAAAGAGAAAAGCTCGAATAATGTTGATTGATATCTACGTACTAAGAGAATAGCACGCAAGAAGGTTCATTCAAGTGTAAGACGTGCCTACCAAATTTATAAGTAAATATTTATATATGTGTGCATCTGCCTGTCAATTTGAAAATAGAGTTTGTGACAAGATAATAAGAAGAGTTTGGGCACTTCATTTATTTATTTATTCTTAAAAAACACCTATAAATAACCAATGCAATCGAAAGCGAACATCTAATCTGATTAAGTTGTTTATCCTTAAAAAACTTCACCTATAATTAAACTATATTAAACTAAAAATTGCATTATTAAAATACCTATCATAACATATTCACACAAGTTGTGTTACAGCTACACACCCACACAGAGATAAAATATTTATTACTCGTAATTCTAGCAATAATTATATTTTGGAGAGGTAGGGGAT